>JAGKPW010000155.1:0-674583 GCA_019926035.1 Melaleuca alternifolia | reverse complement strand
AAAAGGGTTGAAAAGCTACTTTATTACTTTTCCAGAAAGGGGGAAAAAAGAAAAAAGGAGAAGAAGAGGAGGGGGGGAGAGAGAGAGAGCAAATGCTTTACCTGATGACCACTCTCATTGATGAGATTAGGGTCAGCGGACCTGGGTTGGGGGATGCTTCTGTGCTTCTTCCTTCCAAATCTCTTAACAGAGCTTGCTCTCAGGACATCATCTTCCTTGGTCCTCCTTACGGGGATGGTGTTTTCCGGGCATTTCCCGTTCACATGCCACAGCTGATTAATGGGGTTCGCTCTTTCTTTGGTGCTTGTAGCCGCTTTGTTCTCATCAAACAGGCCTTCTGGGTGATAATTTGGTCTCATCTGGTGATGCAAACAGAACCCAGAAAGACAGATCAAAAAGGATGACGCTAAAATATGAGAAGAGACTAAAAAAATAGAGAAATGTGCAAGGAAATGTAAATGCACCTGAATTTTGTGGTCTTTGAGGAAAGGGTGATCAAAGGCTGGTTGATCAGATACGTGGACACAGTCTATAACATCCCCATCAGGACTCTGAAGCACATTACAAAACACATGAGATCAAAGAAATGAAACCGCATGTCCATTAGAAAACGGTCAAGAGAAGTATTTATCACAGTTTTTAAAAGCTGGTACAAATGAGCCAAATTGTTGCAGGTCAATCCTATCCAGAGAGAATCCGAGTACATTAATATTTCACCATGCTCATTCAAGCTTCTGAGAGGGCCAGATAGACATCATTTCGAGATTGTGCTTTCACATTCAGAAGTTTCAGGAGTCAGAATATAATTGGAGCTCCAGCAACAAGATCCCAAGTGACCCAGAAAAGCTTTTTAGTTATAAGATGAAGCAGGCACCCATTTGCTTCATTCTTAGCTTGCAATCAATTATAACTATGTAACCAAAAAGAAGAAAAAAAAAACAATCTCTTTTAATAAAGGATGTCATTATATTGTCAGACCCTAGAAGAAATAAGAGGTGAGTGCTCATCCTCACTCAGAACCTCTTTCAAATCAAAGAAACAACATTTCTTATTCCAATCATTTAAGTTTCATTTTTCAAAAAATATGAAGCCACTGGACTTGTGCAACAAAAATCAAAGAGCTGCGACTTCCCTTCCCTTTTCTCACTTTCCCCGTTTTTTCCCCTCAGCAACCAAACATTCAAAAGCAGTTAAAGCATGACCTGAAAGAGACTTTAAAAGTGGGGGGAAAAAAAGGAAAGACAGCTGAGAGGACCTGAATGCTTTTCACAGCAGGTTTGTTCAAGCGCTTCAAGTGCTTCTGAACCTCAAGCGTCCGCTTCGAACCAGAACTCAACCGGGCAGCTCCGGACAGAGAGATCAAGCTCCACAAGCACACAATGACTGCCAAAGCTCTTCTTCTGGTACCCATTTTTCTTGAATCAAACCCTTTTCTCCACACAAAAAAACCCAGAAAAGAAGCACCCCAGAATCTGCAAAAAGACTACACTAAAGAGCTCAGTGCAGCATAGAGTTCAAGCTCGCACAACATCACAAGGCAAGAAACAATGAACCTTACTACCCTCTCTCCCCCTCTCTCCCTCTCTCTCTGCCTATCCTGCGCACCCTCCCTTCCCACAGGCCTTAAGCCAGAATTTCTCTCAGTGGGGAAGGCCCTGCCTCCACAAAATTCCAATAAATATTTTTGCCCACTTCCCCCCTCTCTCTCTCTCTCTCTCTAGCAATCCTTGCTTTCTCTCTCTTTTCTATATGGTAAAGCTCACTTTTTTCTTGTCATGTTCTCGTCTTCCTTTCTCCCTGCTTTTTCATTAATTAATAAACCCGCCCCCACCTCTCTCTCTCTCTCCCCCTCTCTACCATTGTGGGTGTCTCGAATTTCCCTTTTTCGTCCAGTGATGATCTGTGACCCAAGAGGGGTAGAAAGGGGAAGAGCAGGGAAGGGAAGTGGGATAAAAAGTATCGGATGGAGAGCGTCCTTTGTACCACGGACATGGACGTCGTCGACGTGGACATGGGTGGGTGAGAAAGTGAGTCACTCCCGCCCCGCTCAGTAACTCGTTCGCCGTGTGCTTGTACAGAGAGATTCAGCAGAGACAGCCAAAAGCGTCGTTCTTGTCGTTTAGGAGGGTCGCCAGTGTCCTCCTTTCCAGAAACCCGAGAAGACGTCTCGACCTCGTTTCCCATTCTGCCCCTCCGGCACCCGAGTTCGAAATTGACCCGAGTTTTTTTACTGCCCTCTCTAATTCAATCTGATTTACTTTTTTACTTTTCATCTTTCGACATCTAAAGGGTGCGCTTATTTTAGCTTATAGAACTTTTTAGCTTTCTTTAGCTAAAATGAAAAAAATACGCATCTAAGTTTAAGAAAGTTATGAATAATCAAAGCGAATTCACATATCGATATAAATCATGTACTAAAAACCTCGAAGTGAGCGCACGATAAAAAATAATAATCGCTCGAAACGAATTTTGATCTTTTGACACATTTTCGATGTCAAATATCGTAATTTTGAGAGATTTTGAAAGCAAAATTATAGTGCGATAAAAAAGTTTCTTATTCTTGCTAGTAACTAATGGTAATATAAACAAGTTCTTCTCTTGATTACATGGGGTTTTTTGCTTTTTTTAGTAAATCACTAGCAAATCCAATCGGATCAATAAGTTCAGGCGACAAAGAAGTTCTCTGATTCCAATTGCTTTGCAATTTATTTATTTATTTTTGGTGGGCAGTTGAAAAAAATAAATAAATCGAAATTGACTGACCCCGAAAGGACAAAGTCATCATTAAATAGTTGATCTCCATGCAGAGTTTGGTGGGGCTTCTCTTATTCTATTTATATATGATCACTTCCTTTCTCCCCATCAAATGAAGGAATACCCATCAACCACCAAAATTTAAAAAATTCAAAAGACCAATTTCATATATTTTCAGCATGGCAATCAATTAACTGAGAAAACCGCTTAAAGAAAATGACCGGATGGTCTCCAAACTTGATCGAATGTGTGATATATTTCATGAATTTTCAATTCATTCAATATAATTTTCAAACTTTTTATACATATCTAATTCCTGAATCACTTGAAAATATTCAATGTAATCACTGAATTTGAGTTGATTGAATAAAGAAATTAAATATTTTCATATAATTTAAAAATTAATTTAACACACGCACCAAAAGTTTAAGTACTACGTTAAAACAAACTCAAAATTTATGAACTATGTTATACATTGGGCTAAAATTCAAATATCAGATAGAACAAAGTAAAAAAAAATACAAATGTCACATGACTCATTATTTGATAATTCAGAGATAATTTGGGCGATTATCCCAATCACTTAAAAAAATAAAACCATACTGACAACGTGGAGTCCCATCCACGATAATGTTTTTTCTTCCCATGTTCTCCTAGACAAAGATTCTTCTGCTTCGATCGCATAATGCAGTTTTCTAAAGCATCTTCTTAATTATCATTAATTTTTTTGGGTTTTCCATCATGGGTTTTCTCCCAAATTTTTATTAGAAAAATGGGTGAGTGGCTGACAAATTTCAGAATCAACCCATTATAATATTAACCATTGCTATTATAAAAAAAGTCGAAAAGACAACGGTCAAAAAAACTGGGGTCTTTCTACGGCCCGAACCCCGGAAGAAGATCACAATTTCCCAGGACAAAATTTAATAATCGATTGATTTTTATCACGTCATTTTTAATGAATTTTTTTTTGAATTACTGAATCTTTTATTAATTACGTGTTCTTTTTGTTTTTTCAGTATATTATTTGGCGAGGGTGGATCCCATCATGTGTACCACTTATATGTGCAGATAATTAAATATGATTTTGGTTCAGTGTCCTCATTTCTTTGACCATCTTGAGAGGAACTCCCTTGCAAACAAATCATTGATCCCATTTGGAGATGCTTCCCAGTTCAGAGCATAGCTTCGACAGTCTGCTAATTTCATCGGAAATTTGTTGTCGTTGAGAAGTATTTTCGAAAACTCGCTTCCGGAAAAAGTAAATTGTCATTCAATATTCGTTTATATTAAAAAATAAATTGAACGGAGTGATTTTATGAGATCTTAAAATGAGAGAATTTGTTAAATGCAGCTTCTGTCGTACTCACGACACGTCATTATTATCAAATTGGAATCGCCGTCTTATTTGTTAATTATGCAATTCATCAAAACCATAAAAATTACAAAGGAATTAGAAAAGAACTTATGTAGCCGCGTTTGTAAAAATACTAGAAGAGTATTAGCATTGATGTGGTCTATTCAGGAAATGGTAGGCATAATTTACGGCAAAAAAAAACGAGACTTATAAAAAAAATGAATTGACCAGAGAAAGGGATAGGGAACAAATTAATCCAAGAAAATTGATTTCTTTCTCGATAAAAAATAAAACTATTTTTCCTTATCTAAATTTATTATTTTCGATTCATACATAATATTTAGCATCCATCGCGTAGTTTTACGTCATACAAAAGCGAAAGTCTAAAAATGATTTTCTTTTTTCATATTAAAATCAACCCTTTTGAAATCCTAATTATTGAACTTGAAATCATTATACCGTACTCTGTAATCAGGCGTTGATCTTTTTTTGGGTGCAAATTTGAGGACGGGCATTAAACTTTACATACCTCCGTTTCCAAAGGCTTCAATTGGGGAAGCACCCAACATATAATTAGGATAAAAAAATGTCACTAGGTACCATAAAAAAAGTAAGGAAATATCACAATTTACACACAAGTTTGACATTTTGTGATGTGTGTAATAGGGGCTTGGTCTACATGAGAAATGGACCCCCATTATATATTAGGAAGTGTTGTTTTGATTTTCTTTTTTCCTACTTCGATGGAGTTCCCGTGAATCACAGTCTAAAACAGGTGAAATAAAAGGGCATTACTTGAATGCTACTGTAGGTAATTTTCTACATCCAATCCTGGATGAATGTGAAGTCTAATTTGACCATTCATTCAATCGACACCTATAGAGGAGAATATTCGTAACGTGACTCAAACCTCTCCAAATTAAGGCTGCTCTCATTTCTCGATTTAGATTTGGAGATTTTGCTCTCGCAAACTATACCTAGATACAAATCCGGGAGTTCTTTGTTGATAGCTCCGTACGGCAATGGTGACGGCGATGTTAAACCGAGTCGCGCATCGCAAATTGTTACAACTAGAACGAGAGATATTGAGTGCGTTTGTAATTGAATTTGGTAATAGGCCATCAAAAGTTTATAATGGTTTTTTTCAAGGAAAAAAAGTGTGTTAGTTGCAAGTTGTGTTTGGTTATTTGTATTTTGGCATTTGTTTTGCTCTACTGTCCATTGAGAGTTGTTAGATTTGATTTTTTATGATGTATCTATGATATAACATTATGAGGAGTAAGTGATTTTTTTTTGGACAACATTACACATCGTCTGTCGCATGCCCACTGTGGTTTCAATCTTGCAATTTGCGTCTTAAAATATAGGGATAAGCATATTGAATGTCCTAAACTTGTTGCGAAAAGGCAAATTGACTCATAAAATTTACATAAAGTGCAATCAAGTCATAAAATTTGTCAAATCAATGCAATCGAACATTTTCGTTAACTATGTCGTATCTTGGCTCACAAAAAGCGCAAACATTTCTTTTTCTTTTATTGTTATCTCCATCACACATGGCAACGATATGGTTAAAACGATGTTGTTATTGTTTTCTTATGCATTTTTTAATTAACTTAAAAATCAAAGCTAATAAAAAAAAAGACGTGAGAAACCAAGCGGCAAATCCTCGCCTGCGCCAACCCTTCTTGAGATGGCGGGGCAGCAGCGGATGCTCTTGCCACCCGGCTTTCTATTGTTGCGTCTACTTCCTTTCTCTTTCTTTTTGAAATTTAGTTTATTTTTATTAATTGTAAATAAAATCATATTAAAAATAGATCTACACCAAAAAGACATATTTTATTCGCATCATTGCCATGTACGAGGGAGAAAATATTTAAAAAAAAAGACACATCAACGTGCCAATTTGAACGGAAATAACGAAATAACTCGATTGTACTAAATTGACAAGTTTTATTACTCAATTACATTTTGTATAAGTTTTATGATTCAATTGCATGGGTTTTAGAATGTTTAGTGCATTGTGCGAGTTTTAGAACTTTCAATACACTTATCCATAAATTTCTTAAATCAACAGAATTGCGTCTCTGGGTATTTACTCCGACCAAATTTTGTTCGGAGCATTCGACTATGTAGCTGAATATCGAGGTCAATAGTCACATAAGTCTATATGCACATAAAAATCTAAAAGAATAATTGAAAAAATATATATTGCATACGAGAGCATGCGACTAAAATTTCGACTGAGATTTTTATCGAACCAACGTTGCCGGATGCCCACCGACATATAGTTCTGACATAAATAAAAAAAAAATTGAGATGGCCTCTATTTTTTTCCTCACGTATGTAGATGATGAGTGACCGATTTGCCTTAAATAACGATTCGCGTGCAGTCACGCGATCAGGTATGCGAACAAGAAAGTAAATTTGGCTGGAGCCAACGAAAGTGGGGGCACGTCGCCACCGATTTCGAAAAGTCAGGGGCCAAATAGCAAAAATCGAAACTTTAGGGAGGCAACTTGCCACAACAGTCCCCAAAACTCGAGGGCAAAATGTAATTCCGCACACCTGCGAGGGCCGCTAGGAAAAAAACCAAGGAAGGGAAGGGGGGCAAGACGGCAATGGCAACACCGTAAATTTGGTCACATCCGCGGGGCGAAGAGGGCAAGACGTAAAGTTCGTCACGCGCGTGCGTCAACGATCGCCTCGTAAATCGGCCGAAGGAGGGGAGGGGGAGGGCCCACCAAAAGAGCCGTTGGCGAGCCTGCTAACCTCGCCCGCCGGTCGTCCTTTCGGGGCTCGGGTCAAACCCGTTGATGAGGATGAGCGACTTAGACAAATATGAAACCGACGGTGGCGCTCGCGTCTTCACTCGCGGGCGTTACATCACAACCGTCCGTACCACCACCTCGCCTGGCCCCACAGCCCCCCTGCCATTTTCGCCTTAATAAAATGATTAATACAAAAAAAACCCAAATTATAATCACTTAAACACATATATTTCGAATTTTTTTGACTAAAAAACTTAAACTCATCCAAGACAAAAGTACCCTAAACTTTTTTATTCGTGATAACAAGCTACATGAATATTCATAATATTACATATGTGCCATTGTATCTTTTGTTTGATCCATCATTGGCAATGTACATTGGAGAGAAACAGAGAGAGAATATATAAATATCCTGAACTCTTCTTTTGTATTATCAAAATTCTAATTTTACCGATCGTGACATCGATGCGATAAATTTATACTCAACATAATTGAAATAACTTGTATATCTACTAGACATTGTATAACTTTAGGTTTTTATCGCGACATTAGTAACACTAAGATGTTTGAAGGGCTTTTGTCGACATAAGACATTTTAGGGTGTATGTATCGTAATAAAGATAATGTTAATTTTTCTTGTGTGTGTGTGGTATTTACCCTATCTAGAAGGGAACATACCGTAAGATAACTCAACAATTGCTAAAAGCACGAATGCCTGGGTTTTGGAAGTACGCACGTAAATAGCTATTACGATTCTTCTTAACAGGCCAAAAGAAATTATTGTCAACCCTGACGAAGAATATGATAAATATCGAAAGGGGTGAGAAAAGGGGGGCAAAAAATGGAAGAAGGAAGGCGAAGATAAGAAGAAGGCTAGGCAGAAAGTTGATATTCGCGTCGACCGTACATCAGTGATGAAAGTTGAAATTGACCCTCTCAAGAGAGAGAGGGAGAGATAGATAGATAGATAGGCGGAAGAATCGGAATCCAATGGGAATGGGCGAAAGGCTGTCATCCTCACGTTCAAATCTCTCTCTCTCTCTCTCTCTCTCCTCGAGTGCACCGTACGGGACGTGCGGGCCGACGTATGAGATCCAACCCCCCACCTCCGGCACGGGCACATGGGCCGCGGGGAGTCGGGGAATCTCGTCTGACGGGGCGACAGCGCGGTGAGGCCCACACACCCCCACCACCACCCACACACTAAACCCCGCGGCTCTCCACGCCCCCCCCCCCCCGGGTTGGCGAATCGGTGATTTCGCGGCTGATCGGGGGGCATTTTCGTCCACGAGAATGTCAACAACCCCCGATTTCCTCCCCCCCCCCCCCCCCCCCCGGTTCCCGTCCTTCTTTTCCAAGGAATAAACGAACGGTCAAAGCGAAAGCTTCATTGGCCGTCGCTTGCCACTTCAACTGCAGTTCGGCGACGCGAAGTCGGTGGCGAAATGGAAGCCGTTTATGACGGCGGAAGTAAGAACTCCTGCAAAGTCTCCGGATATGTTTTCTTTTTCATTTTTTTGGACCGGGGACGTTGCTCGAGTACCACGATAGTTTCATCGATGTTTCGACCGAAGACAACCTCCTCATTTGAGGTCAGAATTTTCTTTTTTTTGAGAGGGAGGGGAGGGGGCATTGCTTGAGTATCGTTATAGTTTGATCGACGTGTGACCGGTGATAGCTGCCTTATTCAAATTAGGATCGACCCAGTCATTTTTTTTGTGTCCGCAATGCTTTTACCTCTTGCTTTTATAGCACTCCATCTGGTTCGCATAGACATGTAATTGGGATAAGTGCATTAGAAGTTTTATTTAAATTCTATCTTGAAAATGCAATTGGGTTTAAGACTTTCAAAATGTATAATCAAATTATACACTTATCGCGAAGGGCAATTAAGCCCTAAATCTTTCAAAATTTGCAAATCAAGTCCGCCATAATGTTGGGGTCCCGCATTAATCTCCTCCGAGGTATAGGAGCCCGGCCCTTCAGTGTCGTCCGGGCATATGGGGGCCCATGGTGGAATCCTTAATCATAAAAAAAAAATCACGACACTTGTCGAATTGGTCCAATCAAGACATTTCGTCTATTGCACTTTCTGAAAATTTTAGGACTTGGTTGCACCTATGTGACAAGTTAAGCGACTTGGTTATATATATTTTAATTTTTACAACTTGATTGTATTTTTATGACATGTTTTAAGATTTGATTGTACTTTTTAAAATTTGTAAAAATTCAACTACACTTTCTTAACAAGTTTTAATATTTTTAATGCACTTGTTCGCATAATAATCCTAACTTGTTCACTGTCCATCCGGCAAGCTTCACCGTACTCCTGTGTTTCTCACGATTAGCTTTGCTTATGAAAAGGACGACGCCCTTGGCCTATCTAAACTTCTGCAATAACGTGCACAAATCAATGTTTGAATCCATCAATGATCTTGAATTATTCAAAACAATTATTTTTGTAACGGTTTTAGTAAAAAGTATGAGCAAAGAGGTAGATCCATTGTCTGTTTGCTTGAAATTGTTGCACCAAGTTTCGCACTCTAAAAAGCAGAATCATCTTAAGGACAATGCTTTCACATCTGAGATATTTTGTTCTTATTGTTTTTTAACCTTTGCCGACAATGCTCGAGTTAAGGAGAAGGAATTTCTCACCAAAGAAGAATGAGACCGGGTTGCTCACGACCATAACTCCGCGGTTCTTACTTCTGAGGGTCGGACCCTCTTCCGAAACGGGTGTTCTGGGGTTTCGCAAGATCCTTGCCAACTGATCTCCCGTCAACAAGCTCTCGACTCTGTTCATCTCCAAGTCAACCAACCTTATTATAAAAAGAAACCCTAAATGGCCCCTGTTGGCGAGAAGGTCTCGCCAAGAACATGCACAAGCCATGGCTTTGGTCTGAGGGGTCGTCCCACGTCCAAGAAGTACGTGATGGGTTGAGCTGGTGTCGTGTGATGTGGGGCGTCCATATTCCTTTTCACATGCCAAATAGGCAACGAGTCTTTCTGGATTTTGTTTGTGTTCAGCGTCCGACTGGAGTAGATCAGAGCGAACCTCTCCAAATCACCCTCGTTGGATTCACCGTACTGGACAAAACCCTTATTCTGCTACCTTCGAAAGATGCTTTTTTTAATCGAATTCAAACGCATGTCTTGCCAATCAGCAGAAGGGCCACGACAGTTCCATATATTCTCGCAGGCGTGCCCAATGTCACGGTTCAGTCCTCCATGCATTTAAACTATTGATGCCCCAAGCTCAAGGCCAAAGGCTTGGTGGGGGCGAACGTTGTGAGTACCGACTACCGACATGCAACGACGGAGAGGGATCGATAGGGTCGAGCACGAGCGCAAATAATGTCTGTCGTCATAGACTTTGATTCCAATGCCTCTCGTTCGGGACATAGCTTGGAACAAAACAAGATTTGATTAGGAGCATATTCGCTCGAGAAATTAATGTGTTTATATCATCCGTCGGTCGCTCGTTTCTATCCTCACATAAAACAAAAAAATGGGGTCATGCCCTGCGTTTGGCGAAGAGCACTGGAAATCAAAGTATGTGAAGCAGAAAGCACCCGTTGCTTCTCTCATTCTTTATCGACAGATAGTCTTGAGAAATAATTAGTCACGCTAGACTTTTCGAGTTGCATTTGGGCGATGACAGACCTTACTTCGGAAGCGACACACGATCTGATATCCGCTGTTCTCGGTTCTTATCATGACATCGAGGTTTATGAGAAAGTCGAAGAAGTTCCTATTCCTGCCTCTAAGCAGTCACGGTCCACAGTGGAAGGCTTTGCGCTCGAGCCTCGTTAGACTCGGCGGAAGGATTTGGTATAAGTCGAGGCCTTCCAGTTTAAGGGAAGTGTCCGTGATTTATTGAAGGTAGCTGTTGGAATTGAAGGAGAGAAGGCTAGTGTAACTTGCAATGTTCTGAAAATACAGTGCGATCAGTGTAAATTCTCACATTATGGGGTATTTCGAGGATCCGGATTTAATCATCTAAGATGGACTTATAACTTGTCGTGAAAAGAACTCGCATAACAATATATTCTACACGTAGAACGTAAAAGATGATATATTGCAAAGAAACAAGCATCTGTCTCCAATCACTCAGTCGGCTAATATTTCTAGTGCGTTTAATATTAAGGCTTTGTTTATTTCGAGGAAAATAAATGATTTAGGAAATACTTATCTAAAAATCATAACGTATATTGCTTAAAAAAATTAGCTAACAAAAATATCATTATTATCAATGACAATTTATATCTAAATATTTTCATGATATATGAAATTTTTCTTCGAACATTCATTGTAAGTAACATAAGATGTAATTTTCGAGAAAATATTTTTTAAATTAATTATTTTCTGTGAACCAAACAAAGCGCTTCGCACTAGAGTTTTAAACAAAAGAACTTATAATTGTATCCTTTATTTTCTGCAATTTGTTAGACTCCGACCTGTGTAAACGTAAGTTGTTTTCAAAATTTTTGCTTCAAATGGGTACTTTAAAAAATATAGGCATGATGCAAGATGAAGAAAAAGTTAGAATTATTTGTAATATTTTCTTCGTATTTATTATAGTAATGCAACAACCATTTAATCTTTACAAGAAAGTCATCCATGATTGACAGATGATGAAGAGCGAAAAGGAACGAGGTCCATTTGTTTAGTTCCATGATGGCATGCACCGCCGCTTGGGAGAAGCCACGCAATACATTGACAAAGCTAAAGATGACTCGAAATGCTACTCTGAAAGCAACTTGGAGCCACGTTCTTAATAAAACTAGCTAGCAAAGATACTCTTACGACAGATTCAGGTCTAATCCGAATTCGACACGCTTATTATTTATCTTGTCACATCTTTTAAGTCTCAGCCATGGTGCGTTTTTTCTTATTAATAAATTACGCGACGTGCTGCAATTTTAACGCTTTTAGAAATACAAAGTTTCTTAAATGAGCAGATGAAAATACGTCTTAAAGTATATTAACGTGTCCAGATGTAGCTGAATGCGTAGTACTTCTCACGGATACAACTTGATCGATTAAACGTGTCTAAGATTGTATAAATGGACTGAAGGGGTCAATATGTGAACGTCACATAAACACGATCGACCTTCAACCAAATATAATTAATGAGATTGGTATCTAAATGAGTCAGTGTCGAATTTGCCAGCCTTATTTGTGGGTGGGGATTTATTGGCAAGTAAACTTGCAATTGGTTTCGGTCCATGTGATAGAGCGAGCAATGCTAGAAAGCTCAAAATGATGAGTCGAGTGGTTAATGAAGCGCTTAGTTTGGATGCAGCCAGGCAAATCTCGTGCAGCCTTATTTTACCTTTTTTATTTCGTAAATAATTTAAAAAAGATTTGGGTAAGAAAATAATAAGAAAAAAAGCCATCAACGATAGACAAAATAAAAAAAAAGTTACCATGCCAGCCTTTTCCTATATCTAAATTGACGGAGTTAAAGAAAGAAGTTAATTGTTTCAATTTGATAAATTTTATGATTTGATTATACTTTTTAAAAAATTAGAGCTCAATTATTGACAAATTTTAGGACTTTTGATGTATTTATTTCAAAAAAGAAAATGCGGTTTTAGATATTCTCTCTTATGAACATATTAGATTGACGACATTGTGTATAATTAAGAATTAGAGAACGGGGAGCCCATACGAAAAACAGTTTTGAGTGGAATTTGACTTTGATATCACATAATAATGTCTAGTTGAAAAGTTTATACAATGTGAGATACCTTTTTACACATATAAAGCCATGAATCATGGGACATGATCGAAAAAAATAACACTTTACAGAAAAATACTTTGCCTTTTTAAAGCCAAACACAGAGAAATCAACCAATCAGAAAAGTAGTAGGGCACAACTGCCATCTCCACAAAATGGAAAGTGGGGAAAAGTATGGAGTGGAAAGCCAGGGGGTCCATTCTCTGTTAATCAAAAGGGGAAAATGGTGTTACCACATAGCCTCTGATCTATGGTTATTGCATATGTTTGATATATATTAAGAAAATATTGCCCAATTGATAACCTATTGAGGCCCACACCTTGATAGAATATGTCTGTAAATAACACGAACACAATGTGCTTTTCCTACGATTGATCCTGTCCACGCGGGAGCAAATTCGCCCAAAGGTGGGGTAGAGCAATTTCTCTGCCATTTGCGCTCCAAAGTTGTGTCATGATTTGATTGATGGAGACCGTAATGATAATGCATAAAGAGATTTGAGACCCCGCCACTTGTGAAGGACTAAAAAATTCTTACAACGATCCCTGCATAGATTAATCCAATGCCTTTGAACCTTTCATGTTCGTAAATCTCACGTCTCGACCACATGATCTAAGTACCGTAGTGCATTAGCCTCGCATGTACACGGCGCTCTCAATATGTCTTGGAAGGAAGGAGGATGTGACCGTGATTGGTGTACCAATTACAGAATTTCAGACTCCCTCGATTGCATGCTTTTTAAACAATTGCCCAAAAACCAGGCTCAACCGTTCTTTTTCCCAACACCATTAACCTGAATAATTAGTTAAATACTAAAATAACTACTACCTTATATCAATGTTGATGCAGCGTACCAAACCTAATCGCATGTAAGACTTTAAAGTCAGACCTAAGGCCACCGTTAAGTGTTTTGTTCTCTTCTCTTGTTTAAAAAAGTACGTGACAGATGAATAAGAACGAATCTCTTTTAGATAAATACGAGAACCGTCGCTTGTATTATCACCTCAAGATTCTCAATCATAGGATTTAGGGTTTTCTTATGAATCTGGCAGCAATATAAGAGATGGCCCCACGTATCCCTTTAGCCCGCTCTTTAAATATCTTTTTGCTGGTGCATGTGATACAGCTATGGTGATATTTGACTTATGCTTTGATGCATGCATTGCCTGAAAACGGAGAAAGCATGACAAGCAGGGCCAAATTATACCATCGCGAGGTCTCCAATGAGAAAGAGAGAGAGAGACTTTTGCCGGTGTGTGCAATACAACTAAGTTGACATTTGACTTGTGCTTTGATGGACGTATTTACCCGAAAAGCATAGGAACCATTACAAGAAAGGTCAAACAGATACAATTGAGGGGCCTCTATTTTGAGAGAGAGAGAGAGAGAGAGAGAGAGAGAGAGACTGTAGTTCTCTCACGCCAGATATGACACTGCAACTGTAGAGTCACGGGCTTCAAGTTCTCTAATTCCACGACAACGACATGTATTTTCGGCATTTTAGGGCCGGATTAATTGACTAGTCACCCGCTGCACTTGGTGGCTCCGAGCTGTTCCTCACTCTCACTATACATTTGCAGTAACGTACTGTGTTGAGTTAGGGCTTGACGTGAGCATCAAGTAGTACTTTGAGAACACCTAGATTATGACATTTCCTCAGCCAGTCATGTATTTTAATAATTTGGATTGAATATTGGGCCATGACGGATCGATTTTGGTCATATTCCCGGCCTCAGCTCAGGGCGTGAGCTTCATTGGCTAGGTAGGTAAGCCACGTACGTTTGGGAAGCTCTGGGGGAACAATTGTGAATTGTGGCTTTACATGTTGGTAATCAAAGGCCGGTAAACTTAATCAAGGAAAAGATCGTCAAATAGACAAATAAAAGTAGTGCAGAATAGAAAATTTGTCATGCTTGTGTTATAATGAAGAGTACATGAACCTATCTATAGGGTTTGTTCGAGAATTTAATATTAATCAACGCTTTATTTAACAGTTTAAAATTTTAGAGCAGTTGACAATGGTCTCACAAAATCTCACATGGTATCAGAATCACTTTCTTGAGAAGTTTTTTCATAGAAGATTTTGCGACACCAGCCGAAAGGTCGTGTTCGGTCCATGTATCTGTCATGACGCCAGCCGAATAGGCCACGCTCGTTCCATGCCTTTTCACTACACCGGCCGTATAGCTAGGCCACATTTTCTTGTTTTATTTGCTAATTTTCTTCTACAGCTTGTTTCGAAAAATCACCGATATCCCCAAGCTCATAATGGATATCACGTGCTCCATAATGATGGATGACTTCTGATCCTCTTGAGCGTTTCCAAGATCTTTTCATCAAACTCAATCAGTTGATATCTTTATGAAGGCACATCCACCCAAGCGTTTCCAAGATCTTTTCATCAAACTCTAGTTGACTCATTCAACGTCATCTTGAGTTTGAGGGGAGGCGTTAGATATATATTCTGGATTATAGATATTTATGATATTTTGAATATCTTAATGATATTCTAGATATTTATGATATTCATAAGTATTTTTATGATTTATTACTATAGATAGTCAACATGTAAAGTCTATAAATAGGCTTTTGTGTTCCTTACTTTTATCTAACTACATATATGTAATAGATAGAATATACAAAAATTTCTATTTTTTGCTTTATATTTAACTTGACATTAGAGCTCAGGTGGCCAACAAGTCTGGACTCAACAGTCACACGGGAGAGTTATGGGTTGTTACTACTCTGACCTAGGCCCTAATGTGTGAGGGGGAGATAGTTGAGGTTGTCCCACATCGGTTGGATGAGACGTTGATGAACGATTTATAAGTGTGAGAGAAAGCCTCATCTTTTGAGCAAGTTTTTTGGATGAGAGTTCAAGATCACCCAACATTAGTATCAGAGAAGAAGGTCCCGAGTTTAAATATTTCTAAGCCCTATGTGTCTCCCCAATCTTTATATTTCCACGCTTAGTACTAGGTGAAAAGACATCACTAAACGTGAGGGGGAGTGTTAGAGAATTAAATATTAATCCACGCCTTCATCTAATAGCTTAAACTTTTAGAGCAGTTGACAAAGGTCCCACAAAATTTTACATGGTTTATTAAATGAATACTAGGTAATATGATCAATTAGGGCTATGAACGATGCACGGTTATTTCTAAGTATCTCTAACATTCCCTCAACTCAAGGTGCTTTAAAAAGACAAATAGAAGTCTACAGAAAAGATCCGAAAAACGTCTGGGTGGATCGCCTAAGCAATTTGGTGTGCTAAAGAGAGAACTGGCCAATGTGTGCATGCCATGCAGTAATAGGCTAATGTGTTTGTTTTGTGTGTGGTGGCAGCGATGTGGGCTATGTAGCAAGAGGTTACCCTGGCACTGTGTAGGCCGCACGGCAAGAAGCTATTGTGACGAACAATGTTAATGATCGACGTAGTGTGTGTGAGAGATAGATTAGAAGTAATTGAAACAAAAATGATACTAGATATAAGGCGCGCTTCGATGCTACACCCGATGTACACCGAGGGTGCGATGTGCACTCTAAAGAATAATAAACCTCTTTTAATGCCTGAAAGAAATGCAATTTTGCTAGGGTTGCAACTTAGAGCTCGTCGAGGTTGGTCATCCTACAAAGAATTCTGCCTTCACATCTAATCCATATATGGCTAAAGTCGGAGGCGAGAGAATGTTCGCTCCAATGCTAACTATGCGGCACTTGACCTTGTTTTTGTATTTGCCTTGTGACATGACGTGTGACATAGTTTTGCACGTCATGCGCAGTCATGCATGATGCTTTTGATTTAATGATTTGTCAATCATCATTTTCCATCTCTTATCAAATTTAAATTTTAAAAAATATGCAGTGAGAATTTATATGGAGATTTTATCTCTTATTACGTTTAACCTAAAAAAAACTAGAGAAAGTATTTTAAATTATACTTTTACACTATCATGGCTTATTTTTAATGTAGTTTCTAATATGTACTTATAAACAGTTAAAACTCGGGAAATTTACTAAAAAAATTATAAACTTATTGCAATTGTGTCTGATTAGTCTTAAACTTTTTGCATTTGTGTTAATTCAGTCAATCTAGTTAATTTTTTTTTTAAATCACTTATATGGACATTGACTATTCCACGCGGTGCAATCGGTATTGATGTTGACAATTTTCTAATAATATTTTGATATTTATTCGAATTTTTTCTTTCTCTTTCTTTTTTTTTTCCCTTCTCTTCCTTCTTCCTTCAGCCTGTCACTGGCGACTAACCAGAGGTGGTGAGGGTGAGCTTCGTCGTCATTGGGCGAGGCTCGACCTCACTAAATTGGCACAACTCGCAATAGATTTATGACTTGTTTGGTAATTCCCCCTTGCAAATTCCAAGCCAAGTGTAAAAATATGCACTAGATAAATCCCTCGACACTATTATGAAAACCCCAATGGCCCTTGTTTCGGTGAGCAAGCCTCCCCAGCAACATGCACAGTTCAAGGTTCTACAATATGAGGAGTCGCCCCCGTGTCCCGAGAAGGACGTGACGGCCGAATTTCCTCGTGCGGTGTGGGGCGCCATCACGGTCCAATAGAGCTACCATTCCCTTCACGTGCCAGCTAGAACGAAAGCTTTTCCATCCCTCCTTTGGAATAATCGATCCTTGACAAAACCCTCATTTGGCTTGGTGGAAAGATTGCCTTCTCCAATCAATTTCCGAAGGCATGTCCTGTGCCAAACTTTGAACGGATTCGCATATCGGAAGGTGTGGCCACGAGAGTCTACATTTATTAGTTCTAGATCTTTGTGGTGCCACCCTATGTACATGTATATAATGATATTCTTTTAATTCTTCGTTTAATTTTTAGTTCTTTATCCTACATAGATTCAGGGCCTCTCTAATCTATAGTTTGACGTAAATAATGCACTTGAATCATTGTTAGGTCATCATATAAAGGATAGGATCCGTGGAAGGATGAAAACCTGAAAGTTAATTTCTTCTTCTTCTGTTTTTATTTTTCAATGACCTAGCCAAAAGACAATTCTAAGTTTTGTCAATACAAGCGTCGTGGTGAGCCAAAAAGGGCACAATGAATGCCCCAAGCTCGAGGCCAAAAGCTTGGAGGGGGTGAAACTGTCGGTACCGACGACCAACATGCAACGAGTGAGAGTGATCGGTGAGAATAGGGCTGACCACGAGCACACCATATGTCTGTGGTCATATTCTTTGGTTTTGATGGCTCTTGTTAGGGACGTTCGTTGGAACGAGACGAAATTTGAGTACAGCACATCAGTTAATCTGTCCATTGTTCGCTCCTATCCTCATACAATTTTTTTTTATCTAGTCGTTTTCCTTATATGGAGACAAATAAACGTTGAGTACCATAGCCTCGATTTGGAGGGACTTGAATCTTCTCAATATTACCCCTTAAGTTTACGAGAGATCTGAGTTGTCAATTTTTTTTTTATGAGCATTCCAATAATGATTTTTATTGATAAAACAAGTTTGGTTATATATGAAGGCCTAATTCCTTTAAAAACTTCAATTTTAGGTCAAATCCTAATCTTGTCCCGAACATTTTTTGTCCAAAAAAATCACAAACTTTCATTATAGTCTCAAATCTACCCGGCCCCTTGTCCAAAAATTGTCACCTATTTCTTCTCTCAATCCTATCTACAAGGCCTTAATTTCTAATTTAATAATCAATACAAACTATTTTATGCGAAAAGTGTTATGAATAGCCACCACGTGCTTCTCTCTTTCTTTATTCATAGACAATCTTGAAAAATGAAAAGTCACATCTGAATTTTCAAGTTTATAATTGATATATCAGATGGCTTTTTTTAGCAGCGTTTAAATTGTAATATCTTAGAAAAATTCATGCGATCATGGTAAATTTTCACTTACTATTGTATTATGAGAACCCAGATTTACTCATTTCATACGGACTTATATCTCATCAATTAAAAAAAGACATAATTGTAGAAAATGAAAGGCGATGTATCAAAGGAAAATTACGAACATCGTCTTCAATTACATAGTCAGTTATTTGTTTGTGTCGGACATTTTCAAAAACTTATACTTGACATTTAATTGCAAAATCCTACACTTTTAGACTATAGTTTTAAACAAGAAACTCACATCAGTATCCTTTATTTTCAGTAACTTTTTAGACACCAACTTGTGAAAACTGTTAGAGTTTGTCGAAAAGTAGGGTTCAATTTTAAATTTTAAATTATAGGCAGATAAAAGTTCAAATAATGTATTTTTTTTCTATATATATATTATCTTCATGCACTAACCATTGTCTTTACAAGAAAATCATCCATGATTGACAGATGATGAAGAGCAAAAGAAAGAGGTCCATTTGTTTAATCCCATGATGGCATGCACCGACACTTGGGAATAGACATCCGATGCGTGCCACAACCTGCCGATTCTCTATTTGCATTGGCCAGGTAAAAGATGACACCAAATGCTATTGTGAAAGCAACTTGGAACCATAACTTTTAATTAAACCAACAATATATCGTTATGTCGAACTTATGATTCTAACCTGAATAAGACACATCTACTATTTATCATGCTGTAACTTTAAACCTCGGACATGATGTTTTATTAGATGAATTACATGGTATGATGTGTTTAACACCTTAAAAAGGTAAATTCTCTTAAATAAGCGTGTGAAGATACGTCTAAAAGTATATTAACGTGTCTAGATGTACTTGGCCAGGTCGCACTTTTCATGGATAAAACACATCTAAAAATTTGCAGACGGGCTGAATGGTCAACCCGTGAAGATCATTTTTACTATTTGTGTCCAAACAAGTTCACCTACATATGGGCGGGGATTTTGTGACAATGTTAGTTTGCTGTTGTTTCAGTCCATAAGATAGAGCGGGCAACGCTAGAAGGCCCACAAGGATGACTCGCGTGATTGGTTAAGCGTTTCGGATGCGGTCAGGCAAATCTCATACTTAGGTCATGATTTATTCCACATGATTTAAGAAAAGTGATTTCCTTTTTACCATAAGTTAAAGTCATTTTCCTCCTTCGAAACTCATTATTTTCTGTCCATAATTTTAGAAGATTGATTAGTTTTTCATCATTTAAACACCGGAAAGTAAAAAAAAAAAATCGAAATCGTCTTGCTGCCAAAAAAGGACCTTAGTGATGTTATGAAGTAATTAATAAGAGGCAGAGAACTTTCTAGACATAAAACTTCTTTTAAGGGAGAAAAATCCATATATTACACCCAAGAAACAACAATAAAAAAATATAAATTGATAGTTAAAAAAACCACATGTATATAAGAGAAATCATATGATACTTTAACATTTCCTCTTATGTACGAATCAGATAGGCAACAACGCTTGGAATTGTCAAGTGAGGAATCGTAAAATAAATTTGGGGCGATATCTTGAATATTGTGCAAGAATGATTAATTTAAAAGTCATTGAAGCCCTAGAAAAAATGCGAGATGCTTTTCGCCATAAATAAAGCCATGACTCAATGTCCATGATCCAGAAAAGGTCACTACCCAGAAAATACTTGGCCTTTATTAAGCCAAAACACAGAGAAATCAACCGAAGAAGAAAGTACCTTGGAACGACTTCCATCTCCACCAAGTGGAAAGTTGGGAAAAGTACGGGGTGTAAAGCCATGGGGTCCATCATCAATTTATCAAAGGGAAGAAAAGTGTCATCGCATTGCCTTTTGACCATGGTTATTGCAGGCAGCGGAGGTATATAATGCCTAATTCCATAACATATTGAGCCGACCATACATTTTTGTCTTTTGGCAAAATAATAAGCATTATGTGAGGCCCACACCTTGATAAACATGTCTTGAAAAAACGTGAACATAACGTGCTTTTCCTTCGATTGATCCTGTCCAAGCGGGAGTGAATCTGCCGAAAGATGAGGCTAGAGCAACTTCTCTGCCTTTTTGCGCTCCAAAGTTGGGTGTCGGATGATGGTTCTTGGTCTTGAGGGTTTGATTGATGGCGATCCTAATGATAATGGAGAAAAAAGATTGGAAACCCCATTACCTCGGATGGAGAGATCAACCCTTGACTGACCCCAGTGCATGTGAACTCAATGTGTCCGAATGCTTGATTATCGGTGAGTTTCATGTATTGTCGACATGATTTAAGGGTTTGGGTATAATGAACTTGTATTCAACCGGGAACCTAAAAAAAATCTCTAAAGGTGGATGTGGCCATTATTGGTGTGCCAATTATGGTATTTCAGATGACCCTCGATTGAAAAATTAACCACGGTTCCCTTTGACTACGTATATTACTTTTTCCGGCGGGTGGATGAATGAATAAGAACCAGTTTGCATTCTCTTTTCATAATTGCCAAAAACCCGGCATCCACCGCCGTATATACCAGCAAATGCGCATACCATTTCTTTTTCCCTACACCCTTTACTTGAAGAATTAGTTAATTACTACTTGTAGATGAGACTTTGAAATCAGACCCAAGTCCACCGTGAAACTGACTTGTTCTCTTCTTTTGGTTTAAAAATTCCCTTTCCCTTTTTTTAGGGGTCATTGTGTGTACGAGATGTATAAAAGAAACACATTTGTTCTGGAGAGATACGAAGAAGCATCATTTGGTATTACCTCGGATTTTCAATCAGAGGTGTAGGGTTTTCTAGAAAGTATGGATCATGATGACCCCAGGCACCCCTTTGGCCCGCTCTTTGCATTTCTTCCGCTGGTGTGTGCGATACAACTATGGTGACATTTGACTTGGTGTTTTCATGCAAGCATTTGCCTGAAAACATAGAAAGCATAACAAGAAAGGTCAAACATTGAGAAAAATGTCCGTGAGAGAGGGAGAGGGTCTTCTGGTGGTGAGTGTAATACAACTATGGTGATATTTGACTTGTGTTTGCATGCACGCATTTGCATGAAAACACAGAAAGCATAACAAGAAAGGTCAAAGATATACTGCGTGAGGGGGAGAGAGAGAGAGATTAACTCTCTCGTGCCGTATGGATACTCCTGCATGGGTAAAGTCACGGGCTCCAAGTTCTCTCATTCAACAACAAAAACGACATATGCCTTTGGCATTTTTGTGCCGGATTAGATTGACTTCTCAACCGCTGCATTCGGTGACTCCGAGCTGTTCCACAGGGGAATCTTGAACATTAACCCTTGAATTAGGGCTTGACATGAGCACGAGATAATGTTTTTTGAACCCCTACATTATGGAACTTTCTCAGCTAGCATGTGCTGCATAATTTGGATCGACTGTTAAGCCATGATGGCTCAATCTAGACGCAGATTACGTTCCTGGCCTCGAGTCTTTTCATGTCAAAATGTTCACTTCGTTTGGTAGATGGGGCCATGGATGCAGGCGCGGCTCCAGCTTGTCAATCTTGACTCGTGCCCTCACATGCTGGTTGTCAGAGCCAGTTCAAACTAAATCGAGGGAGGTCGCCTCGGCGGTGGAGCTGTCGGTCTTGACGGTGGCGAAGGGGTTGCCCCGCCATGGTGTAAAGCGCCGGTTAATGAATGAGGGAGAAAGGTAGAGAATTTTGCGCTCAACTCGTTCTATTAGACTATAAAAGTTACCTTTATAGTAAACTTTGGGAAATGATAATCTTCTTGATCTTCAACCTTTAAGATGATTTACATTTCCATAGATCCAATTTGCTACGTAACAACTACTGCCAACTTAATGTCTATATGAATCAAAATCTTTCTGTGAGTTGCGATACCAGTTGGTTGAGGTGGGTCATTCTTTAGAAATCATCCTTCACGTCTATTAGATATTGCTAAATGCTGGAACCGAAAAAATGCTTGCTCCAATGCTTCGAACATGGCACTTCACTTTGTCTCCGTGTTTGCCATGTGGCATAACATGTGGCACGGTGCTGCCACGTGATGTACATTTGGCCAATAACTTTTTCAGCCTTAATGATTTGTCAACTGCTAGTTTCTATTTTTTTATTTATTAAACTTAAAGTTCAGAAAATGAATAAAGAAAAAATATATGAATAATCTGTCTCTTATTGACTTATAATTAAAAAAGAACAATGTTAAAAGTATGTGAAGTGCGAGCACATCAAGAGTTTTTATTTATTTATTTTATGATTGAGGATCATCACTTTCCGCCGGTCTTTTTTATAAGTCCTTTAGACCTACGTATTCGTGAGTCAATATTTCGGGGGAGACCAACCCAACAGCTTACAGCTATGATCCCCCACTTAAATTACGAAACTATACCTAGGAGTTGGATCGTGAACTCAATTGTATGAAAAGAACTTCTTTGCCATGGCAGCCATGCATGGTTAAACTGGAAAAGGTATATTAAACTATGCAATTCACTAACAAGGCTTATTTTTTATTCTCTTACATATTTTGGTAAGTTGCGAAGACTTTGATTTGTTGTATATGAGATTCTGCATAATCGCATCATTTCCCACAAATTCTTATTTGTAAGTGTAATTGTTCTATTAAATAAGGTTGTATTCGAAAAATTAAATTCAAATGAAGAAATCGGTATGTTGGATGAGTTATTTCAAATTAGAAGTTGAAAACTGCAATAAGCAAGTAACCATTTATAATTTACTTACATTAACTGAAAGTTCAAAGATTACATTGCATATTGAGTTAAAGTTCAGGAATAATTGAATAAATTAAAAATTTATAGATCATATTACACATTTAGCCAAAGTTTAAGGACCGTTTTATGTCATTTCTCCAATGAATAAGTGATAAATTTCGCGTCATACATCTATATAGGTCATCATGAGAGGAAAGAAATGTTGATGAGCTTATTTCTTTCCCCAAAATTCAACATATGCTTTCAATTTTAACTCTCATCGGAGATGGTAATTATAAGTTCACATACTATAACAGTTTTTCTACTATCTTATTGCAATTGCTAATTAATCATGGTCAAGCATAAAGATATAACAACAAAGTCAGTAGCTTCACACCCAAATCACTTAATATCGAGCCTTGTTGATCTGGGCCGGGTCTAAAAGATCCGACATTGCCAAGCCCAACTTCCTGTAATTTCTTCAAAAATTTAGGCCTAGTCAAAGAACTTTATATGGGTCAATAGTCAAAGCACCAAGAAGCACTTCCTTTCATGTTTTAACCCATTAAGGATGTTAAAAAGAATAGATAACTTATAAAAAGAAAAAAGCGAACCTTAAGCTAGGTCTTACCTACCCGTCAACCAATGAACAGTGTCAAGAAACAAATAGAGGCAGCGGAAAAGGTTTGTTTATGATCAGGTCCGTGATCCCAAGTTGTCCCTTCTTCCATCTTTTCTGTCCTCTTTCTAAAGCTCCGTCCATATGCTTCCATGTCTGTGGGCACAGTCAGACCACGCCAAATATGACAAGAAGGAGAGAACGAGAGAGGAGAGAGGGCCACCATTTCAATCGAAGGCGGGAGATACGGGCCTTGGATCTAGCGCGTTAAACTCGGCCGACATCGGACATCAAATTGGTCAATTTGAGAGGGTCTGAAATGATGCAATCTCTTTCGGTGAGATAATAAACGAGACAGACTTCCCAATCTAAGACGACTTTGATCTACTTGTACCTTTCAAAGCGTCCGATTAATCTCAATCGATCGCGACGATTTGTTTGTCTCGCAATTATTATCGAAGTTAGATTGTTTCTTGATGTGATTTCCAAAACTCCTTATGGATATCAAAGCTCCCGACGCAGCACTTCACTTTGTCTATGTGCCTGCCACGTGGCATGGGATGTGGTAGAGTGATGCCACGTGGTGCACATTCTAGAAAATAAAACCGTGAAATTATGCTATTCACTGACATGGCTTAGTTTCAGTGTAGCCTCTTGCATATATTGGTAAACTGTGAAACCTTTGATTCATATACGAGATTATGAATAATTACATCGATGCCCACAAATTCTTATTTGTAAGCATAATTGTTCAATCAAATTAGGTTATGTGTTCATGATGGAAAAACTAAATTTGAATGAAGAAATTGATCGTTTGGATGACTTATATCAAATTAGAAGTTGAAAATTGCGATTAGCAAGTGAGCATTTCTAGTTTACTTATATAAACCACTAATTGTGAATGTTTAATTAAAGTATCCTAGCTTTTAGAATTTGAATGAATAAGTGACAGATTTTGTGTCATGCAATTTATACATGTCATCGTGAGAGGAAAGAAATGTTAACGTGCTAATTTTTTTCCCCAAATTCAATATGTGCTTTCATTTTTAACTCTCAATAGAGATGGTAATTGTAGATTTACATACCAAAACATTTACTTGCTATCTTATTGCAATTACTAATTGATAATGGTCAAGCATAAAGATGAAAAAAGTTAGTAGATTCACACCCAATTCACTTAATATCCAGCCTTGTTGATCTGGGTTGAGCCTAAAAAGAGACCCGACATTGCCAAGCCCAACTTCCTGAAAATTTTGCCAAAAATTTAGGCCAAGTCAATGAATCTTTTTGGGGCAATGGTATAAATAATTTATAAATTTTAATCCAATGTGCAATATCCCTAAACTTTTAATTTATTGATATGGTTCAAAAACTTTTGGTACATATTCAGTTTAGTCTCTGAACTATGTGAAAATGTTTGATATTATCATTCAATTATTTCAAGTTTAGGAATAATATTGAATATTTTCATAATACCTTATAGGGATTAAATTGAAAATGTACATGAAATTTAGGTACCACATGGAACTATTTAAAGTTCATTGATCACATTACACATTAGGTTAAAATCAAGGATTATATTAAATGAATTAAAATTTTAGAGAGCATATTGCATATCGAGTCTAAGTTTATGAATTATATTGAATAAATTGAAATCCATAAATTATATTACCTATTCCATCAAAATTTATGAACTATTTGTATAAATTTTTCATTTTTTTTACGGGTCAATGGTCAAAGGACCAAAAGACACTGACTTTCATGCTTTCAGACCACTGAGCTTGTAACAAAACAAACAAAATAAATTAAGGAAAAAGGCCAACCTAAGCTAGATCTTATCGACCCATCACCTAATGAACGGCGTCAAGAAGACTAAGGGGAAGCACGGAAGATTTTCAACAGAAGAAAGATTGGATCGCTCGTCTCCATCTCTCATGAACTGGTCCGTGATCACCAGCTGTTCCTTTCCTTCACCATTTTCTCTTGTCCTCTTTCTAAGTTTGCGTCCGCTTATGCTTCGATGTCCGCGTGGACAGGGTCTTTTACCACGTGAAAGCTGACCAGAAGAAGAGAACAAAGAGAGCAAAGGGTTAACAATTCAATTGCAGGCGGGAGAAGCGGAAGAGGATTATAGTACGTCGAACTCGGCCAGACGTGGACTGTCGAGTCGATCGATTAGCGATGGTCTCCAATGACGGACATCGTCTTTTGTTTTGATGACAGATAAGACATGATTTCCCAATCTAAGACTGCAGTTATCTACTTGTACCTTTCAAAGCGTCCGATGAATCTCCATCACGGTCTCTTTGTCTCACGGTGATTACCGAAGCTACCATTAATTCTTGATGTGATTTCTGGACTCCTGATGAATCTCAACGTCCCATGGGCCCTGTGAAGCTCTCAGGGATTTGCTAAAGCTTTGTTGCTTCATGACATGGGCTTTTTAGTTGGAAAATGGGCTTTCGAGTCCACTGGCAGGGAGGCACCCCAAAAGCCCATCATGAACTTGTACGAATTTGTTTGGACCATGAGCAGTTGGACTTGCTTGTGTTGGTGGTGCAAGAGATGTAAGAAATGGAGCTGCTGGGTTGAGGCGACAAACCGCAAGTGTTCATTCAAGAATTGAATAACAATTCACCCCTTGTGGTTCAGTGGAAAGTAGTTTTGCTCAACGGTCTATGAACAGTAAGCTTGAATGATAAAGAGTCCGACCCCAAGATTTTGATTGGTAATTAGATTCTTGATTTAGGTGCGGTAGATTATGTGTTCGAATAACGTCTCAATGCCTTATGAATAGAACCTTACTTAGATTGATAGATGAATAACTTTATAGGTATCGGCATGGACTAGTCGAGTCCAAGGTTCGGATACCTCATATTGCATAAAACAAGGAGCATAAGTGACCCTACATCATTAATAATGAAGATACAACTTGAGGTAGGATTGAAATGTTTAACTATAAAGATATTTTGCCAACCACCTCCCTTTTAATTACGAGATATTGTCTTGAGGTCTAGCCCCGGAGTTGTAAAGTTCAGACGCCCAAAGTCACGGATACTACCGGAATATCAATCGCAAGGCCACCTAATTACTAGTTTGATTATTGAGTTTTGAGACTTTAGATTTGAGACGGATTGGACCAAATATGGGTTACTAAAATCTAGTGGTTGGCCATTTGGGTCCGGAGGTTGGCACTTCCAATAATGTCCTTGAGGAGCTAGCTTTGGGTGTTCATATGATCAATGACATAGTGACAATCGAAGTGAATTTTGATAGATAACTTTCAAAATAATTGAAAAGGAAAAAAGGTAATTTGCAAAGCTATGTTTCTCATAAAACAAGCGCGTCAATAAGAGATTCAAAGTAAGATTCACATGATCTCATATAAGATGAACATGTTTGAGTGAGGAAAATTGATGTCTTGGGAAACATTTTCTTAGAAATGATCATATGCATTTCTTATAAAAATAAATGAATAAAAAATATTTTAATCATCAATTAGGACGTTCGGAAATAAATTTTTTGACAAAAATATAATTCTCATCCATTAATTATTTCAAGTGGTTATTCTTCAAAAGTATTTTTGAATCATTCATTTTCACGAATAAATATAACTCTAAAGTCTTGAGAAATACTTATGGAAAGTTGAGGGGTGAAATTAACAAAAAAAGGGAAATTAGTTTCCGTTTGATTTTAGAGAAAATAAATTGTAAGGAATTTTTTTTAAATAATCAGTTAATAAAAGGTAATTTTTTAATTAATTATGGACAATAATTTACATCTAGGAAATATTTTTTCAATCCGAGTTAAAGGCTTTTGAGGTGATTACGCTCGACGACCAGACAGCCGACGAGTTCGTTCGCTTCCGACGTCGGCGATAGTGGACGCAGTGTTCACCAGTCCGCGCTGAAGGCGATGGAGGCGCTGAACATGAAGGTGCTGACCTTATCGTCGCAGCCCCTGAAGCACCTCCTCCGCTTCGCTGCTTCCTCTAGCCCCATTCGCCCCAACTTCTTCTTCCTCCGCTGCTCCTCCTCCTCCTCCTCCTCCTCCTCCTCTTCTACTTCGCCCCCATCTTCGGCCGCCGCCGCCTCCCCCTCCGGCCGTGGCCGCCGGTCTTCCTCGTCGTCCTCTTCCACCTCCGACAGAGAAGCCGTTCGGGCCATTCGCTTGAAAAAGGTGAATCTTTTCTTGCATTTGAATTGAGCTCGATATGAATGTGGACGGAGATTGGTTAATTCGTATTGGAGCAGGGGATGAGGGAGTATGTCTAGGAGTTTGCTGAGGATTGGCGGTGGTTTCGTAACCATACTTTTGTTGGTTTAAAAGGTCGAATTTTGTTGCTTCTCGTAGTTCTCTCTTTCTAGGATGCCGTCAGAAATTATCATGAAATGCAGGGGAAAAATGTGAAGAACTCAAGGTCTTAGATTCTGCTTTCTGTTGCCAGTTTGATAATGAATGCAGCGAACAAGAAGTTAGAATCTTTCACTGCTTGGGTAGTTCATTCTCTTTTGACAATTGTTAAGTACTTTATAGGACCGGAAAGTGCAATTTAAAGCTGGGGCAACTTCACATTTATTCATTGATGGCGTGTCTGTTCTATAGGTGGAAGAATTGAGAGAGAAAGGTCTCGAGCCCTATGCCTACAAGTGGGATAGGACTCATTCAGCTAATCAGCTGCAAGAAATGTATAGGCATTTAGCTAATGGTGAAGAGTTGAACAGCGAGAATGATCAAGTGTCCATAGCTGGGAGAATCACCGCGCGCCGAGCATTCGGGAAGCTTGCCTTTTTGACCCTCCGAGATGATTCTGGAACAATTCAGGTTTGCTCTTGTTCTTCCTCAACATCGTCTACTATTTCCTTAGCTACCGTGCATCGAATTTGTTTCCTATGGAGATGGAACTGGGGAAGGTATAATCTGGCACCCAACCCCCTCAAATCCTAATGGGACATGAACGGAATTCGAGTTTCAGGCAGTGGGACGAGTATGGGGTCAGCTGTCAAAAACCCTATAGGGTTTGGATTGCATCTGGGATTTTATAGTTGGGACACCAGATATTGAAACTGATAAGTTTTCATTAGTAAAATGACCCTAATCCTTTATAGTCTTTAGGTTACTTGGCAATGTACATAATTACTCTAATCCTGGTAGAGTTTGGGCCGTTTTTGAGATTTAACTAAGCACTTCAGGTTACTTATATAATTTCGTGAACCCCTAAAATAATTAATTGTGATTTAAAGTTTTGCGTAACAAACACCATCACATGCCTAATTTCTCCTTATAGGATTGTTACATTTTAGATTTTTGTGATTGTGGGTCTTCACTTTTATTCAATCTTTTATATATTTTTCTATACTGTAGTTTTTCTAATGGAAGATGCACAATGCATAAGTTTTAGATTGATGATTGCGTTTGTAAATTGGAGACTGTTTGTCATGTATCTAATGTGGAATATATGTCTACTAGAATAGTAGCAGCACTGGTTGCGGTTATCTAGTGGGACTCTGACAACTTCAGTGAGGTGGGTTTGGGATCTTATATCCAAACGTCACAGGTTAGAAGGGTTTGGGAATTGACAAAAAGTTAGTGGGATGGATTTTAGTTGAGAAATGTTTAGCTGCTCATTCCGGGAGCTTGTGAACATCCTCATTAAGAACTATTATGCTTTGTTTGAATTGATCATGGTAAATCCTTTCTACGTGGTTATACTTTACTTTAAACCAGAAAATTAAACCATTTTTCTAGCTTGTTACTGAACTTTTTACGAACAATAGTTGGTTAGATGCACTTGCTTCCATCTGCTGGTTGGATGATAAATGGAACTCTAGAAGAAGTGCACAGAAATTTTATTTTGCACTCATCTAGTATGAAATACACCGCTTTGTAGTTAAGAGCACCCTTTAGTAATTTATCATTCTTTTGTGCTATATATCTTTTTGTCTTCTGTTTTACTGCTGAAGCTTATAAGATCAGTCTTCTTTACTTTGCATGGTTTGCAATTACTGGTCTCATACTTAGATGACCCTAAACTTTGTTGGATTACGCTGGTTAGTATTTTTATTACCTTTTATAGTGGAAAAGAAAGGCAGCTACTTTGCTGCTATAGCTAGACTTGTTCGATATGATGGCTAGATAACTGATTGAAAGTGCCAACCATTTGTATTAGCTTTACTGCGAGAAGGAGAGGCTGTTGAATGATCAATTTGAGCGATTAAAGACGCTTGTAGATATCGGTGATATAGTGGGTGCAAATGGAACTATAAAGCGGACAGAGAAAGGTATAGAATGATTCCTCTTCTTTACATTTAGTTGATATATGTCAGTCACGGTAGATGGACTTAAGCTGCTAAGATTTCCCTTTTTGTTTTGTTTTTATTGTGGGTTAGGTAAATCTGCAGTTCTAGTTGTCCCTTGATGTCTTATAATGACGTCTAGCTACTGAATGTGCTTATTCATGATTACACTACAGGGGAGCTTTCTGTGTGTGTAAACTCTTATGCAGTTCTTACCAAATCCTTACTCCCGCTTCCTGATAAATATCATGGATTAACAGATGTGGATAAGCGCTATCGCCAACGGTAAAATGCTTTCCCGCTTATACATACTGTTTTTATTACAGGATAGATTATTTAGCTCCCCTGTCCTTATACAGTGCTGCTATTAGCAGCTTCAGCTAATAGGAGCTCGAATAATCTAATGAAATGTTTTAGTTCGGCTTGCTGCCTTGTCATGAATGCCACATGTTCCAGTGAAACTGCATCAGAACAATTGGCTCCTTCTCCACACCCAACTTTAACAGATCCAATCCGGCACCGCTAATTTACTGTAGGATGAAATGGCATCATCATTGCTTGTTAAAAATTTGACATGACAGTAGGGGAATCGCAGCCTTGTCTATCAATGTCCATGCAATTTTTTCTGTAAATTCAGTTAGCTTGGCCGTGCATCTACTCTTAAGTCTCAAGTACAATAATTTTGGTACTAATTGCCCCTTTAAACAAAAGTTCTTTATGTCTCTGAGGAAGTATTGTATCAGGGATATGCCGTCTTCCACCTATTACTTCATTACTTTTTCAAACTTATTAGATATCCTCTTAAGTACACAATGCTTTGTATGGCCAGAAAACATTATGAATTTTTGAGGATAGAACATTTGTGAATAGGTAGGAAATGTCATCACTAAGCATGGTTGTAGGAAGAACAATAAAGAAAAGCAGGCTTTGCTAGAGTGAGAATGACTTGCTTGATTATAGGTGGCATGATGGATGTTCTGTTTACTTTACCAGTCTCTGCTTTATGTTTCTCTGTTCAGGTATGTGGATATGATTGCAAACCCAGAAGTGGCTGACATTTTTCGTAAAAGAGCGAGGGTAAATTTTCATGTCTCTTCACAGCTAAAGAGATATTCAGGTCTTATTGCATGCTGTTGCTTTTCAACTTCTCTGCTCATGATAAAACTTCATATAGGTTGGATGTGAATTGTAACTGTGTTTAGGTATACTAATCAGGGGCCAAGAAAATTTTTTACTAATGAAAGGGTTGAAATGGCAAATGATTGACTATTTCATGCTTTGCTACATTTCTTTCAATCATTTCATGCTTTGCTTTACATAATACCGTTTAATTTTTTCCCTTGTGAATATGTTTTTCTAATGAAATCGCACGTGGTTTTTACAATATATCTATTTATAAAGTTGTCTTTTTTTATTTTGTTTTCATGATGGTTATGATTGAAATAATAGTCAAACTAGACCCTTCTTTCTGCTCCCTAAGGTATGGCTATGTGGAAAAGCAGGATTAATCACATTAAATGTGTTAAAGGTGTTACTTCGAAGAAGTTGAAGCAAATATAATATTTTTATTTTGGAGAATTTGAGCTCATTAGTATTATCATCATCCTTCTAAACCTGTACATAATGTTAGGAGTTTTCTTATATCTATTTCGATGGCAAGGGAGGTAAGCCAAAAGTCTTCTTTTTGACGTGGTTTTCTTGCCTGCTTGTGTAGATTGTTTCAGAGATCCGCAAGACAGTTGAATCCGCGGGTTTTGTTGAAGTTGAGACGCCAGTCTTACAGGTTCGTTTGTTTCTTTGTGACATGTAAGTCTATCAGATTTTCGTTTTAATTTTTTATTTTGTTCGGGGAGACGAAGAAAAAGAGAAACGGGCTGGCAGAGGGTAGAGAACAAAAAGGGTATTTATTTATTTATTTTTTTTGGGGGGGGGGGGGGGAGGAGATTTTATTAGAAGGTAGTAAGCCAGATTACTTGGTACTTGTCCAAATATATTATGTTCCTAGTTATTTGCTCAAAATGTACAAGCTGAGAAATAACTGCATGAAGAATCTCCATCAGGTTCGTCTATAGGACGCTATATCTTTCATCAAAAAGTCAAAATGGTTAAAATTTGGTCTAAAAGTCTTGAATTAGATTAGTTGTTCATTTATGGCACATCTGACTTTTGTCTTCAATCTTGATTAATCTTTAAACCATTTTAGTAGATTTTTGTTTGAAATGAATGAATTCAGAACATCACCGGTCAATTGTAGGTATAATTTGAGTTTCAAAACTTCTTTGTCTGTGTGTTAAGGTCCTTTTCTTCTGTGAATACCTCTGGGCTGTAATGTGCAGATTCTGATATTGTGCCAAAGAAAGGTCCAAATAGTAGTACTTATTCTTTTCTCTACATTTGGTTCATAAATTTTTGGGCCACTATATTTAGTAAATAGGTATAGCAGCATAGGTAGGATCTAACATATGGAGAAGCAACCCTACTTGGACTGAATATGGCACCCTTCTGAAAATTAGACTGGTTCTAGCTAAGTCTTTCTGCGAAGGATTTGAAAATAGGATATCCAGATGCTGTGAGTTTTATTGCACATAGCGTAGATATTTTGTCGGGGTTCCGTTTTTCACAGCAAATCAACTCACAAAGCAATAGTTCAAGAAAAACTCCACATACTGCCTAGTTAACTCTTTAAATTGGAGCTAAATTAGGGATTTGGTCTCCATATATGCTCCGCCCTTTGTAAAATGAAATGAGAGAGCATGGAAAATGTATCTGCTAGTTGACCAGCCTCCATGTGTATTGGCATGCATCTTTGATTTTTGTTTTTTTGTTTTTTATTGCAGTGCTGTTTTCACAACGTGGTTTTTAATTGATTTTGTGGACTAGGGAGCAGCTGGTGGAGCAGAGGCCAGGCCATTTGTTACATACCATAATTCTCTTGGAAGGGATCTCTATTTGAGAATTGCGACTGAGCTCCATTTAAAAAGAATGCTGGTAAGTTACATGTGCTAGTTGGTTTTCCTCTTGCTTTTCATTATGGATCTGAAAGCTATTCTCCAATGTTGACAGTTAACTTTGGTAGGTGAAGAAAGAATGCTTGAGTGTCAATGTTACTTTTGTTATCATAGTGGCCATGGTTGGTTTCTGCTGCACAATGGAATTACTTGCCTGATTTCTTTTATACTTGGTTAATCCTCAAAACTCTACCTGATTCATATATCAATTTGTTTCCTTTTCCACTTCCAATGACATTATGATGCAGCCAGCTAATCTTTTTATACTGTTTTCCATCTGTCTTTTTTTCCAAGTTATGCCTTTGGACGTATCAATATAAATTTTTATCTACATAGATCTTTATCTTCACCAGCCCTTTCTCAATTTCATATTCTTTTTAGCTACTAGACATGTTATGTTTATTTGTTTCATTTCATTTCTTTGCGCAAACTTTTCTGATTCGAAGGTAGTAGTGTTTAATGCTTGATGTTTTGTAACCTTGGTGACAATGAATGTATATTCTTCTTGTAGGTTGGCGGATTTGAAAAGGTATATGAAATTGGTCGAATTTTTAGAAATGAAGGCATTTCAACTCGTCATAATCCAGAATTTACCACCATAGAGGTACTTTCCAAAATCCCACTTTTTCTCGACTTATCAAGTCATCAATTTGTATGGTTACCACAAAGTGATGACTGTCATTGTGCTCAGTATGTATATTGTATAAATATTGATGACATTTGCTTTAGCTTGATTCAGATGTATGAAGCATACTCTGACTATCAAAGCATGATGAACATGGCAGAGGAGATCATAACTCGTTGTGCTTTGGCAGTTCAAAATAAGCTTAAAATTGACTACCAGGTAAATTTATAAACTGCTCACATGTTTCACAGATTCTTTCAAGTCTGATCTCGGATACTCATCCAGCTCTTTAATATCTCTGATCTGACAGTGCACGAGTCTTCCATGCAGGGGTCAGAGATAAATCTGGAACGGCCTTGGAGGAGAGAAACCATGCACAATCTTGTCAAAGAAGCCACAAGGATTGATTTCAGTGATTTTGGAGATGATCTTGAAATGGCTAAAAGAGTTACTCTAACTACCTTAGGGGATGGCCTTGATAATAAGGATAAATTTGCCATTGGATCATGCCCATCCATTGGCCACCTTGTTAATGAGGTTATCCACAAATCTTTCTTCAGTCATATTTGTACTCTCAGCACTTGTCCCTGTCCATACCTGCATGTGATTTAATTGACCATTTCCAACTTTTGGGAGTGTTGGCATCAAAAGCCACAGGCCGTAAGAAGTTTAGCTTGGCACTTGTTTAGGGTTCTGGGAAATCTATTAATTGGATCTTTTCATCCTTTTATTTTCATGAGGAACTAATAGATCTTTTATGATTCCATGTTTTGCAGGTTTTTGAGGTATTTGTTGAACCAAAGCTTCTGCAGCCTACATTTGTCTTGGACTATCCTATTGAGATATCTCCCCTGGCCAAACCTCATCGAAGGTATCAAAATTACATCAAGAAGCAATTACATTCTATGCTAACTTTTCTTGGAGTATATGTTAAATAGTTTCTACCTGTGGCATGTTTTTTAACAAGAACATGATGAAGTACTTTGTAGGAGGATTCTAATTTCTACAGTCAAGTCTATCTTTCATTGATAGCACCAGTCTGTACTGATTAATTCCCTGATAACATCACATGGATAGACACCAAGTTTTATCCACGTTCCTTCGTTGAACATCTTTTTGTTACCTCTCATTTTATACTCCCCATGTTTAGGCATGCAGGCTTGACTGAGAGATTTGAGCTTTTCATTTGTGGTCGTGAACTTGCCAATGCATTTTCGGAATTAACAGACCCAATGGATCAGGTAAAATTTTGACTGAATTAGACTAAATGTTTTGCACAGATATGTGTTTATATGTGAGGAAATGTTAGAAACAAAGTGATGTACCGAGGGATGGATTCTTGCAATTTACTAAATGCTTGTATCCTTTGTTCATGGTCTGCTGCTAAAACAAGTCTTCCTTCTAGCACACTCATTGCTCTGCGGAGCATGGGTTAAGGTCGTTCATTGATTTTTCGTTGCATCTAAGCTTCGTTTGGGATGATTGGTAGGGGAGTAGTGAGAGATTGGAGATCAAAAAGGGTCAAAATTTAAAATTCTTGAGAGGAAACCTTTAAGATTTTCTCCCGTATTCTCTCTTGTCCGACCATGCTACATTCTGTCCCTGTTAGACCGAGATTAACAGAGTGTTTACAAGCAATGCTTGCCAATGCTTTTGCTTCAATTAGGGAGTGATATTGATTATAATTCTTCTTTCATTTTTTGGTTTTTCAAATTCTAGAGAGGACGGTTGGAAGAACAAGTGAGACAGCATAATGAGAAGAGAGCAGCATCGCTCTTAAAAGGCGCTGCTAGTGAAGAGAAAAAAGAGGAGGAGGAGGATGAATCATATGAAGTGACTCTTGATGACGACTTTCTAACAGCTTTAGAATATGGGATGCCTCCGGCTTCAGGAATGGTTAGTTTTTGCTTGACTCATGTGCTTGAATTATGAATAGAGTTATATGCCCAGAGATGCTGGTGATTAGAAGTAATTCCGTGAAATCAGCAACTGTGATGGGCTATTGAATATTGTACTTGCCAACTATTACATGTGATATACTATGTCCTGGAGCAACTCTAAACATGGATAAGAACATCTGTTTTCTGCTTCAGGGCCTTGGGATCGACAGGCTTGTGATGCTCTTGACGGACTCCGTTAGCATAAGAGACGTCATAGCTTTTCCAGTCCTGAAGATTCAGCAATGAGGCAAACCGCTAGAGTGTCTATGTAGGTTATATCTCCCCCAAATTTGAAGGGGGAAGGAGGGGCTCTTCAACTTATTCTCCCAGTCGTGAAAGTTATGAGTTCTGTGAATTACTGATTTAATGCGTGTCTTGCCCTTAATCTCATTTAGCGAGCAGTTGTCGTGGGAGAAAATTTTGGTAGTTCTTTGGGGATGACTTATATCTTGGACACCCATTTAGCACTCGGAAACCACAGCATTCACGACACTATATGTATTAGAATATTGCGTTCATAGAGCCTGGAATTCGGCTGATTTAGGCATGTATTGGCCCTCTTGACTTGTACGTATTTCATCTTGAAAGCTTTGCAATCTGTGAATCTCATCTTTATTTGAATTGGAGTAATGCAACATATTGATTACTTGAGAGATGTTGGCATGCGTTGATCGGATAATTTACCATCTTAGTCATGCAATCAGTATATGGCTTTTCCAGTTTACTATGATTGTATTTTGACCAAATTTTAGTTAAATTATGCTGATTTTTCACAAATATGCATTCCTTTGGCCTGTATGATTATCTTTCACAAATTTTGATTTTCATTTAACTTGAAACACATGAAGTCATTCAAGATAAACTAATATAAATATGTAAGATTTTCTATTAATCTTTCAAAATTGTTCTAAACTTGATCCTTCCTTTCGTTTTCAAATTTGGGAGGACAAAAAATCATGAAGAGCAACGATAAGTTGGGGGCTGAATTTGCTCTCCCGTGAGCCCGTGCTGGGGAAGAACTCACGAAGGCCTCGTCGGTCGTTAGACGATGTGAGCTTTTTTTTTCGGTCGGCCATCCGATTGCCCTTGTTGTCAGCTGTTTGATCTAGAATTTGTCGACATCAAACCGTTGGATTTCGGCGTGCTTGCCTTAGCAGCAGGCAGCGCAGAGGCAAACACAGGCAGCGCCGGTACAGGTATGTTCTTGCCTTGGTCAATGCAATCATTATCTGCACCGAAGTCAAATACTTCAATTCACCGACAACATACGACATCATTTGACACCCATCTTTCTTCCTTCCATTTCTTCCTTTTCTTCTTAGTCTTTGCCTTCTGTGACGAAGACATTCATGCGTTGCTCCGCGGCCCGTTTCGCTTGCGCCATGCTTACTGCACGCGCGTCAAGTACATTCAAGTGGGTCATTCCTCATATTCCCCACTCGAGAGCTTGTTGGGGAGAGAGAGAGAGAGGGAGAGATTGTTGAGATGCGACGCATCGTTGGCAACAGTTGACTTCTGATGGATTGTACAATTCGCAATGCAGGGGATGCTGCAGATCGAAGTGCTGTTGTGATGAAGCAAGAAAAGGACGGACGATCGACATTGGTACAATTTGAATATGGAAGCTCCCCAACCGAAGAGATGAATGTCCAAGATCTTGATAATGGCCGACCTCTTATCTGATAAACTCCGTTTGTTTCACGAGAAAAAAATTAAATTTTTTTCCTAAACATAACCACATGTATTGCTTTAGATAGTTAGTCGATGAAAAATATTTTCATTATCGGCAATAATTTATTTCTAGGTATTTTTATGGATGATGAAAATATTTTTCGTTGATTCATTTTTGTCAGCGATACAAGTGATCTTATTTAGGAAAATATTTCCAAAGCATATCAATATTTTCATTTCTTTGAACATAGTATCGTTTCACGTCGTTTAAAAAACTTGTTTGAAATGTTTTTTCTATACATTTGGTCTTCTTTCACTCAACAACTTAAGCTTTTTGGATTGGACTTTTTGACACGTTATTAGAGTCAGTACTATCCCTCCCTCGTTAGCCAACCACATGCTCTATCTATTTCAGACATGTGTATTGTTGGTTATGTGATCACTAAAGCCCATCTCAAAGGACTTCAATTATACAAGTCCAATTTCGAAAAGTTGTGTATGTCTGTGAGTACAATTGTAATTAAATCTATCGTATACATTGGGTTAATAATAATGCACTATACTCACATATTATGGGAAAACTCAACATTTAAGATTCATCTTTTTTATTTTAACAAGTGCTCTAAAGATAATTAACAGACTCTTCTTGTTGAATTTTTTAAATATTTCATGTCATGCTTTGTAGGACGGTTAGAATGAAGGAATGGAATGGAGCGTAAGACAACCAATGATTTCATTGTAATATGTTCGGTCGCAAAGAAATTGCAAGACTATAATGAAATGAGATATTCGATGAATTCAATTTAGGATACAGGATACGCTTGCGTTTTCCTATTATTATCGTACTCTATTATATTGTATGATTGAACTATGAATAATAAACAAAATGATCGTAAATCATGATTAATAACGTGAAAGCATTACAATAAATAGTATTGATTTAACGATGATTTGTTATAAGATCCAAGAAATGGCCAATGATTTTTCCATCATCCGATAATTTATAATGTCAATATGATTACAAAACCGTGTCCTTCGCCTATTTTTGATTCGCATTTGATTCTCAATGATAGTTCTGCCATGATGAAAAGGTCGGGGAGGCTCGACCGGTGCTAATGACTCATTCTAGGTTTCATCATCAGTGTCTCACGCCCACGACAAGATGATCTAGACTATTTGTTATATGATACATATTATAATCAAATGTAATAACAAATTGCTTATGCTCACTCTTAAATTATTATATTAATCAGTTGATTGCATTTCAAAATATTTTAAGTAATCATTCTTCCTTCTAACACAACATCTTCATCTCGACAATGGCGGAAAACCTGGGAGGCTGGTGGTGACCCTCACTCTTGTGTCCCCCCTCTCCATCTCTTATATTCTGTTCATGACATTAGAAATCTTTTATTTCAGATGAATTTTCTATCTACGACTCGAGATTAGGTTAATAATTTTCCCGTCTCGTCTATCTTTTTCAAATCTTACAATCTTTGGTTCGATTCGGGCACATAAAAAATGCATCCATTACGATAGATCGAGAACGCGTGACCGTAATGTACATGGTGGGTGGGGTATCAACATAGCCGATCTCCGCACACCGAATTAATATTCGGATAGCTCGCCAATCTCAGATTTCGGGGTGTCGTCGAGTAGTTATACTTCAAATTGAGTATCTCATTGTAAAGCTCGCGAAACCGCCAATGCTGATCACATCACCTCGTTTTATTCCCCCTTTTGTGATCTTATAGGATTAGTGGATCGACTGTTGTCAGATAAGATAGTGTTGTTTAGAAGGTTCCAACGCACACCATTCCTCCTGCGCCAGCGCGCCATTCAGCTCGGGGAAAAAGAGAGCACCTTCCGAAAAAGATTCAAATCCATAATGGAAAGGGAGCACCTATGATTGTTCTTGATAATGGCAAGCGTGCGTCTCATCATGACCCTCCATTCGATAGATTCTCCGAGGCGATGGGCGGCTGCGATGGGACTCAGCTTGGTGATGATGATGTGGTCTGACAGCACTTTTTAATCAAATGTTGTGTCAGGGACAAGATGGGGTGGTCCATCGTGCGGAAGATTGGACTTGTCCAAGAATTCCAATTAGTAATGACACAATCGCGCAGCGTCTCTCCTAAGCAGAAGAAGAAGACACGGTCTTAGAAAGTTTAAGCCGCCGTCAAGGAGGAGAGGCGATCCATCCGTTTCTCCTATGATATGAATGTCAATCGTCGATACAACTAAACCAAAGAGATAGCATGCTAAGTTTTTAATAAGAATACGATTCACTGGTTTCGGTTTTGTTTGGTTAACTATGCATTGTTTTGGGCTTCTGATTTCACCTCATCATGCAGACAAATCATCTTAGCCCGATTTACTTAATCAAGTCCTTTCTAATTATGGTTAGTAGCGCTGTCAAATGTTGGCATGGCATTGCTAATGTGGTGTGAAACGGATGTCTTGGTGCCGAGCTGACATAGGGCTACATAGGTGAAATACCGAAAGAGACGAGCGAGAAAAAAACATAAAATCTTGGTGGGAGAGAGAGCAAGAGTCGACGCATGGCCTCTCTCTCAACGTCTGCGGTGTGTCCGTGATCCAGTGACCCTCATTTGAGCACGGCCGGGTTACATTCCGCCGGTGAGAGTAGTGGGAGGTCGGGATGTAGCGGCGGCCGCTTCTTGCCCCCTCTTCCCACTCCGTTCCTCTTTTCTTTTCGGGGTTCTATGTCTATTGATGTGGTGCTCATTCGACATCATCGCTGAACATCTCTTTGTGAAAAAATCCGAGATGATTAGAGCACCCGACCGCACCGGTGACGAAAGCGCAAGAACATTAAATCCCACGAGCTGCGATAATCACATGATTATGGCTGCATACGACCTGATATCCCTCCTGTCCTTTTCATGATCTTCGGTGATTCAGATTGACCGGCAGCACAAAGCTTTCTTTTGGCCGCTAATGCAGAATTGGTAGATCATCTTTACCTAATACTAACATATCTTCCAAATCGATCCGACCGCTCCCCCTCAACCATATAGTCTCATCCCCACAGCGCCAGAATCGACTTTTGATCGGCAAATTCCACAGACAGGACACCGTGGGGGAGCACATATTCTAAAATTTATTGATTTCGAATCGAAAAGTCCAAGGGAGATTGGATAAGACAAAGCACGACACGTGAGCATCCGTGGAGCAAATTACGTCACCCGAATTATCGGAAGTCTCCGAGAAAGAAAACGAGGGCAGCTGCAGAGCATCGTGTCCATGAGGAACCAACCTCACCGGCTGTTCTTCTTGTCTTTCGCTCTCCCGCTTCCATTCCTTTGGACCCGGATGTCCTTTTTTATGATGCCATTAGATGTTCCTCGTTTTATCTGGCGGGCCGGGACGGGACTAGTATTAGAGCCACCTAATGCCTCGCCGGAAAGGACTTGCCCTGTTTCGAGATAGTATTCCGCGGCTCATGAGACCCCGCGTCTTGTGCCCGTCTTTAGTAATTACGTATATTTGCTGTAATTCTCCATATAAAGTCTAGTAATGTGCGAGAATTTAAAATTTGTCAGAGATTTATTATTTTGCTGCCGACGGGTAATATACCTATGCATCCCTTCGAGAAAGATAGTAGAACTTTTTTTTCCCAATAAATAGGGCCGGCAAATGTCAAAGCAATTTGACTGCTCTGTGCAAATACGTAAATTGCAGTGAAGCACACTCGAATATGACATGAATTGACACGTTTTTATCGTAATTCAATAATGAATTGACATATGAAATCAGAACATAATACATTATGTTAGATACTAGCCTGACGTGGGGACTACAAAATAATAATTACCATAGGTTGATATGAACAGCCATCCTGTCTCAGGGAAAACCCGATGGATCTCGGAAACGAGATGTCTATCCAGGTAAAGTTAATGAGCAAAACAGAGTACTCTGTTAAGGATGTTGGGCAGTTAAAAATCTTGGTTTCCCAATCTCGGATTCATTCAGTGCGTCTCGGTGGAGACTTTTCTCACTTCCGTGTGGAAAAGCTTCGTCCCTCAACTCCGCCCGTTAGCCATTGCATCTCCAATCTCCAACCCCTCCCGCGATTCACTTCATGGCCCGGCAGTGGATTCCGGAGGCTCTTCCCGGACGCATACACAGTTCTCGCCGCCTCCTTCACTGATTGATGCCGACGCGGCAGCCGCCCGACAAGGAATCTTGGACAGTTTCCGGGTCTCCCAGCTCGTGCTCTGTGGATTCCTGCCCGTCAGCCGCAAGAAAGAGCTCGAATTTGCTTCTGGGTCTTGGTTGCTTCTCTCAAAGGCAAGGTCTTTTGCTCCATCAACCATCAAGGATTCGAATACGAGAGGTCCTTCTTGCTTCGGTGCTGGGTTTTCAAGACGTCTCGATTTGCGTCTTTCTTGTGCATCGTCCTCTGCGGCGATTCACGTCTCTTTTCTCTCTGTGCCAATTTGAAGCGATGGGTATGATCACGGTCAGGTCTTAGCACATCATCTCAAAACACATTTTGATGAGGTTTTTGTCCTGCAAACTCCATTGCCCTCCTTTCGTGTGCTTTTGCAAGCCCTCTCCTCACATTTACGCTCCTGGACCATTGAAATTGGAAGACACCCCCCATGTCCCACCACCAGTAGTCTCAGTCTCCGATGGCTCTGATCAGTTGTGTGGAGAGACCACCGAGGTCGGAGATGATGTAGCTTTAGATGAGAAAGATGAGAAGAACGGAGAAACTGGTAGAGTCATCATCAGGAGCTGCCTCAAGAAGAAGAAGTCAGGTTTGGAAAGAATCCGCGCTGAGAAGAAGAAAGTGCAATGGGTGGACTTGTTAGGGAAGGAGCTTGCTGAGGTCAGGGAGTTTGATTCTAGGTGGGCGAATTTTCCCTTTCTGCTTCCTCCTTGGTGATTAATTCCTTTAATCTTTTCGATCCCTTTACATTTTGTTTTTTGCAGAGTTTTATGCCTGCCTATAGTCTGGTGACATGAAATTCTCCTGATTTTAGCTCTGGTTTTGCTAATTTGGTAGTCGGTTTGATCTAGTGGTTGAGCTAAATTTGGGGGAAATGTAAATGAAATGGTGACATTGAGATGTATATCTCATTTCATGAGAATGGGCAAAGCCACGTAGGATCACAGCCTGTGGGACAGTAAAGAGTTCTGTATTTTGGCTCATCATCGGGCTTGAGTGTTTGGAAATTTTGCTCTAAGAAGTTTGTCTCCCCCGAGTCATCCCACTGGCCTCGATATTGCTCTATCACCAGGAGATATCAAAACCTGTTTATCTGAGAGTGCATGTTGGGAGCCTCTGCTCTCATGTTGAAATTCGTTTTAGAAGCTTGCAATGTCCTTTCTTTTTTCTGTCTGATTACAAAAGTTGCACATAATTGTGAGAATATTAAGGTTAAATAGAATTTGGACCTGCTGCAAAAAGAGGCATTATTGAGAACAAAAGAACGGTTCAGCGGAGCATGATTATTACTTCTCTAAGTATCAGTATTTTGTCTGCTGGAAATTGAATGGACTGTGCAGGTGTATAAGACAGCCGGCCTCATGCTTGAAAAGGGTTGTCTAGTGTGATTTGCATCAGGAAATAGAGAAACTAAATACTGGGGAAAATCAACTCTACTCATGGACTTAGAGCATCTGTTTTGTCAACTTTTTTTTATATTTTGCCAATAAATTCGCAGATAAATTAGCCAATCAAACTAGCACTAAAGGAGGTACTTTGGTCCAGTAGTCAAGCAAGATGGATAAATAACACATTGTCTCAATTCACAAGAGGCATGATTGACTCTCAGAAAATCGTTGAGAGATTAATTTGGTTTTGCCTTCTAAATACCGTGTGCAAGAATGCATGTTCATTAAATACTTGAGTTGGGTTTTCTATTATATTGAGTTGTCTGTGCAAGATTGAGCTGGCCATTTATTGCGGCTTCCTCTGGTTACATGTATGTTGGAGTTGGTTTGAAAAATATGGATCCATGTGCTCATGATTTGTGCTTATAAATCTTGAGTGAGAGAATGCACAGAGAATCCGAGAACCATAAGTTCGTAGACATGGGCAAAAGCGCATCAACCTGACTGATGACATTTGTAGACTTCAAGCGTTGTCCTTTCAAGGATATTAGTTTACGTCTGTAATTAGAGAGAAGTGCTTCAAGAAATAAAATGACACCTGACAGTACTCCGTGTATGCAATGCGTGTGATGCGGCTGCATGCGTGTTAATGTTGGATCTTTCAAATGGGTATTCCACTTCTGGTTTGGTTTATAAGTATGCCTGACTCTGCTCTTTTCTTTTTGCCCGTATTGACAGTGAAGTAGAAGAAAATTATGGAGGCAATGGACACAATCTCTGTGTCATTCTTTGAGACCCATTCCGTCTCCAGCGCTTGTATGAAGCAACCATTCTGATGATGAGGCGCTCGGAGATCGTCGTCGACGTCTTCTTCAACTTTAGGAGACATTTCTTCTTGCCGGAGTCGGTGTCTGGAGATTCGTTAGGTCTCTCTATGTATAGAAATTGCTGCTCTGCTCTCAATGGAAGACTCGTTATATCCGATTGCTATTCAAATAAAATGCGTCAAATATTCTTTTCTTCTTCTTGATTTTTCCCCAAGTTCTCTCTCTCTCTCTCTCTCTCTCTCAGAGTAGTCTTGAGAAGAAATTATTGAACACTGGACAACCAAAGTCAGACTCCACTAATTATGCAAGATACTCCAATCATGTTCCACCAATGGATTGTCATCATCAAAACAGATTCCAAAGGTCGATTCACCTCGTGAAGTGACCAGATCAAACCCAACATAGAATTCTTTATTTCACCGAGGGTCCGTTTGATTAAAGAAAACTATTTCCGATAAGATGTTTCTTGACTTTTAGTGTTTGGATGAAGGAAAAATCGATTTACCGGAAATATTTTCCATGAACTTAAAATAACAAGTTCAGATGGGAGGAAAAAACTTTTTCTAAATCACTAAACAAAGAATAAGAAAATAATTTCTAAAAAGAAATATTTTTCATAGTAAATGAATATTTACTATTAAACTTTCAGTGAAACAAATGTATCATCTGTTTAACAGTATATTTTTATAATGATTCAAATCTTAATTTCACTCCTGAAAAGACCCATTGAGTTTTTGATTATGAATGTATGAGCAAGGAGGAAAAGGAAACACTGCGATCGACCTTGGCGTCAATATTTATGAATAACTCTTGCAGGTCTCCAAAAGGAGAATTAGTTGGGATTGATTTAGACAATGATTTTTTCATTGCGAGGTTTTCCCTGCCAGAGGACTATTAGTTTGTGGTTAGGGAAGGACCTCAGGTGATCTTTGATCATTGTTTGGCGATCGGGAGATGTCATCCCAGTTTTAATCCAGACAAGGCAACAGTTGATGAGGCCACGGTTCGGGTTGGGTTTCCCAATGTCTCTATTGGGTGTTTTGATTAGGATCTTTTGATGCAACTTGGTTTGTCGATTGGAAGACCATTGTGAGCAGATTCTACTTCAATGCTAGATACTGGGAATGGTTGCTCTATGCCTGATTCACATGGCGAAACAACAAGAAGCTCGAGGGGAGCCCCAGGATAAGTTCGGCCCGTGGATGGTCGTGCACAAAACTCTGGAAGGGCCAAAGACAACAAGCGAAAGAAGCGCCAGCTGATACTCGAAAAGAAGGCGGAGATATAGTTTTCTCCGGTCTTTTCGGTGCTACTGTGGAGATGTGAATGGCTCTCCTCTGCAAGAGATAACTTGTTTCGAAGGAGGAAAACGCAGTTAGAACCAAAGATCAAAAGAAAGGTGAAGTTGTTGACTTTGATTGTGAGGGCTTATTTACAGAAAATGGAAGTTTGGGACCATCTTAGCCGCACGAGCATATAACCAGAACTGTGCGGGGCCTTCCTCCTAAGACAATAACAGCCAGATCAATCTTCTGAAATAATCAAGAAGTTTCGATCTCCTAGCCATACTCGTGCCGAGGCACGGGGTTTTACTATGGAAGCAGTCCGAGTTGATTCTTAATTTATGCAGGTTTGAGTTAGAGAGAAGGGTAATAGAAGTTGGTTAACTGTCGTCTATGCCGAAATGGATGAGTTAGCTAAAGCACGATAGAGAAATCATCTTGAGTCGATAGTTGTTTCGACGAAAGAATCTCGGATTATCACTGATGATTATGATGACATCGCGTTTCCGAATGAAAAGAAAGGGAGAGCACCAGTCAATTGCTGTGGAATGTACTAGGTTTGGAGAATGGATTGACAAATGTCCCCTAATGGATTTTGGTTAGGCGAGTACATGTCGTGGGCCCAAGTGGAACGTATAAAATCAGGTATTCAAGTGCCTTGATAGAACATTATGTAAATTTTCTTGGCGTTATTTGTTGATGCGACAGTTTCAAGTACTTTCAAGAGTTGAGTATGACCATTAGCCTCTCTTGATTGCTTTGTACCCTTAAAAAATCGACCTTTTCAACTTGAAGCCGCTTGGTTAACTCATACTTCTTTCAGTGAGTTTGCTCTGTTGTAGCCAGCAAATGTCACCTCAAATGAATCTTGACAAATTTGAAAGGGAAATGAAATTGTCAAGATTTAAATCTGAACTTAGAGTGCAAAGTTCAAATTCTGAGCCACTTCGAAGCAATTTAGCAAGTGTGTAATTAACTGTAACGTTGTCCGCTTTGAGCTTCACTGGTTCTCACGGCTTTGTCATAACGTGTAGTCTGCGAGTCAATGGCAGAGCATCACATATAAGCTAGCGCATGACTCCCTCCCTAAGCGATATGGTACATGGATCTCACATTAACTATAATATATTATGCTGTAAAAGTTCAGAGATAAGAGAATTTGCAAATAATACTTATAGTTGTTTGGCTTAAATCAAATTAATGTCTACTGTATTATGCTAGCAACCTACTGGCTAGGTTCCACTACATGGTCAACAAGAGATAATAATAATTCGTGATGCCACTAATTGTATGATGTATCTCACTATTTCACTCATTCACTCTTTTAGTATTTCTGTAAGATAAAAAATTTATAGCTTAAGAAATATAATTTTGGTTAGGATTGGAATTCTCTTAGACTTTGGAATTCTTGATTTTGAATATTGGTTTTTCTTTGGTAAAATAAGAAATGTATTAACTTTTGCCCAAATTACAAAGGAGTGACCCAACATCACAAAACTTGCATTCATTGAGACAAGCTTGTCAATATGAGTGTAAGGATGTTGTGGTTGCAAAGCCTAAAAAGTACATCAAGATAAATATCTAAAAAAAACTAGTAGCACCAGGCCTCCTAGTAAAAAATGGATGTATCACTGTTCCAGCTACGCTGCATACACCTGTTACACTGAGTATTTGGACATGCGTGAATTTCATAGCCTTATCGTTGACGAACTTCTCGAGGCGTTTCTTCATGGCCGGTAGGAAGAAGTGATGATTGCAGAAAATAGCATTGTTCCGCCATTTGAATTATGTGACACAATGCACCGAGGCTCGACCGGGCAAGGCTACTACGGAAGTCCTTCCTAAAGATATACTTGATTGCCCACTTGAGATTCTCAAACGACGTGCTGTTACACCAAGCCAAATTGCACTTGGCATCCCAAAAACTAGCCAATTGTGTTGAAATATGGTACTCAAAAAATAAATGATTTATAGAGTTCGGTTGCTGGTTACAAAATTTATAGTTGGAAACTTCTATTATATAATAAGAAAGTAGGAATACCTAGATCGGCAATCTCCTCCGAGTCATCAACTAAAGGAAAAACTAGTGACGAGGAAGGATCGTCTTATCCCATATGAATCGATGCCACCCTACCGGTTGGCCCTTAGAACGGATAATATCCCATGCGGATGCAATGGTGAAAGTCCCTGAAGAGTGCCCAGACCAAGTGCACCTATTTGGACGTACTTGAAGCTGTGGGAGAGGTTCACCCCGAGCTTGAAAGAATTCCAAAAGAGTAGACGTTTGGCCCATAATGGCCACAAACTCAAAAATGGTCGCTTGTTTGGAGATTCTAGACAGATATATGTCACAAGTAGAGAAAAAGAGATGAAGAGGGCCCAAAGAGCTCCATGAATCGAACCAGAAAGAGGTTGAGAGTCCATCCCTAGTTTTCCACCGAAACAATGGTCGGAATTCCTTTCTAAGATCAAAGATCTTTTTCCAAGCCCATGAGCAAAATTTAGGCTTTCTAATTACCCAAAAAAATGGGCTTGTTCAGGAAAGTATAATGGATCCACTTACACCAAATAGAATCCTTGTCCGTGAATAAGACCCATATGTGTTTTAACATGGCCGCTTTATTATTCTCACGCAATCTACGAATGTCAAGGCCCCTTTCTTCTTTAGGGAGGCATACATCTTTCCAAACAACCTTGGCACCACATGTCTATAAACCAAGACCTTTCCATAAAAACTGTCTAAGCACACCCACCAAGAGAGGAACCAATCTAGGCAAAATAAAGTGATATGCCTAGTAAGTTTGTATAGCCAGGAGGATTGACCTGATTAGCTGAAGAACCCCCCCACCCACCAAGAGAGGAACCACTGCGTCTAGGACTGAGCCCTTTTAGTAATAGTAGTCACTAAAAACTCACATTATGCCTTCTTTAGTTTGGATAATATAATGGGTACGCCAAGGTAGCTAAAAGGGAAGAGAACCTACATTAAAGCCAAACAATTCTCAAATAGAGTTGCGATGGCTACTAGAACCACCCGCCAAGAATACATCGTTCTTATCCATGTTTGGTTCCAGGCTCGACCATTCCGAGAAGGACTGTAAAGCTGTCTTCAACATGGCAATTGACTCTACTTCCACTTCACAGAAAAGTAATACGTCATCTGCAAAGAAGAGATGAGAAAGCTCAGAAGACTTACATCTCCAATAGTATTTGAAATTCGGTTTGCAGGACTGCTGATGTATAAGGCCGGTAAAAACCTCCATGACAAAGGTGAATAGATAAGGCAACATCGGGTTCCCCTATCTAATGCCCTTGCCACTTGGAAAGAAGCCATGTAACTACCCATTGATGGTAATAGAGAATCTTGGATAGTGAACACATTCCATGATACATGAGAACAACATCATAGGAACCTCAAGTGCCAATAAGGCCAACTGTAGAAATTGCCAATCTATTGTGTCGTAGGCCTTCCTAAAATTTACTTTTATAGCATATTTAGGCGAATAAGGCTCGAGGTGGAGCCCGATGAATAGTTTTTGTGCCAATAAAATAGTGTCGCTAATACAATGATCCCGGACAAAAGCATTCCTGAGACACCTCGACCCCATTAATTTTGATATTGTTTGTTGCATCTCCTTGGCACCTTTTTCTCCTCTTATACACTCCAATTCCAATTTAATCGCTAATTGCTGGATAGTCTCTAAAAAATTATCTTTCAATCAACCGTTAAACATATTTATGTAGAAAAGATTGAGTGGGTGTTAAGTAACAAATTTTGAATCTTCATTGGATTCAGGTTGTCCATACAATCAAAATCTTGATTTCTAGAAATAAAACTCTCTATCCATAGGAAGTAACTTGTCACGAGATTGATTTGACAATTAACTAGGATGTTTTGCATTACGATCTTGGTTTGTATAACAATCTTCAAGATTGAGTAAATTAAATTTTTCTAAGTAAGAAACTCACGGCGGATTATAAGCCTCTTTATAAGTTTTGGACTTCTCTTTGAAAGGGAAGTTTTGAATCTAAAGATCTTTATCTTCATGATAGCGTCTGAACTTGTGTTACTACAAAGTTAATTACTTAGAGGATAAAAATCTAGACATTAATGGCTGCAGTTTGGGGATAAAAACACAAAGTTTTTTCATGTAACCATAATCATTATCCGTCGGAAAAATAATACTGATGCTCTAAAGAATAATAGTGGAAAATGGGGTGTCGGCCAAGAGGAATGGAAAGACGTGGTGAATTTCTACAAGAACCTTTTCATTGAAGACGACCCAACCTTAACCCTGATTCTGCAGCCTAATGTATTTCAAAACATGAGTTCTTCGCAAAATTCGGCTAGTTGACAAAGAAGAGGTCCGAGGAGCACTATTTGATACGGGACCTTACAAAGCGCCTGATTAATTTCTTTCTAACATTAGTGGAAACCGGTAAGCAATTCGGTTTTCGATTTTATTGTTGAGGCATGGTTTGGGATTTGTAACTAGGCTGATATTAATGAAACTCTCTTAGTCCTGATTCCAAAAGTGAAACAACCATAATCAATCTACAACTTGAGATCGATTAGTCTGTGTAACGTTGGTTATAAAATTCCCGTCGAAGGGATCGTAAGCAGACTAAAAGAGTGCTTTTGCGACTCGTATCACCTCATCAAACCAGTTTTGTTCTTGGTAGACATATTTGGGACAATGTAATTATCGCAAGAGAGGCAATTCGCTCTATGGGAAAAATTCAAGAGAAACAGGGGTATATAATCCTCAAATTCGACCTCAAGGAGGCGCCTGATCGGCGTAAGTGGTCCTTCATTGACGAGACTCTTCCAATGTCCCAAGTGTCACAAATTCTATCGTTCGTTTAATTAATTAAGATTGCATCCCCATCACAACCTTGCAAGTTTGTGGAATGACGAGACTACAGAGAGATTCTTTCCAAGTAGGGGAACACGTCAAGGAAGCCCTCTCTCGCCATACATCTTTGTGCTATGCATGGAAAGATTATCTCATCTTATTAATGATGCATTGATTTAAGATAGGGGAAACCTTTTCGCTTCGGAAGAAGTGGACCACGAATTTCTCATCTAATGTTGGCCTATGATCTCTTGTTAACGGCAAAGGTTGCAAGAGGTCAAATGTGTGTTATCATGGAGCGTTTAGGTGATTTTTGGAGAGACGAACATCGAATTCACATCATGAATTCGGAGTCCATCTGCAAGCCTAAGAAATGTGGTGGTCTTGATTTTGGATCCCTTGAACTGACTAATCGAAGATGTATCATGAAGGTAGTAGCATGGGGCCTCGAGACTCAACACAATAATCTTTGGGCACAAGTTGTCACTGTTAGCTATTGCCTGCAAAGAACTGAAAATTCATGCTAAATTTGGTGACTCTATTTTATGGAAGGTGATTGTAAATGTATGGTCTTATAGGAAAAAAGCTTTATAGAGTTTGGGAAATGACAAGCATGTTATGTTTTGGACAGACAGATGGGTACCGGGTATGAAGCCACTCTATGATATTGTTAATTAGTACCCAACTATTTCCTATGAGATGGACAGGAAAGTTTGCGATTATGTGCTGAATGGAAATTAAAATTTTCAGATTCCGAGGAATTATACTAGAAGATATAATCTTTTGTACTAGAGCTACCAAACCTCTTTTAGCCTATGATGGGGAAGATACTCTTTTCTGGGAGGTTACCAAAGGTTGGTCGTCATTCTCCATTAAGTCAGCGTGTAAGGTAATCAATGGGACAAACGATTAATAATATGATAGTATATGGTCCACTATTTAGAAGTGGGAGGGGCCTCAATCCTATTAGGACTTTCCTCAGGCTAGCTGCTCATAAGCAACTATTGACTAATGAGTTGAAGACATCTCGCGATCTGAGAGGAAATGCATATTGCTTGAGATTTGAGTCTCGTGTGGAAACAACTATACACGTTCTAGAGGATTGTCCAATTGTCAATAGGATATGACTTGAGATTGTCCCACAACAAATTTGGTATCATTTTTCTCAATGAATTTGTCGCAATGGTTGAATTCAAATCTCATTGGTATAGGGAGATCGGAATTTCATTATTGGAGCATAATCTTTTAGGTGCGTGGCTTTTTGGGCAATACAGAAATAATTCATTTGAAGAACAACTTTGTTTTCAATTTGAATCATGTACAAGTAATTGGGACAGACACGAAGGAAATCGTTAAAGCTTCATTTGTGAGAAACTCGACGTGAAGTGAATCAATCACTTCTCTGACTTTCATTGGATGAGATCTTCTGCCTTATGAGTGGATTAAACTGAAAATTGATGGGCCTTTAAAGGCAACCCGGGACTTGCTAGTATCGGAGGTTTATTCTGTGGCTTGGTGGTTTTGCCACATTCCTAGGAATAAGTTCATCGAGACAAGCAGAACTTAGAGCTTCGCAGTTGGGACTCATCTTCGTAAAACAACTTGGTGTTCATAAGAATATCGTTGACATCGACTCTAAAGTCATCACCGCTTTTGTTAGTTCAGATTTTATGATTGATAATGTTGGCCATACTTTGCTTAAACATATTACTAGATTGTTGCGTTCTTACTTTCAATTTAAACTGCAACATAACTTTGGGGAAGGAAATCACTATTTTGACTTATCCGCTAATCTTGAAATCGACAAGCGTCTGGATGCTAGTTTCTTTTTAGTATTTCATAAAGAGTCACTTCATGTTTTATTAGGTGAAATTATAGGGATAACGGAATTACGAAATTAAAATTTTATTTTCGGCATAAGTCCTTTGTCGTCCTAACAAAAAAGTAAATAGAATATCTGTGGGGCCTATGCTTCACGTGTCAGATAGTAAATTGATAAGAAGAGATGCCGTGCAAGTTATGAGGACCGTTATGCTTCCTGTTAGGAAATTTTCTGATTTCTGACTGGATCCACACAACATGTCACGCTTGAAAACCGGACAGAGCGATCCTTGCCTTGGTGCCGATGGGACATGGACAAGGCTTTTGTAGTGGACTAGGAGAGTTGGTCTTCCTTGGAAAAGTCTTCTTTGATGGAGAACTTCTCAGGTCCTCACGTCTGCAATTGCATCATATGAACCACCACTTGGTAGCTTCACTTGCCATCAAGACCAGTCGTGATGCTTCAGTATTGCATTTTTGCAGCTTTCATATTCTTCTTTGTCCTCTTCCTTTATCCGATTGAGAAACTAGTCAAGTTTAGCGCGCGCGTGAATACTAGTCTCCCTTCAGGAAGCCTAGGATGGCCACTGATTAGCGAGACTCTGGAGTTCCTCCAAGCGGGGTGGCTAGGGGAAACCGAACGGTTCATCAGGGAGCAGATGGACCAGCACGATGCGAGGGTCTTAAAGACGTCTCTGCTCGGGGAGCCGATGGCTGTCTTCTGTGGGATGGTGGGGCACAAATTCTTATTTAGCAATGAGAACAAAGCTGTCAAGGGCTGGTGGCCGAGCACAGTGCAGAAGCTATTCCGGTCTAGCCTGGCCAATGTGGGGTGAGGATGCCAAGTCCCTGAAGAGGATGCGCAGGAACTTTTTCCATCCTGAGGCGCTCAAGAGGTACATAGAGAGGATGGACATGATCACCTGACACCACCTTGACACGCACTGGGAACGAAAAGACGAAGTGCGACTCTATCTGATGCTTAAGGTCTACACTTTCGAATTGGCCTGTCACATCTTCACCAGCACCACCGATGACCCTACACGAATTTTGACCCTGGCTGCTCTATTTGACGTTTTCCATAAACAGAGTCGCGAATTTACCCATAAGTTTCGCCGGAACGGCATTCCACTGTTCAACCAGAGCTGCTAACCAAATCTGGGAAGAGATTCGATCGACTGCTAGGGAAAGAAAATTAGCTCTGTGGGAAAAAAAGGCAGACGCCTGACCAAGATCTCTTGTCCTTCTTGCTCAATTCTGACGACACTAATGGACGGTTATTGAGTGAGATGGAGATCATTGACAACATGCTCTCATTACCGGTGACAACACTACAAGATCCGCAATCATGCTGCTCATGAAGTATCCGAAGTCTATGAAAAGATTCACAAAGGTTATGAGCTTTAGAACACATCTGCAAGACCTTCCTTGTTGAAATTACAAGTATCGAGAATGTTTTAACCTGTTGCAAGCGATGTTAAGCACCGAGTCATCTTCGGTCATTTCATGTTCAAGCAGAGCACGAAGATATCGCTTAATCGAAAGAACCGGGGTGGTTGCACAGGGAAGATGTGCAGGAGATGGGGTACTCAATGAATGTAGTCGCGGAATTGTGAGGCTGAAACCACCAGTGACTGGCGTGTTCCAATAGGCACTGGTCCATTTCTCACTTGCTGGTCACACGATTCCTGAAGGATGGAAGATACTCTCGCAATCATCCTCCAGTAACTTTGTAGGAGCAGTAATAAAAGAATGATCTTGAAGAGAACTGAACTATATGAATGTTCCTGATCAGGTTGATCCTCTCTATCAGATCAAACGAGCATAAACTTCAAATTAGAAATTAAAAGACTACGGTTTAACTGACTGCTGCATCTTTCTTTGGATGTACTAGCTATATTGGACTACTGGCTCGACCCATAAAGACCAGGATCGGGATTTGAAGGATCGGGATCAACCCCTTTCTCGTATGTCCCGTTTGGACGGGCCCAAGTATGTGCTTGGGGCATGAATTTGCCAGGATCCAAATCCTTATATTTCTGCACAATACGGTGACAAGACTCAAGTGGAATTTGCCGATCCCGGACGAAGCAATTGGTTATGACCCCACACTTTCGCCACAACAGGGACTTCCACTCCGTCTTCTACCACACAGACTGAAACAGGTGCTAAGTCATCATCTGCCACTGCTAGAATCTACTTACCAAACTCCGAGATGTATTATCTGAATTTTTAAGATGCAGTTCGTCTTCTTGGGCTGATATAAGCTCGAATATATGCATCAATAAGGGTCAATATTACACTGACCCACTCAATACTATCATTCCATGTCAAGGATGCTCTTTACACTCCTCGGCAAGGCATGTGCAGAGTTACGATGTCCAAGCTCTCTCTAATGTGGAAGTTCTGGTCAGCCAGAGGAGGTTAAATATTTTTGCTCTGTCATTACATACAGTGGAAAAGATTAAACTAGGCATGTTTTCTCTGCCTTTTATAGGGCTTTATATTCTTTATATCGATCGTTTTTTTTACTCTCACTGCCATTATTGGTCTTCACTCAGAGCCCTGCTCCTCCTTAGGTTGGTTTATCCCTTAAAAATGCTTAACAACTCTCAAACTCGACCTCGAGCAGGTTCAAAAGGTAAAATCAAGTAGTTGACACAACAGCATAAGAACTATAATGACCATGGTTTCTGATGCTGCTGTAAGGTGAACCTAAAGTGTTATCTATCTTTCATGTCAGAAGGAATATTGTCCGATTTGCAATACATTGGCAGGTCTTACAATGTAATTCATAATATCTAATGCGTTCTACCATTCACCTCAGTAACGCCCTGCATAAGACTACCCAAACTTCATAACCTTGTCACCCTCTCTATGATAAATTCGTGCATGTCCAAGCTGACCATGCGCGCATGAGCTGAAAGGGATCCAAATAATGTGAAACCTGAAGCACAGATATCATCATGTAAAAGAAGATTGTCTGCAAGGTGAATACAACTTGCCTGATGTTTTTGTCCTTACTACTTCCACAACTGGACTTGCTAACAAGGAATTGTACTGCTACCGACCTCGCTTTCTCGGGTTTCACTTTTGAAAGAAGGTTTCTCTTTATTCCGAGCGGAAGGGAGAGAGAGAGAGAGAGAGAGTAGAATAATCGATTCCTCTTCAATTTCTCACTGGTATTCTTTACATCTACCAGAACTTCACATTTTGGGGAAAGGTAAAAAATATGTAACTACCAGAAAAATTTCCACTCAGCGTGTTTCAAAGTCCAAGATCAAAGTGATGTGCATAATGAGAATGAATAAATTTGCCTGAAGCTCCTGTTAGTATGAGCAGTTGCTTCTATGGTCCTCGTCTTAAGCCTTGCCTCGGTAGAGAACCAAGGTTCTTCAATTGCACAGCCAATGTTCAGCTTTATTTTTTGTTAAAGCCAAATAGAGATTTGATGGCATTGATGGCATTCTCATTGATAAATGATTCGTCAAACCTTTTAAGAAGAGGATCGAATTCCTCAGACTTCCTTAAATTTTCCAAATCAGGATCTGTTCGAATTCTCTGCAACGACAAACAAGAAAATGAGAAATGCAAGCTCGGCAAACTATGACACTTATCATTCGATTCATTACCTTAAAGTCTTCGAACTCTGCTTCCAGAGCGTCTTCCAGGGCAGAAAGTCCAGCTTGTACCTGTTTGTGACCATTAAAAAAATTGGATCTGTAGCTGCCAGGAAAATAAAACAACATAGCCTAAACCAGAAAAGCAGTTGCAGTAATAATAAAAAACCAGAAGCTACCTGATCAAGCTTAGAATAACAACAAGCAACATTGTAACTTGCAACAGATGCTTCATTAGCGTCAGGTTTTGATCCCAATACAGACTCAAATTTCTCCAGTGCTTCCTCATATTTGCCATTCCTACATCAATTGACGCAGGAAAGAGAGAATTAATAACATAACCAAGGGCACTTTTCAGCTCAGTAGCAGCTACAGGATCCATAGAAACAACTTAGCGGCAGAAAACTTGTGCAACAATACTCATGAATTTAAGAGCCGCATAGCCAGAAATTTCAATGGAGTTCGATATTATGGTCCCTCAGCAACGCACTATCATCTGTATGAAAGATTATAGTTCCTAGAGCACACAAATATTGCTCCACCCATCGATCTGACATAGTATCAAATGCGACTAAATTGAAAAAAAATATTAAGCCATAAGAATGTTCAAACAAAGAAATGACACTACCTGTAGAGCAGCAGCCCTTCACGGAGGTCCTTCTCTCTTCTCTCTTTCTGTTGTTTTTTCCTTGTGTAATTTTGCATCTGGAACAGCCAATTTTTTGGTTATGCTGGTCTTTTATATTTATAGAAAGCGCTATATAAGATTTAATACAGGCAGATTAAACAGAACACTGTCTTTTACTTACTTGGATTTCCCTCACTCTGTTACTTATAAACCCAGAGTTCCTCTCGGCTCTAATGATCTCCTTCTCTGTTAGCTCACCAGTTTCCTCCAGTTTACCTAAAAAGTACACAAATTTGTGCAACTCAAGCCACAGCAAAATGGCACTGAAATTTTTTTCTTGCATGATGGTGTAAAAAATCAGTAAGCACTAGATAGACTGAAAGGTTCAATGGAGGAGGAACTAACCGTATCTTTTCTGCATCCTCATGAGCAATGGGCCAATCCTTTGACGGATAGTATACATTGTCCTTCCATATTCAGCTGCAGGCCATATTTCCGTCCCAAACACTGCACTGCATACAACTACTTGACTCGTGTCATTGTTGCAATATGCACTCTTAACAAATTTTTCCAGGATGACAATAGCAGGACAAGCCGTAGATACTGGATAAAGAAAAAATTAAGACGGGAAGAAGAAGTGATTAAGGAACTTGGAAGCTGCATAATGTAACATAGCATTGGCTGATGTCAACATATCTTGAGTTCCTTGCAAATCTACTTGAGAACTGTTTATCTGAACTGCCAAGTTGACCATTAATAACCAACCTCAATTGGCAAGTCGAAGCATAGATCAACTAATTTGGAGTTCCTTACTATCACTCACAAGTCGCAAATGAACTCAACATGAAGGCAATACTTTCAGGTCAGCCGTCCAGGCTACTCACTGAGTTATTTCCTTAAACTTGCCAGGCTCAGGTTGAGCATCATTTAAGCAACTGACTGTTCGAGCTGTCTCAAACGTGAGCTACTTCACTTGGCTCCGCTCTTCCTATATCTGCCAATCAAGCTATTGTCCAACACATCTATTTTAACACAGTCACAAACTAAGGCACTATCAATTATTGTAAGACCCTATTTCATTTACCAGCCAGTGTGCTCAATTGACATTGTTTTTAGTTGGCCACTTTATGTAAAATTTTGTGCTGCCTAGCACTTGCAAACTTGCAACGAGCTAAACAGCAAATTGCGGCTGTACATTCAAATGCTGCAACTGCAAGTAAGCATGAAACAATGCATCCGAAACTTGGAAAGATCGTCTCTTTCTCCTAATTTCTTGCACAAACATTCAATATCACTAATTTAAAACAGACCCAAAGAAGAAAAGAGAAAGGAAGAAAAATTTCGCAAAGAAAACCTGGTGGCGAGTACTTTATCCCCCACAGTGAACATGCCGGTCTTGTCAGCAGATCCACCGGGCGCAATTGCGTCAATGTAAGTCCCACCATCTCTTCCTTTCACAAACTTCAACCCATATGGCTGCACTATCTCCACCTCATACTCCTCATACTTCTCTTCTCCTCCTCCTTCGGATGCTTCCGACGACGTCTGTGGCTCGATTTCAGATGCTTTCACCACCAAATTGGACGCTTTTACCAAGTGGGACTCCGAGAATTGACCAGAAAAGCTCAGGAAAGAACCGTTCTTGGGTAATGAATGCTTGGTGTGGAAGAGCACGAACTGGGATGCCCTGTTCTGAGTGGTTCTTGGTAACGGCGGTAAAGAGCAGAGAGAAGATGCATAGCTTCTTTGAGCTATAGCCATGATCCTTGAGCTTGTTTAAGCTTTGCTCTGTTTCAGACCAGTCACGAGAAAGGAAGAGTGGATTGGTGGAAGATGGGAGGAGAGAGAGGAGACACAGAGGCTTTGGATCGCAAGAGCGCTGGGACTAGTGGCTGAAAACGGTCGGGCGTTTATGTAGTTTCTGCTTCGCTTGGAAAACGGCCACGTTTGCGCCTTACGGATGGCGGCCGATGTGGACTGCTGGAATATAAAGTACCAGATATTCCCCAGATTCTCTGAGGACACGTGGCTGGAAACGCAGCATATCTCTGTTAACATCCTCCTCGCGAGTGATTTTGAGGCTCGAGCTGGTGCTCTAATTTCAATACCTCGGCAATTCCATTTTTATTTCTAACATTACTCACTTCTAATTTACCCTTTGTCCCCGAGCGATCGCATCATTTTTGGAGACAATTCTTGTCGCTGCTCATATTTGTGTGATTCACCTTGCAAAATTAGAGTAGGTCAACCACATACTATCAAATGAGAAACAGGTGGACACTCTCTTCCTACCTTAATACCCATTGATCTTTCTAAACTGCTAGTCCCTCCATGATGGAGGGACAAAACCTCGGAGCGCATGACAACAATGCGTGAAGACAAGGGATCGCCTTGTCTAAAGCTCCCCTCTCGTTATAAATAACAAAAGCGCTCCCATTTAGTAGCAAAGAGAAAAAGGCGGGTAAAATGTACTGGTGAGCAGGTTATTTGGACATATTCGAGATTTATATAAATAGCTGTAATAAGAAATTATTCTAGCCTATCATGGGCCTTGGACATATCCACCTTTAGCGCTAAATACCCCCCTCCTCCCTCCTTTAGTTCTTCATGCAATGCACCCTTTTGCGTGCTAGAATTGAATTTTCTGCTGTATGCCTCCGAAGTTCAAAAGCTGTTTGCAGTGGAGATGTGAAACTACCCAGCAAAGATCTCGAGCGACCAGCCAGGATCTTGGCAATCAATTTATGGATCACATTGCCTAGGCTGATCGCATTACCTTTCTTGCGTATGAGAGTTATATGGGTGCTATTCGTCTACTTCAACGTGAATGAATCTACACCATTGTCACCACTAGCTCGCCAACTATTCTCCCACTTTGCACACAGAATATTCACTGGCAAGCCATCTGGGAACACCACAAAGTTCATCATTTTCATCTTGAGTGACACATCAACTCACTAAGCATTCCAAACCTTCGGAGAACTATGCTTTTGTTCAAGTAAATAGACAACTGATATCAGTCACGGAATACTTCCGTTACAGCCTTTTGACTGCGTTTGCTCGATAAGGCGCATTTGATTGTCACGTCGCCTGGTTTGATGTTGAAAATGGACGATTATACACAAAGAATCCGAACATTTATACAAGTTGATGATCAGTAAGAATTCCACAGGTCAAATTCGTTGATAATGTACTCCCACCTCTATCAGACTTGTAAGCCTCAGGGTAACACTGATAAGATGGAGACTTGGCACATGAGAGAGAATGAACCCTTAGCAAGACTGATTCTTGGTTTTCCGGTAAGAAGATTATAGTCTAATCTAGTCCATGAAAAATTGAAAGATCTTTTCCCAATTTCATGTAAATGTTCGTGTGAATCTGATCAGATATTCATAAATTTCTGTCGAACTCATCCAAAGCAAAGGCACTAGGTTTTACTTTGCAATGTCGGACACCCAAATGGAACAAGTATTTACTTCATGTACATGTAAGTAATATCCACTCTTCTTTTTCACGTGCGCCATAGGGTGATGTTGAATCCCTTATGATATCACGCTCATGGACTTCCCTTCTGGAAATATAGCAGTGCAACGGATGAGATCGCCTGCTCAGGTAATATGCGCACTCTTTTTTCTCGCTCGACCCGACAAGCCAAGCTCTCTTGGGGTTGCTCTTATGAAGATGGACCTGCAAGATTTGGTACGTGTTGGCATCTTTTGGCCGGGGATTGTCAAACCGTAGTACTTGAAACGGTTGCTCAAAGGGTGTTGTTAGACTTATGAAATTGTCACACCGTAGTTACACCTGGTATAACAAGCCAATGAAAGATGAGTGATTCCAGGCCACCAAGGATGATAAGCCTACAATTTAGCCGTGCAACCAACATAGAAGAAAAGCTTTCAAAATGAAATAAGCCTTAAAATCAAAGTTAAGAATCCCTCACGGCATTGAGGGAAATAATTAGGCAAGGAGGGCTAACATTACCATAGATAAACCATTGAAATCGGTAGAGGTCCATAAAAAGGAGATGTACATCAAGATAGATAACTAGGCAATTATAAGTTACCAGACAATGACCCCTGAGCACATTGTTAGCATATACTCAGAACCACTCTCTCTCTCTACATCTTTACAGTACCGTTTATTTCTATGCAACAACAAAAATTGCCGATCTTGGCACATGCGGATTCTGTGTCACGCAAGATTCTCTCTCCAGTGTAGGTCATGCAAAACTTCCAACTAGCTCAATAACAAGCAAAGTATCGAAATAACCAAAACGAGCTTCTTTTGTTCATGGTATTTATTTGAGATTGGCCTTGTATCTGGTCTTGGGGATCTCAAAGCTTTCCTCCACATGTTTTTTGCCAATATATAATAATTACACTAGAAGTGATCAAAGCCTTAGCAGCACCAACCCACGATGAAGACAGGCTGCAGAGGAGTCCAAGACTCTTTTCTCTGGTGAAGAAAATTCAGTGATTAGTTAAATACTATCCCATTGAACCATACAAGAAATACATTCTGCATGTAAAGAACAATATGGAAGAGATTTGAAAATTGTGTTGAGAAACTCATGAGACTAAAATTATAACTTGTACACCTCATCACAAGCTAAATCAATATAATCATACCTATAAATACAGCTTCTTCAGACGGTTGCTTGATGAGAGAACTTTCTTCCCATATGGACTGGTTCGCAGCACGGGGATATGGGGTCTTATTGCCTCCACTAGTGCATCTTCAAGAGCTCCCTGATCAAGAAAAGTACAGGTGAGGCTTAGCGTCTTAAAAGTGCAGTTGTTATTTTCCCGAACCAGATAGAAACCAGGTCAAAATTTTTGTCTGCTAACGGCAAACGACAGATATTGAACTTCACGCAACAAGACCAACTCTTGAAGATAGAAGTCTTAGCAGCTTTTACCTGCTGCAATTAGTAAAGCCTCAATACTTCGGCAAATAAAATACATAACCAAGCTCTCATCAAGGATCAAGTAATTTGCCTACCATATTAGTCCTTACCGAAAGTATAGCTCTTCATTTCAAGTTCAATCACATTGACTAACATTAATTGGGCTGAGGTAAAAAGAAAAGGCATGCTAAACATTTCTTTACTAAAGAGAATAAGCAAGTGGCTAATACAACCGAACTTTTTCAATGAGAGAGAGAGAGAGAGCCAAAAGTAATAAAGCATACAGTTTATAGAACCCAAAACAGAACTATTACCATCCATATGCTTTAAACACATATTGCTACCACATGAGAAAATGCCCTTTTGTGTATCCAGCTTCATTACAGATCGGGAAATTTGAACTACATTCCCCAGTTATCAGTTCATTCACACCGCCAGTCGTTGACTTTCTAATACTTCCAGTTTATTTGAAACCTAGTTCTGCCGATCACACCTCCCATGATCACTCCTACAAAATTTACATGACATCAACCTTTCAGAACCCCCTCACTCCCCAAGGGAGATCCATTTTCCAGCAATCAAGTGAAAGAAAAGTCAGAGAACTGAAGAAATAGAGGGTCAAGACACGCATATGTGGAGTCCCCCATAGGAATAAAACAGCTCCTGAACCACCAAAACAGTTACGGTCTCCGCACTGTGATAGATTCTCAGGACACTGAGTCATTTACACCTGGAAAAGTAAACGAGCCCTTGGAACACAGGATCAAAATACCATGAAAAGATGCTTCTATCCCATGTGACACCATTATTTCATGCTTCTGTCAAATAATAGCTTAGGCTTGGTGCCCTGTCAAAGTTTTTACACTTTTTGACCTTGAGAAGATAAGCCAAATTGCACCGAAGTACCGAATCATAGATTTTATGATAATGTAAAAGTATAACAACACCTAAATCCCACTTCATACTAACAACATACATAAAATTGCAAAAAATCCTCACACATTAATTTAAAAGTTATAACTGACCTCCGAGATGTTCAATGCAGCTTGGATAACATAATTGCCATATGCATCTTGCATGATTTGATCTAACCTAGGATCATCAATAAGCTCCTGGATTACACGTCTTGGACCTCCCCCAATAGAATGTTTCAAACACTTCTCGACAACATTACTGCTATATTTTTGCATAGATAAGTCCCCATATCTGCCTTCCAACTGATCAAGAATTTTTACTACCTCAGAAACTTGAAGCTCAAAGATGTATTGCACAACATAGTTCCTGCAGTTGCAAACAAAATTTAGAAGCTTAATCTAACTATGTACATGTCATCATGAACTGCAAGAGGTATACACGAGAAACATACAGCGGTTCCCTCAGCCTGGTGATAATTTCTTATGAGACACGATTAAGTGAACAGCTGAGTAAGCACTGAACTTAAGTTTTCTGAGAGGAAACTTTACACTCAATTAGGGTTGTACAATCTACAGCACACAAATGATAATGGAACCGTTGTGCAGTACCCATTTTCAAAAGCTTGCTAACAAAGGGCTTCAGGATATTAAAACCATTCTTCTTGAGTACTAGGACTTCAAACTAACAGATGCCTAGTATCGTTGGACCATGGAGATGCAGTGCAGGAGAATGTTCTGTCTATATTCCAATAAACCTAGAATCAATTTGCCACATCTGGGGCCATGCTTAATTCTTTTAAGTAATAGATACAGTGCTGACAACTTTTTTCGCATGTGATGAATTGCACTCAAACACCTTGGACAAAAGACACATACCTCTCACTAAATCTTACAGGCAGCTTGACATATAAAAGGCATAAGAATCAAGATAAGCAAGATAAGACAAAGAAGTACCCAAATTGATCCTGGGAAAGGATAAGCGAATTCGAAACTATTTCAGAGATCAGATGTTTCCTATGCTCCCCGATAGAATGACTAAGGCATTTCTGAAGCACACAGCACCCATGTCGATCTGTTGCTAGCTCGACGCAATTGGCAGCTGCAGCTTCAAAAAGGAACTGGAGCAGAAAACTGTCAATCACTCCAATCTCATTTTAACAAAAGTAATTACTACCCAGTAAGCACAATAATGATACATGATGTCCTGTTATGCATAAATATTGGCTTATATTTTCCTTCTGGACCTGATAAAATTCGATAAAGAGCAGCGGAAGATAAATTGTTAAACAAACTGAAAGTGAATCTCTTCAAAGGCTTCTCATGAAAGCACTCGGGTTAAAGAAAAAAATGTAATCTTCTCAGAAATCTGGTGAAAATAATCTCAAAAAATTATAAACCAGAAGGCAGAGCGACATAACAAGGACCATAGGAGCTGAGATGTCCTTAATAACATGTGTGAAACGAAGAACAATAAATATGGAAGTTCCCTAATATTGTTGTCAACTAAAAACATCTATTAAACTGACACAAATTAGTCCTTATGAATTAACTGTAACAGAAGGCAAAAACAAGAGAAGAAAATACACTCTTAGGCATTGACTACAAAAGAATAAAAAAGAAATGATGCCTCACTTTTTTAATTCAGGTTACACGTTTTCACGCGCAATAAAGATTCCGCAATTTCACCTATTGCAGATGTGACAATTTAAATGAAAGATTTAACCATACTCTCATCATCTGTTCCTAAAGATCTATGTAACTTAAGGGAGAGAGAGAGAGAGAGAGAGGAAGGATGGGTGTTCATACAAATTAGAATGACATAAAAGAGAAATGTCAAAGCACTATAAATTTTTAATATAAAAGATGTTACTAGTCCTGCACTATCACCATGCCCTAGCTATTGCACTATCGCAGCTAGAGTACCACCAAGGTATGTGAAAAATTAGACTTGAGCATAAGCATTGAATCCTCTCCACATCATAGTATTTTCCAGCAGTTCAACCATTTATTATACATTCTCATTTGATGAATCCAGATGACAAAGGCTGAGTAACCAACTCTTCCTGATTCAAGAGCCAATTCTATGCAATGTTCATATTTCTTAAAACTTGTTGTTTGCATCTCTTGAAAATTCGCTTATTGCAGGTGATGGTTGTTCGCTGGTGCCACTAATTTTATCTAGAATACATTAGGCCTGTTTTTTGGCCAGATCGTGGCTAGACCACAATGATATAATCCGAAATACCTTATTTGTTGTCACTGTTTTGTACCACTTAAAGAAGGTGATAGAGTTCCATCTGGATTTACTCCTGAACTAAGTGTGAGAAATTTACAGTTTCTATTATACCGCAGATTTGTAATGTGCAGATGATGATATTCCAATTTTAAAGAGATTCAAATCAACTTTCTCAGGAGGATTACTAACATCCTGTGCTTGAATTATGCATGAGTTAAAAAAGCAACCGAGAATGAAGAACATCTTCACAGGAGTAAACTTCAAGTCCAATCCCCAACTATTGTTTCGCACCTGAGTGTAGGAAGGCATTAAAAACTGCAAGCAGCGCTGGGCAACATGATTGCCGTTCATATTTTTCATCAATGTCACTATACATGGCTTCAGGGAATTAACCACAATTGAAATATGCTCTGGAGTTCTGAGGGTCTCGATGACTTTTTGAACAGCTCGGGTCCTGTCATAAGAAGAGAATAAGCCAGAGTTAAGTTGACCCAGACGTAATCAGCAGAAAAAAATTGACACGGGAGTAAGCACAATCGATCAATTGTATACATGTCTATTTGTATTTGCGAGAGAGAGAGAGAGAGAGAGAGGGAGAGAGAGAGAGAGAGAGCACCCATGCATATCACATGAGATGCGAACTAGATCCCCTGGTTTCCTAGTGATCTCTTGAAGCATCTGTGTCCGCTGATCTTCACGACAAACTTCCAGAAGCTTCTGTACTAAGTAATTCCCGAAAGGATCTGTCATTAGCTCAACTATGCAGTCAATGACCTCAAAAAAAATCTTGTCAACAGCCTCCTGGGGCCCCTCTATTATCTTCTTTTGCAATAAGCGGCAACCATGTTGATCCCTAGCCATGAGTGCAATTTTACCGCTGACTTCATCCACATTTTTCGTCTTCTGATATAGCAACGTAGGGTCACAACTCTTAAGATATGTTGTGTTGGAAGACAAGAACCATGAGTCAGAATCATCTGCCATAAAGCATCTAGCAGTCGGATTCCATAGGCAGCAGTGGTGTAGGCCATTTAAGGTGTGACTTCCATTTTCAGTAACATGATTAAGTGCTTCATTTCCTGAACCAAACTTCAAAATTCTTGGTGAATTCAACTCGTGTGTTCTAGTTAAATTCTTTCTGGCAGAACTCCCTAGCAATTTTCTTTCCAAAAATTGCACATTGCGAGCATCTGTGGGGGAAAGCCCAAAGTTTGCTTGCTTCAGGCATCTTGCATTCACACAATTGTTCAAGAATTTTCCTTGCTCGAACTGTCCAAATTGGTGAGATCCCGGCACCTGGTTGTGATGCATCCTTTGATTTTCATGCACTAAGCTGTTCACATAATTTGCATTCACTTGGACCGGAAGTTGATCTTCCACCTGACAATCACCATTCTGCTGGACATGAAGGTTTTGCTTCCACATTAGGTGAGAGTTTTTCTCCTCTGTGCTCCTCCCAAGCTCGTTCCTACGTTGTCCATGAAAGCAAGGAAGTGGGGATAGTGTGCTGATGCGTTGCTTCTGGTTAGAGCTTCTGGGAAATTCTACGGCAGGAACATGTAGATTGTGCAGTAAATGGACCCCATTAGTTGTTGGCATTGAAGCATTGGGATTACCGACTGACTGAAAACCACTAACTTGCCACTTCTTTAGACCTTGAGTATCAAAATTACTCAAATCCAGACACCCTTGGCCAATTTGGGTCCCAGAGAAGGCATCGAAACCAGAGGGAGCATTAATTCTTGTCTGAAAAGGATAGACAGTGTTCCACTGTGAATGTGCGGTTAAATTATTAACCTTTAAGTTGTTTGAATATTGGCTTTCCATAAAAAAGGCATTACTATGCATAGGCAAACCATTAGCTGAAGGAAAACACACAGCTTCCCCAGCCAAACCACTCTCCAAATTCAAATCTGCAAATGCCGAAGCAACAGATTGTTCATCAGGCAGTCTCATTTCATTCACTCGAGGGGTCTTGCCAACTAGATCAGTTGATGCTTTTCTCCTGGGAAAACTGTCAGTGTTTGGAAATTTCTCACTGTGAGGCCCTTTGCTAGACTCAACCAAGAGAGGAGACATCGAATCGCCCAAAGACACCCTTTCAGGTCCAGCATCCTCAGGCTGTCGAAATCCAGAAGTAGCATTGGGTATTTCACAGAGAAGCTTCTCAAAATCATCAATGTCTAGTCCCTTTCTGTTTCCTGTCATTTGCTGAATAGCCAAAATCCTCTCTGGCAAACAGGGACAAGCTCCACTGCCAATTGCACTCCTCAATAAGAACCTTCCACCAGACAAAAGAATGAGGTTTATAAACCATTCATAACCCAAAATTCAGCTAATTGCTAATGATTAGCTAGATCAAACATCCATCAGCAATCCATAATTGCAAAGAGACTTCTCAGACATCTGCACGGATCACTACCGACATTCATGAAATTGAAGCACCAGTAACATGTCCCAAGTGATGTAAAGGAAGTGGTCGGCATTGGCAATATGTTCAAATGATAGAATCCACTATTCTAAACCTTCTCATATGGATGATATCACACTCCAGTGTGGTCATCGAATACAGAAATACTAATACAATCAGAATTCCTTTACACAGAATCGATCTCTTTGGAACAGTAGTCCTCACATCAAACCAACAGATGAGCAGAACTCGCATTAGCCTGGTAACCCAAGTACGCAATCAGTGTTTAGCGACAAAATGTACCTCAAAAAGCACAATGAACCAGACGCCAGTAAAGAAAGCCATTACTAAAATTAAAAATTCGAGTCATTTGCATCATCAGGGGAAAACACCGCCCCACGGACCTTGTTCCCTCGTTTTTCACGTCTAGTACATACAACCGTCTAAATAAGACTACTAAATCTAACATGAACAAATATCACTCAAAAAAAAAAAAGGGTCAATTCCGCAAAAACCCAGAAAGGAATCTCCATGATCAGATGGAAGGACCACGATCCTCACAATGCACAAAAGAACGGGAGACGAAGAACAGGGTACGAAGAACAAGCAAAAGGCAAGAAAGAAGCGGAAACAACAACAATGCAGAAACAGGAGAAGCAATTTCCGCCGATTGCGAGTCGCCGAGGTTTGATCACCCCCCACGTACCAGTCACGGGAACCGGGGAGACGTAGGAGACGATTCCATCCAAAATTCCATCAAGAACTAGAGCGGAGTCTCAACGAGACACAGAGAGAGAGAGAGCGAAGACGGAGAGTCCCAGTGATAAAAGCAAGGACCCGGAAAAACAAACAAAAGATGGGTTCTTTATCTCGGAGCGGTTTAAAGGGGAATGCGGAAGGAGTGAGAAGCGTTGTTGGTGGAGGTGCGGCGTGAAGCAGAAGGACGAGGCGTGTCGATGACTGTGAAAGAAGCGGATTTAGAGAGAGAAAACGGAGTGTAGAGAGAGAGAGAGAGAGAGAGAGAGAGAGAGAGAGAGAGGTATTGCTGGTCAGATAATCAAGGGAAAAATCAGGGGAGCTACTGCAACAACACACCAACCGGAAAAGGAGAAATCTTTGTTAAGAACTACGAAGGCAGATCATCATCATCATTCATCATCCCCCCATTCTCTCATGCATGGGTTGAGAATGGCATGTGTGTTGTCATCATTCCTCTCTCTTCTCTCTCTCTCTCTCTCTCTCTTCCCACCTTCTCCCCTTTGTTGTAACCGGTGTTTCTTTGGGTTTGGAAGCTTATTAGTGAAGGACCTCCATATAATACACGAGGTGGGGGATAGCGATGTTGACATTCCATTCCTAGGCAGACTTCCTAACATTAACAATTTGGACATCCTCCTAGGTACAGTCTCCATGTCCCCTCCTCCCCTAACCCCTCCTCAAAACGTCGCAACGTATGACGCGACGAAAGGTTCGGGTAGCATCGGGTTCGCTTGCATCTACCGTGACGTGCCTAGAAGTCCCAGAGCCATCGGAACCCGTACACAATATTCGCCTTGAAGCGTGACATGGTGGCGCTTCATTCTCTAGTAATCCGTGTCACGAGTTATTCTAATTTGAAGCTAGGCCGGGGTCTGTCTAGATTGTTCGCTCCTTCGTAGATGTGCTTGATTTGAAGCCCAGCGTCCCCTGCAGTCGCAACTTGTGAACTCGAACGCGAATCGTGGGTGCTATTGTTCTGGAATATCGACTGCCTAGACGAATCGTGTGGTTGATTTTCGACGCCGGAGGATTTGATGTTGCGAAATCTCGTTTTTCTTCTCTCTCTTTTTCCAGTAAGATTATGACCTAGAAATTTCCAAATGAGACATTTCTTCTCACGCCGCTCTAAGGTCCGAGATTGGCAATTGCGTGATCTGTCTCATCTTATAGTTTGACTAGTCCTCTCTACTAGGATGTTAGGAACCCCCAAAGATGGTAGTCGGTCCAACATTTATTTATTCTTACAACTTCAAATCCATGAGAATCTTCATGCCCACGATGTCCGACTAATTTCTTGGGTCAGATTCAATTGGATGGTATTTTGGCATAACAGAGGAACTTCAGGGGACTAGTTCGTCATGATAGTTGAAATTCACCGAATAGCATTTTGAGTCAATTTTGAATTTTCCCCATAGTTTCACACTAGAAAATCTCCTTATTTATCAAGTACTCTAAAGAACATTAATTTGGTCTTATGCGCAACAAAGGTGTAAATTCAATTTTGGATTTTAGCAATTTGTCGGTATCTTCCATGTGTCACAATTTCGTTCTATCAACAAGCTTGTTCCGATCTTTACCACAAAAAAAAAGAAAACAAGTTTGTTCCGATAATTACTTGAAATCGACTCACTTAATTTCATTCGGAACTCGAGCTACTCGAGTATGTTCGCATGTCAAATTCGCCCGTACTCAACTTGATAATCTCTTGAGCCAAATCGACTTTCTATTGTTCTTTTTCGATAATGGATTGTTAAAATTACATGATATTGGCTTGTAAAAAAAATTATTGTTCGAAGAGATAGAAAATGGAAAATGCTAAGCGAGAGAAATGTGATGGAGGAATATTTAGGGTTTTCCTTTTCCCTTAATGTCTCTTCGTGATATAACCAAGCTTGCTTATGATCTCCAGCCTTCATGCCTCCATCTTTGTCGGCCTTATTTTTACATTTTTAATTGTTTTCGCGCTATAAATGAGAAACAGACTATCATGTTATCTCGTTGGATCAATCGTAAGATTGAATGTTCGATATTTGCCACGATATTTCCACATCTTAAGAAATGTATTGTGATATATTTGATTTTGATTCGATATAACTTCTTGAAATATAATATGAAGGAGTCTTTCTCAACTTTATCTTAATAATGGCCTGACGTGAATTCAGTGGATGGCCTATCCTTGACCGAGGAAGTGAACTTGCCCTATCACATGAGAAGCGATTTGAACAAAACGTTACGACCCTTTAAACACATGAGAAGCGATTTAAACAAATCTTTTTCTCACCAAAGTTTGTCCTGATTTATCTTATCTCTAATATTAGGAGAATTACCCAATAAATGTATAAATATTAATTTTGTTCTAAACTTTCCAGTGTTGCCTATTCAAATTAAAACTTTTACGAAATATGCTAATGAAGTTATTACAATCAACTTTCACTTAACTTTGCCGACTTGGCCGTCTAGTCTAGTCATCAACGCTGGTCCCACGTGACACATTGTTACGTTAGCCATTTTTTACAAAAACCGATCAAAATGATTACATTACAATTTTACACAAACAACTAGGATTAAATTAGTAAAATTGGGAAGTTTAAGGTAGAATTTATGTTAGTACAATAAGTTCAAAATTGATTAAGTAATTTCCCCTAATTATATCTCAAAACTTGTGCTAATGTATTGCGACACCTCTGAATTAACTCACTCGAGGTATATCTATTTTGACACATCTCATTCTTGCAATTTTGTCATTTGATGTATTCGCAAGCACTTTCCGAGAGGGCACCTATCCTAGTAATGCTTTTACTTAAACAAGCTAAATAGTGGAGTTCCAATACGCCAAAAGGTATTTCTTATGAGTTAGATCTTATACTATATAGACACGCCCGCGTGTGCACATAATCATGTGTATAATCCAAAAACATTTACCCTAATTCGGTGTGTAATTCAGTTTATTCTTGAGCCTACCAAGATGCACTCATTCTAAAGGCCCTCTCTCACCTAGTCGATCATCATATGCCTGCATTGGATTGAGTCGTTACAAGTCCACTAGTTTCCGTATGACTTGTCCTTAAATAGCAAGATATTGAGAGGTGCTGCTTTAATACCATATTGTGATGTCCTTAAACTAACTCACTCGAGGTATTATCTATCTTGGCCGACCTCATAGTGGGCCTCACAGTTTTATTTTTTGGCATACACGTAGACACTTTCTCAAGATATGACCCATCCTAATCGTGCTCTTATCTCAATAAGCTTAACATTGGAGTTTCAATATTAAAGATATTATAAACGCCAAAAAGTGACTCTTATGAATTAATTTAAATTCCACATATATAATGTAGGAATGTTTCTTCTTGTTTGGTGTGCAACTCGGTTCAACATGCCCATTCCTCATCTTAGAAGCTTGTTAGAAACCGCTCCTTGCCTAGGTTCTCTCTTTCTTGGAATCCATTGCTGCCTTAGTTAGATTGGGTAGTTACGCATTAATGAGTGCTCATATATGATAAGAACAATATTACATTAAAAGGCTCTGTTCATTTCCGGAAAATGTAACATTTTTAGAAAATATTTTTCTGGAAAATGATAATATTTTCGAGTGTTCATTTGAAATTTAGGGAAATTTTTTTGTTTTGTTTTATATTAGCTAGTCATTAGCCACAAGTCTTACCAGGCCCCAACGAGCTCTCGACTTGCCACCATAAGTCAGGAACTAGTAAATTCAAGGCAAGCCTTGAGCTCACTTCAAGAGGCTGCGAGCTTGCTGCCAGAGGTTGCCGGCGAGCCGAGCCAACTTACTGCTAGAAGCCGTTGGTTCACCAGCCTCAAGGTGAGGTCGATGCATGCTATTAGAGGTCATGATATTTTAAGATAAACATAGAAAATATAAAATATTTTCCACTTTCTAAAAAGTCAAAAATATTTTTCCCACTTTTGAATGTATTTTTTTAATGAAAAATATTGTAATTGACTATTTTATTTGTTGTGAAAAGAACGCTGGAAAATCCAGAAATATTTTCCTGGAAGTTATTTTCCGAATTTTCTGGCGTTCGTTTCATGGAAAATTAAATAGTCAAGGAAAACATTTTCCACCAATAGAAAAAAACAACTTCAAAAGTGGGGAGAATGTTTACCATTTTTTTGAAAGTGAAAAATATTTTTCGTCTTCTTTATTTACCTTTAAATATCGCGGCCTTTAACAGCGTGCTTCGACCTCGTTCAAAGCTGGCGAACTGGCGGCTTTTGACAAACGAACACCAGAAAATATTATCCTTTTTCAAGAAAATGATTTCCCGAAAAATATTTCCTTGAAATGCTATATTTTTCGTAAAACGAACGGAGCCTAAGTACCTAAACTTTTGTCCATCCTACAGTCAAGCATCTCAACTTTTCAAATATATATGGTCTTCTTTAAATAAATCACCATGTTATACGATTTTGCTAATGTGACTTGCTTACTTAGCAAAAGTTAAGCCCAATTTTTAATGTGGCTTGCCTATTAACAGGAATTATTTCATTTCTACTTTGGCATTGGGTGATAAGGAGACAGTGAGTATTGGCTTGGACGATTTCGGTTGTTCCATGACTTTGTTCACGTGGCATCATTTCAAGATGCCATATCAGACCTCGGCGTGGATAGCTGTTGGTTATTTCTCAAATTTAGTATCCAATTCGGTAGCTCTAATCCATGATTTTAATGAAATTTTTAGATTGATCCCTATTCGAAGAATGGAGGTATTTGATTGAATAAGCAAAAAAAAATTGGGTGCTCACTTTTAAAATCTGTTAAAAAAATATTCAAGTAATTGAGTTACCCTATCCAGGATATAGTGAGGCCAGTTGTCCTTGTTTGTGGTCGACGAAGTCCGTTGGCCATTGCCAAGGTCTCAATGAATAGGTGAAAAAGAAAAATAAAAAAAGGAAAGCAAGTAAAAGAAAAAAATCACTTTTTTCTTAAATTATAATTATTGTTCATGTAAGTGATGGTCATCTTATTAGTCGTGTCACATAGGACGGCCACACTATTTGGATCGCAATGTAAGCTATTTCTATCCAACTTACATTGAAAAATCTTCAAAAGGTTTAAAACTAAATTGCCTAATTTAAAAAGTTTACAACTAAATTAACCATCGTGCAATGGGTTTAGGATTTTTTGGAAATTTTTCTCAAAAATGAAGTGTCATAAATGAAAATAGAAAAGGAAAATTTATGTTATTTTTTTGTGGAAGATTGAGCGAACGATTTATTTCACGTGGATTTTTTGTAATACGCATCCAAAATGATTTGCTTGATGAAAAGTTAATTTGGGGTTAGGTAAAGAAATGGTGGAGCAGAATGCGTTGGCCAAACATTAGATAGAAGAAATAACTTTAAAACAGGTACAAATCGGAAGGTTGATTAGCAATAGTTTAATAATTAGGTGTACGTGAAGGAGGACTAATTAAGCTAGCCTAGAAAATCCAAATCTTCTCTTTCTAATGGCTACTTATGGACCCTAAGAAGGGACCCTAAGAAGAGGAGCTTATCTTAGGGTCCACCTAAATGATGTTATAAGAGGGTTGATTTTGAATTTAGGTTAATTGTTGTTTTGTTAAAGGGTCTCTTTTTGTAACATAAGTTTTTGTTGCTCAGATTGCGATTTCTTAGTATTTCCAACCATATTGAATTCGTTAACGACGTTCGTAACATGTTTGTCATAAATCTTCTTATATCTCGACGACGAGTCGGTCTCTCAACCGCTACTATATCATGGTCATAAGTAGAGTTCTTACTAGTTATATGATTAAAGTCCTTCTTTTTTTCATTTTTTGCTTGTGTATCAATTGAGCGGTATTTTGAGGCTATGGTCGCGCGCTAGGGAAAATCCACATTTCTAAACTATTCAATTGTCTTGACTACCAACAATGACCTGAAAGATGAGCTGCTAGAAGAGGGTATGATTATATATTTACAGGTTCTAACATTACTCCTCACGTATAAGTTGGACTTTGGTCGAAATTTAATACTAAAAAACATATAATAAGAGACATATACATGGGTTTGAAAAGAACGAAACTCGAGAGTTCCTAAATTATTGTTGAAAAGACCTGTGGAACCCCTAAAAATGTAAGATATTTTAATACTCCCGTACAAAAATTTTACAATAAATTACTCTCCAAGACTGAATTCATCACGTACTTGTCGTCAATATCGCTCCCAACTTTTATCAGGATGGTCCAAAATTAAGTTACCGTAATGTGGAAGCTTGAGACGGCGAGGGAGCCGGGGATGGTAGGCCAATCATGAACCATTGTGGCGGCCCATCGTTATCTTTAAATAGATTAAATAGATTGACATTTTTTTCCATTAAGGCCGAAATTAAACCAAGCTTTTTTCTTCTCATTTTGATGAATGATTGGAGAGTTCATTTTCAGTTTTTTTTTCTCTAAGTCATATTTCACTTTATGAAATCTTCTACCAACCTAACATTTTTTCAGGTGTTTCAAATGTTTCATGCTAAGTTAAAAATTAATTATGTGAGATGCAGAACTTGACAAAAGAAAGTAAAATAAAAATCTATTAAATCTATTTTTTTTATAATTAATGAATTATTAAACGGTAAGTTTTTTGAAACAGGCCTATTTCCCAAATATACCTCCAAATTTAGCTTTTGTCCCAATTCTATCTTTTATCTTAGAAAAAACCTCAAATTTTAGGTTTTGGTCTCAATTTTACCTTAAACATTTTTTTGTCTCATAAAAAACTCCTAACTTTAAGTCATGTCCCAATTATACCTTGACTATTTTTTATCCCATAAACCCGTCAACTTTAGGTCCAATCCTAATTCTATCATTATTTTTTTTTCTTACAAAAAACGCTCAACTTTAAGTAATTTTGCCATAAAATTTTTTTATCTCATAAAAATTTCCAATTTTAAGTCCAACTTCAATTTCACTTTAATTTTTTTGTCTCATAATAGATCACGAATTATTACCTGAGTCACAAAACTACTCTCCCTTAACCTTATGTCAAAATCGTCCTTAAGGATTTTTCGCTCGATCTTTGATTTTTGTGCTTAGTAATGTTTTATCTTTTGTGATCGAAAAGCTTGCATTCTAGACGCTCGAACACCTCATACTTGGGAGTTTTCTATTTCTCGATTGTCAATGAGAAATTTTGGATGAAGAGTTGTTGGGGATAAATTTGTTACTTGAGTAAAAGTTTTTGATTTTTAATTAGACTATATAAAATTCAAGATAAAATGACTGCGTGGTAAAATTGGAGCAAGACTTAAGATTGATAATTTTCCATAAGACAAAAAATAAAGTTTATGGTAGAAGTGGGATAAATCTAAAATTTATGGCTTTTTATGAGATTAAAAAACATATAGAATAGAATTAAGATGAGGGAGTTAAAGTTGAAAAATATTTATAAGATAATATATAAAATTGGGACAAAAGCTAAAATTCAAAGTTCTTTTCCAGTATTTTTCGTTTTGCATTTAAAGTTTCCCGTCAAATGTGCCGACGAAAGCATCCCTCCCATCCTCAAACACGAGGACGGCGTATGACTAGCTCGTCATCATTGTCACTTTCTGGACATGGGAAAATTGATCTTTCTTCTTCCACGAATTTTGTGGCCAACTCAAAAAATAAATAAAATTACCCCAGGTCAACGGATGATAGTTAATTCTCAAATATATCAATCGGTAAGTCTTCGTTGTTCAATTTGTAATTCTCAAATGTATTGACCCGGTCAGTTTCGTCGTTTATGTAAATGCGAAAAAAAAAATTACAAATAGAAGGTGAAAAGTGGCATTCCGATGAACACTCGTTAGGGCGTTTCGCGGACAAAGGAGAGTCATCCTTGACGACTTTCCACTCCTTCCTTGCCGAGCCGCCTCTCTTCGGCATTCGAAGTATTACCTCCTCCTTCCCTTTCTATAACGTACCCAGGCGTTGACTCTTTGGAAGGGAAGACTTAATATTTGGTAATCCCATCATTCAATCTCATAATATGAGTAGAAATCCCATATTTCCGAAATCGCCTGCTGCGATGGAAGGAACGCCTTTCTCGCAATCGCCTAGTGTCATTATTTCGTAAGAGATTTAATGCAGAAACTTCAATGGGATCAAATCGCTGTTCATGTACCTTTATCTTTGGAGGCTTGGTGGCCTCTTTGTTACATAAGTAAATGAAAAATATTATGTGTTTTCTCAAAATAGAGGATGAAAAGTGGTGCTCGTATGAACAATTTTTATTAGGGTTTTCGGAATTTTCGCGGAACAAGAGGTATTAGGGCGATGATTCGACTGTTGTACTTGGTTGAACAACTATTTCGGTACGTATATACCATACGGTGTACGAAAATTCCTCCGGTTCGTCCATATATTCACCAACTTCTTTGCGCATGCATTATATATGATGATATATACCCAATGATATCCACTTTCATGCAAATGCAATAGACTAATCCGTCCCCTAATTAACCCATCTACCTTGTCCCTAACTCTCGGCATTACTTGGAAATTGAATGTCGATAGCAGGCCATGAGCATCCGTTATTGGAAGCGAGATGGCGTTAGTGATAACCAGCCAAGTGCACCGAAGCCTCTAGGGAGATCAGTTCAAAGCTCCAAGAATGAACCCATTGAAAAAGAATCGAAGAGAGAAGATGTGGAGATGTGGAGATTTGGCCGAAATGAAAGGGAGAGCACTTGAAATTAAATAGGATCACCGATAACTATTATAAGATTTGACCAAAATGTAGAGAAGAAAGCATGAAAAATTATGCGGCTGAAAAAACCCGATTTGTGTTTTTATCGGCGCATATTTGCCTATAGTTTTGGGGTCGCGAAGATCAAATCTCGAATCAATGCGTTTAGGTAACTGGGGATATCCAAATCTTGACTCGATTAATTTCCACGGGCGATATGCAAACAACCCAGCAAGACCCCACTTACGGGTCTGTGGATGACTTTTCTTAATTAAGCAATATATTATATGTACAATCAATGGCCTATTCAGTGACGGCTTAGGGTTTCCCTGAAAAATGGTTTTTTTTTCAAGCATTCTTTGGAAGCACCGGTGAAGAATTGAAATCTTCATACTCATTAATTCTATTCTATAAGTTATTTATGAGATTCTATCTATTTCGTTGCTCCTGGATTTCTCTATTGACGTGATTACATTCACATCTTATCTTGTGCATGTAAGGAATTCACTTACATGACAATTAAAAGCATTTTGGGGGAGAGAGGGGGGGGGGGAGAAAAATAAATGTTTTGCCTAACATCCTCTAAGACGCACGAGGATCCAGACTTTCGGTTCCAAGGTATTCCCCACTGTTCTTCGTTTCGCTTTTTGACGTCCTTGGTCAACTGAAACAGTCATTCAACGACACGTATTCAGCATGGCAACGTATTGCTAGGTTTTTTTTTTTGTTTTTTTCCCCAAACATATTGACAATAAGAGTTACTTATCACCAATGGCAGCGCACAAGCTGTCAACAAGCAGGAACCGAGGGATTAGTTTAATCCAATTATTCATATGGGCTGCAGCATCTTCACGAGTTGATCACGACCTAAAAAAGGAGACTAGAAATCTCTTTAGCATGATGGTCCGAGAAAGGTCTGTATCAAGGCTTGCTGCAAGCATCACCGGTCCCTCCTTTCCTCGTACCAGCGTCGATGAAGGGAGCCTAGTCATTGTCCATCATTCATTAAGCTTGTCTCAAGGTTCCAAATAGCAGTAAAGGACTTGACAGTACAGAGGACAAACTGGAAAAAATTCGAATTCATAGTGTGACGCCAAAGTCTTAGATCAAACTGGTGAGATCATGTGAGTCCCCCATTTATAGTGGCAACAATTTCGTTGGTTTTGACCTAAATCAACAAGCGATACTCTTATGATTTAATGCATGATCTGGTCCATTCCTGGCTATCTGCTTCCTTTTAATGTGCTAGGAGTACCTCTTCTCTCACCGCAATCACTCTCCTTGTGCTCATCAGATTGGCTTGGGTCTAGCCATTCTCGAATCACATTTATTCACATATATATTAAAGGGGATCCTGTTTGATACTCTTTATACTGATTTGATCTATTTCACATGAATCAGGTTCTGAGAAAGAATATCCAAAATAACGTAAGACATGATAATTTGGGGATTGCTCTTTCTTAAATTATCATTACAGGATTTTGATCTTTTTCGTTAGTCATTTCATGTATCGCAATATTTGGGGAGTGGGATGCACATATGTTAGGGTAAGGTGAAGAAGCGCAATGGCAAAGACCCTCGTCTTGCTCAACAAATGTCCTTAATTTGAGTTACAATAAGGCCACTACTTTCGGATCAATACTACGGGTGTGTTCGTTTCCTGAGAAAAGTACATGATAAATGAAATGCTTTTGGGAAAATTATGTTTCAAGGAGATATTTTCTCCATTTTCAGGCTAGAGAATTCATTTTCCTAACTTTAAGCACGCATGTTTTTTTCAACCATTATTGGTAATCATTAACTGATAATTTTCAGCAAATAAATTCATGGAAGTCTCACAACTAATTTGCGGAAAATTCTTTTACTTAAACAAACACATTGTCGTAAAAAGTTGTGAATTTTAGAAACTTTATGATACTTTCATTTTTTTTCCTTTCTCATTGGACAAATTGCTACACGAATGCATATTTCGTGCGAAGAAATTAGATACAAACATTGCACCAACCTTCCCATATTGCGCGACTGTTCTTATAAAGCTAATTTAATCAAGTTCCATTATGATTTCACTTTTATTCTTTGTTGAAACCGTCCAGTAAATTGACTAATGTGAACATAAATTCCATTACAAGATTTGTGAATGGTTCTGTTGAAATGCATCAAGTTCTAAACAACAAACGTATATGAGTATTTAGTCTATCATTTCCGATGAAAAAAAAAAGCAATTTAGTATACACGTTATAATTTGCAGTCATGGGTTCATATGAAACATAGTCATTGCCTTCATATGAAAAGCAGTCCTCCGAAACATACTTTCCACTGGTTTTGGCTAAAGCTGTCCTCCATTCATAAATGAATATTCGAACTCATAGGCGCACATGCCCTGTGGACAGACCTTTCAGGTTACCCTTTCTTTCTTCTGAATGACACTAGAAGGCGAGGAATATCAGAAGAACTGTTAAGAGATACCTCAACTAGCATCCGTAATTTGTGTATGCATTATTCTCCGGCAAACATAAGAAGTTCATGGGCACAAAATTGGACTATGTCCGGTTTATCGACTGTATGGCTAACAGATGCATGTAACGGATAGACAGCACAAGATACGCAACATCAAAGTGTTGTCAGGTTGTAAATGCAGACTTTGATCCTTCTGTTTCTGCTACTGTTGCAGCAGATTTTGACGATTAGCTTTCGGAGGCGATTAGTTCCTGGGAAGCATTTGTCATAGGATTTCTATGTAGTAGTGTGTATGTCATAGGATTTCTATGTAGAAATTCCAAATTTGTAATCTCATGACTACCTCTTTGTGGTTTGAGTTGGTTTATTGAAGGTCGGCAGCTTAATTCCTTCTTTCTTTTGTACTTCTAACTGTAAATGAAGCTTATGTTTTTGGAAAGGATGCCTGTCGACATGAGAAACACCCAAAAAAAAAAAGACTTTATTTTAAGTAAGGAAAGTTATATATGACAAGGGAAATCATTACTTCACACATATATGTTCTGCCAAAGATGTACAGGAAAGATTAGAAAGGGCTGGCGTTTCGTAGCTGAAGAGAGAGATCTTCCACGCATTATGTCATTTTTCATGGGCGCTAAGACATAAAGGAGCCAAAGAGGGAAAAAGATAAGAGGCAAACTCAAGTCCGACATCAGGAGATAGCAGCAGAGAACCTAACTTACCCGGGATTCAGCGAAAATGAACCTAAATGCTGGTCCTAGATGAAGAGGTGAATTTGGTTTTACATACAATACCACCTCGTTGCAACATAACTGGATGTTTCTTCAAGACGTTGAGATTCTAATCATCAGAACGCTTGTAATCAGAAGGCGGGTTGTCTCCAAACACTTGATTGAGTAAGTTATATTGGTTGGCGCCCGTGCTAGATGCACCGGATTGTGATGAACCGGACTGATCTTGCAAGGAGGGGTTGTGATTGTGAACCCCTTCATACACAACTCGTATATCTCCTGCTTCCGTCTCTGACCATTCGGCTCTCTTCTTCGCATTGCATCCGTCCCTTTGGCACTTGAAGTAGCTCCTGATCAATGAAAACCAATGGAAAATCCATTATAATTGTTTTCCTACACCTCCCACGAATACTCAATCACCTCAAAAAACCTCAACTTCGTTCTTCCAGAGAGGATCAACTTCCTGAATGATGAGCCAATGAGAGGCAGGTTTTTAAGAGTAAAGGTCAAGTTCTCCACGAATTATCGACATGTATTGCTTATTACCTAAATTTGCCGATGTTCTTGATGAATTTTTGGCCATATTTTCTCCACTCATAACCATCTTGAGGTAATTCCAATCTGTTGCCGACTTCTCGGTCCATGTCTTTCTGGGCCGTTTTACTTCTCCTCAGCTTCACCTATGAATGAACAAATACAAGAGAGGATCGTGCATTAGTACCTGCTTCTTTGTCTAACTTGAAGTACCTATACTCATAAAAATCACACATCTTTCATCTGTCCACAGAGAGAGAGAGAGAGAGAGAGAGAGAGAGAGAGAGAGAGAGGCTCTTTTGACGATATTGGTATCCAAGACATCAATTAAGTGGACAAGTTAACAGGCAAGCTGAAGTGTACCTACCCAGAAAAGAGGTACCAAAGAGGTTGAATGTTGATTACATTTTCAAGAAAGAACTGTGTTTCGTGATGTTAGGGCTTGAGATGGGGAAAAGATGAAAGAAAGAAAGAAAGAAAGAAATGAACAGGCACTGCAATAGAACCACTACCAAGCTGGTCTGCATCTACGAATTTGTGAATAATTCCCAAAAGAAAGAGATCTAAGAGAAGAAAAACAGATTGTATAGACACAGATCTGTTCATAAAAGGCATAGACTTAATTTGCATCATATAAAACAGACCTTTTTTCTAGGTTTTCTTGCAGCTTTAGCTGCAGAAGAAGAACCGAGATGCAAGAATCTATCACAAAAATGAAGAGAATCTAGTCCACTACAAGAAGTAATTGCTAACGAAGGCGTATATATACCACAAATTTCACCAAGATCGAAAAGTAAGCAACATCTCAATCAAAGTAACATCTGAGAAGCATCGGGACGTTCGATCTGCGAGGGCTTCGGCTTGGGTTCCGAGAAAATACATGGCAAGGAGGAGGAAAATGCATGATAGCGACACGCGCCCGCACTCACCTCTTATTTTCCACATATCCTCGATTGGGTCACGTCATTCTTTTCAGTTCATGGTTTTCCAAAGGAAAAGAAGCAGAAGCTCGGTGGGAACAAGTGTGGAAAGAGAAACAATGGGCATCCTGATAGCGGTACATACATGGTGGCTGCTGCTGCTCTGAAGGGGGCGAAGCTTCTCAGGTGATATCCATCTGTTCCCCCATAGGCCAAAAACCTACTTAAGTTCTTAACAAGTGGGAGAAAAACCTGAAAGTGAAGTGAGGGAAAGACCGGACCTCTCCAGCCAACCGTTGCCGTAAAGGATAGGAGATGGTCAAGCGCGCTTTATTGTAGTTTTGATGTGTAGTGTCTTTATTTACTAACATATGAAAACCCAAGAGAATTCTTAATAAACCATTAGAGATCTAATCCATCTGTGATCAAGCAGTTTCAATTGCGGATGGCAATTTCTAATGAAATAGTTTTCCATTCTTCAAGATCGGTTCCTTGAAGATAATATAAACCACCCTCCGCCTACCTCCTTTCACATTTGTCTCTCTCAATATCTGACAAGTTGTGCTTCTTACCTCGATGATGTTGGAATACAAAGTAACGTGGCGAAATGAAATGGATTAGTCTAATCAAAGTGCAAAATAAGACTCCATGACATCATTTCCGGAAACTAGTTTTTATCCCATTGGCATCATTTGTCTTGTTATCGGTTAGACCATTCTTCTAGACAAATTAGACCGGGAAATTGAACCCATCACAATCAAATAAAATAAACAAAGCGGCCTTGTTCACAAGTACACAATTAAAGCACACCCAAGAGCATTTGTTGAAATTGAAAAAGAAAATGTTTCGAGATGGTAGTAATGTTCGAGTCAATTATAATATGATAACACCGTCAAAGTGAAGAATGCCGTCTATAAGTGATGGTGGCCCCTTAATTTGAAAATTATAATGACGCATTCACTCTCTCTAATCAAGTGTCTGAACAAATTTCCAACAAGGGAATAGAATGGATCGCCTCGTGTGTGTATAATCTAATTATTAAAACGAATCTTGACTGGGGACACTAGCCACGTTTCTTCTTCTGCCGTGCCAATGCTTTTGCTTTACTCGATAATAGTTTAAAAAAAAAACATATATACATTCTGGAGAAATCATCCTATTGGCAGGGAGGTCAACTTCTAACATTTGAATGGTGAGCCAAGGAGAATAACACACGTCCCCAAAGCTCAGGCCACTAAATTTGGTGCGCGTGTTACGGCCTTTAATTTCCAGGAAATTTTCCGTGCCGCCGCCAAGCCAGCCCCCACAAGAAAATTCAGCTATTTTAAATAAATTAAGATTAAAGAATTGTGAAAAAAAAATATGCAAATTTATAAGCCAATCTTCGATGTTGTGAAAATTTTAGGAACGTCGTGTTTGAAAAAGAAAATTCAAACGTGCGAGCCACGAGATATATATTAGACAGAGCTTCAAAAAAAAAAAAGTTCAAACTAGACACATCAATCTGATGAGATTGAGTCGAGAACATTCGATCGATCTATATTGTTGAAACAAATTCATATTTAACTCAAATTTTTTATTAAAAAAAATCCATAGCTAAATTAAGGTGAAAGGCGAGAGCGAGAGAAAGTTACGGAAATGTGTTGAGTTTAATTGAGTTGAAATCTATTGGACATCGGTATTATTATAGATTTTTGTCATATTGAATTCTTTTACGACACATTTACGAAATAAATCTAATTTATTGGATGCGTACAATTCAAACAAGACTGATTAGAAAGAAAACGAAAACAAGAAGGTGCGGAAGAACCGGAAAATGGACCGGAAGCAGCCCAAGTAGATAGATAGGGATGGAAATTGGGGATACCAGCCAGTCAGCGGGGAGTGACGCAATCACGATGACGTCACTCCCAGTCAATTCCTTCCCGGGCTTTTGTCACCACTTGCGGCGGCGAGTGGATTGGGGAAGCTGGGAAAAGTCCACGTGACGTCACGATTGGGAGCAGGCGGGGCAGCAGCCCAGGTACAACGTTGGACACTATAATGTCTTGAGGATGCGCGAAGACGGTCCGCATCGATGGGAAATTGGGGGCCCGGCAGATTTGTGAAATGTGCACGGATACGAGGTCCAAGAAGTTCCTTCCACGTCTGAATCCGACACGTGACACGATAGTCGGATTCGATAGGATCCAATGCGAGACCTGCCGTTTATGGTTGCACGATAAGATTCTCAATGAACACTATTGAGGAAGTAGTGCGATTTTCAAATTAGCAAGGACGAAACTCGAGAAAAATCGACGAGTGTCGAGTTTCCACTTTCTTAGTCAATTGACTATCATGATGGGTTGCTTGCTCGCTCGTACAAAATGGGTGGCTAAGAGATTCGGAAGATACATGCACTTTGACGATCGTTCTAAAGCATCTCGACAAATTGTTAAAAGACGGTCAGATGGGATGGCTACCCGATTGGAAGCCTTTCACATATGGAGATAATTAGGTCAAGGTAACGAAGTGGTGATGCACTGATGGTGGGGAGTCGAGCCCATGGACAACCATTTGAAAGAAGAAAGAAGAAAGAATGAAGTAAGGTGATAAAAATACTTGTCAGCTTAAATTCCAAATTTCGTTGCTAATTGTTCATCACCTTTGCTTAGGGTGGCGCTATTTTATTTTTATTTTTCTTATTGTCGCTAGAGGTGGCCGAAGGCAAGGAAAGACATCTCCGTTGCCTTAGCCACCTATAGTGACAAATTGGACGAGTCGATCTTGATTGCCAAATTGATAGTCAATCTTAGATGTCGATGGCCATAGATGATGATTTTCCACCTTGGGCACTAGAAGTGACAAGTGAGACTTTGTCACCCTAGAAATTCAAAGGAGACAAAATTAGGGTGGGTTCAAATCCCTCTTTTTCCTTTGGGAAAAGACGAGAAAATTTATTTTTGTCGCCTTAGGCCGATTTTCAGCAAAAGTAAGATCGAACATGACGAAAACATTATCGCAATTAGTAATTTCTTTGTCGTCATAGATTAATTTTTTGCGGAAAGTTACCGTGACAAATTTCTAGCTTTTGTTCCCTTAGCCTCTTTATTTATATCTACTCATACATCGAAGTTGGATTGCAATGAAGTTTCATAGCATGATCAGTCAAAAAAGCATTGACATAACAATAAGTTCATAGGATAAAACACACATAATAAGTTCAATAGCATTGACGGCGAGAAACACAAAATTAAGTGGAAACAGGTATAAAAAACGTCAATTAAAAAAAGTGGCAAATAAGAAAATTCATACTGATCTGTATTTGAAAATTGTTAAAATAATGCAAAGCAAGATCGATCAGCAAAAGTTCTTTAAGAAAACACATAAATTTGGCACATAAATTTGGGTTAGTGATTTCCTTTTTATGAATCAAGTACATCATTTCCTCTTGATTTGAAAAATACAATTCATCAATCGGTCGGTTTTTTTTTTACATTAATTAGCTTGAAGAAGATACATAATGAGTAACTAATCTTTGTCATCTGACTTTTGTTGTTATAGAAGCATCTTCCCTTTTTATCTATGTTTATTTACACTTTTTCTTAAATTACCTATTTAGTTCTATTAAATTAGCTATATCTAATCAAACTTTCACATATTTATATTGTCTAATATTTTTTGTCGATTTGGTAGATTTAGTTTCATCCTATATCGACATTTTTCACTTTTGTATGGCGATTAAGGGTAAAAGCGAGGCTTTTTTTCAAAAAATAAGAGATGAAAATATACTTGTACCCCATAAGCGTCATGTGTTAATTGAAGAAAAATGACAGAGGGTTAGTGGATGTAACAAAAATAAATTTAAGGGGGATTTGTGTAATGGTTGAAAATTTGAGGCTTTTTTTCAAAAAATACGAGATGAAAATATACTTTTACCCCATAAGCGTCATGTGTTAATTGAAGAAAAATGACAGAGGGTTAGTGGCTGTAATAAAAATAAATTTTAAGGGGGATTTGTGTGATAGTTGAAAATTTGAGGGCAAACCTGTTCTGCCCCTATAATTCATGGGCGTTTGATGTAATTAACCCTCAATATTATTTCAATATATTAATTTATTAAAGAGTTTATGTGACTTCACATTTAAATTTTACCCATTTTTGGATTTTTTTAAGTAATATCGCGTGACTCGAGAATTTTGAATTAAGCAAAAAGTAAAAATATAACGGTGAATCCAAAAGAATCCATTATTCAAAGTAATCCAAGATCGATTCAAACTTGACCATCTCAGGCTAAGTAACTCGAATCCGTCATATTAAAAATTTTAAAAAAATTTAGCATAAGTGAGATGCTGAAAGTAATTTTCCCACTCCCTGGAGAACCAAGTTGCAGTCTCATGTATGAAAATTGGTGATGCCTTCTGAAGAATCAATCGATGTGCTGGTTGCAGATTCTAGTGTGGAAATTCTCTCAAAGAATCGATTTTTTTTGTCGATTTTGATTTCGAAGATGTGGTGAAGATAGGCATAGATTTGCTTTACCGCATAATCCAGCATGTACATCAAGATTTCATTTACATACATTCTAATACATATTTAGGATTTCATAATTCGATATTATGCTTCTTTATATGTTTAATTCTAGAATTTATAAGAATCCTAGATAACTTTAGTTATAAGATTATATTTGATGAGATTAGACTACTAATGACTATTTTTCAAGAATCTCCCGGTTTATCTTTTTTTTAGTTTCTGAGTTTGACTTTTGAATTTCCTCAGTCTCCTAGGGTTTGTACTCTAGAGATTCACCGGGAAACTCTCAATTTCTCAATTACTCAAGAGTAATTGAGAAATTGAGAGTTTCCCTTGTTCGTTGTGCACATGCGTGTTGAACTCGTTTCATTCAGTTTCAATTACTTCACACATTAAGGATCCGTTCATTTCACGAAAAATATTTTTCCGGAAAACATTTTCCGGAAATTGTGATGTTTGGGGGGCGGAAAATAATTTGCCAAGGAAAATGTTTTCCAATCAATGGAAAATATCCTTCTTAAAATGAAGAAAATGTTTTCCTTCCAAAAAGAAAAGAAAACATTTTCCAAGATATGTAACAACCTCCCTCTCTCTCTCTCTCTTTTCTCTCTCCTCTCTCCTCTCTTTCCCCACCCGAACCGAATTCCTCTCTCTCTCCCTCTCCCTCTTATCTCGACATTTCTCTCTCTCTCTCTCTCTCTCTCTCTCTCTCTCTCTCTCTGACATTTCTCCACTAAACAACGGAAAATATTTTCCGATCTATTTTTAAGTTTCAAGTGAACACCAGAAAAATATTGTCATTTTCCGGGAAAATGACTTTCTGAAAAATATTTTCCAGAGATGTTATATTTTATGTGAAACGAACGGAGCCTAAATTTTTAAGCTTGATGACAATGCCAAAATTCTGCCGACTTGAAATGCAAGTATTCTATATTGGAGAGCCTAATGACCCGGCCGAATTTATAAGCGATCCATGCCAAAGAGGGGATGTGGATCGCCGGAGAGAGAGAGAGAGAGAGACCATGGGGCCGGGGCTAGACCGTCACGGTGGCAACTGTGCAGGGTTTGAGTTATCAAAGACAACTGTGGCAACTTATGGATGTTAATTAGCCTTCTGAATCGTTCCTAAGACTTGTATAACATGGCAAGTATATTATACATCATGCTTCTCCATTTATAAATCCATAGAACAAGATGTTCTCCAAAAGATCACCAAATTTTTCATGTCTCCCTACTCCACGCAGTTCCGATCCATCGCCATGCAGTCCAAATCACAGTAGTTACACTTTTCTTGTTACATGCAGTGGGTGACGAAGCTCAGCCTCTTCAGATATGATGAGCCAATCGATTTGGCACTAGTCGTCGTTGGGTAGCACGAGGAGTGTATCTTCTATTGATGCCGAGCGCTTATTTCGTCGTTTTTCTTCTTGGAGTGCAGTAACAGATGACGTTCTCTGATTCTGAAGACACAAAACTTAAGAGAATGCAACACAACCAATCCTAGGTCATGCATTTTGGAATGAGACACCGAAGGCACGGCATCTTCATTTCGTAATGGCGGTACGAACTTCCGCAGGACTTCTCACTTCTCAGGTCTCTCGATCCCTGCAGCAATCAGTTTCTTCAAGATCGATCGTGAAGTTCTTATTAGCATTTGTGGAGCAATGCGCATCATCCCTTCAAGAAACTCCAAAAGCTCTGTCTCCTGGCTGTTCAGTTCTTTCCACCCGAAACGGTTGTCATCTAATTCACAGATTGTGTTTGAGAAGCACCATACAGCGTCCACGAGGAACTCATTGTGAAATATGGACTGTCAACAGCCATGAGATACGCATCAGACCCATGTGAGAATGGGATTCGCAGCATCAGCCAGTGCAGAGATTGCACGCGACCAATGCCCGCCCTTATACTACCAGGTGCAACGTGCCGAGAACGACACGAAAGATGAAATCTGGACCTCAACTTCTATTTCAAAATCAAACCCGAGTTCATCTCAAGAGATCAAAAGTTATTTCGAATGTTCACCTCGTAGAAGAATAAAAACTATGATCGCAGAAGAACCCCGCAAGCAATGAGTTCGATATCGAAGCTTACATTCAAGAAGGCAAATGCAGTGTGGAATGGAACTTCGTATCAAGCAAGCCAATCGTGTACATACATTTACGGTCAGATGGATATTTACGTGCTCGGTACCGTACACCAGTTCAAATGAAAGGTCTCGTGAGTATGCCTCCGCACGAAAAAGAAAACCACATGCTTCTCTCCTTCCTTTAGATACACAGCAGAAAGCTATCTAAATGAAAAGCAAAAAAAATCTCCTTTTTTTCTGTTGCAGATGGAAATCACTGAAAATGGAAAAGAACCCAAGAAAATTGGCACACTGAATGCAATTCTCTATTGTAAATCTTCCTTTCGTTTTGTATCAGCATTGGGAACTTCGTTACTAATCACAGTCCCGGTACTCTCAGTCGAAACCTCATCAGTTGCCAGAAGAGGCTCCAAGGAATCTACTATGTCTCTCATGAGAGGCCTAGCTTTGGGGTTCCGGTTCAAGCAATGGAAGGCAAGCATCGCCGCTTTCTGCATACCTTTGATGGGATAGTTGCCATCCAGCCTTGGGTCCACAAGGTTGAGTATCTTCTTCTTCTCTTTGAGCAAAGGAAGTGCCCAATCCGTGAGGTTTTGCTCCCGTGCAGGCCTAGACTTGTCCAACGATTTCCTCCCCGTAAGAAGTTCAAGGAGGACTACGCCAAAGCTGTAGACATCACTACGAGGAGTCAAATGCCCTGCACAAAGATGGATTATTGTGAAGTAAACAAACTGCACAAGAGATGACTCATTACAATAGAGCAAACATAAACTCGGCTCTTTAAGGAAATAAAATTGTTCAAATGCTAGTGCAGACGCAAATGAGATTACATCATGAGTTAAAAGTGCAGGATACAGAATTTTGACCTGTCATTATATATTCCGGCGCAGCATATCCATAAGTTCCCATTATGCGAGTGGAAACATGTGATTTGTCTCCAACAGGTCCGTCTTTTGCAAGACCAAAGTCAGAGAGCTTGGCATTGTACTCCTGCTTAGTTAAAAACTAGAATTCTGAGCTAAACACACCCAAATGCAGAGTAGGAGACAACCATTTCAGTTTCTACTGAACTACCATTTCTCTAGTCTAAGTCTGGGATCCGCAATTTTGACTTTTAACCATGATCTAAAACATTTAGTAATTCACTCAACAAAATGGTACAACCGGAGGATGAATTTGAGCTTTTACATGCGATTTGGTGATTTTGTAGTCAGTAGATGGGCATGCTTTATGCTAGTGAACCACCTTAGAGGATTACAAATTCCACCGTCAGCAAAATAATGTCCATGCATGGGTCACAGCATCATTATTTGCTCTATATCACGCACTTCAATACATGTTCAAAAACAATTAACTCATGTAAAATTTCTTCCCCCGTTCAAAGTAGAAAAATTATAGAGCATTTGATCAACTGACCAGATCCAAGAGAATATTAGATGTCTTGAAATCACGGTAGATGACAGGCTTCTCTGCTTCATGGAGGAAAGCAAGACCTTTGGCAGCACCAAATGCAATTTTCATTCTGACAGACCATGGAAGAGGAAGCAACACTCCTGACAAAAACAAAAAACAAGAAAATCAGAGAGTGCGCATATTTTAGACTTCAAAGAATAACTCTATGCCTCAACAACAATTACTAAGAACTAAGTTATCAGATGAACAAGCTAAAGTATGACACTAGGAATACAGAACAAAAATCATGAAGGGGGAGAATAAATGGAATGTATTTGTGCCTCCTTTGCCATACAAGACAGCAATTTGAAGGGTTTTCTTTTCGACGAAAGCAACCATGAAATAAAGATGTATATCGTCCCACTAGATAGCGTGGCTTTTAAAGGACATCAATTATGAGAGGGCAATTGACATGTTCTTTTTATTACTTCTTCCCAAGGAACTCGCATTTCAATCAACCATGAACTGACTTCTTAAGTATCAGAGGTCGAACCTGTCCTAGTTAATCAGAAGGTGAAAGATTGATCATCAAAATCAATCTTGAAGCTCCGTAAACTAACAGTAATGAGGCATCAATAAGATTGAGGAACAAACTAAAACCTCTTTTTTCTCGTGCATCTAACATATTTCTTCCGTATCCTTAAATCAATTCCCTGTCTTCTTCTTCATAAGAGAGAGCTAACAAAAAATGAGGTCATAATAACATTAAGCAATTAATGAGATCCTCTTATTCTAGTGCATCTGACACACTTCTTCCTAAAATCACTTCTCTGTGTTCTTCTTCATTTTTGTAGGAGAATTACAAGCAACTACTTACTCGAAAATAAATTATGTTCCACACTGCCCCGAGCCATATACTCATATATCAGCACACGATGCTCATCTTCACAGCAGTATCCAATCAATTTCACCAAATTCGGATGAGAAAGCTGCCCAAGGAATATGACTTCTGCCTAAAATTCCAGAAAAGTGTTAATCAAACCAACTTGAAAAAGCAGGATACACTGTCATATCCATGGAAAAGAGGTTACGGCAATTTAAAATCAATCACTTCTTAATTAAACTATTGAAAGGGCAAAATTTCTCACCAGCCACTCACGGTGGCCTTGATAACTGTTATCACCGTCATGAACCTTAACAGCAACTTGGAGAGGCTCCACCCCCTCCCGCAAATCCTCCGAGATAAACCCTTTGTACACGCTTCCAAATCCACCGCCACCCAACACCCGATCTTGCCTGAAATTTGCAGTGATGATCCTCAGCTCGCTATAAGTGAACGCAATCAGTGGATTGGCAGCTGCATCACGGCGCAGATCTTCCACTTCCTTAGGGTTTGACGGTAATTTACTTTCATCCCTTATCGGTTTCACGAACGGGGTCTCATTCTTGGGTGATTCTGAAAACAGAAAGGCAAAAGCCTAACACGGTAAACCAATACTCTGCCCTGACAACGAGAAACAGAACCAACAATTCCAAACAACTATGTGACATATTCATTTGAAAGAACAAGGTAAAAATGGATGGTAAAGGATCTTAAAAATCGAAACTGCATTTTTTGAATGGTAAAGATACTAAACTAAATTTAGGAAGGGAAATAACTGCAAAAACGACTGCAAAATCACTTCATGCGTAGGACAAGAATTGAAAGCCTCATTTGCATGCATCAAAATGAAAGAAGATACAAAACCAAACTTATGCTTTATACAAGCAGAAATCTCACAACGAACATCAAATTACGATTCCAAAATGGGCAAAGAATATAGAAAGAAAAGGTAGATTCTGTCAAGCGATGTGCAGGCTAAAAATAGTGTATCCTTTGGGTCGAGAAAAGTAAGATTTGCGAAGCTCTAAGAAGATTCACATAGAGTTTGAAAAGGGCATATTTTGCACAATACCTATTCTGATTCCAAAAGGACCGCCAACTTCCCAAAGGACGATGGCTAAAAAATGGCAAAATTTCACAAAGAACACATTGTTTTATAAACTAAGATGTGAATGAATAAAATCGGGTTAAGAAAGGACCCAACAAGACAGACAGCAAAGAGAAAACCCGCAAATAAAAATGGAAAAAAAAAAGTACCGGAAATGAAAAAAAAAAAAAACGAGGTAGGAATAAAAAAGCGACAAACAGAGTATATAATCACTAGCGTCAAAATTTATTCTCAGTTCACCTGATCTTTCGCCAAAGGCGCTTCTATGATCAAACATTAACAGGACCCCTTTGCTGCCAAAGATTCACTTCACCACAGAGAGAGAGAGAGAGAGAGAGAGAGAGAGAGAGAGAGAGAGAGAGATTCTTTAATACCAACCTGACTTAGCATTGGAAGAGACTCTGTAAATCGAAGGCTCCCATCTACACCAGCAATTTCCCATCACACCAAGACCCAAAAATAGGCCAGACCCAACTCTTTTCACCGGCTGCTCATCATCAAAATCGAAGCTTTTCTCGTTCACTCTCTTGGGAGAAACCTCAGCACCGCCATAACCACAAGAACACCAGACAAATTGAGAAGACGCAACCTTTTTTTCCTTTTGCGGGATCGTGGGGAATGAAAGGAAGAGTTGGGTGCGAGTGCTGGTGGGAGAGAGAGAGAGAGAGAGAGAGAGAGAGAGAGATTCTGGGTGGCAATGATGATGTTTCAGTGAGTGTTGAGGTGGGTGGTAACTCAAGGCTATGGCGGAAACGGACCCACACACACACAGGAACAGCAGCAAGCAGTGCTTCTTTTCGTTTTGAATTTTTCTTATCTGTTTTTGGGTCAAGAGGCTGTCTTAAGTTTTCTTTTCTTGGTTTCGTGGGCAGTCGAGATGAGTGCGCTTATAGTGCGCGTTTCAATTCCGGAGCCGGGCCAGTCCCTTTCATCACGAATCCTCAAAATTCCCTTTGTTTTAGATCGTGGGTGACCGTGCGATCGATCACGCATTTGTTCGGAGAAACATGGGGTCGGACTGCCATCAAGTCTTTGAGACCTGTTTGTTTTGTGTTCTTCAAATCTTAAACGGACAACTTCTTTTCTTATTCAGTCAAAAATTTAATCTTTTTATTTGGATCTTAAAAATCATGAAGAAATTGAAAGTGAGATCACACGTTAAGATTCGCACTGCAAATTTAGCTCAACCAAAAGAGGAACAAAAATCAAAATTTCATCCAAAAATACTTGTAGTTAGTGCAATCAAATTTTTATATCATCTTTATTTTTATTGATAGCACGACAGATGTGGTATCAATAGTGTGGCATGAAATTCATATGTTTCTCTTCACGTGGCACAAATTAAGTACCATGCTGAGCATTGTCTGCTTGCAGGCAAAGCTTGTAATGCTCATTACGTGTCGCACTCGCAATACGATATGGTTAGATAGAGCAAGATGAGAACTCTTTCACGGCCTATAACACTAATATAGGATGAAATTGTAGGAGGACGATTCAGCGCTTAGATAAATAAATATATTCTATTGCTCAGCCTCCACATGAATGCCTTTCCCTTCCTATGTTCCCACGCCAGCATTCGCAACCACCATTACCCACCACTACTTCTTTATTAATAGGCAGTTCTCTATGTTATGGGAAGAGCCTCGCCACTTTGGAGAGTACATAAATTCTTAATTATGCTCCCTCAGTTGCTATTCATGGTGCATAGTGGCTCGTTTCGATAGTTCTCTAAGCCCATAAGGATGAATTGGATATGCACGTTCACTTTATTGTGTCCTCTGTCTTTTCTATCTTTTCGTGCCAAAATTGGGTCCTGTATGATTGAAGAAGAAGGAATATCGGGCCACAGGAGATGCGCATGGCCTACATGCCGTATTTTGCTCAAGCCCTCTATCTCAACCTCCATGATGTGTATCCTTGACACATGAGGTTCGTGGTAGGTACATTAGAAAGCTAGCAATTCCTATCGTATCGTTGTATTCATGTCATCGCCGAAATTATGTAACCTAATAGTAAAGCGTTTTGTTCTATCAAAAACAACAAAAACCGTGTTGGTTTGTATTGGTTCAAGTTGATGGTGTCGTGTTGAAATTTCTCTCGATATGTTCCCATGGTATCGGATTTGTATTGTCGCTGTCGTCTTGATGGTTCATGCTACAAGTGCTCTTGCGTGGTTAGCATGGTCCAACCGATCTATATCTGGAGATTCATTGTCAAATTTTCTCAATAAAGCTAGACTTTCTATCCTATGTTTATTAATACCATAACCCTAGATCTTTAAATAAAGGCAGAAGCAACAAGAATTGTGATGAGCGACGAAGTTGTTTTCACTTCGTCTCATCAGAGGAATGAGTTTTGGCAACTCTGAGCTGTGAAAGTTTACACGAGGGGTTGACTATGAACTGGGCCACAGGCGGTCGGTTCCGTGGATTTTCATGCACAAGTGAAGATGTCACGTCTTGGTGAGTAGGTGCTGTTATTCATCTTCCAGGGTTTCGGGAAGAATGAGCGTGTTTGTCACCATAAACGACAAGCTTGACGATCTTCCTATCCTTAAAAAGATTCAAACCGTGTCGGCAGATAATTTTGTAATACTCAAATTCCTATTTTTGCACTTATTTACCGGCCGGCAGCACACAGTTTTACAACAAAAAGTTTCCTGATGCTGAACTATAGTCATCTTCGAGATGAAGTATATTTGCAAATATCTTTTCGCTGTTAGTTTATTATAGTAGCACGAGAGAGAGAGAGATGCAGATTCATGTGTATATAGAAAACCGAGGTGAAAAAGCTAAGGTGGGGTCGCGTCCCACCTTCCATGATCTTGAATTGACTTATGTGAATCTTTCTTCTTTTTTTCTGTGCTTTTGGCACTCGAAGGTTTCAACTTTTTGGAAAGCCTAGGAAACTATTGGGATTGGTGACATGGACTGGAGAGGGCGTGCAGATGAATGTGAATGGGGGGAGTAGTGGTGGTGGTGGTGGTGGGGTCTCCGTCTCATCATCCATGGAAGCTCTCTCTCCATCTGATGCTGGAAGTGGAATAGAAGAACCTGGAGCTGGACCAGGAGAAGCGACAGTGATGGAAGAACCAAAGAGCATCGCTATAAAGCCACTCACTTGGGTTTTGGCATGCGCCTGACTCATCTCTCTCTCAGCTACGTCCTCATCAATTTAAAAGCCGGAAAGCCATACCTTGCTCAATTACAGAAGCCATAAAAACTCTGAGTGGCGTTTAAAGTAGTCGGTAATCCTACTCAATAGACCGTTGATGCCATTTACGGCAAAACTACATCAAGGTTCTTTCAGTATAGAGACAAGGCTGTGTTCGCTTGAGACATTGGAACCAATCTGGTCCGTCTGCCGGAACCAGCTCTAGCGACCAAATTGAGAGGCTTCGTATATGGTCGTCGCCAGAACTGTCCTTTGACCACAACGATTGGCCACTCTCCATTTGGTCGCTAGAGCTCATCTTCCAGTTTCCAATCCCAACCCTGATTTCGCTTTCGGTCTCTCCTCGACCACGCACCTCCAAGTCCTTGTCATCGACCCCAGCTGCCATTGCCACCGATTGCCCCTCCACCATCGCGGTCGACCCCACGGACATAGCCACCATCAGCTTCTATCCAGGGTCCATTTCTGCTTGTGCACCACGCATGACCTCGAATCGCATTGTCACTAGAGGTGTCATAAGTCGAACCGAAAATCGAATTGAAATCGAAATCGACCTGAAAATTTGTGCCTTTCCCTCTTTCCCTCCTTTGGGAGCTATTGTCACATCCCAATTTATAAAAACACACGGCCGTCTTTTCACATAAAGAATGCAATATTAACATAATCATAACTCAACCTGATTATTATACATATATATATATATATATATATATATTCATATACAATATCAAAGTTTTCTATAGTCCACCATGTCTACCACCTATATCAATCGGCGGTAGGCCATAAGGACGTCCTGAAATAATATGCATACTTCCCTCTTAATAGGTTATTCTTATAGTGATAAAAGGAATAATAATAAATATCATTCTCCAACAATTTACAATTAACATCATAATATCATTTCATAAACTGGTCTTATAAATCGATTCACAGAGTCTTTCTTCTATCAAATATAAATTACATCATAAAAAATTTTAAACTCAACACTAAAAGCTCTTAATATTTCCCTTAACAATATATTTAACTTCCAAACCATCATTTCAATCCATTCAAATGAAGTCTCTAGTACATTCTTAAACCATATAAAAGATGCCATAAAAGTTCAATCAAATTTATACAAAAGAAATACTCACGTAAAAGTTTGATCCAATTTATGCAAAAAAAAATACTCATTCATACCCATACTATATCTAAAATATTATCATTTTCAAGACATGAGTTTATAAATTCATAAAAGAAATTGTATCACTCACTTGAGATGCCTAGAACAAAAAATTCTCAATTTAATAACTCAACCATCGGATTTCACGATTCAAATTTCACAAAATCTAATTTTTGAACCTTAATCTTAGAAACTAATCCAATTAAACGAATGAGTAGCATGAACACTTACCGAGCATCGCAAGTCAAAGTTGAATCGACTTGGCGGGATCCTCGTGGCGACAAAATTTCTTTTTCTTTTTTTTCTCTCATTCCTCCTCCCTTTTATTTCTTCCTCTCTTTTCTCTTTCTCTTTCTCTTTGTTCGTGCGTCTCTTCTCTCTCTCTTCTTTTTTTTTTTTTTTTTGTAATCTCAGCCCGGTTTGCCTTTTCTTTTCTTTTTTTACTAATCAAACCTTTTCTTTTGACAGGTCAAACTCCAGCTATTACAGTTGCTTCTTGGCCCTTCGCTTCTTCCTCATCGTCCCCTCTAGCTACTTAGGGAAGCTCGCGATTACAGCCGAGGGTTGCGAGAAGCTCGGCGACAACGTGGTTCTGTCACTGGGCTAGGTCGAGAAGGGAAGGGTGCGAAGGGAAAAAAGAAGAAGAGGAAAATCGAAAACCAAACCGAATCAAATTGAATCGAACCACATTTCTAAATCGTATCATATCTGATTCGTTGCCCGTTCTAGTTCCAACCAAGCATACTTTCAAACATTTTGATTCAATTTGGATTTCTTAAAAAGTCGAATCGAATTGAACCATTGACAACCCTAATCGCTACTCACACTTCTTTCTTGAAAGCCACTCATAGCCGTGTGGTCAAGACTCTAGCTTTATCTAAAATTAATTGTGCTTTACGTGTTGCTTTTTACGTTTTAATGATTCACGTTGGTTGCATGTTTTCCTCATAATGTTATTGTGACTATTTCCTAATTGGGACATAATTTGATAGCGATCATATTTTGATGTTTACATTTGATCTAACGAGCATAGTTAATGTCTATATGACACCAGATATTCATAGCCGTTAAATGGTCATATGCTTGCAAAATCACGACATTCAAAATTATGGATTTTCCCATTTGAGAATAGTTTGCAAAACTTGTGCAGATCATGTTTCTTCTTAAATAAATATAGATCCTACTAAGTTTTGCATATTACTATTAAGTTGTCCTCAACGGGCATTTTGGGGACCATATATTTTGCATTGACGCACACATACTTATACTCTGGAAGATTTTTACCATTAAATAAGTCTTTATGTTCTTTGGGCACCTACTGGAGGGGTACTTATACGAAAAATCTTGAATTTATTATACAACGAGCAATTCAGTCTCAAACTTTTCAAATTGGCCAATTTAGTCGTCATTTTATTCACGAAGTTTCAATATACTATGCATATTATCATCGATGAACACATCAGAGCCATCAAAAGATCAAATTTGACCTTGTTCAACATTTGGACAAATTGGAATCAGTCTAAATCATTTGTACATCAAAAATGGCATAGACGCATTCCAATCTAAATCTCACGATTGATTTATTGCTATGTTAATAGGAAATATATTATGGGTGGGCAATATGGATCAATCGAAATGAGAAATGCTTGAATTAGACCGAAACGATTAGTTTTGGGTAATTCTCTAAGGTGTTGGTTCGTTTCTTGATTACATAAAATTGGAACTAATGATTTTTGGCTTGGCCCTCGATTTCAGGGAGGGATCAAACTGTTTGGATTGGACTAATGAATTTTTCTCTTTTCTTAATTTTTTTTATTTCTCACGTAAATTTCCTTTCCTTCCCTTTTCGCCATCTTGCTTTCCTCTCTCCTTTCTCACCTCACGAGTCCTCTCACGCAATTGCTTATATTTAGATTCATCGTTTTCATTGGGCCGCCAGAGAACCGGTCATGGACTCCTTTATGCTATATAAGTGGGAAATATAGTAAGGATGAGCAACACAAACCGACTATATCGGGAACCACCTAGATCATATTGGACCAACTGGTTTTGGACAATTCTCAAGGTGTCAATTTGGCCCAATTTCACAAAAGCAAAATCAATTGTTCTCGGTTCGGTCCTCGATTCCCTGAGGGAGTACTGAACTAATTATTTTTATTTCTCATGCAAATTTATTTCCCTACCCTTCTCATGGGTCCCACTCTCCCTCTCTTCTCTCACCTCACAAGTCTCCTCATGTAGATATGTTTTATTTTGATTTTGATTTAGAGGTTCCACTAGACTGCCCAAAAACTGATCTAATTCCAAGATCAATCGATCCAGTTGGTTCTAGAGAACGAGGAACTACTCCTAGCAGTCCAGAGCAGTTCGGTTTCCAATTTCGAGAGGGAACCGGACTGTCAAAAAAACCAACCATTCCTACTATATATCTTCTAGTTGCATTTAACTCGCTCTCTTGAGTGAGAGAATAACGCCCTCACCACTCACCATCTCAATTGCACATAAAAGATGCAATTAAGTTACTTAAAGTTGTATTTATTGAACCGGTTGAACCACACACCGCCAGGCCAACCCGGCTTTGAAAACGTTGGATTGATGTGGAAGAACAGAGCACGTGTGTGATTTGACTTTCCATCAGGGCTAGAAATTCTACGGAATCGGTACAGATCAGGCCCGACACTTTTGGGCTGGGCTTCGAATGAGACAATTTGGGCCGAACAGTGTCCGGTTTTGGGAATTTTAATTTTTGTCGAGATGAAAACAACCAGAGTCTCTTCCAACCGTTATTTCTTCTCCTCCTCCTCCTCCTCCTCCATTTTTTATATATTTTATTTTACTCCAATAAATATTTTTAATTTGTAGATACGAAAAAATTATTGCTTGAAAATAAGCGATGGGAATAGCCACCCTCTCACAATAGCGCCCTCATCAATTTGGTTGCGCATAAAATATGTAATTGAGCCGCTTAAAATTAGATATAATATCTCAAATGAACCGGTCTATATAACTTGTTCAACCGGTTGAATCGATTGAACCACATGCCACTGAGTAATCCGCTATGGTCTCCAAACCATATTAAATCGACATCATCTAAATTTACCTTTAGGGGAGGCCCAACATTTTGGCGTTGGGCTTTAAATGAGGCGATCGGGGCCAAATAGCATAAAAAAAATACAAACATTATTTTTTATCCATTAGCATGATTTAATGAAGGAATAATATTTGATATTTTCATAAAGTTTGAGGACGAAATTCAACATTTACTAAAAGCTTATGGACTATATTGAAAAAAAATCAAAAGTTCAGGAACGATATCACATGTTGGGTTAAAATTTAGGGACCACATTAAATTAATTAAAATTTCGAGAATGTCATTGCATATTGAACTAAACTATGGAGATCATTTGTATAATTATTTTTTGTAATTTTGTTGATATGGAAACAACGCTCTCTCTTTTCAGCCAGAAGTCCTTTTCTTAAACTTACCTTCGAACGTGGATTTGCTTCCAATAATCTTTTCAATTTGTGGAAATTCAAATATGATCGCTCGCAAATTAGCGAAAATCTTGCCCGTGCCCAGTAGGTTTAATGTAGGGTTATGTATTTATAGCTGAATCTAAACTGATAACTTAATGTGAGAACACTAAGCTTATTATACCAATATCTTTATACATCTTATTCAATTGAGATCAATGTTTTATGGCCTTTGGTGGTAGACCGAGAGTACTTTAATTACACGGGTGTAAGTTTGGGATATCAGTAATATGAATAAAACAAATTAGGTTATTGGTGTTAGTGTGAAAAAAACCGAGAGCTCTTAACAGTGCATGATTTTTATTTTTGTCATACCGTTACAAGTTTAGGATATTGGTGACCTGAAAACAAAAGTAAAAGATATTGATGTCATTGTGAGCACAATTTATAATTTGTGTGTGTGTGTTTTTTGACTTCGTCCCTTTGTAATTGGATTCAATATATCGTTTTCGAAATTCTAGAAAATTTTAAGTATTTTCGAATTGGTTAGATTCCGATTAGAATGTATTGGTTACAACCTACAAGTAAATTAATAAAGTTCGTCGCGTAGCCAAACCGGAGCAAAGGACATGTTAGAATTTACATCGGACGAGCCAAGGGAGTACGTTCTCCAAACGCCAAGCGTGAAAGGACTTGAAGAAATTCATTGATTTACGAGACAAGTTCATCAATAATTTACGTTTTCTAAATAGAGAGACCCAACTCCTTTCAATTTGAACAAAGAAAAAATTGCTAAAAGACTTCGATTATGTCGACCGTGACGCATTTACCTTAATTTTTTCTTGTGTAAATAAAATAAGCACTTGAATTTTACCCTCGCGATAAATTAGCCATTCGTCGAGGTTCGATAAAAAGAAACGATATTGTTTTTATTTCATCAAAATCATGTGTTCGTCATGTCAACACCGTTTGTCTTATGTCGTTCATATAGATAGATTTTTAATGTTGTTCATTGACGGAAGGTAAATGTGAATCCTTGAATAACCTAACATGTAAATTGTTAGATAATTTGATGAGGTCCGCGTGGAACTCGCCGTTATCGATTCGCTCTAGATTTAATTCGCCATAGATTCTACACTCCCACTAATCTATATCTACGTTTCTATGCACAGAAGTCGTCAAAGCTCGCTAAGATCGAGTCGCGTGGCCCGCGTACGTGCGACCATCTCCCAATGGTTTAGCAGATCTCTGATCCCGGCATGTCCCTCCTCTCTTCTTCCCATGCATATATCGATGATAAAAATATCTAAAAACTATCGTTTACTTATGTGTAGATTCTTTTCTTAGCATGCCCGCGTGTTCCATCGCTAAAATTGGCAACTCGTGCACCGACATTGAGCAAGATATGACTATATCGACACGATTAAAATGGAATTAACCAAAACCAAAATCATATTGGGCAGAGGTGTAGTATCGCATCGTTATTAAGTCTTAGGATAGGAGTCCCGTGTGGTATGCATAGAATTATACGAGCGATTAGTCCAGACTAAAGAAAGCAAATCTCCTAAGATGACGACAATGAGATATTAAGCCAGCCAAATTGAAACTGAGCTTACGTCAAGCTAAGTCCCGAGATGTAATTTCTAACTAAATGCAATTTTCTTTGTCCTCTCCATTGCTGTCCTCGTAATGGATATAACCTAAGGCTGAAGAAGACTAAACATATGCCATGACAGCAGGGAAACTTCGACACCAGAATTAAGCTCAAACATGACATAAACATGTAAAAGACGCGCGAGCATGTGATTGGGATGCCCCGTGACCGCTCGAGGCATTCAGCAAGAAACTAACCGAGGATGTAAGCTCGTGGTCCAGCCCCTTAGACAGCAGCATGTACAGCAAGCTTGGAGCGTCGGCTCGCGCACTAAATGACCCCGGACCAATGCCAAGACTGTCCCCAACACATTTACGGGCCATCGGGGCCTATGGACGCCGGCACGAGACACGTCGAGGACGCAATTCGAGGCCAAAAAAGAGACTGGACGTCCCTCTGCCCGGGGAACATCAAATCTGGACAGGAGAGTTCAACAAATTGATAAAGCACGAGAATTGGTTTGGACATTTTGCTCGAAAGTCAACTGGATGCAATCCCGAGCTGCGGGAACCCGTGGGGGTAAGGCCGAGGCTCATCAAGGGACCAAAACAAAGGGCCAGATCGACCCCATTCATGGGCTGGATGGACGGTGGCGACTAGCCACTAAACAGGAAGTAACCATGGTACGAACTCCGCTGATATGACGAGAAACCAACGCGAAATCAGCGATGAGTAATTAGAACACCAACCTACATTAACATGCAAACGTTAGAAGATCAAATGACAGTCAACTGAAGGCTAGACACGCTTAAACCAGGGTTGGAACCGAAGGTGAGCAAGGGGGCATCCGCGATGCGCGAAGTGAGTTTCACGGCACAAAGTCATCGTTCAAGCTACTCGATGCAAAGTGTGAATGCCAAACCCTAATCCTAGCCTTAATAGGCACCATACATCAACATCGACACATCACGATATGAACAAGCTCAGAATAGCTCATATTTTCAGGACGATCTCACGGCCAGCAGGTACCAAAACCGGCTACTTGGGAACCGGTTATTTGGAATCCTGGTGACCGGTTTTAAGCAGACTTCAAGATATAGAACACGCGGCCTAGAGGATGAAGCGCCCACGTCCGAGCATCGTGACCTAGCTAAATTGACCGGCAGATCGGAGTAACGAGCGTCCAACGCCTTTAAGGGCAAGGCGAGCTCTCTTACTTCAGCTTTAACTCCGGTTCAGAGCATCGGGAAACTGGAGGCGGGATTTTAGCCTATCGGGAAGTTCAGGGATGTGCAAGAATGCGAGATTCAATGAGTGCTTACAGGGTGTGATTCGGAATTGGCAGAAGTTGATGAAAGAAAGGATTGAATTCAATGTGAATCTGGTTGATCCGGGAGCTTCGGCGTCCTCGTCAATTTGAACTCTGGCTGTCGGATTCGAGGTCCTAAAAACACGTAACGTTCGAGTTGCTAAGCGCAGAAGAAACGCAGTGAAAGACATGAATGCCGTTTGCGATCAAGGGTCAAGTTATTGGTCGTCATCGGCGGTTGTTTTTGCTTGCCTGGAGGCAACAATGGCCACCGTCTTTAACTTCCTGTCGAAAGTTACTGCTTACATTTCTACAGAAAAACTTATGAAAAGTCATGCAAATTCGCGTGTCAATATTTGCATGCAATGCGAATTTCTGCTATTTAGAGCCAAGAAAGTCAGAAAGTGCGTTTGCCGAGTTAGACTAAATAAAAAGTAAAAGGTGGAAGTTAATCTAAATTCTTCAGCGTTCATTGTTCAAATATTAATTAAATATGTGTTTTTTCTCGTTAAACTATATGAATATTTCCATGCAAATCATTTTTAAAGAAAATGAGTACTTTTTATTTGTTTAATCATTTAGAGAAAGTGGTTACCTTCTTAATAGAAGAGCAAGTCGTTTTCCTCAAATCTAAGTTCGTTATTTTTAGTCCATAGAAACGTTTCTTCTAGATCAATTAATTTTCCGTCGTCTAAACATTGAAAATTTATATCTGATTTGTAAGTAATAATTTTTTTATCGAACAGTAAACCCTAAAAGCAAAAGTGAAAAGATAAAAGCGACCTTGGCTAAAGCGATAGAAGTACCTCGCGCGGAATTCCAAGATGACGAGTTAGATGTTTCCATATTGCAAACATCAAGAAAGACGCAAGCTTACACGGAGGTCGGCAACTCTTATTTTTCTTAGATAAGTAAAAGCTATTCGTTCTACGACATCCCAAAGGACAATCCTACGACATCCTATCGTATTCTCGGAGCATCTTTCCTTGATAAGCAAGTCATTTTGTGTTCTCAAACACATTTACGAGGTTAACCGGTTTCGTGTTTTTTTTCTAGGATGATACGGAAGCCGTCTTGAGGATTGAAGCAGATCTTCAATCGAATTGAATCCAAGTCAATTCAGAATCATGGGTTCTGATAATTAAGGATTATAGATTCAGTTAGAAGGGGAAAAGAACGTTTAGGAAACCGAAAGAATTGTCCACGCACTATCCTCTTGTTATGGAAGAAAATTCTTCACAAGTGGTGAGAGTAAAGGCTTGAACTTAATGGTCTCCTCACTATCTTTGGGGAGAATCTTGTAGCATGTTCGAGCGTTCGGCATCATTAGATGAATTGAATTTACATATTTTTATTAACCATGGAATTTCGAATGAAGTGTTACTATAGTCTGTATATTTTACTCTTGACTCTTCGTTGGAGCCCAAATAAGTATTGGGACAAGGGAGTAGTTTTTTTTCAAGACTTTGGGTTATAATAGTGCCAAAATCAAACTATACATTTGAACCAAAATACAATCTGACCCGATCCAAAATTTTAGATAACTTTCAGGTTTAGTGGTAACTTAAATTTTTTTAGCACCTATGATTCTTCTAGATCGGGTCAGATCGTGTTTCAAGTCGACTAAAAAAAAAAGATACATGTTGATCTTAATCTCCGTATATATAGAAAGAGGTACATGCACATTAATGGAATTCAGCCCGACCCTTATGTTCATGTTACATTCTTATAATGTTTCAGATCCGGACAAGTCAAGTATATGTTTATAATTTTTCAAGTCGGATATCATAGAAACCTGACCCGATCCGGGCCATTGACATCCATAGTTATAAGTATGTTAAATTTTAGAAATGCACTTTTTAGCTAGAACTTTTCCAGTGAAACATTCAATTAATTAAGGTTGGCTTCATCAATATTTATTTATTTTTTCTCCAAATGAAGAGGCACATATATAGTGTTAATTGGAAATAGCAATTTCTTTCATGAGAAATTATACGAAGAATGAGATGATGCAACAGAATTGTCAATGTAAGATGCAGTTATATCAGCAGTTTGCATCTTTGTCTGGTGAATACAATATATTGGCAATTGATCTGAAGAGAACTTACTCGGATTCCCGTAGAACTCTTTGGAGAAAAGAAAGATGAAGCGTGAAATTTAAAGATGAAATTGATTTTATACAGTAGCGGTTTATTCTTTTTTCTCTTTGGGGGAGGCGACACACTTACAATTGAACAGTTTTCTATAAATCCATACAGCACACACAAAGATAAAAGTTTCACCAAAGCACCCTAAAATTTATCGGAGTGCTTGATGAAGTAGAGACCGTTTCTAGTTCTCTCTCTGCTTCATCATCGTTAATCAGCGCATCCGGCGGGTGTGTAAGTGGTTTTGGAGGCATTTGGAGATTACCAACATCTCCTTCAAGCATTTCTAAGACTTTGCTCATTGAAGGCCGATGGTCAGGGTGCAATTGTATACACCAAAGTGCAACTATTATCAACTTTTTTATCACTTTCATTTCCTCTTCTGCTACTTCTTCCGTTATAACGCTTCTTCCTTCATTGACTTGGTCATACACCCACTGTGGATAATAAATTTGGCTTGAGTGTTCCACATTTTCATCTAAATTTCTCCTTCTACCTGCCATTTCCATGAGCAACATCCCAAAGCTATAGACGTCTGCTTTATAAGATACACCACCAATGTCCTTGTAGAATAACTCAGGCGCCATATATCCAAAAGTTCCTCTTACATCAGTCAATGAGGCTATGTCACGGTTAGTGGGATAAAGTTTTGAAAGACCAAAGTCAGAAATTTTCGGAGTGAAATTTTTGTCTAAAAGAATATTGTGGGGCTTGATATCAAAGTGTAATATTTGCATGTCACACCCCCGATGTAAGTATTCAATCCCCCTCGCCACCCCAAGAGAGATCTCATAGATTTTTTGGCAATCAAGAAACTCATCACCTTCCTTAACAAAAATGTGCTTATCCAAAGATCCATTTGACATGAGATCATACACGAGAGCTTGCTTTGAGCCTTCAAAACAATAACCGATGAGTTGCACCACATTAACATGGTGAATTCTTCCAATACTAGATACTTCACTGATAAAATCTTGGCTACGGGTATTGGATTGCTTTAAAATTTTGATGGCCACTTCACTGCCACTTCTGAGCGTTCCTCTATACACGAAACCATACCCTCCTTCACCTAATTTGTGCTTAAAATTTCCAGTGATCTTCTTAATATTCGAGTAGGAGTACCTTATGGGTGAAAAGTTGTTATGAGCTTGCAAAAATTCCTCAATATTCTCGTCCATTGCTAAGTGCCTTCTTTGGTACTTGTAGAGTAGAAACATCGCAACAAGTGGCATCCCGATTACGAATTTTGCTGCACAAGAATACACTGAGGAAGATACTGACAGGTCAGAATGATTCACTTTCTTTGATTATTTTGAGTACAAATCATTGCGGTTTACCCTCCTTACTTTACGAAAAAAAAAAAATCATTGCGGCTTACCTAGTAGTATCATAAAACCTCCAATCGTCCATAGTATAATATCATCTAGGACACCTGCGAAAGGAAGGAATGATGTGAAAATGAATTGTAAGGAAAAGATTTTTATGAAACAGCATCGACGGGAGAACAGAGTAGTAGCAAGCTACTTTGCATAAGTTGAATTTTGTCCGAAAGAATTTGAAAGTGTGCTGCGTGCGTTTGCAAATAAAAGGAAATGATAAGCTTCGTTTCGCATAAATGACAGACGATGCAATAAACTCCCTTTCCTCTGTTAGGAGTCAACAAATATAGAGAACGTTGATGTTCATTCTTGATTAACCATTTGTTCCTCCTATCAATATTTTCCTCAGTGTACTGTTGAGAGCAGTTATACTAACGCTTATTTCATCGTAAGTTTCTTGGATTTTTAACATTTCGGAAGAGAAACTAGCAAGCGAGAGAGTGCAACATGCAAAGTCGCCGTTAACTTCACTGCCAATCGATGCTTACTCTCGTAGTAGTACTTGTGTCCGCAGACCTGACCTCTGTAGATGTTATAGAGATCCAAGAAACAGAAGAAAGTTCCCTTCACTGAAAATACGTCGAAGCTGATGACAAATCCATCGGCCATGATGTTATGGATTAGCTCGTAGCTAGAGCTACTGTTGATGTCCATCGGCCACGGTACCCACGCCCAACTGTTGATGGTGCAAAAATCCCTAACATCCGATGCTTTTGGATGGACCAGAGCGTACAGGTTCCAACTCGATGATGCATTGGATGAGTTCACCCCCGCAATGCATGGACCGGCAGCGATGTAGAATGGAGAGTTAACCAGTTTTGAGCAGTTCACAATGACCAGTGTACCGCCGTCCATGTAGTATGGGCTGTACGGATAGTGACCATTTCTGAATTTATACCGGACTGATGAATGGCGGGGGAGAGACGAGCAGTTGTCCTTCTGCAACCCATCGTCAACCAATCTAATTTCTCGAGCCGAGTAATTGATGGACCGCACGTAGTACCGGCCATCACGGAAGTACAAGACGGTGCGATTATCTTCACAAGCCAGCTCTATCACCGAGCCACCGCATCTCTTCGACTCGCTCCTCAGTCCAAACGGATAGCTGATATCGTGGATGTCGCCGCAGGATGCGGCGACACACAGCCGATTACTCGGCTCGGCGCTGCTGGTCATCGCTCGCAAAAGAACAAGAATGAGCAGCATCGCTCGATAGGTACTGATGGAGCCGAGAGCATCGATCATGTCTGCTTCGGTCATTGGGCAAAAAGAGAGGATGGGGAAGAATTGTTTGGCGTGAGCGTGGAGGGGAGCAGGATATATAAAGACAAGAGAAGAGATTGGGTCATCTGCGAAACAAACAAATTCATGCAACTCTAGAAGTTGAAGAGGTGGACCAAGCTGAAGGTGAGTATCGGGCACGACATGGTAGAAAATTTATATCTGCAGTGATCCAAAGATGACCGTGCTTTTCCTAAAGAGCAAACTAATTTTCTTGCTTTTTGGTTTGTGGCCCCTAACAAAAACAGTGAATCCTAATCCAGTTGCGAAAACTCGGCGCTAGATCTAGCCAAACGTCATTGTTGCCTTTTTAGCTTGTCAACTGTAATTTCGAGTCGGGCCGTGGCAAAGACGGAGAGAGAGAGAGAGAGAGGTGGTGGCATCGGTGGTGTTGGTCATGGTCGTGGCAACGTCTATCGGGAACAGAGGATGGTGATTAGCAGTTTGGTGGCAGATTGGTGGGAGATAGAGAGAGAAATGACATGGCAAATGACAAGGTATTTCATATCACGGTCATATCAAGTAATAATAGATAGGACAACAGATCAATGAAAAGAGAGTCTCTTCAATATTTATATGTCAATTAGGAAGACATGCATATTATACGGGGCAATATGAATTGATTGGCTACACCACATCAATTGGGTGATAGGTACATAGACCAAATTTTCATAGTATACCGGTACTTAATAATAATAATAATAATAGAGCGGTAGCTTGATCTGGTAGCTAGGGATTTTTGCCTACGGATGAACATTACAGCAAATGTCAAAAACTGAGAATCATCTTCAATTCAGATAGAAAGTAACGTATATACAAAGTTTGAGAGGATATTGAAATTATATGACTCAAGTAAACATGAGCTAAAAAACAATCTTCATGTTCTATCCCGATCGATTTCACTTTATATCATCTACTATTTAAGCTATGAATTTATAATTTTGTGTTGTCATTTTTGTAGCTGTGTTAGGAAACCAACAAGACAAGGAAGCTACTCGGATGACAACCTATTGATTGATCAATGAGATCGGGAAGACTGCGAGAATCAAGGGGATCGATTTCATTTCGAGAGAAAACTCACTTTGCAACTTGCCTGAGGAACTCTTCTGCGTTTGATGGAGATTTGTGATGTAACTTAGAAGAAGTTGGGCAAGAATCATCTGGCCATTTCGGAGATTTAGCATCTACTCGCTGTTGTCTTCCCCCTACCGATGTTGAAAAGTCAAAGGTTGTTAAAAAAATTGAAACAATAATAGAGTTGTTGTGCTTTCATGATAAATTATTTAATCCAATCAATAGGCACTTTCTATGTCGTTATAATCACCACCAATTCTTCAAGGGCAATCATCGATTCTTAAGCGTAGGGAGAACGTAGCTATTGTATGGTTCATGTTGATGTTTACCTAGCTGGAACATATAACAAGGACCAAGACTTGGGACGGTGGAAAGACCAAGACAAATCATTTCAGACTAATTAATTTTTCCTTTCGTGGGGCCAAATTAGACTTATTAGTTGTCCTCTCATTCTAGATTGATACAAAATGAAAGTTCTACGAAGTCTAATTTCCATCGGCTACCAAAAAAAAGTTTCATTTATGATTCTTTTAGAATTCATTAATGGAATAATCTAGTATGCTCCGATGCCCCTTCCGGGATTATTGTTGAAACATGAAAGTCAATAAAGAAGCCTCGATGCAATCAACTGGCAATCCTTGACGGCGAGCTGTCGATCTTACTCGGGCGTGTTTGTTTGAGTAAAAAAAAAATTCCACAACTTAGTTTTTGGGACTTTCACACGTTTGATGCACTGAAAATGATTAATCAAGAGAAAATCATTTATGATGAAAGAAAATACACGTGATTAAAATAAGGAAAATGAATTTCCCTAATCTTAAAATGGGAAAATAACTTTGGTTATCATGAAAATTCTCCAAAGCAACCATACTTAATACAATTACATCGAACCAGAATTTACTACTTTTTGGGTCGGGTTGAAGAAAAAAGAAGTATTGGAAGATGCAACTAAGCAAGCAAGATGGCGGAAGAAATTCATCACTCAACCGGAATCAATTTGAATAAGGATATTCAGCGCCTCCTCCCATTACCTTCTTTTAAAATTCTAGTTTAAAATTTCAAGCAAGTCGCGAATTTAAAACCTAGAACAAAATATATCAAGCTATTCACAATTACATCATAATTTGATAAGATTGATCCTATTGAGAAATTCTCGACTCCATTCGTTTTGGAAATCGACAATATAATGTTCGTGGCGCTCTACATTTAGTCCGTTGCTAAATTCGATTATGTATGCCGTTTACGGCTTCATTTCTAAACTCAAGTTTGTTTCAATGGAATCATCTTATTTTGAGTAGAATACTAAATACATTCGATTTGATTTTTGTGTAATATGGTTTATGATATGTTCCTTTATTTCTCGCATCTCATAAATATTTAGGATATTGACCGCATCTTTTGAATAGTGTCTTATGTTTGTTTGGAATCTAGATGATCTAAATAAGAGATCCTCATTGCCTTTACTTTGCAATATATGTCATAAAAAAAAAGCATTCAATTTATTTGTCTCTTTTTAAAACAAAATGATTATAGGAAAAGGTAGGGCTTAGTCAAGCCCTCAAAGTTGGTCACACTATTTTGTAAGTAAGGATGTGTTTTTTGAGTGAAATTTTTTTTTTATGAATTAATTTTCCGGGTCATTATGTGTTTGGGTTGCTGAAAATAATTAGTCGATAAAAAATATTTATGGTCAATGAAGATGTGCAATTCTTAAAGTTGAGAAAACGAATATCTCGATATGAATCTATATTTTAAAGGTGTTTTTTTTTAACAAACCTAAATAAAGATGTGATTAAATCTTTGAATCTATTTTTTTTAGTTTAACTGCTTTTATTTGGAACATGGGCTACGTATCACCTCATAAGGTAATGTTAACATTCTTAATACATATATAATAAGTTCAATTCTAATAATTGAATTACTTCCAAGTAAGGTTAAGATTTCAATTCATATATAATGGTTCCGATTTCAGAATTACATTAATTCCAATTACAGATGAGTCTCTTCACTCAAAAGCTATGTGTAATTTTTTTTGTTATATACTAATGGTGTTTAATAAAAGTTTTATTTTAATATATCCACTAATCCCCCCTTGAGGGAAGGTTTTGTCCCTACAGTTGCCTATGCCTCCTTCCACATCCTTGCCCTCGGCCTCTAACAGGCGGCGGCCAGCACGGCGCTTGATCAACTACCACACGCCGGCGATCATGCTGATCTAGGTGGACTTCATGGCGGCAGCAGCGGCGGCGGCGGCGACGACGGCTGCCGCTCCGTACAGAAGCACGAGAAGGAGAGAGTGAGCATTTGACATTAATCTTCTCATAAATGATGATGGTCATGGTGGTGGTTGTTGTTTTTTCTCCCTTCTATATTATTATAATAGCAAGGAGAGTCCCGATCAAAAATTTAAGTTCACATATTAATGCGATAGATTAAGGAATGCGTTGATAGTTTCCTCTTGATTAGATGGAATTAAGCAAAAAGAAGAAGATTATCAGGTTCCACTGTACACACGTGTTTTTCGTTCGCCACGATTTTCCCACGTAGATTCCTTTCTCTCTCTGTGAAAATCGTACGAGCAAGAGGGAGCGCACACGTCACGTAAACCCACTATTATCATATGGAGAAAAAAGACGGACTGATTTTCCTAATTTGCCATTGAATCCAATCAAAGGAATATACGCCCGTATCACGTCTATTTTCGAATTGATTTTCATGTCATAAGAGTTCCCGAAAATAATAAAATCTCCGATTTATAAATTTCGGGTTACTATTTTCGAGTAACACCTGACCAATAGACGATGACGACAGCAACCAACTGCCATGACTACGGTGGTAGTGACCGAGCTGAATGGACTGATTATTCGATGCTTTTACTGTATCGAGGATTTAAAATCGATTGTTCATTATCAGTTATTATCGGATCGTTTCTTTGCACGCTCTTGAAAAATCTTAAGCACATTTTATGTTTTGATTTCTCTCCATACATGAAGATCATGGGACTCGGAACCCTGTTTCTTGAAGAACCCAATCTCACGTCGGCTAGGCCCGTTCGCGTCAATGCACGCGCACGTCCGCCACAACATAGAATCCGGGATCTCCGCCGAAGTAGATGGCTCCCGAGGACTTCTCCGGCGTCGGCGAGTCCACCCTCCCTCGTAGTAGCAATCTCCGATCACCAAATGCTACACACGGGTGGTGGCTGCGGCGACGGGCTCGTGCGTTCCGGCGAGGCGTTTCTCTTGGAAACTCCCTCCCGGAGCTTATCTTATAATAAAAGGCGAGCGACGACGAGCCACGTGGACCTACCGATAATCAACTTTTTAAAAATCTCCCCTGGATCTCGAAACGATGATGACTAGGAGTGCTGACTCGCTGACTCTATCCTCACCAACTCAGCTATGCGTGTCTGGGTGGGTGCGTTCGCTCGCGATATCATCACTTGAAACTCTGCAGCTGATGCGACAATGGCGACCAGCACCGTGCAGCGATTCGGGAGACGGCTCGCCTCTTCGGTTTGCCGCCGGCGGTTCTCGTCTTCCGCCGGCGAGGACGCCGCTCAGCGGAGCCGGGACGCGTCACTGAACCTCTGTTCCGCGATCAATCAAGCTCTTCACATCGCCCTCGACACCGACCCTCGGTGACGACCCTTCATTCTCGGCGCTTCGGATTATTGTGTCGGCGCTTTGCATTTCGATTTGGGTTTGAGTCTTCGGTTCTCGATCGCTTGATTTGGACTTGTTTCAGTGTTTTTCTCTAATCAGTTTGATCGTCCTGTGATGGAATTGCGTTTCTTTCATAGACTAAGCGAGACATGGGAAAGAAGTAAGGAGAGAGAGAGAGAGAGAGAGAGAGAGAGAGATGTTCATCTGTGCTGGTCTTAACCAGTTCCTGGTCCATGCATGATGATGTTGTTCGGTCAAATGATGGGCTTTATTCTTGTATGTAATTGGTACGGATAAAGTTTGAGTTAACTGCTGCTTTATCGATACGTGGGTATCCTTAAAGTCAAGTTCGCGATTCTTATTCACTGTGAAGGATCCTCTTGGTGTTTGATAGTGAAACTCATCGTTTGCATTTCCTCTTCAGTTCTTATGTATTTGGAGAGGATGTGAGCTTTGGCGGGGTCTTCCGTTGTACAGTGGGATTGGCTGATCGATTTGGTAAAGGCAGGGTTTTTAATACCCCTCTCTGTGAGCAGGTATTCTTTGTTCGAGTGCTGTCCTCGAATTATTGATTGTCCTGACTTCTCAGAAGGGAAAAAGAAGTTATCCCACGATTCTTCGAAGAAAAAAACTGCATATTTGATTGTCAGGTCGATCATGTTTGACTGTTCTCCGCAAAAAGTTGTCTGCTTTTGATGATCAATATCGAAGCGTGACATTCTTTATCATTCTTTGTCTATCTTTCTTTCTTGATCTCCTTAATAAATGAGAAATACTTCACAAATAATGTCTGGTTTGTGACTTCTTCATTTACTTTGTTTGACTGAGCATTTAAAAAATTCTTCTTTGCTCACAACGGTTCCAACATTGGAAACAAATGAATAATCCTGGAACAATTTGCATGCAGGGAATTGTTGGATTTGGTATAGGTCTAGCGGCAATGGTCAGTACTTTCCCTTATGCAATTCAGGATTATCAAATCACAATTGTTTTTCCAAATCCCTCATTGGATGTTTTCTATCGACACCACATCTAGGGAAATAGGGCAATCGCGGAAATTCAGTTTGCAGATTACATTTATCCTGCTTTTGATCAGGTATGCATTCCATCTGGAGGATATTCTTTTGTTGCTCGTGTAGACTTTAAGTAACACGAAACTCTTGTTTATGTAGATTGTTAATGAAGCTGCTAAGTTCAGATATCGTAGTGGGAACCAGTTTAACTGTGGAGGTATACTCATCATCAGTCAGTATTTGATGGATTTTTTGTTAACAGCTGTCGCTGATGAGATTTGATGTGATATTCCCAGGCTTAACAATAAGAGCTCCTTATGGAGCAGTAGGACATGGGGGACATTATCATTCTCAATCCCCAGAAGCATTCTTCTGTCACGTCCCTGGTATCAAAGTATGGTTTTATTCCCAGAGTCCGGATTGCTCCTTTCAGATTCCTTGTTCACTGGCAAATCCTGGCCTTTCTTTTAGGAGTCTGAAGGAAGGGACGTTTATTTTATGAGTATTGACCATTACATGAAGAACATACACATACTATTTCATTGTTTGGTCATAATTGCTTCTTATAGTTATCTGCTGAATGATTGTATGTGAGGCAGAAAAGGACACAACAAACCTAAGATGTGTAGTGTGTTTTACTGGCTCAAAATTCTTCATATGAGCAAGTCTAGTTTGGGAGACTGATTAATTGAATGGAGTGCAACCTATCTGGTTGCTGATCTAATATTTATAACTCAAGCAAATCTTAAGTTCTTAAAAAGCACAAGTATTCTACTCTGGAATCTCATAACAGAGCATCTTTCGACTCCAATGGTTGAGGAATCTGGTTGGCATGATGATTTCATTTTTAAGTGCATCGAAGCAATTGACGTGATTGGTTTTTTAAAAATTGATCAATTTGCATTGCTTGAGGACAGATTAATGATTAGTTAAATTGTCCGTGGTTTAGCCATGGAATTTACACAAGATGTTCACTGAAATTCAGAAAACATATTTTCCCTCAATGAAACTGATGTTCTTTTTTTACTCCATTTTGTTGTCACTTAGACACTGCCTGCCACCTTGCTTAAAGATTTTTGTTATAGGTGGTCATCCCTCGAAGCCCGAGTCAAGCAAAAGGACTTTTACTCTCCTGCATACGTGATCCAAATCCTATAGTCTTTTTCGAACCTAAGGTATTCAGCCTTTTACTCTAAGCTTGATGACTCTGATAACTCCCATCTAACTTTAAGAACTTATTTTTCGCTGGATCCAGTGGCTGTATCGTTTGGCTGTCGAAGACGTTCCCGAACATGATTACATGTTGCCGTTGTCAGAGGCAGAGGTACTCTCCTTTTATCCTATGCAGTCAAAGACTTAAGATTCTAACAAAGTTATTGTGGTAGGTGATTCGTGAAGGCACTGACATCACATTGGTTGGATGGGGAGCTCAACTTTCCATCATGGAAGAAGCCTGCCTTGATGCCGAAAATGTAAGCTTATTTCCAGCTTATTTTCCTAATCATCTACCTTCCTGCTGCCGTGGGCCATCTTGAATGTAATTTCAAAGTGCAGAAGGTCTGGACTCGAATATAATATTTTTCCTGTTCAGCATTGAAAGTGATGATCCTAACTCCATTTTTCCAACGTCTCATTTCATGGAGTTTTCTGGAAAGATGAATGGCATTCTTGTGACCAATTTCCAAATATATTTCTTAGTCACAACAATGCTGATAGATACGATGCCGTTACATTTTCTACAGTTTGTGCAGCACTTGTGGTGTGTAATGTATGTGTCTTCTACATGTTAATGTCATCAATGCCCTAGGTGTCCACACTCCAGATACTGCCACACTTTAATGACTATCATCTGTTAAATGGCCTCAAGATTGGTTGATTGTTTGAAGTCATCTAATGTCCTCAAACTCATATTGTCGAGAAATTTTCAGGACGGGATCTCTTGTGAACTGATAGACCTCAAAACTCTATTACCCTGGGATAAGGAGACAGTGGAGGCATCTGTCCAGAAAACTGGAAGACTTCTGGTACATTCTGCTTTCCCTCTGATTACTCATGAGATTATTGAAGTAAGTCAGATCCCCATTTGCAGATTAGTCATGAAGCTCCTGTAACTGGAGGTTTTGGTGCTGAAATCTCTGCTTCAATTGTTGAAAGATGCTTCTTAAGAGTAAGCTTGAAGATACTCATCTTTATCTCATTCTCTTTTCTATGGCAATACCAGTTCAAGGATTCTCTTTCTTCTTATGGAATAATAAGAATTCTTCTTACCCCCAAAAGTGGTATTTGTTTTGCAGCTAGAAGCCCCAGTTGCCAGAGTCTGTGGTCTAGACACCCCCTTTCCCCTTGTTTTCGAACCATTCTATTTGCCCACCAAAAATAAGGTGACCAATTCTTGTCTTGTTGCATTGCCTTCCCACGAGGACAATGAAGTATCTGCTGATTTTGTGACCTTTTGTTCTGGATGCAGATACTGGATGCCATAAAATCATCTGTAAATTACTAAAAGGGTACTTCGACTCTCATTGTTCACTCCGGTCCTATGCCTTGATATGGTGTGCATATTAAAATTGAGACTACCAAAATTTTAGAAACCAGTTGTTCGATACTTCATGCCCAAAGGTTCGACTGTGTCAACCCCCTGCTGTGTGTTAAAAGGTCCATGAATGATTTTTCAGGGGGTAGCAAACGGCTGGGATGAGGGATTTGTCTTTCCTCGCCTCTGTTCGACCCTATTCAACTCTTGTTAATGTATCTGTAGATTCTGTAGGGAGTAGTAGTTCCGGTCCAATAAAATCAGAATGAAAGGTTTTCGCACTTGAAATTCCGCCAGTATGTATATACGTATGCCTCGGTGGGTAATACACGGAGGTCGTCAAATGTGTTCCTGGGCGTGAGAGGTTCACTATTCATTTCGTTTTGCTGATCAGTAGAATGTTGCGCTTCACCTGTCTGAAAAATGTACATGATAGAACCAGATATCACTTGAACTCATACTTTTTCGATCACTTGGGTTATCAGACGAGAAAAAAGTTTGTGTTTTTTACGAGAAACCTGATGGCTAGCTAAAATGCAAAATGAACCTTTTTCGTATGGTATGACGAAGGCATCGATGTGCTTCAATGTGCCAATTTTGTTATTAGGGATAAGTGTCCATAAAGTCTTAAAATTATGCACAAAAGTTCCATTGAGTTATAAAACTTTCAAAATGTATGATTAAATCATAAAACTTGTTATATTGATATAATAAAGCCATTTTATTAATTCTGTCTAATTTGTCTAAAAAAAAAGGTTGATGCGACTTTTCTTTATCATTTTCTCTCTCTTATGTGACCATTGTTGTGGCTAAAATATAAAAATATGACTAAAACGACCTTGTCTAGGTTTAAGTCTTTTAAACCTAATTTTACTTAAATTCTATCATTTGTGCTCTAATCATGTCAACAGCATGTAAGATCAATAAAATAATAATAAAAATCATGTTAACATGTTCTATTAGGCAAGTTAAACAAAGTTAATGGATTAACTTATATTTTGACGATAAGTTTTAAGACTTTCGATATATATTTTCCTAATTATCTCATGATCTTCTCTTGGGACGGTAACCTCGTCATTGTATCATTAGATTATCTCAGAAAGGGCATGTAGGAAGCCGACTTCAGTGATCTTGTGCTAAGTTGAAACATTGAGAAGACAATCCCGACGATTGCTAACCAAGGGAAGGAACTTGCTCGAGAGCAAAATTTGGGCTCGCAACCTTGTCAAGCAATTTCATCACGTTGCTATTGTTTACACGGACTCTGTAGTTTCCAAACTGGTACTGGATATCCTTCCACACTTCGCGACTGCCAACAAACGTTCTTTCCTACCCGCAGCGGAGAGATTCCGGGCCGGCAGGATTACCGTCGTCCTAGATACTGAATGGGCAGTCAATCAGGGCCGCGCTCTTTCGAGAGAGCTTCCTACACGAATGATTCTTGTTGGTGTAGTTGCCATTGATATGATTATAGTGATAGGTGAGTGGAAAAAGTATGTCATGTATGGACAACACGACCAGCTTGACATGTTCATCCAATCATATTGCCCGTGTGGTATGCATCGCAATCCACTTCTCCATTTGAATATTAAAACTCCTCTCACATGTCAACGTCTCGTTTTGCGAACACCAAATAAGATGCTTCCTAGGACGAGGGAGGTGAGATTAGGTTTCGTTGGAGACGGCTACGCCCACAACTTGGATCGACTCCTTTTTCACCGGTGCTTATCTGCTTCGGCCTACCTAACTCAATTTTACTGCAATAAACAAAGCTTTCCCACTCAAATCCACGATGATTGCCTCCCTTGACTATGGACGAAATTCCCACAATCAAGTTCCAGCGTTTCGCGTATCACATATCGCACGCATTCTTTCTCTTAAAAACGTGATCTTTTACCTTACCCATTGCTCAATACAGCGACATTACTCGGTCAACAATCGAATTTGAACGATGATGCAAATTATCCTTGTTCCACCATTGAGATTGGAGAGTAATCCTCACCCACAATGTTTCTTGAAATTAAAACACAACTTTTAAAGTAGCCAAAATAGGAAAAGAATGTAGCCAGAGAGCAAACTCATTTTGCTGTTCTTTAAAGAGGTGAGGGTTCAGAAAGTCAAACTCTCGAAACCATTAATTGTTTTTTTTTTTTTGGGTATTTCTCATTGGTGACATCAAAAGGAAACTGTAATTCTGCACACTGGATGCAAGCAAACAAAACGATACTATTTCCTCCCAAGATACTTGCACATAACAACTAGTCTTTCTCGCTCTCCCTTCCTTAATTTATCTTCAACCCGGAAAGGGCCTCGAGCATAATATCCTCCATTATTTACAACTCAACCCAGCATCCATCCTTGATGCGAAGGCTTCCGACCCCCCATGACTGCTTGAATTATGTCAATATGATCTCGACGTCAGATATCTGTCACCAAATAAAAACCAACAAGCTCAGATGCTAAAAGCAACAGAACATAAGCTTAGGGATCTTCCTCCATGTCATATTCCTTTGCTGGATATTTTAGACATGTTCTCAGGTTCAAACACAATTGAAGATCCATAAGCATGAGCAACAAGAAAGGAACTTCAAAAGCCAATTGCTAATGGGATATCACATGATAAAATTCGAAGCCAGAAGCAGACTACTTGAGTGATGTTACCAAACTCCACGTTGTATACAAAGAAAGAAAGGAAGTAACATTGTTTATTACAACCCTCAGACTTGAAGATCTTCATCTCCTATATACATACATGTGTTTGTCCATATGCATACGTTCGCTCTGTATGCATATGTGCATGTATGTACATACGAAAGGTATACATGAACGCATGCATGTGTACTTTTATTCAAGATATCATATGCTTATGTTTGCAGCTGCTGCAAATATAGCTGCAGACAAAGGCAAGACTAAGGGGAACACTTCATCTACTACCAGATAAAGTCAGGACATGCACAACATATGACCCTTTAGTTAAGCCAAAAGCCACACAGTTGCAGAGCCAATGATAATTGGAAATGAAGAACAAAGAATACTGCAGCATCAAAAGAACAAGAGCTGTACCATTGCTGGATTTTCCTGAACTCAGTCAGCACAGGGTATATGTTCTCAAAGGCAGTGTATGTCTCATCTCGCACCTGGATAATCAAATAGCATGAGTGAAGCTACTATGACTCTCCAGAAAATCCCACAGAACCAAATGCATGAGGACAAGCTAGATAATCACCTTTGCCCCAGTGAGGACAATTTTTCCTGACACAAATATTAGTAGCACAATTTTTGGCTGTTTCATCCGATATATCAAGCCAGGGAACAGCTCTGGTTCATACTGCCACAAAATTCAAACAAAAAGACGCATCAACCAACAGTTCCAAGATATGACTTGAGACAAATTGCAGATTATCTTTCAGTGACAATAACTTTAAGATAGAAAATATAGTAATACTAAGGCCAAAAAAGAGCAGATGGCTCCTGGCGTCATAAGTGGTGAGATGTGCAGCTACAACTTACACTTGAGAAGGCACCATGGGAATATGCAAGACCTTCAAGCCTGATAGGGAATTTCACATCACAAGAACCCACGATATTTTGAATTTTGAAATCCTGGCAAAGACAAGCACCATGAAGTAACTAAGTAACTACAAGCAGTCAACCACAATATTCTATCACAGAAAGAGGAAGAGACATGTGTACCTTAAATTTAGCCGGGAATCCAAGTTTCTGAATGATTCGTGCATACTGGCAGGAAGGGGAAAAAAAAAAGTTAGCCTTCCAACGATCATTGTCTCTAATTTCATTGTTATTTCGCTCCAAAACAAGATACAAGTTGCAGCCTCAACTGAACTTATGGCTTCGTGAGGATACTGCTATTTTTTCTCTTATTCATGTACTAAGGAAGATTGCTCGTGACAAATGTAAAGACTAACTACTACTCATGACACCATCATATCTAATTCTTCCATTCCCATTAATTTACAGCTACAAAGATATGATAATTCCATAGAAAACCAATTAATTGTGATCTGAGACTTGTAAGATGGTGCTATTTGTGAGAGGCCATACACCATTCCACTTATCAAGTTACCTTTCGTGCTGCTAACTTCGACTGTTGTTCACTCTTAGCTCCAGTACAAACCTGAAAAGGATAGTGCACACTGTAAGCAAAGATAACAACCCTAAAGAGAAGCAATAAGTAGACCCCAAACTATGCTTAGGATGGCAAGGAGAATATGTGCACATCTTTCAAATCAAGATAACAACCATTAAATGTCAATACAAAGCTTCTCATAACTATGAGACATATTGTTGGCTTCATAATTATGTGCCCCTTTGCATCTCTTGGTTCTGTAATGATTATGAAGATGTAAAGACTGCTAGCCACAGAGTCAAGCAGTAACTATATGTAGTTGGTGCCAAAAAACAAAGAGATGAATAGAGGTGATTGCTTGCCTTTTTTCAATCAGGGATGTACTCAAAATTAATGAGTAAATAATTATTTTAAAAATAACTCAGGCATACACAATCGAGGGGATAGATTTCTATGAATTCACATAAGACACAAATTTCAGCTGCTAACAGAAACAACTTAGGAGTCTGACCTAACATGACTTACCATTTTCCCTGAAGCAAATATCAATGCAGTTGTTTTTGGCTCCCTTATTCTCATGATTACAGCAGCAAAACGCTGCAAAAGATAACACACTTGGAGACATTAATTTATAGAAGTACAAGAAAGTTTATTTGTTGTGTCACCAAAATACTTAACAATACTAGATTTTAGGAACTAACAGAAACAATGAACAAAGGGAATGATGCTGGGTAAGTACCTTAGGATTATATTCAGCATTTCGAGCTTGCAAAGCAATGGCCTTAAGATCCAATTTGCAGTCCAAATTCACTGTTGAAACTATGTTCCTGGATAAGAAACACAACAGTACTTATTCTCTTTGTAATGCTTGTATCAAGAATAGTTGGTGTTTTGATTACTTTCAAAGAACAATGTAAAGCATCTTGAGGAAGGGGAGATTATAGTTTCCCAGGCAAGACAATATCACCCTCTCTTTGTCATGAGACAATTCATGTCCCCTGTTTACGCCAAACAAATGGGCAAACAATGCAAAAAGAATAATAAATGGCCACATGAGAACTTCCATTAGCATTATATTGTGCAAAGGCAAGATTTGGATATATATCTACTTATCCAAAAGAATAGATCTTAGAGTTACTCACACATACAGATGCATAAAATGTTGTTAGCTTAAATTGGCAGCACCGCCAAATTAACACCCATGCATGCAAGAGCACATATTTGGTGAAGCCAGTAAAACTGGCCTCCCTTTGTGCTTGAAATAATGTACAGATCATTCTTCAGTTGTCGTTAGTAGTAGTTATGTTTTCCAACGTCCTTTAACTTAGTGTAGCCCTTGCATGATCTCAAGAGTCCAGCCAATATGATTAAGAATGTATGACACAGCTTTAAAAGATCTGTGGAAGGGTAAAATAAAGTTTGGGAACTGGAGCTTCTCCATTCATCTATCTAAATAGTCTAGGGAACAAAATAAGCATTTATAAGCCCACTTTGCATATGAGAAAACTTTCATGAAGCGACTTCAGCTTCTGAGGAGCTACATTAGGTTCAAAAGAATGTATGGCAAGCGTTCAAAAGCACGGAAAACCATAGGTGGACGATCTGCAGTTTCAAAATTTAGTTCTCAAGAACTAACTGAGGGTATTTTGCAGGTCCCTTTTTCCAACTTTTACAGGTTTCTTTCAACTCTATCGATCTTGGAATACCAAAATCACTTAAAGAAATTCCACTTTCATCCTTGGATATTAATTTGTACAGTAAATCAAAGCTCATTCACTTCCTTAATCATTATATCAAATGAAAACATCACTTGCCAATCCACACAAGACAACGTACAACGATGCAACACCAACAGCTACAGCAAGGTCAAACGGGCTCCCAGTAAACCAGAGATTGACAAATGGCAGGCGCGAAATGCAAGACTCACTGAAGAGTAGGAACGATTCCTGAAGGATGCTTGGTCAGATCAACTGGTTGGCTTCCTTCTAAGGCCTGATCCGCCATGACTCGTCCGTCCAAATCTCCACACACAATCCCACACGGAAACCCTGTCCACCTACAGATTTTCACGAAATGCGTAACAAGATTAAGCCACCCTTCTGTTACATCATCTCCAAAATAAAAAATAAAAAGACCTAAAATCTCTCTTAGATCCCACGACAGGAGGAGCTAATTTATTCGCTCAAGAAAGCTAAACACGATCGACCCGTCTCTTTCCCAAACCCTATTCACGTCTTTGACCCACGACACCACCCCCCCTTCCCCTGAGAGTTTCGACATCTTCAGCAAGTTCACGGTTTTTTAGCAAGGCAAATTTCCATTAACGACCCACTTTTTCAAGATCTTGAAGCTGAAAGATTACAGACCCAGATCCTCAAACGAAAAAAGATCGGACCTTTTCTTCGAAATCTAGGGTTTGACCGTTGGGATCGGACCAGGGGGGGCAGATCTGAGCAGAATCTAAGGGGAAAACCGACAGGGGGGAGCGCCAAAAGTTCGAAAAGGCGAGTCTTTTATATGTTTACAGACGAAAGATTTGTATTGGGAGGCTTAAAAAAGAGAGAGGGATGAGAGAAGAGAGGGAGGTAGAGAGAGAGCTGGGAGAGAGCAGAGATTTGTGATGAGAGAAGTGAGAGGAGAAGAGGGTTGTGGTGGTCGCTTATGGAGGCGAGGCAGGTTGCGTAGGTTCTCGGGAAAGCTCCCCTCCTTATATTTGGGTTCCCAAAGTACCCTCCCGGCCCGGCCCCGGGTCGGCCTGTCTCGAGGGGCGCTTTGGGAAATTCGTTTGTGGGGAGCGCTCGGGACACTGACGACGTCGTGCGACAATCCAATGGGTACTCGCCACGTCAGAGAGAAAACGCGTCTAATCGTTTTGTTGCGTCCTGTGCATTACAACGATGTCGTTCTTCTTTTCTTTTCAATTTCACTTTTTTTATGTTGGGGAATTAAAAGGATTTTTCTTCTGGATTGGCGATATTTTCACATATTGTCCTTTTCTTTTCTTTTTTTTATATTAATTTGACTTCAATTATTTCTAATCAGCATTGCCCCCCAATTCTCAATGAGAGTTGAATCCTATCATCTCTCTGTTTTAGTTCCCATACTTAGGCGCTTAACTTTCTAAACAAAAATTACTTTGATATTCTTTTTTTTTAATTGATGACTTCATCATGAGAGTTTTCCATATTCGGAAGGTATCAAAGGGACAGAAAGACTAGTATAAAACCCCAACATCATAGCCACTCACTTAAAAAGTTAGCAATTGCAAGTTTCATAACTCTTACGATGAGAAATTAACTCTTAACTAATACAGACCCATGGTTTGGTATCTTTGATATTCTTTGTATCGTTACAAATGAAAAAAATAAAGTCTTTTATCTTATTAAGCAAAACTTTATCTTTGCAAAACTGCGATCAAGAGTCACTAATTTGTTAAAGATGTAGTAGTTTTGTTTAACTTAAACTTGTTGGAAAATCGATTTGTCCTTTCTCGAATTCTTAAAGTGATTTTGACGGATGTGCATTTCACCATATATTTTTTCTTAAAAGAAAACTTTAGTGATACGGTTCATAGGTGATTCCGATGACTATCTTCAAGGTTGAACAATAAAAGAAAGTTTATCGCCGATCTTTCTCTTTCTTTTTCTTATATATTTTCCCCTAATCCTTATGTTTAACATTGGGAAATAAAAAACCAGCTAAAATCCCCAGGTGGGTTTCTAGCTGAACACACACATGCTCAATAAAGCCATGACTAATCTGGTAAGTTGACATGAAAGAGGTACGTTTTGGACGAAAAGAGTAAATAAAGTGTACCTTTTGCTGTATGATAGGAGCTCCCAAATTATCTCATTCCACGTTTTCTTAGAATGAGAAATAATACGGGCGTCGCGAGACTAACTTACAAAATCAAATACATATGACACCGTAATCATATTTAAATATTTATCTTTAGTTTGTCACGATATTAATATACACTTATTTCATGAAATAACAATATAAAGAACACATGATTAATCAAATAGGTATATCGATATGATATCCGATGATGAAAATTTAAAAGAATGATTTGTGTTTAATAATAAACGGATGATATCACGTAGGTTCTTACTAGTATTGAGCGTGTGCATGCACTAATTGAATATTATAGATAAAATGAATTTTTTTAACTATAAGGAGGACTTTGTATTATGACTTTAATGAATGCATCGTATTACTAGACCCAAAAAAGCAAAAAAAAAAAACCAACCAAATTCGTTTTCTTTCGTTTTTAAGAAATCCTGATATTCCACGTGTCGCACCGTTGACTCTCACATCCGCAGCAAAAACAACGTCGTTTCTGGCGGGAGCGCCTTCCTCGAGCTCCGCCTTGCTCCTACGGCAGTGGCCATTCCCTGGCCCCGCCTGCTCTCTCCGTCTCCGCGAGCAGGGAACTTCCAAGATAACAGTACGAGCGCCGGACGAGGACGGCAACTTGAAGCGTCATTTCTGGGTTTCAACTTTTTTCTACCACTTCCTCCGGACATGAACTTGCCAATCATCTCCATCTCCATCATTGCTTTGGTGATGCTGTCCAACGATTCTCTCCGCGGATCAACCTCGACTTCAATGCCTGAAGACCCATTTCTTGGGATACCTCCCCAAGGTTCGAGCTCATCGCTTTCTCTTGGAGTCTTGTTTGGGAAACTTTTTATTGGACGAAGCTCGCCAGTGTGCGGGGTTCTGGGGTTTTGACTTTTTGAGGGTGAAGTTGGGTGATTGATGAGAATCTGCGTGATGCCCAGATGTGAAATATTACAGTTCGTCGCACAGGATCAAATGCAAGGATGGATCGAGGAAATTTACCAAAGCCCAGCTCAATGACGATTTCTGTGACTGCCCTGATGGCACGGACGAGCCAGGTCCTTTTTAAGTAATTAGTTTGCTATTGTCCTTACTATTGGTTGTTCTCACATTTTGCATTGTGTTAAGATGGATGAGTTGATGCAACGGAAGGGAGAAAAAGACAAAGATTATGAATAGAATAAACAAGGGAAATAATGAAATAAACATTCTGTTTTTGGGGCAAAGACCTTCCGCCGGCAGAAAATTGGGAGGAATTAGAAGTAAAATTCATGAACAACTGTCGCCCTTTTTTCTTTGATGTGTTGTCTTGTTCATTGATGAGATGCATACGAAGAACTTCCGGTTTTCTTCTTTGCTGAACAAAGCAGATGAATTGTTACCTCAAGCAATTTTAACAGAAATTACAAACTTGGCGGGTATGTTACAAGGAATTAATCTTTTTCTTGGTCATTGTCATGAACAATCAGTTTTGCATCATAGATCTGCAAAACTACAGATTGCTTTATATGATATAAATGCTTTTGAGGAGCAACAGTGCATATTTAGTTCACGTTCAATGGTCCGGCCAACTTTCACATAACGACATTGTTGAGTGATGCTCTCTGTTGATACCTTAGTAACAATGGTTCATCAAGAAGCTCCACATCCTCATGTTAGTTCAGTTATTGTGGTCATCACAAACCATGGATTTTTCTTTTGTTAGGCTTGTAATCCGAATTAGCCATCCCGGTTTGAGATAATGTATGAAATAAATTACTTATTCAAAACAGACTGTTACTTCTTCTAGGCTTTATTTCTTCTTTTAAATTATACCATGTGTGCGAAAACCTAGTAGTGTCCATATCTGGATCTGGACCTGCTATGATGTTTAGACTATTCTAAATAACACTGTTACTTTTTTTTTTACCAGGCTTTGTTTCTTTCTTTACAACACTGCTTGTATGTCTGTTAATTCCTTGTAGTGTCCACCACTAGAGCTACATACTTTTTCTAAGTGTAACTTCACTTTCTCTGACTTGATAATGCAGGAACATCAGCATGCCCAAATGGAAAATTTTATTGTCGAAATGCAGGACATGTTCCTGTCATTATATTTTCTTCGAGAGTAAATGACGGTATTTGTGGTAAGTAGTTTGTGGGAACTTTTTCTCCATGGTCTTGGCCTGTCCAAGCATTCATTTTTTCTATGTTGATTGTGGATCTCATTTTCCCTTCTGACCATCTGTATGAAACGCATATTAGTTTATGTAAGCGCATTGAACAAGATCCTGAAGCATTTGAAACGCCTGACACGGTTGAAATTCCTTCTTAGACATGGAAATACGAGCTTAATATCATAAATGGCCAAGGCCAGAAGTCCTCATTATGGATTTTAGTTGCTTCAATGCCAAGGATATCTCTAATGTTCACTGCAATGAGATTTTCTATGCTTTAGTGTCATGAGGTACTGATTAATCACATTTTGTGCAACGACAGATTTATTTTCCTGCTTTGGCAACTTCATGTTCTGGATTGTCTTCCATACTAAACAAACATCACTGCTAAAATTTTACTTTAGAGAATATTTAATGAACCCCAATACCTCAGAGACGAATGAACAGGGCTAAATTTCCAGTGATGAACTAGGAACTCTCGAACTCTTGCGATGCATTTGGGAAATGAATAGAAACTTTTTTTTTTTCAGCTTTACATCTTAAGGATCGTTTCAAAGGCCAGACAAGAGTGGCTTCTTCAATGGAGAATGGTTTGCTTGTTCAGTCCGGTTCAATCCAGTGAAAAGAAAGTTGTCAAAACTAGGTGAAATGCATAACTGGTTGAGTTAGGATTGACCTTTTCCTTAACACTCATCAATGAACATTGTTTATGAGAATATGAGAAAAATTGTAGTAAAGGGGAAGCTTGTAGATAAGACAAAAGGTACATATTAAATAAAATCTATATGCTTATCCTTATATGCGGGGAACTGCAGAGTCCTCAATTGTAAGCAAACTGGAAGATGAATTTGTAGGTTAAATAACATCATAATGTTGTGATAAGATACTAATTAATGCTTAGACTAATTTTCCCCTTTTATTGTTTAGGATTGTTTTTGATCGGGCAATTTTTAAAAGCTAAGGTCTTATAAATCATTCTGAGCTTGATAGGTTGATGGAATCACTAAATGATTCTGGTTTTTGAAACACTGATTTTAGCATCTGATGGACAAAGTGGTAACTAGCATGTGGTCCTTTTTTGTGCTCCCTTTTAGTGTTTCCTCCTAATGTATGTTCTTTGCCTGCTCCATGTTATTCAGACTGCTGCGATGGGAGTGATGAATATGACAATAAAGTGAAGTGCCTGAATACATGTCGGGAAGCTGGAAAAGCAGCAGAAGAAGAGTTGAAGAAAGAGATTGCTCTGTATCAGGAGGGCATTGCCATACGGAAACAGGAAGTGGAACAGGTAAAAGTGGCTCTTGCAAAAGACAAGGAAGAACTGTCAAAACTGAAAAGTGAGGAGAAACTACTCAAACTGCAGTTTGATCAGCTTAAAGGTTTGATTTTTCCTAATTTGGTGGTATCTTGGCAAAGTTACTTGAATTTAGTCATCATGATCCCATTCTGGGTTTGCCCTAAAAACATAGTTGGTGGCTGCTGCACATATATTTCATCTTTGTTGATATTGCATCTATCGCTAAAGTTTCCGTGAAAGCAACATATTATGGTCTATGGAATTGGGAAAAGTGAAACTCTGATGATGATGAACTTGTTTTAGAGATTTTACTTGATATAGCTTAAAAGTAGATGTTTTACAGTACTAACTGTTTAATAATTTTACCAAAAAAAAGGCATTTTCGGAATGAGTGTGGATGTTGTGATTATCAGACGTTGATGTGTAAGATGTATTCCAGTCTTGTAGGTAAATGAATGGAAGATTTGAGAATCGTTTGGTTTAACTCACTAGAGAAGTTACTTCATCCTAAGGCTATGTTATGATGTTTGGAAGATCAGGCTATGCTTGGGAAAAGAGAGAAAATGCAGGGGATTGGTGGAAAGTCGGGAAAAGTTTGGAATTTCTGTGAGAGAAAAATAGACAGAACATATGAATTTTGTTGTACTTTCTTTGCGAATTCCATCCCCTTCATTTACCCAAAATAGCCTCCCTGTCTTGGTCACTATATGCCATATCTGTTGTTCTACATGTGCTTACTACCTTTTTCCTTGTTTGGGCACTTTATGATGCTGGAATTAAGATTTCTTTTGCATGCGTTCTTTTTTGTATTACTATCAATTGTTTTTGTGCTGCTTCATCTCTCAATATAGAGCGCAAAGAACGAATAGAGAAAGCAGAGGAGAAAGAACGCATGAGAAAAGAAAAAGAAGAGAGAGAAAAGAGAGAAGCCGAGAAGAAAGCTGGTAGAGAGGAAAGCAAAACAGCTGAGGAAATCAACCAAGAGATAATTGAAAAGGGGAGTATGCATGATGAAAGGATTGGACTTGTGGATGATTATCCATCTGACCAGGTTCAATATAATTTGTCTAGCCTATTTACTTTTTGTGGAGTTGTAGGTTAATGGGCTGTGGAAAGTTGTTGTTTCTTAATTTTTGGAAGTTTTGGCGTGGCATCTATATTGCTCGCTGCATGTTCTGTAGGTTGTAGAATACGATGTGCATGGACAATGTCTTAAGGTACCTACTTTTTTTTTTTGGCGAAACAAAATCACCTATTGACTGATTGAACAATGTTATGTTTGCATCGTGACTATTGTGCCTCTGCACTTGCATGTTGATTTGATACCTTTCTCTTTCTTTTTTGTTTTAATAGTAAGTGATGCACATTAGTATGTTAACTTCCATTGCGATAAATTTCCTCCCAGTTCTTTACATGTGTGCACTTTCAATAGGATTTGGAAGAAGATTTAGCAGCGGAACGTGGTCATCTATTGACTGGAGTCCAAGATAAAGGAATTACTGTAAGTCATCACAAGTTTAATCATGCGATCAGGCAATTGATTTTTGTAGGCAACGTAATTCCAACAATTTGGACATTGTTGTTCTGTATAGCATGCTGTGGAAGAGAAAGATGAGTTGGAAGCACCAGCAAGCAAGGAAGAGTCAGTTGTTTCATCTGAACCTATTGTTGATGCTGAAAGCAAGGTTGAATGTTATATAACTGCAGAAGTATTTTTTGTCAACTCTTTTGGTTTTATTACTTTAATGTGACTGCAATCCCTTAGAGTTCTCTGGTAAAATCAGGTGCAGTCACAAGCAAGTATTATGTCATTGATGCTATTTGCTTACCACTACTATTGCCTGCGCAATTCTGCGATATGCATGAAATTTTAAGCTCTCATACCAAACTCTGATTTCACTCAATCATTGCAGAGAATGTTATGGCTTGGCGGAAGTGAATGTCTTACAGAAATCATGTCAGCCATAGAAATTAGAGTTGTCCTTACCTCCTTCATTAATGGACTTTAATATGATCTCATTCAATGTTTTGGGTGTCTCTACTTTCTCTGATATCAATCCTTGCAGTTGAATTGGTCAAGCCTGCTCCTTTTCTGCCATTGGCATTGTATGAATATCATAACACACTTGTCACGAAAAATCCTGTTAGGTTTAACTCGACATGAAGAAATATATTCTGATCGCACTTTTAGGCAATAGGTCTAATAGAAAATACAGTTACACTTCCAAAGTTGGCAAGAGCAATTTTATTTCTGTGTAATTTCCATGAGGTAGATGTCATGGGTTTGAGAATGAATATCTTCACTTGAGTGACCGCACGTTAATTTTCTTTCTCTTGCCCCATCCACAGTGTTTTATATACATGGAGATTCTGAAGTTCTTGTGGTTACGAATTTGAAATTATCTCAGATATCTTTAGCTGGCTTTTCCAGAGCTTGTGAATGATTCTTTTTTTACTTGTAGGGAGGTGATGCATCTGAGAACACCAAGGAGCTGTCAAAGGACGAGTTGGGTCAACTTGTTGCTTCTCGTTGGACAGGGGAGAAGACAGAGAAGGACAGCAGGGAAGACTTTGCAAGAGATAATAATCATGAGGAACAAAGAAGCAAGATCCCAAAAGACATGCATGATGATATTGATGATATATATGCATTAGAAACCGCTGATAACGAAACAAATGAGTATGATAACATGGAAGATGGGTTTGATGAAGATTCTGCAGTGAAGGATCATTATGATGTCAGTTCTTCTTACAAAGATGAATCAGATAGTGACTCAGATGATGAATTAGACTTAGAAGGTTTGCTTTTACAGCTTCCCATGATTTTGAATATTCTGTTTAAATAAATCACTGGAATTTAGTAACGTAATGCATCATGTTATGTGGATAATATCAACTTTTAGATCTAGCAATCCAGATGCTCGTTTCTTGGGTAGAGAAGATGAAGAGAATGTTGTGGGGAATTCTTCAAGCTATCAATATATTCCGGACTCCTGTTGACATATCTGGTAAGTGGTAATCCTATAGCTCGACTTCTAATCTTAAGATTGAATGGTACCAAATCATGTCGTTGATTTTTCTTTTCTTCAGAGGCTGCTCAGGTACACAAAGAATATAATGAATTAAGTACCAGATTATCTAAGATTCAGTCAAGAATATCAAGCTTGACACAAAAGCTGAAACTGGATTTCGGTGAGAAGATATGTCTATACTTCTGAGAATATCTTGGACAATGGTGCTATTGTGAATTAAAACTTAGAACTAAATGTTACAGGCCCAGAAAAGGAGTTCTATTCATACTATGGTAGCTGTTTTGAGAGCAAACAGAATAAGTTACTACTTCTCTTTTCTGAGATGTTCTTTCTGATCATCACGTTTTTCAAATTAAGTGAAGGACCAATTTGCAAAGGCCAAGCTTTCTTAGCAGTCAGTGTCCTAATTTCACATCTCTTGATCTAGGTATGTTTACAAAGTGTGCCCCTTCAAAGAAGCTTCCCAGCAGGAAGGGCACTCTACAACTATATTGGGGTATGTTTTTAATGTTATTTGTCATGATATTTTGATCTATGCGGAGAGTCTAGTTTATTTGTTTGTGTTGTGGTGATAATTATTTTCCTTACACATCTTTATAGAGGTACCAATTTTCTTCTTCAACTTAATAGAGAGCTTGCAGATAAATCTTAATTATTGATTGTTTTAAGAAATACATCTTCAAATCTTAACCTACTCAATTATTAGTGGCTCAAACATAGGTTAGCTTTGTTTTTAATGCAAATGAATCTGTTGTCTATCTACGAGTAGCTAGCAAAAAGCTTTAATAGAACTTGGGTATACTGACTTTTAACATCATGAATTAAACTGACAAACTTTAGGCCTTAATTGCAGATAGTAAATATATCCCGGGGCTATTTTGTATTGGCAGATGCCATGCCCGCTTGTATGAATTAACACTATTCATGTGGCACCTATATTTTTTGGTCCCTGAGATGTTAAGGAAAAATTAACTTCATCATGATTAGATGACCAAACCAGACTGTAGATGTCCAATTTTGTAGGCATTGAAATTTTAAATTATTGTAATCTTCTTCTTAATAAGACATAATGTTGGTATCAGATGAATTGAACCATTACTTATTCATGTCTGTTATCTTCAGAGGGAAAATCTTTGGTCCCTCGAAGTCCATACAATTTATCTGTGGTTCCATTGACTGTTAGAATTACCATGAAGATATTCTTTAATGCTTCTCAGCTGATTGATGTTGCGCATTTGAATTACCATGAAGATATTAATTTTGTCATCCTAGTTTTATTTTTGTAATAATGTATGATGGTTATCATGTGCTGTTACTAGGAAGTGGGACAAATTTGATGACAGTTACAGAGTCATGATCTTCTCAGCCGGTGACAACTGCTGGAATGGTCCTGACAGAAGTATGAAGGTACTTTACTTGATGCTTTAGAGTTTAGTTTGTCATAGATAGACCTGGTTGAAAGTCTTTTTTCCCTCTAGGTATAATTCATCTGGTACCAATGTTGACTTCACAGCTTTGTGATTCTCTTAGAAGGATAAACCATGTCACACTGTGCTGAATTAAGGGATCGAATAGCTTGTATATTGGCTGTTTTGCACGGCTTGCTCAATTTTCTTAATTTTGAGATGAAGCCGATTTAGATTGATCATCATGTGTGAAGAATTGCTGGCCTGTAAGTGGGATAGGTGGTGGTATGTATTGCTGTAATGATGTCTGCTATCGCGCGTGTACAGGTGAAGCTGAGATGTGGGTTGAAAAATGAGGTTGGTGATGTAGATGAACCAAGTCGTTGCGAGTAAGGATTTTTTCCTTATTACCGCCTATGTGTAATTGCATGTCCCTTTCTTGTGTAAAATCTGGTTTTCTATGACAGATATGAAGCTCTGCTATCCAGTCCAACTCTTTGTAAAGAAGATAAACTGAAGGTACTCATCCTGTCATGTCTCCACTGTTTCGAAAACACCTTTTAATTCAAGAATGGGTGCCTAAATTTTTCCAGTAATATGCTACAGGAGCTTCAAGATAAGCTAGACACGATGAGCAGAGAACTGATGGAAGGCCATGACGAACTATAACAGATGGAGAGAATCAATGAGTCGAAGATTCCTTCTGCATGCCGACTTATCGAGCTTGTACTACCTGCTTTGTTCATAATAGGTGTACATGTAACATTTTTAAAGTAAAGGAGCAACTGTGCAGCCTTTCTCAGTTGAGCTTTGTCGTGGTCACTAGGCTGGAAACTTTAGCATTCTTGGGGGCATGACAATTATCGGATCTGTTCAACGGGTAAATGGCGGGATCAGGACAGGAAACATTCGACATGACTGTGGTGCGAGAAGGATTTTCATGTTACTGACATGTTTGTAGCACCATTTTATAGAATTTAATATTTTTAAATCGCTGTAATGCCGATAGTTTTGCGTACGCCCCAAACATGGTTACTCTTTTTGACTGTATACAGCTCTTCTATAGATGAATGTTGGGCTTTTCATATGCCGATCCACGGTTGACTAGTTTCAATGTTAGATCGTGCAGAAGAGGCAATAGGTTAGCTGCAGCAGATGAAAATGGCGATGGTTTTTGCTCTCAGGGTAGCTCCGGGCGATAGTAAAACAATCGTCCTGCCCTGTTGGCCATGCGGTACCTGCGCAGCCCCATCGGGGGATCCATGAACAGGCACGATACTTCATTCCTACGCTCAGCTGCATATTGTTCTTCGCCTAATCTATTTCTTCTCACTTCGGGTCTACAATGCAGAGTTCATTCTCTGTGTAGGAAATCCAACCTAACGCCCGTCGGTCTAAACTTTTACCGCGTCACAACAGTCCTCTCTTCTCTCCTAGCTACTGACCAATAACCTAGTCGAGCACGACCGTGGTCGTCCAATCTTGACTGATTCAGTAGTTCCTCGTGATCCCATTGGCCTGCTAACTTGCAGTGTGGGCTATAGAACAGCTCGAGACGTCAGAATTGCACGCGAGCGAGCTGTTGTATCAACAAATCTAATACATCATCCGCGAAAAAGGTCGGCTGCTGGTGGCCTCCTTCATTTCCTGACGTTCAAGCGGGGGCATACGTTTGATAAGGACAAGAGAGGAAGTCAGAGATCTGAATCCAAAGTAATAATAATAACAATGACATTTTCTCCGATTAAAGAAATGGGCACGTCATTTTCCAGCACCAAGAACATTCATGGTGATGTCAAAGTGATTCAAGCCATCACGGTCCATCCTCATGAATCACATGGCAAGCGAAAGAGAATGAATGGACGAGAGGAAGGATCAAGAATTGCAGAACACGCCGTCAATAGACGGAGAGGTGCGATCCCATCGAGATCTCGAGGAGCCAATCTTGGAGTGCTGGCTTTAAAATATTCGTGGGCGTTTCTTGCTGGTGGAAACGAAAGGTCAGATAAGCCGAGGCGCGAAAACCTTGTCCGGGACTCCGGTCCAATGCTGTCGGGTCAGCCTCACGTGGGATTCACAATGTTAACGATCGTGATACGATGGTTTCGCTAAACGTCGGTCCGGAGAATGAATTTGGTTCGCCGGCCATGCTCGTTGCCATGCGTGTCGCCCCTGTCATGCTTTACACAGTGGTCAATGACGCCAGTGACAATTAAACAAAAGTGGGTTTTCATTGATGACGAACTGGGTGTTGTCTCTTCCAATCAAGTGGATCCGTCTCATATGTTCTAACTTTGATATGTGACTTTCATGCTGTCATGCATTCATAAGCAACCATATATTTTGTTGTTCATGATAACATATTCTTTCTAAAAAGAAGAAGAAGAAGCATGAACAGCTATTTGTCAATAGCATGTGTGGAAAAGTAAAAAAGGATTAATATCCGATAACTCGGACTAGGTATTGCAAGTCCTTTCTAACATGTTGATGGAGTCATTGTATATCTTTTCCATGAAACTGATGCAACGGGTGCACATGATGCCGTTAGAAATATAAGGATCTTGTCAATCAATGCCCTAACGATACTTCTTAAGATCATTGAAATTAATGATCGATATGTCGAATACATTTCGAAAATTGGATAACAACTCAATTTGAAAAAGTCAGGTGCTTTGAATAGGAATATTTATATTTCCAAAACATAATTAAAATATCCTTAATAAGTTATTCAAAGGCATTTTTTAGCGTTTCCCTTCCAATAAGTTTCGACTTGGTATGCTTACATTTTGAATGAATTTGAGACAATATTCAAGTAATTCATTATCATTTAATGTATGAAATGATTCATGATCTACAATATTTACTTATAACGAGAGGGAAACTATTACTGAGAAAAGCAGACTCTCAGCATTCATTATTTTTTTTTGGTAAAGAACTCAACATTCATTAGTTTTTTTTTTTGGTAAAGACTCGACATTCATTATTTGATCTTCACCTCCTCCAGAAAATTCAATTCTTTCAAGCCGTTGACCGCTCTCGACACTTCAAGATGGCAACGAAGTTGAGATACATATGTTTTTCATCTATTTATGGATTGTTACTCTGGACGCATATCGATTGAGGAGTGACACTTTTCAATAGCTTTATATTTCTATTCATTTCGTGCTATGCTTCTCGTCCGTTTTTATGCTCTACTATTTCGTTGTAGCCACTGCTCATCTTGATTGTAAATTAGATGACGTTTTATCGAAATTTTATCTTTCTAAGGAATTACAAAAAAAGAAGAAGGGGAAATTGTTCGGTTCCCAAGTTGGTTCGACTTCAGCGTCTACCGGGTAGGATCTTGACTAACCCAGAACCACCCAACTCGAGAATCGATTCTATTTTTATATTCGTGATTTAAAAGCAAGAGAAATAAAACAAGAAATAAAAGAAAAACCCTAATTTCATATTTGGATTGTTGACCAAGAAAAGTGTTTCCCCTTCTTGGTTCTTGTCCCTTGGGAGCCGTAGACTGTTGGCGTGAATTCAACAAACAACTCCTCGGGTTTTCCTCTTCTTGGTCTGAAACCTACTTATATATTACCGAAGCCTCTCTCTCTCTCTTCTCCACAGCCAGTCAAACCACTCTCTCTCTCTCTTCTTTTCTTGATCGGGAAACGCCGTTTGAGGGAGGAGATGGACCAGGTCAATGGCTTCGTCGGCGGGGGAGGAGGGGGGGCGATGGCGGGGGCCGAGAGGAGGCCGAAGACGAAGATCGTCTGCACCCTCGGGCCCGCGTCCCGGTCCGTGCCCATGGTCGAGAGGCTCCTGCGGGCCGGCATGAACGTCGCTCGCTTCAACTTCTCCCACGGCTCCCATGAGTACCACCAGGAGACGCTCGACAATCTCCGGCAGGCCATGGAGAGCACCGGCATCCTCTGCGCCGTCATGCTGGACACCAAGGTAACGCCCGTGTGGATCGTGGGCTTTCGTGCTTATGCTGGATTCGGTTTCTGTGATTTGTTACTGTGGGGGAGTGGTTGTTTTGGACGGTACATAGCGGTTGCGGATGATTTATGTAGCGGTTGAAGATGGCTGGAATATGCATGATTGGGTGTGTTGACTGATTGTGTTGTGTTGTGTGCTGGTGGTTCTGGGATTTGCTGGCCAAGATTCAAGTTAAAATTAGATCTAACATGTATGTGTACAGTGACAGTCGGGAAGTCTAGATGAAGTCTGCTGTATCGATGGCCCCATGATCTTTGAGCGTAGGTTTGCAATATGAGCTGCTCTGCAAGTTACTAGTTATTTCTTCTTCTTTTTTCTTGACTACAGCTTTTCAACTAGTACCTTGTGCCTCAAAGTGATAGCTGCAGTGGTTGAAGGGAAGAAACTTTTAATTGTAAGAGTGGAATTTGCTTGATGCAATAGTTGGATGGCACAGGATCAGTATTTGTGAACTTCTCATTTTCCACAGAAGTAAAACTGAGCAAAATGCATCTTGCTGGGATTCATAGAAGCCCTTTCTTCAGGATGCTACTTCTTGTATGAGATACGGTCTTGTTGAAATCTATTTTAGCTGGAGCCAATCTCTCTTGTAGCCTCTATTTATGCCCAATTAGAAGCCAAAGATGCATGTTGCTTTCAGTGAGCTATTCATCTTGATGTGTTCCACTGTATCTTGTTTAAAGCTTCACAAACAATCCCAATGTGAAGATTGTGCAAAATCCTCCTTTCTGTTGACATGAGATGTTGGCGTGTTTATCTCTCCCATTAGGATTTCTTTGCATATGCTAATGTCAGTACTATCATCTAAATGCGTAGCTCCCACATAAGACAAACATGAATGGAATTCTGATTACTGACGTTCGATGCTGCAGGGGCCAGAGATTCGAACTGGATTTCTGAAGGATGGTAAGCCCATACAATTGAAGCAGGGTCATGAGATCACGATATCTACTGACTATAGCATGAAGGGAGATGAGAATATGATTTGCATGAGCTACAAAAAGTTGGCTGAGGATCTAAAGCCCGGAAGTGTCATTCTTTGTGCGGATGGGACAATATCATTTACTGTATTATCCTGTGACAAAAAACAGGGTTTAGTTCGTTGTTGCTGTGAGAACTCTGCAGTTCTCGGTGAGAGAAAGAATGTGAATCTTCCTGGTGTTGTCGTGGACCTTCCAACATTGACTGAGAAAGACAAAGAAGATATTATGCAGTGGGGTATTCCCAATAAGATTGACATGATTGCTCTATCCTTCGTTAGGAAAGGTTCTGACCTTGTGGGGGTACGGAAGTTGCTCGGAAAGCATGCAAAGAACATTCTTCTTATGTCAAAGGTATAATGAATTCTTGCCTTAATCTTTCCAATGACTTCTCTTGTTAAAGCTGCGGCTACCATGCATTTATTAGGAAGCATTTTATAAAGTCATTTTCTCCTATAGAAACTGACAAGTGACAACTAGGAAATAGATACTTATTTGGGCTAGTATGATTGCTGTATTAAGTGATTCGAATTTTAAATGACAATTACGAGGATAGAGAAATGCATTTTCGAAGAGTTGGATTCTTTCAAAGGTATAAGTACGGCATTACAGGTCTTCCTTTTGTTTTGGGTATCCTAGCAGCCAATCAGTTGCAATCAATGAGATTAGTCATGATTTCCATTCTAAATAGTGTTTGATCCCTTTTTTGTCGATGGCATTTTATAGGTCGAGAATCAAGAAGGTGTTGCCAATTTTGATGACATTCTTGCGAATTCCGATGCATTTATGGTGGCTCGTGGTGACCTTGGAATGGAAATCCCAATTGAGAAGATATTCCTTGCGCAGAAAGTGATGATCTACAAGTGCAACATTCAAGGTAAACCAGTGGTCACAGCCACACAGATGCTTGAATCCATGATAAAATCACCCCGGCCGACAAGAGCGGAAGCTACTGATGTTGCTAATGCCGTCCTTGATGGCAGCGACTGTGTGATGCTAAGTGGTGAAACGGCTGCGGGAGCTTATCCAGAGCTTGCAGTTCGCACCATGGCAAAAATTTGCCTAGAAGCAGAGAGCACTCTTAACTATGGAGACGTTTTTAAACGGATAATGGAACATTCACCAGTTCCAATGAGCCCGTTGGAGAGCCTGGCTTCTTCTGCTGTTAGAACGGCCAACTCTGCTAAAGCAGCTCTTATACTGGTTCTTACTAGAGGAGGAACTACCGCAAAACTGGTGGCTAAGTACAGGCCAGGCATCCCCATATTGTCAGTTGTTGTCCCAGAGCTCACAATAGATTCGTTCGACTGGTTGTGCAGTGATGAGGCTCCAGCAAGGCATAGCCTTATATTCAGGGGGTTGGTGCCTGTTTTATGTGCAGGATCTTCCAGGGCTTCTTCTGCAGAAACCACAGAAGAAGCCATTGTTTATGCACTTGAGGTCGCCAAGGCTAAAGGACTGTGCAGAAAAGGAGATTCCGTAGTGGCTCTACACCGCATTGGAAATGCTTCAGTGATCAAGATCTTGATTGTGAAATAATGGGAGGTATGGTGATGTTCAATTTTCCAGTTTTCTTGCAATTTTGGAGAGAGGATTTTTACTCTGGAATATCTAGAGATACGAGTCCATACTGCTTTGTGTTATTCCTAATAGAGAGTACCATAATCTCAAAATGTCATGGTGAGACACACAATATGCTCAGACTTGTGAATGAATTATTGGGAGACTTTCTGCTTTGCTCCAGATGGGGTCCATCTGTTTGATGAAGAACATGGGATCCTATTGTTTGTCAGCTGTTCTCTTCTGATATTACAAAGATTCCATTTAGTGCCAGTTTACTTTGGTGCTTGTTTTATTGTTTCTTATGCTTTATTGTGCTACAATATGATGTGTCTATGCCTGTAAAGTTTGCAGTGTCGGGGGAGCGTAGTATAATGTTCTTAGCCACGTATCCTGTGGGTCATCTCTCATTATGTAGTTTTAATAATTAAATTTTTCACCTAAGTAGTAGATTGATTTCTTATAAGTGAAGATGAATTCTGCCGATTTGGCGTTTTGATTGGGGAAAAAAAAAGTTAAAATGATTAGAAAGCTTGAAAGGTGAAGCGCAAAATGTCCTTTGCCTGCATGTGTAAGAGAAAAAATTAGTCGAGCTTCTACTACTGATCCACCTTCTTGAAGCAGGAGGAAGAGTATAATCTATTGGCTCTTTGATTGTTCAAATCCTAGGAAACTTAACCGTCACATGAAATAAAATATGTCACCTAAAACTTTGCAATGATCGACCAGTCCAGTGGAGCTAGAGGGGGACAAGCGACTCCCATCCCAGCGCAGGACGTGCGTCGATGTACGTCTCGGTCAGACCAGGCGTATGCGGTCCTTCCCAACTAATTCAGAAAGCAATCTGCGGTGCATGTTGTGTTGCGTTTGGTGATGATATTAAACCTCCAAGTCTAAATCAACTTCGATGACCTCCACGGAGAAACGACGACGCGAGGCAGTTGATAGCGTCAACTTCTGATCGTCACGCACGACAAGCCCAACAGAGAAGAAAACGATTCGTGGATCACATTGAAGATTCGACGCCTTTGCTTTCGTGCAAGTACATTGGAAAGAGTCAGATACCACATGGGGAGCAGTTTCTTCCAACGTTCGTCCTAGTTGGGGTTTTGGTCCACCTCACATGATGTGGCTCCACTCCTTTCAGCTCAAACCAATTCAAACAAGCACAACATCCAAGCCCCATGAACCCGTCAAGGATAGCCCGCAAGAGCGAGCATCGAGAGTTGGCCGAAACCGCCTTAACCTCGCCTCGAAGTGATCGAGCTGGAATCCGCGCTTCACCATGGACATATCCATTCCATTCGATGTGAGCAAAGCGACTACCGGGCTTCAGATGAGCAGGCCTAGACAGGATGCGTACGAATGTTTATTTTTCTAGAGCAGATGCTGTCATGCTAGCCAACGCGTTTTCAAGTCACGCCTGAATGGAAAAAGCCTTTGTTGGATAAGCGCTAACTTGCTCCTCTGCATCTTATGAGGACTTCAGACCCTAGATTACTTCGGCTTGGCCTTAGGCCGAATGAGAGTACTCCAATGGTTACCACTATGGTCGAGCCTCGACGTAGTCGTCACAGACTCTTTCCCTAGTCCGGTGGAAGCTTGGATTGTCACTCCGTCTGACCTTGGGGAGTCAACAGATCAAAAACCTATCTTGCCTAATGCCTTCATAAAGCAGAAGGTCCGGCTTATGCTTACAATGACGTCTTCTTGTGTTTGGGTCACGGTTTCATAACAAGGGGATTTCAGGACCTGGTCAAATATTACGTTACAAGGCGGGAACTCTGGCCGAATTCCCTGTTATACGTCACACTTCACAATACCGCTACCCAGAGTGCGCTTTGATCTAGTAAGACGAGCTTCTCCGAAACAGTTGCAATCAAAAGAGAGTGAAAAGATCCTGCTTTTGCACAAATCTTGTCTGCAATAGAAATCAGAATTTGATCCACCTTGAATGCGTTACATGCATCTAACTATTCCTGCTACGCTCTACTCTTTTAGCTTCTATTACAACAATCAAATCTTGTCTGCAACAAGAATTAGAAATTGGCCCACCTAATGTGTTGCAAGCATCTTGCTATACCTGCTGTGCTCATTGCCATCGCCTTCTGTAAGATCAAGGCACATCAACCTGTTTTTTAACCTCCATCTCCACAGTAGTCTCCTCTTCTTTCTTGGAGCAATGAAAGCTGCCATCCCACATGTCAGAATCACTTCAACGATCTCTTTTCGTCGTATGATCAGTGGCCTGCACCAAGTTCTCCCCGAACATGCCAACTTCCCCAACAAAGTTTTGGTTTCTTCATTGAAGAGGTTAACGAGGACCGCCTTCAAGCATCATATGTTTGAAAATGAAAAAGAGTAACAGATTGACAGCAACGCCAATCACAGTCGCAGTAGCTGTTTTATCATCACAAAAGGATGTGCAAATCCTTCTCGTTTCTGTTTAAGAAGCACAAGAGAAAATACAAATCTCCAACAAATGGGAAAAAAATAGCAATATCTTCTAGGAAAATTCCACATAAGCAAGTACAATACTATTTACAGGGGGAACGCAAGACTGCCACAGCAACAAGCCAAGAACGATATACCAGAACTAGAGAGAATTGTTCTCAATTCTCCCAGTTTAAAATGAAGCATCTCCACGTTCGTTTGATGATGAACCTGACGGCAATGAGGTAGAATTTCCTCCCCTAGAATGTGATCCAGAGTGGGAAGAAAACAAATTACTGAAAGGCCATGGCAATGAAAACCTCCTGCCATTTTCATTTCTCTGGTTCCCTTCCCCTTGTTCAACGCTACCCTGAGCACTCTCACTCTCCCTCTCCCTCTCCCTCTCACCTGCATCATTTGCATTCCTGGATCCATCAGCATCAGTCTTTGATTCGTCAATGGGCAACTGAAACCGGCAAACCGGGCAAGAACTATGGAGCTCAAGCCAAGGTAAGATACAGCCACTATGAAACTTATGCTTACATGGCATCTCTTTAGCTTCTGCTCCAATCTGGAGATCATCCAAGCATACTGAACACTGTACATTTTCTGTCATCTTCACGGTTGGCATAGCTTCAATGGCCTCCTTTCTGGCAGGTGGAGTACCGTGTCCATTGGGATCGTTTTCCGCCAAATGTTGCAACAGCAAATCCAAACCAGGGCCGACGAAATAATCACCCAGTGAGCCGATTAGGTTTGAGTTATGGCTCGAATAATCTGATGAACCCTGCAGGACTATAGTTTGATTAAATGGATTTATCAAGATGACACGCTCTCTTTCCCTATGCCTGTCCCTATCTCCATCTCTGTCTCTAGCAGCATCTGGATTTTCTGATTCAGATGCAATTCCAGCTCTAGCATCTCGCAACAATTGCAAGATAGTGGCAGAGTTTCTCCTCCTCCTACGAATTATGGATTCAATTTCCCGATCCAACTCGGCGTCACCACCATGACGTGACTCACTCTCCGCAGTGTCATCATCTTCATCTTCAAACCCCAAGTGTCTAAACCTACGTCTTCGACGGGTATTGCCCATCATGCCAAGTAAAATAGGTGCCCAAAGAGAGAACGCGCGGTCTGACCCAAAATCACCATCAGAGTCCTGTGTAGTCCTCACGGTCGAGCTCATCTCTTCAATAAAACCACTTTCACAGTACGGACACTTGATATCTGCTTCCAGAACGGGATTCACCATCCGAGTACACATGTAGCACCAATATCTTGTGGCCATTACGTACTCCATCTTGTCTCCCTTTTCCCCCTTCAGTTCTGTCATGCCCAAAGCAGTGAAATTAACAACCATTGTAGGCTAATAAGCAGATGAGTCAATAAGAAGGCCAAGTCTACACTCAACAGAAGAGACTCCACATTTTCCAAAATCATCACGGATCTTGCTCATAAACAATGATTTTGTGACATCCGAACATCAAAACGTGCTCTAAGCATGCACAAACACTGGAAAAAATTGCAAGCCCTGATAAATGTGAAATCGTTCAGCAACCCAATCGATTACCTTCCGAACGCAAATTGGGTCCATCTTTGACTTTGTAGCTCAAGGGAAAGAGGAAAAACCACGAAGCTCACAAATCACTAGCAGGCAATTATCATCCTTCAACTAAAGAGAAGGTTAATCACGAAATTGTCCTCCAGCAAAAGATGGAGGACCAAAGTCAACGTTGTGCTTTCAATCTACTAAGCCCCCCCCCCTCCCCCAAAAAAAAAAAGAAAAAAGAAAAAGTTTCTGCTTTCGAATTCAAAAAGCAAGATGCATATGATAAAGCTCACCAAAGTTCAGAGACGCAATCAAAAGGATCCAAAACAACATCAACCCCAGCTTCAAGCTAAGCTCCCAAATTCCCACATCGCCTCAAAAAATGGAAAAAGAATCGAGAAATCATACAAACCCGGTTTTGCACCGGAAAGTTAATCCTAAAATGAACACAAAAACACCAGGATCTGGAGAAAGAAAATCACAAGCAGGCAGGTTCTAACCAAACCCATCACCGGCACAATCTAGACGCAGACCAACGCGTAAAGAAGAAACCCAATACAATGAACAAATCAAAGAGGAGGAGCAGAAGTCCAGACCCACATGCTTGCACGGCTCAACGACGGGCGACGACCAACATTGAACAGACCCAGATGGGGAGAAAGACCAAATGGGTCAAGAAGAAAGATCGAGGAAAGAGGAGAGGAAATGATACCGACCCAACAGAGGTGTCCCCGGCTTCAAGCTTGTTGCCGATGCGGGATTTTGCTTCAAAAGGAATTCCAAATGGGTAAAGATTGTGGAGAGAGAGAGAGAGAGAGAGAGAGAGGGACGCGAAAGACGGAGCCGGAACAAAAGAAAAAGGAGGCAAATTGCGATGGTTGAAGATTCTTGGCAAAAGGACGGGTAGCGAACCGCGTCTTCTTCTCCCCTACCCCACTTTTCCTTCTTTCCTTTTCACACGCCTGTCCTTTTGTCCTCTTTCTTCCTTTTCTTTCTTTTAGCTTGTTCCGTTTTCTGAACTCGAACTGTTTTCCCCCTTTTCTCAATAGGGAAAAGAGGATTTCGACCAAAAACAAAGGAAGAGGATGACTTATTCTTTTCTTTTTCTTTCTCTCAACGGGTAAATTCTAATCAAGCCATTTCGATCTGCCAGATGTGGTTGATCATCTAGCGGGCCTAGACCGGGCCTAAACATTTACCCAATCCCAATCTGACCCGATGTTTTCAATATGTAATATTTGAGGGTGTTTATAGTTTAGTTCAGTTCAAGTTTTTTGAAAATCCAAATTGATAAAATGAATAGTAAAATCGAATCAAATGAGGAGATAGTGCTAATCTCGGGTCTGTTATGCCGAGATGGCTCCACTTAGAGGTCAATTTTGGGAGTAGAAGCTTAGAACCCTACATGTATCCTAGGATAGGCTTGGTTGTATTTTGAATATAATGTAAAAATACCGGTGTAATGAAAGACTATTGGTGTAAAAAAATGGTGTTTTCCATTGTGATGATTGTCTAGCGTGCTTGTGTGTGTTCATGCTTTTGCCCCTGCTAACAAAGGATAAAGAAAAATAAAAAGACAAATTAGGACGTAAAAGACGGATGACGTGCCTGAGGCATCAACACCTTGCAAGAATCAAGCATCGACCCTCGCAATCAAGAAGAATTGGGCGTCGATACCTCACACTTTCCATCTAAGAATTGAAGTGTTGTAATTTTGCGAGACTGTTGCCTTTTTTTGGTTTTAAGTGAAATTTCAGAAAACATCTTTGTATGCATTAATTCTTAAGATTAAAGATGAAACATATGAAAAAAGATTCATTTTGATGATTAGATTCATACGGAAACGTAAAAAATCGTTCTCTGTAAATCTATTTAGGTATGATGCTTAGAAAATCAAAATTCAAATTGAGCGCGAATGTCCATTTTAAGATTTTTAGAGTTATCAATATAATTCGTTGATTTCGTTGATAGTTTAAAATTAGTCGGTTAACAATTTTTCACGACAACTTATTTACACCAAATTCCTCATTCTAATCGTTAACGGACTCTGTAGACAATATGACTTTTATTAGGAGTAGAGAGGGAAGGTCTTCGATTTGCGTGTTTTTATTCTTTATTTATGAAAATGATTTTAGTGGTCTTCTCTTCCGTACTTGACTGAGCTTAAAGGACGTCCCGTTGCCAATGCAAGTTCAGCGCCGTCGTCGTCTCCATCACCTCGCCGTTCCCCACACCCAACCGCCGCGACTCCTCCTCCGACGCCGCCGGCGATCACCGCCATGGAGGACCACCATCACCACCACCACCGTCACCACCGCCCTCAACGGATCTCCGTTCCTCCTCGCGCCTCCGCGGCCACCTCGAGGCCCTACCCTCTCTACTCCTTCCCTCCGTCGACCCCAACCCCGACGCCGTCGAAGTCGCGCGGTCTCCCTCTCCTCACCCCCTCCGCTCGGCCCTCCGCCGCCAACAGATCCTCTCTCTCTTTCCTCTTCCTCCTCCTCTTCTCCCTCCGATCCCTATACTCTCTCCTCCCCTTCCTCCGCTCCTCCCCTCCCTCTTTCTCTCTCTTCCCCTTCTCCTTCCTCGTCTCTCTCCTCTCCTTCCTCCTCTCTCTGTCCTTCTCTCTTCTCTCCCCTACCTCCTCCAAATTGCCTCTCCAGTCCAAGCTTCAGAGCCGGTCCCTCCTCGTCCTGACCTCCCTGACCCCCTCGCAGAACAAAGTCCTGGCCGCGAAATCGGCCCTCTTGGCTGTCGTGTTCCTCCTCCGGTTCCAGGCTCTCAGGTACTGCGGCGCCGCAGCGATGATCCTCGCTGAATTGTCCGGCAATGTCGCCGCGAGGTTCCTAGCCGATGGGAGAATCAGGGATTTTGGCTATCTGGGTAAGAATCGATCCTCCAGGGTTCGCGGGTTTATTGCATTGTTTCTAGGATTGTTTCTCTTGGCTCTGAGTTGGGACCGGAACACGTGTTTCCCCTTCTCTGGATCATCGTCTTCTGTTGATAAATGGAGGTTCTCGGTATTCCATGGAGAGAATTGTGTGAGGATATGGCCGATGCTGTTGCCGTTCTTGTCCGGATTTTTGGGGTGTTACGAGCGTGTGTCGATGAATCGGGGAGTGCTTCAGGAGCTGGGGCAGAAACGGGTTAGGTTGATTTCGCTGCTTTATACATCTATTGTGCTCTTTGTTCCTGCTGTTATTAGCATTCTTGTCTTTGAGCACGAAGGAGATAGTATTTCAGTTACTAGTTTAGGTTGGCCTCTAGCTAATACTGTTGTTTTTGGAGTGCTGTTGAGTGAGAATTGCAGTGATGAGAAGTTCGTGAGCTCTAAAGATTTTCGGAGGGAATTTTTGGTTACGTTTGCATGCACGGTGGTTTTGGAGTTGTTTTACTTTCCTGAGCTCTCACTTTGGGGACTATTGCTTTGTGGGATACTTCTTTATGTTGCTGTTGCAGAGCTGGATCCTGTTTACTCGAGTTATGCTGAGTTGGGTTTGGAATCGTCAGAGCCATTTACTACCTCGATCATAAAGCCTATCCGTCACATTTTAAGTGAGAGGAAGTCTCGCAAGATTGCGCTTTTCCTCTTGATCAACACTGGCTACATGGTTGTTGAGTTTGTAGTTGGGTTCATGAGCAACAGTCTTGGCTTGATATCAGATGCATGTCACATGTTGTTTGACTGTGCTGCTTTGGCTATAGGCCTTTATGCTTCATATATATCACGCTTGCCTGCTAATGGTCAGTTCAATTATGGTCGTGGGAGATTTGAGGTTCTCTCTGGGTATGTCAATGCAGTTTTCCTGGTGCTGGTTGGAGCACTTATTGTGTTAGAATCTTTTGAAAGAATTTTGGACCCACAGGAGATCTCGACCAATAGTTTGTTAACTGTGTCTATTGGTGGGCTTCTTGTCAATCTGATTGGGTTGATATTCTTCCATGAAGAGCATCATCATGCACATGGTGGATCCTGCTCTCACTCGGATTCTCATTCAGGTTCCCATTCCCATTCCCAACTTCAACATGACCATGACTGCCACAGTGAGGATCAGAAATGTATCTCTGTCGATCACGATTGCCATGAAAAATCTTGTTCTGGTCATCATGATCAGCATGGTCACCATCATTCTGATGACCGCAGCAATGACAATGCTGAAAGTGCTTATCCTACTTTGGGGAGTTCTAGTTGTCATGGTCATAACCATGCTGACAATCATAGTGTAGATTCTCATGGGTGTGATCATGCTCATCACGATGACCATGCTTATGGTCATGGTCATGACCATCATCATCATGAAGGTCATGCGGACAGATGTCTGCCTACTCAGACAGTAGCTCCACACACCCATGGGCACTGTTTCTCCAGTAGGGAAAGCCACCAGAGTAATCTACCATCAAGTGAAGGGGAAGCTAAAAAGCAGAGTCACCATCATATTGACCACAACATGGAAGGGATATTCTTGCACGTTCTAGCAGATACAATGGGAAGTGTTGGAGTCGTCGTATCGACTCTGATGATAAAGTACAAGGGATGGCTTGTTGCAGATCCTGCCAGCTCCATATTTATTTCCATTTTAATTGTGTCCTCAGTCATCCCGTTGCTCAGGAACTCGGCAGAGATTTTACTCCAAAGGGTGCCTAGGGCCCACGAACAGGATTTATTTAATGCTCTAAACAATGTCACAAAGATAAAGCAGGTGAGAGGCATTCCACATTTCCATGCGTGGAGCTTTACGAGCACAGAGGTAGTGGGAACAATCCATCTTCATGTTGAGACGGAATCTGACAAGGCTTCCGCAAAAGCACAAGTTTCCCGCATGCTGCATGATGTGGGGATTAACGATCTTACACTGCAGGTGGAGTGTGTCAAGCATACTTAATGCTGATCTTGAACTAATGTTGAGTTTCATCATTTTTGGGATTGCTCGAAGAAAAGAGAAACTCTCTAAATGAGGACCGATTGAAATTATTGACTAAAATTGTCAATGGAGCTCCAAAAGCACGGCTGTTGCTGCTGTTCTGGGTTTCATCTCAGTTACTCGTCGTAGTTCTCTAAAATTCATTAGGAATGAGAAGATGCAAGTCACCCATCGATCAACTGCTGGAATGCTGTCTTTTTTCTGGTATGATTGCATGGCAGAGGCTGTTGCCTCATTGTCATCGCTGCCCCCTGTTTTGATTATGATTGGTCCATAGAAATTAGATTTCTTCGATGTAAATAACTAGCTTAGTACCAGTGCAATGGGCATGGACGGAAACCCCTTTCTCTCAGCAATATAATGTCCAAAGGATTGTGTATCCTGGTTTTGTTTATGTAGCTGTAACTCGTCAATGAATAAAGAAACTGCGGATTGGAACTTGGTCGATATAGTGCCGAATCTTAAGAAGTGAGAGGTAACATTAGATTTTGAAATTGAATAAATTCGTGTTAAGCTCAGGTTATAGGATGAAGTGTCCCTGCAGGTTTCTGATTTGGGTCAATCGTGGGCGATATTACAGAACAGGGAAGTGCATTGGAATTACAGGCTACCTAGAACTTTCAGCTGGATGTGCGGCTGCTTTTGTCCGTTTCGTGAAAGGACTTGAATAGGATATGATTGTATTGAATGACGAATTAGAGAGACGTGACAGAGATAGTGGTAACCTTTTTTTCATTGTGCAATCTGGTGCTTGGAAATTTCCTTTTTCTCTTTTTCAAATTGAGTACCATAATTTTTAAGAATTGACTTCATGTGGTCCTCGTCACGCATTCTTTATTATGACTTGGACCGATAGGTCATTTCTTTTGCCAATGAGCTTGAAGCCTAGTTTTTCTTTTCCTTGTTCCTCCTATCCTTTTTCTTCCTTCTTCTGCACTGCCGTTGTGACCACTCATGTTGATCTGTTGCAGCTTGCCACCATCGCCATTATAGTCGCCGCCTCTCTCTCTCTCTCTTTCTCTCTCTCTCTCTCTCTCTGTGCAGACTCTATTATTGCATCGGTCATGTTCGATCGTACTCTGGAGCGATGAGAAGTAGAATTTCTATCACACTTGTCTATAATTATTGTGCACACGCTATTTTGCATCAGGAACAAGCTATAGATTTTTTTTTTCCAATTTCATCACATTTTTTACTTATATGACCAGAGAAATACAGTCCTTCGTGCAGCAGAGCTGGCATTTGAAATCATTTTCCACATAGGAAGAGAATTTCTGATTTGCGGATGGAGACATAATATTAATAACTTCCTCTAAAAAAAAAATCCGGAAACACTTGTTAAACAATTAAAATCGAAATTGTTTCAGTTTCAATGAATCGGCTGCCTCTCTTGAATGTTTAAATGTTTGGAAATCGAATATTTCCTTGTTAAGCAAAATCAAAAAGTGCGCCGGAGAGGTCATGACAAGACCTCCATGCTATTAGAGAAACTCAGAAGTCACAGAACTAGAGGAGCCCCAAAAGCTTGAGCGACCGGGGCATCCTCGAGGGCAGAAGATTGGCAACCTTGCCTCCTCCAGCATTCGTAAAATGACACTAGCACGGTACTAAATTCTAAATATATAGAAGGTTTCTGAGCATCCGACACCTCAAAAGCCATTCCACATTCGACATCAAACTGATTAATTGTCACGAACCTCGACGGCTCATTCATTTTTCGTGAATTAAATGCGTTATTTTTATTTTGATTTTGTCATGGTTAACGTTAACAATATCAACCAATATTGTCCTTGCTTTATCTTGCGCAATTGAGAAAAGAGCATAGGACAAAGCAATCAAAGAGCAAATACTTGTCTGAATCTGGATCCCTGATTCCACGTGGGTCACACATAATCAAACGATCACGACTATCTTCGGCCCACAGACCCCACCGAGTCTGGACAAGACCTCCCAGTTGAGGCAGGATTTAGGTCAAAAGATGATAAGTCGTGGTAGATGGCACATGAGATTTAGATTAGGTAACAAGAGTTTGACTTGCAGGTGGAAGGTGGAGTCACGTGAGTTTGACTGGTCGGACAAGGTTAACGTCTATCATCTTTCGCTTCATTAGTGAAAGGGGGAGAGAACACTTCACTCTGCTGCGTAGTCTTTATTTCCTGTCGAAGTCAGAAAAGCAAACGAGAAAGCCAAAAGGTCCCGCTCCTAAATGCTATTTGCCAGATCGCCCGCAGTACACAGGGTGGTTTCCACGATGTCCTTCTCAAACTCGGGGGGCTTGGGGAATGAAAAGTGAAAGGTGGTATTACAGATATAACCACTTAAAGGAACATATTAGGCATATACTTTAGGTGGGATATTCTCTCAACACACAGCAATGTAAAGGGAAATTTCCAAGATAAAACGTTGTAACGTACAATTATCACGCTTTAAAATTCGGTGACGACAAACCGTCGTGGGCCAGTAACTTACTTTCCACGAGATATGACTCATGCTACTGTATCTGAAAGGCATTACGAACTCCAGCTAGAACGCAACTGAGCAGCTGTTATCATGGTTACACAATGGTACCCTTTCACGGGCTCACACACATGGAGAGAGAGAGAGAGAGAGAGAGAGAGAGAGAGAGAGACCCGCGCCGGGGGGAGAAGACGTAGGGCACTGCTCAACATGCCAAGCAAGAATCCATTCTAACACTCTTAAGACATCAGCATAACACTGATTGAGAGCAGAACTAGACTAGTAGGCCATTTACTCGATAAAGGACGACATCTTTGCGTCAAGAAAGCAATTGTTTTTAAAAAGAGGAAAGACAAGATATCTATGCATAATCACTACATAATCACGGTCATGAGCGAACAATTCCAACCGCCACCAAGAGAAGTCCGACATGATCTTCTATGGAAAAGTGGCATTCGAATGTAGCTAAACCAAACGTTTTCCATTGAAGTTCCTTCCCATAAGTTAATGAATACAATATCATTCAATTAGTCAAATCCAATTTCCACATGAGCCGTGAGCAAGATCCCTTGTAATTTACACTCAGCATCTTCTTCATGCAAAATGAATGGCAAGAATAGGAAAATGTACAAAGCCATCCCAATATAACTCAACTCGCAAAGTTGAATGATGAAATATCAGAATATATGGATGCAGTAGATCCTGAGAAAGAAATATTTCTTATGTTTCGTTTACCTAAACACTCTGAGGCTTATGTGCAATCTCATGCTGAGATAGGGTTCTTGAACTCTTGACCTGCAAAGAAACGTTACAATTATAGAGGGTAAAAGGAGAATCCGTACCATAGTCCTAAAACTGTGCTCCTCTGACAGCAATTCATGATAACTCCTGTACCTTTACAGTGCCATTAAAAAATTTTCTAAGAGTTTTTTTGCTTTGAGAAATAAGTCCATCTGTAGGAGAAACCGGGCATGTCTGTATTTGAAGTCACATGGACAACTAACAAAATATATGTTCATGCTGCTTAGAGACTCTCCCTCTCTCTCTCTCGCTCCCTCCCCTCTCTCGCGTATTGTTGAAGATAAGTTGGCTGTCCTTAACTCATATAGCTTGTTTAGGCAATTTAAAAAAGGTTCAGGAGATTGGTTTTAGGGTGGGTAGGCTCCAAACTAACAACCTAATCTTAAGTATTATAACTATTATTTTAGGAAAGCATATCTTCAACAATATCTATCTTTTTTTCAAACAAAGTGCAAAAACAAAAGGTTAAAAATCGATTCAAAATAATTAAACAGGTCAAGGCAAATTTCCCCAATTTTTTACATAGAATCTACCAGGTCCCCAGTGAACCACACTAAAAAGGTCGGGTAAGGCTGGTTTGGTGCAGTTCTCGGATTGAATTGGCCTGCTTACTCACACCTAGTCTAGAGCTTATCATGTTTTGTGGAGCAGATGAATTAAAGATCAGTCTCACAACTTCCCTGCTTCCCCTTTTTTTCAATATGAACCAAGGACTGTATTTATAAAGAGTTAAATTCTCCATCTAATCAAGCCCTGAGTATAATTGCAAGAAGTAAAAGGAAATATTGAGTTCGCTACATACATCTGTATCCTGAAAGGAACACCCAATGGATGTCTTCAGCTCAGAAGCTTCTGCGGCAGATGAAGACTCATCATCACCAGTGCCACTTTGGTTATCCTACAAATGCAACGCGCAAGATAGTTGGTGTCAGAACTCATAGATTTTACCACATCACAAAGAAGCAGCTTCTGAGAACCTGAGCCTAAAGAAGATGCTTACATGCTCTGATCAATCTACTCAACTCAGAGAAATGTTAGATTCAAACACGTAGTCAGATCATGGAAACAAAACACTCTGCAAAATCAGCTTTGCAGCACAACCTCTCCAGAGTAGATTTTGGTCCCAGGAAGGCATGCGTTAAAGGGAAATGCAACAACAGAAAATAACAGGTTGTCACACGCCATGTAGAGAAAGCCTTCACCAGTTTCTAATCAAGCAAATTGTGACAGATGTCCAGATTATCCATGAATGAAATAAGAAATGAAAACAAAGATAAACCATCACATTATGATGGTACATCCGTTATACACCAATTATATATTCAGTAAAGGTTCATTGAAGAAAGAGTACTAAATTAATTTGGTTCATTTCAAGATATTAGGAGAAGGTATAACACAAAAATAGACACACTGGAGACTTAAATTAGCACTTGCGCTGAACCATGCATCACTGATTTGGTTGCAAGACAAAGGTTTTAAAGCAATGACTTGTCAAGAATTTCCTAGAGCTTTTGAAAAGCTCACGATTGATTACAAGCATTGCTACAGCTTCTAATGAAGAATAACGCAACTCATAATCAAGAAAGTTAGACTGTTAACGCCACTTTAGGTTTCCGCTAGGAAAGCCCTACCATGGAGACAAGGAAGCAACTGATGGCAGTGTCAGAATCAAATATGCCATAAAGTTATTATACAAGCAAAATGGACATTTTAAAATGGACATTTCACTGGTCAACATTGATAGCACTTCTTATGCAAAATGGGAAAGACGCCAAGGATGCACTACTATGGTTAATAAAGGAGGCACTCCCTGAGATCATAGATGTCTAGACAATTGCTCCAACTAAATTCTCCCAAAACTTGCTCCACAATGAATTTTCTACTCCCCTTTACAAAAAACCTCACTTATCAAAGACAGTATTCGACCCAAATATCGTTCTATAGCCCAGATGCTTTCACTCTCACTTCACATTTCAAAATCAATGTATCAAAATGTAAACTGATATTGCATTTTCAGCAGCTAATTTCTGTTGCATAATGTCGTCATTGTATCAAAGCAGCCCTCCAACTCCTACATTATCAGTTATAAACAACATATACAACATATATATACTCAATTTCAGCAGAATGAATAACACTTTTCTGGCAGTAAATATTATCTGTGAGGGAGAAGATCCACAAATAAGCAACCAATGATGTAAGGACAGAAATCAAGTAAGACAACATGAAAGATTTGAAAAACCAATGACCAATTTAGATGACACTCCCATTAACTCTGAAGCATCGTTACTGGGGAAAAAGAGCAAGCCAAATACAAATAATATGATAATAGGTGGAAAAACCTTACCCTATTCAAGCATCCACTGTCTTGAACATCTTCAAAAAGTGACGAATAATAAGTGGGGTTATAGATTGAGCCCCCTAGTATCTCATCTGGATCTGGGCCTTGTCTAACTGCAGCAGGGGTCACTGGACTTAAAAAGCTAGTTCTTACATCAGAATCTACCTCATGGGGATATGCATTGTCTACACGTGAAACCCCTAGCCTGTAGATCTGAATCCATAAAAAAGAGGATGACAGCCTCACAGAAAACCCAACAATTTGCATAGCCAGCGCAAGTTTCACTGAAAAGATGAAAAATACTCCATAGTCATCAGAAGAAATGTTCCTGCATTAACATAAAATACTCCAAGATTACAAATAAAGGAAGTGCAAGAAGAGAAAGACAGTTCCCTGGAGTAAACTATTCAGTACAGTAGGTCATGATTGTTTCAAAGGGAAAATATATTTTATGTCCTACAACATTCTTAAAACTTTAATTGACATCTATGAATACTCTAATATTCAATACTACTTTCAACAGTTTGCATAAACTCTTAAAAAAACCTTTGCATATCAATTTAGTCCAATATCTAAAAGACACAATAAAGTTTATTTTCCCAACAACATTGTTGTTAAGAAAAGTGATTGCCAGGGAATATGACCCTTGAGTCTCATCTTAATTCCAAGTAATTCTTCATAAAGTAATCAACTTAAGGGAACTTGGATAACTGTGGAATTATTGACTTAGAACTATTTTTAGGCCACTTCAGAATGAAGTGTTGGTGGAAAAATAGAATGGCAGCATATTAGTTTTCAAAATCCTTGGATAGTTTTAATTACTGATGTTGGAGACTGCGATTTGAACAGCAACTTATATAACGTATATAATAAGTTTGCTTGTTATGAGTAGTGACAGGGTTCCTTTTCCAATATGTTTCCAATTCAGGTTTATTATTTCAACTTGGAGTCCAAATTACAAGGCTCACATATATGGTTACAATTCTTTCCTTCAGATTAAGTTAAGGAAGACTAATGAATTTTAGCAACTCTTTCTTTGAATAGTGTGATGCAGTTCTTCTCTTAAGCTTGATAACTAAGAAGCCTTCGTTGTGTGATTATGAAACTTTAAGTGTAATGCAAAAAGAAATATGTGCTCATTTTAATTTATTGTTCATTGAGAGTTCTCCTTGAATTCTCTCTGCCAGCTTACTAAGTTGTGACTTGTCCTATATCCGGTAATGGAACCAAAGCAAATGTTCCTACCATTGACTAATGAGTTTCTCCAAAAATGGTGAGAGACACCGAATCGAACTCCAGGCTAAGTAAGTTGAACTATGACCTCTGCAAATTGAAATCAAAATTAGAAGCTTTTCATGAGGGTCATGACAATATAAATCAAGTCTTTACATAGAGGGCTTTTCAAGGAGAAGAGAGATCAGTGCCCATCCACTCTTCCCATCTGGTTAGTGGAGCAGTTCAATTTCACACTTACAGCTTGCTGGGAATGATAGAAATAGACTTTTGTTCTTAAAATTTGTGTACAAGTGGCTTCCCTTTGAAGTCTTTTTCTAAGGGGTGATACCTCCTTGGTACCCTTTTTTTTACCATAATTTTTCTAATCCTCCAAAAGATATATAGATGAATAAATAAAGCAAGTTTTGGTGCACTTGTAACAAAGTCCATGAAATTTTTGAGCGACTAAACAAAAAACCCGTTGCCCATGGATTGCAACCAATGAAAAGCATAAATACCCAAGCCTCTCTTGCATTAGCTACAGAAAGCTTTCACGGTCTTCAAGAGTTAGACTAATCTTTGCTAGCGGGTGAGGAAAAATAATCGCATGACATGGTGGATTATAGGGAAAGGATTAAGAATGTCGAGGAAACGGGCAAGCAAGAAAGCTTCATTGTTTGTGATTCTAATGTGGAGAATTAGGTCATCTGGTATACCAAAATTCAGTGAAGACACATGATAAGTTTCCTTTTTTTTCCATTCTGAGCAGGATGTTAAGTTTCCTTTTCCTTGTCCCATTCTCACATGGAGTAGGATACTGTTTCACTCTCTTTTCAATAAAGCGAATGGAGATTATAGAATTTTAACAAAGTTTTGCTATAATTGTGATGCCATAATTTTCTCTTAAGTAGGACTAAGAAGCCTAGGCTTGCTGCTTGGGAAGCATTAGATGTGAGTCCCCTTTCAATTCTCAATTAAATCGGGCTCACTACTTATTGGACTTATGGTCCTGCATCAACCTTCCTCTTCTTTTCTTAGATAGACTAAATCAACAAAGAGCATTTTTGCTGTGCCAAAGATTGATGATCCGATATCTAAAGAAATATTTCTACTTAAGTAAGATCTGCAGCTTAGCTTTGCATTGAATGTTAGGAAAGGTCCCACTCAATCATCACATGTGAACTAATAATGAGAATAATGGGTTCGTGGGACTTAATTACCGCAGGGGAAACAATCACTACAAAGATGGGCAGTGAAATGGACAAGAATTAAACCTTTCATAATTGGTGGACTGCGTTATCAGCAATCACCAGGCACGACACAAAGGCAAAGCACCAGTTCAACATAATTGAATTGTGTGGGAGAACTACTGGATAGACAACGTACCATATCTCATAGGTGAAGAGAATGAACCAGGAGATATCGAGCAGAAGTGCAGAAAAGAGGAGGACGGCGTAGGTTCGACCCAACTTTTGGCTGCTACTCTCAATAGCCACCAGAGCAAACAAAGCAATAGCCAGGTTGATGAGCAGAACCCCGTTGTATATCGCGCCCAGCGATCCCACAAGTGCGCAAGCAATCTAATCCACAAACATCACGAATTCCAAGTAAACAATCAAACACCCTCCGAAAATCAAAATCCGAAAACGCGGAAAAAACCTAGCTTTGATTCCGGGAACGAAGAGAATCCCAAGAATTTAGAGAAAAAGAGAGCTCACTTGAATGTAAATGAGGAAGACGGCCAAGGATTGGAGGCTGTCGTAATCGCGAAGGAAGCGCTGGACGCGGTCTCCCAGCGACCAGCAAGGCATCATACGCCCGCGAGAACCGGTCGAATCTCGCCTACGTCGATCTGGCCATGCGTCAACCGCGCGTATCTGCACATGAACGGAAGTGGGCACCCGCGCGGAGGAGGAGGAGGAGGAGACGAGGCGCGAGGAGCGGTTGAGTCCGCAATGGAGAGATGTGTAGCGACTGGAAATGGGAGTTCTGGTTTCTTGGGCGAGACGGAGGAGGAAGAAGAAGAAGACGACGAAGACGAAAAGACTGGTTGGGCTTTACAGTTCCTGAGGTTGCGCTTCCGTTTCTAGCGAGGGAATCTCAATCCAGCACACGTGCAGCACGCGTGCGTAATATGCTTTATCCGCTCTTCTTTGTCCGTCACGAGCTTGGTGTTCTGTCCCTTTTCGTGTATGTGAGTTTTGACATTGACTAGAGATTGACAGGAGGAGAGCTTGCCCCACTCTTTATGGTCACAGGCTTAAACCCTTTTGGAGTCGCTTTGGCACGTAAAATCTCGAATGTATCGAGCCGATTCGAGCGAAGGCGCTCTTGGAATAACTGAGGATGAAGCTCCTGGTCTGGATGGGTTTACGTTTCCTTTTCTTCAAAGCGGCATGACCAGTGGCAGTCAGTCCTGATTTAGCAGCGAGTGCGATAACTAGGCTTCTAAGTTACCAAAGAAGGCGCATGCCGCAGCCATAGCACTCGTTCCTGAGGTAGACAATGCATTGAAGATGACTCGATTTGGGCCCGTTTCTGTCTGACATAATGTACAAATGAATCAAAGGTTTTGGCTCGATAAATTGGAAAGGCTTTTTGCCTGGTTTTATGAGCTACAACCAGGCTGCGTTTGTTGAAGGTAGAAGGATCTCTGACGACATACTCTTGGCTGTCATTGAGCTTGGATTTGTTCTCGACGAATGATCAAATGCAAGATATCATGAGGGCGTTCGATTCAGCGAGGTGGGGTTTCATGTTTTGCTGCGCTGGATGTATTCAAGTACCTCAGCAGTTTACTCCATGGATTGAGACTTGTATTCAGCTTATTCCTCTATTTCTTTGAATGGTGGCCTTGAGGGCTTCTCCAAAGGAAGAGAGGTTTCGAGACAATAAGACCCTCCTCTCTTTCCTTGTTTGTCATTGTTAGTAAATGCAGCCTTACAACGAAGGTCAACCTGACTCATTTCAATTTTGCCGATGACTCAATAATATTCTTCAAAGGTGATCAAGAATCTTTGAAAAAGATTTTGGCTCTTTTTTATGAAAATTAAAAAGCTTTCTAGTCATCTGTTAAATCCTTGAAAGACAGAGTTGTTCTTGGCTGGTTTGAGTAGATTTTATTGCTCATATGCTCACTTTTGAGTGGCTCTTGCAAAGGCAGCTTGCTAGTAAGTACTTGGGACTTCCTTTGATATCTGAAGACTAAAGTTATAGGGATTATAGGGGACTTGTCGAGAAAATATCTCTCAGAATATGTTTATGGGCAGTAAATCATCTATCATTTGCTGGAAGGCTTCAACTTATCAAATCTGTGATATGCAGCTTCGTGAACTTTTGGTGCCAGACGTTTGTGCTGTTAAGCAAAGTAATCAAGATCGAAGGAAGTCCATGCATTTCTTTAGAATGCCAAAGGTGCTGTTTTTTTTCCATGTTGTTTATAAAAGAGGACACGCGCAGAATCCCTGGGCCCGGTCCTTCTGTAGTTCAGATTTGGACTTTATGAGTCTGGGTCACGAATTAACTTGGGCTTATCATATCAAGCTCAATGGGCCGCATTCAAATTAGAGCCCTTTGGCTTCTCTCTCTCTCTCTCTTCTTTTTCTATGTTCAGTTCTTCGTCCCCACCCAGCTCCATCTCGTATCAAACTCAAAAACCAAACACTAGGATTACTAACATCTTCAACCAAAATCAAGACATTCAAAACATTAGATTGAACGTCACAGCCATCGGCCATTATCCTCGGCCATCGCCGGAGCGCCACCATCGGCCATTACACTCGGCCACCGCCACTGGTCTAGTGGTCTCCAACAGTCGACGTTCGATTTTACAAAGACATGCCCATAGAAAATGTGATATCAAACCGGCACGAATGCTATCAGAGACCAATATTCAGGCCATGGACTACCAATGGTTACCTCGCTGGCGACCACCATCTCCATCATTGAAGACATAATGTATGAAAAAGAGAACAAAACTTCGGTAAAATGATCGGTGACTTGTTCGACTAAAAGGTGAGAAGACAAATCGATGAGCTGATACTAATCTCATCCTTAATCAATCTAGCATGTCCGAAAGAGGACAAAACAGCTCTATCAGATCCAACACTTGCTTTGACATAAGAGACTAAATCCCAGTTTCACCTTTCATTAGAACAGGGAGAAGAGCAGAGGCGTTACCTGGTCAATAGAATGGAAAGAAACCGCAATTGGAAACTTGGTCGACGATGGAAGCTTCAATCACGGTCGACGATAGGAGTCACGGCCGGCGGAAGGGTCTCGAGCGAGACAACGTCGCTTCAGGTTTCTCGGCCGTGAAGGAGAGCAAAACAGAGTAAGTCCAATGCATCATCGAAACTGACGGCGGCGACGATGAGCGACGGCCAGGCGACACTCGAGATGACTAGAAGGTGTACGGGATTTGTTTTGGAGAGGATTTCCCTCGTTCTTTGTGGGTGTTTCCTCTAGATACTTCGTTGCGTTCTCTCTTTAGCCACTCGAACGAAGTGTGTGCTATACCTTCACCCTGAGAGATTGAGTTAGAGAGAGAACATGGGAGATTCCCCCGACAATGTCCAATTCCGCGGGAATTAAGCTTTCCCCAATTTGCTTTGATCGACGCTTGTTCTCCGGCGCGACGTCTTCGGTTCTTCCACTTTCAGAAAGATGAAGAAGTCATCAGAGGGAAAAATGCCGGTTTTGTTTGTTATGGGCTCTCTGAATCCTCATTGGCCCATTGTGTACTTTTGGCTTTGGTTTTATGGGTCGCACGATTGGTTTTGGGATGGGCTTTTTGGTAAGAATCTAAGGCCCCGTTTGGTTCGGCTTTCCCAATGCCCATTTGGTCTTGAAAGCCCATTTGACAAAAGTTGAGGTGTTTGGTTCAGCATTTGGAGGGCTTTCTGGAGATGCAATTGCATCTCCAAAGCCTTCCAAAGGTGCATTGGAAAGTTGCATTTTTGGGATGCAACTTGGCTGTTTAATGAAAATGACCGCTCGTGACCATTCTACCCTCATTTATTACCAATATTCCATTTTTGCCCTTAAGAAACCCTAAAGGTGCAATTTTTCTTCTCCTATTCTCCTGTGCTCCTCCTCCGCCTCCTGCTCTGCCTCCCTCTCCCTCTCAGCTGCTCCGCCTCCTACTCTGCTTCCCTCGGTCGTCCCTCCCTCTTGCTTGCTCTGCGCTCCGCCTCCCTCGGTCTCCCTCCTTCTCGGCTGCTCCGCCTCGCACTTCACCTCCCTCGGTCATCCCTCCCTCTCGCCTGCTCCGCCTCCTCTCGATCATCCCTCCTTCTCCCTCTCGCCTCCATCTCCCTCTCAGTCGTCCCTGCACTTGCGAGTCTCGGTCGTCCCTCCCTTTCCCTCTCGCTTGTCCCCTACTCCGCTGAGTCTTGGTTGTCCCTCCTTCTCCCTCTCAGTTGTCCCCTGCTCTGCCTCCCTCTCGCCTCCATCTCGCGTTGACTAGCGGGCGGCTAGGGTTTCTGCAGGTCTCGCGCGTACAGGAGGAAGGAGGAAGAAGATGATGGAGGCGGGCTGGGCTGCTCGCATAGCTGGAGGGAGATGGGCCGAGCCAAGCCCAACGCAAAGAAGAGGGAAAATGAATAAAAAAAATGAATGAAATTTTTAATACTTTCCTTTAATAAAAATTCCTCAAAAATACTAAAAAATGATCATATATAAAAGGTGACTGCATGGAAATAAAATTGAAGGACTCGTGTTTATTATAATGAAATGACTTTTTTCTTTAATTAAAAAGATATCATTTAATATGAATTTTTTATTTATAAATTTGTTAGTATGCCTCTTTTACATTATTCTAAATGTGAAAACAATATTTTCTCTTCAATTCCAAACAAATTAAAGAAAAAAAATTAAAATTAGTTACAACAAAACACTTTCCAAATATATGTTTAGCAAACAGCATTTCCTCAAAATTGCATCTCAAGGCAGTTTTCAGTTATAATTTACCAAACATTATTTGCATTTCACCAAACCCCTTTAAGCTAAAGGCGTTTGCATTTTCCCAATGGCTTTTCCCAAAAGCCGAACCAAACGCACCCTAAGTCAGCGTATCCTCTTGCGCATTTGGGCATTTGTTTATCCATTCATTAATCTTTCACATACACACACAAGCACATATATATTTCCTTCTTTTAAACTATCATTCATTTTTCCGAAAACTGCACATTCACTTTGCCAGCAAAAATTATGGTGTCATGTCAACATATACTAATTATACCTATCAAGTTAGCGATCCAACTTTCCACAATTTGCTTTTGTATGTTCACTCTGTCTCTTCGTCTTCTTCACCTTACTTTTCGAAGTCAACAACATCATTGGACTCCTTTTAAAATGTGTGCAAAAAATTTCAAAAGCTAGCTTTTTACCTTGCTCGACGCATGACTTATTTAAACATTGATGAACCGTGCATTATGTTCTACCTAATTCAGACAGCATATTATGTCACTTGATATTTAACGTGCCACAGCGATCATACTATGAAATTGGTGTGTTGTTAGGTCAAAATATCCTAATCGCAATATAAGTTCTATTTAGACAATCCATTTGCTCGAACCTTGTCAATTCCTAATTTTGCATAGAATTAATAGCAAAGTAAGGGATAAGTGCTTACGATATTAATCAAACACAAAAGATGTTGTATTCATCTATTTATATATAATCCAACTAATATAATAGAGAAATTATGCTTTTGGATCGCATGTTTACAATTCATATATATGAATGAGATTGTTCGTAGATATTAACGGATTTATCTTCTCGAGAAATTTCATCATAATCTATCTGCACATACAAATGTCCATGTAATACACATCCTATGCTGTAATCGCAAGGGAGTATGGTCAAACATTTCTTCTTCCCCCTTTGTTCCCTTCTTCTATTTTTGAATATGCTTCTTAACAAAAGTGTAGGTTGAGAATATGTACATTTATTTGATCAACCTTCAGATTGTCCGAAGCTTGGAATTGGCTCTATATCAATGGAATAACGAAATGATGTGGTATATTCATATCATAACATATGAACAAGCAAATACATGAAGATATGTTAAAAACCGCCAAAGGTGAAAAATGCATGGGTTTGATTGAATTTGTATGGAAGAACACTTAGGATCTGAAAACGGAAAAATTGTCACGAAAAAAATTACCACCAATTACAGGAAATTAACATGCGTCGACATATAAACAATCTAAAACTCCCAATATTCATGAGCATACTAATTAGGGTACACGCATGCATACATGTCCTTCTTGTTAATGATGTTTGTTCATTAAATCTACAAAGAAGAAAGAAAACTGATCTAATCTATATAAGTATATATACATATCATCCTTACCGACAAGATGATAAATAAGAAATTTTGTAAAACTTTTAATCTTTCTCATTCTCAAATAAGTCTAATTTAAACTATAAACTAAAGACTGTGTGGTTGATTATATCTGCGTCAAGGATTTTCTTTAGTTGGAGCAAATATGTGCATTCAAAAGAGACGAAGGGACTCCTCTACCAAGAGTAACATTTAAAAGGGAATTAACAATCCATAAAAAATGTGCATTGCCTTTCTTTTTTGGGTTATTTCGACAAGAAAGCATGTGGAAAATATGTAAGGATAATACCGATTCCACAAAAGTGATATGATAAATGATATTATCGATAGTAAATAAATGTTTCATAAAAAGATCGCATTAAAGATCGAATTAGAATATATACCACAAATGAATTAATTATTAATTTCAATATACAGAAAGATATTTCACACGGTGCTCGTCTTCATCTATTAGAAGCTTCTTTTGCATCTGAACATAATTAGAAACAAAAGGTGTTAGAAATAAATTCTCACTTCTTTGACAACCTTAAAATTAACATTAACAAGTGTATTTCTATGCTTATTCTTAAGATAATCATTATTATGCTTAAGAATCGGTTATGCTTTATTTTATTTTGTTTTGGAATTGTAAAAGTTAATTTTTTACCTATTCAACTAAGAAGGCGAAAGGCTCTTAAATCTACCAAATAAAAGTGTTCATATGACAAGAGGCAACTTTATGGTCTATTGCATAACTAATTGAAATTCCTCATTTATTATGCCAGCCATTGCTCCTGCTCCGGGTGTCGAGCCAGCCTTTACACTCAGCATCAAGTCAGTCCATGCCCCTGCTGACGAGCTAGCCCCTGCTCTTGCCATCAGGCCAACCCTCAACCGTACAAGAGGCAAAAGACAACGGGGGTGGCAATAAATGGTGGTGCAGCTATACGATACTAAGAGTGGGTTTTTTCATCTATTTTACCGTGGCAATGTGTGTTATTTCGATGCTGCTATCATGTAATCTCCTGTGAAAGTTGTCGCTTCTGTCGTTCTTGAAAGCTTGGACTTCTTTTTATCTTGTTTATGTTGGTCGCATTCTGAGATCTTGTTTATGCTATGTGTTTCTTTATCAATGTTTGTATATAGGTGACGAGGCCCTGGAATATGAGTTTCTTTATCCAGGTTTGCGTATGGACGATATGGCCCCAGCATTTTCGGAACAAGACTTCAAGGCTCAACCTACATTTGACACTCACCTACATAGTTGACAAGAAAACCAATTACCTACTTTGCAATTGAAAGCATAAAACAAAAGAAAGGAAAGAATACATATTAAAAGAATACCTACTTTATAACTGAAAACATAAAACAAAAGAAAGGAAAAAAGACGAGAATTGTTGCGTTTTCAAAATTCTAAAGTGTATGGAGATAAAAAGAAACCCGGATTTCACTTCTACTACAAACTTAATATATTATCTCTCCCTCTCTCAAACATAATCTCTCTCTCTCTCCTGCGTTTGTATCACTGCGGAAAAGCCCTGCAGGCTCAACCTACATTTGACACTCACTTACATAGTTGACAAGAAAACCAATTACGTACTTTGCAACTGAAAGGAAAGAATACTTATTGAAAGAATACCTACTTTGCAACTGAAAGCATAAAAAAAGAGAGAGGAAAGAATACCTACTTTGCAATTGAAAGCATAAAACAAAAGAAAGGAAAGAAAACGAGAATTGTTGTGTTTCCTCAACTTCTGAAATAATGAATTTAATTGAAAAGTCAAGGGGCATCATCATGAATGAAGATAAGGATCAAATTGTCAATTATTAAATTAGACAAAAGATTATGTATTTTTCATAGTTCTTTTGAGAATTATAAAGTGTATGGAGATAAAAGGAAATCCGGATTTCACTTCTACTACGAACTTAATATATTATCTCTCTTTCTCTCTCTCTCTCCTGCGTCTGTACCGTTGCGGAAAAGCCCTACAGGCAAGCAATTCGTTTCCCAGAATAGATTTACCCTTTTTCGCTTTTTCCCCTTTTCCTCGTCGCTCTCCACTCCACCTGCACCTGCACCTCCTTCTTCTTCCATGGCTTCTCGCTCACAGCTTAGGAAAGTAATAGATGAACTCCATATTTTGCTGAACCAACAATGGCAGTTGTTCTGCCAGCTCCTGACCTTCTACTTTATGGGTATGTGGGCTTTTTCTCAGCTACATCACTCCGTTTCATACGGAGTGCCGTCGTACATGGATTTCAGTGGTGGTCATAATCTCGATGGTCACACCTTTCACCTACGGTCTCACTAGATTCCTTCACCTCATGGAGCGCCTGACCCGGCGATTCGAGAAGAAGGAAAGGTTGTTGGCGCAGTTTAGATGAAATACGGGGAGACTCCATCTCTCTAACTCGGAGTTGAGCTCTAGGTCCCCGACCCCTCCTCGGTCGGAGCCGGGACTAAGCATTCCTTGGTTGCAAATATCGACCTTTCCTCTGTTGGAATCATCGAGCCTTCCTCCGTCTAGAATGCCTCAGACGGCGTCAGGTGAGAACCATGTGGTTAGTCTCCCGATGTGATCGAAACACAACCCAAGCAATGGAGCGCAACCGACCCAAGGCAGAAAACACGAGGGGTGCTGGTAGTTTATTTTATTTATCTCACCCTGCTCATGTGTCTTGTCTCCGTTTCACTATCATGCTTTCTTTAGTTTCGTTATGGGTTTTGATAAGGTAGTCTTAAGATGTCTTAAGTTTCGTTATGGGTTTGAAACCTCATGTTTATGGGTTTTGTTTAGGTAGCCTTAATATGTCTTTAGTTTCCTTTCAAAGTAGCCTTAATATGTCTTTAGTTTCCTTTTGGGTTTTGAAAGCTAATATTTATGGGATTTGCTTAGGTAGTCTTAATATGTCTTTAGCTTCATTTTGGGTTTTGAAAGCCGATGTTGGTCCCTCGGGATAGTCTTCGGAAATGCAATGATATTTCACTTTTCCTTGCCTTTCTCTATTTGTCAATGCAAAATTTAGAGTTTATTCTCTTCAATATTTTGCGAATGAGAGTATGCTTTCTGAAATCACTTAATCCCACACTTTTCTTGCGCTAACCTCTTGGTTGAGAACTCTCAAAACGAGAACCAATCTGATTTATACGGTGGACATTCGTACTCCAACCTCCAAAACTACTTGATCATTGGCCGTGGCAATGTCCCCGACCCTTCATCATTATCTGATGCTGAGTAAAAGGAGATAGTGTCCAATTTTGACGGAAATAATCTTCTGATAAGATGTATAAAGTACTCAACAACATGTTCCCAAATCCAAAATACCTTGCCGCTTTGTTTCTTTTATAATTCACTTTTCACTTTTTAGCATAACAGGAAAAATTGCCCATTTTAACATTTTTATTTCATTAAAGATCAGCTCTATTGGGGATTTGGATTCCCTAACATCACTTCTCGTGACATTAGGGTATCCAATGGAGAAGATGAGGGTTTCCCCCTTTTTAATAAGTGCAGAAATATTTGGACGGAGGAGATGGAAAATGAGGATTTAGATCCCTTAACATCACTTCACGTGACATTAGGGGATCCAATGGAGGGATGATGTTTTCCCCCCTTTTTAATAGGGAGAGAAAGATTTGGACGGGGAGATGGAAAAGGATCCCCTTGCAGTACGTTAAGTGATTATTTTCCCATTTGGATCCCCTAACATCATTTCACGTGACATTAGGGGATCCAATGGAGGGATTTTCCCTTTTTAATAGGGAAGAAAGATTTGACGGGGAGATGAAAAGGATCCCTTGCAGTACGTAAGTGAATTTTCCCATTTGGATAACATTTCACGTGACATTAGGGGATCCAATGGAGGAGATGGAGGCTTGCTCCCATTTTAATAAGGGAATAAAGATTTGAGCGGGGGAAATGAAAAATGATCCCTTGCAGTACGTAAGCGTGAAGGATTTGGATTCCTTTCCCCATTTGGATCCCTTAACATCACTTCACGTGACATTATGGGATCCAATAGAGGAGATGGGAGTTTTCCCCCATTTTAATAGGGAAAGAAAGATTTGGACTGGGGAAATGGAAAAGGATTCCATTGTAGTGCGCCCTGACATCACTTCACATGACATTAGGGCATCCAATGGAGGAGATGGGGTTTTCCTCCATTTTAATAGGGGAAAAAAGATTTGGACGGGGGAAATGGAAAAAGATCCCCTTGATGAAATTCAACTCGAAATTCTATTTTGAGCTTTGTTCATCTGCATGTATCCGATTTCGAGATTTGGTTTCGGCAAACCGTAGACCCAAATCGAGCTCCGTTCCGTAAAATTCTATACCTTTACAACATCGTAAACTATCATATTCCCAAAATTTCTCAGCTTAATTACTCAAAAATCGGATTTCGCGGCTCAAATTTCATAAAACTCCGATTTTACAACCTAACTTCGAAGACTATTCCGATTGGATGAACAAATGGGTTAAGAATTTACCAACCTAACACCAAACACTATTCTGATTGGATAAAGAAATGGGTTAAGTATTTACAGACCTAATTCCAAACACTATTTCGATTGGATGAACAAAGGGCTAATCTCTTGGTTGAGAACTCTCAAAACGAGAACCAATCTGATTTATACGGTGGACATTCGTATTTCAACCTCCAAAACTACTCGATCATTGGCCTTGGCAATGTCCCTGACCCTTCATCAACTTGAGCCGAGCAGAGGTCATGCATTCGCCTCCATCGTCTCGTCTGATGCTGAGTAACAAGAGTTAGTGCTCGACTTTCACGGAAATAATCTTTTGATAAGATGCTGAAAGTACTCGACAATATTTTTGTAGATCTAATTGACAACATTTTCTCCCAACTCTTGATCTACCATCGACTGTTAGCGCCCGGTGGTAAATCCCGTTGGATCCCCCCTTTCAGTTAGTGAAAGTAGTTAGCATCATTCGGTCTCAATGTGACAAAGTTGGGCACATAAACATTAGAGGGCGAATTAGATTTTGAGTTTGAAGGCATGGCAGAAATTTGAAAGGAAGAGATCTGCAGTGCACTTGTGAGCCCTAATGCCCTCAAGGGGCAATTTTCTTTACTAAGTTTATGTCTGTTGCGTCTATGCTACTTTGTCGAGAACAAGCATAACCATTAAATAATGTGTCAACTTTAATCACAAAATAAATCATCTCATGGAAAAGGCTTGAAAAGACAATTTTTGAGGAGAAATAAATTAGATGATCAAGATGTTATAAGAAATTTTATATTGCTACGGTAGCCGACTCCATCTTATAAAATTTTAATGGTGTTACGTCCATAACATTTTCTGTCGTCTCTGCAAAAACTAATTATTTACAAATTAACTCGACTATGGACCTTACTTTACTTTAGTTTTTTTTCAATTAATTTTCATCATTTAAGCTGTCAAATAAAATTAGTTGATCCTAAAAAAAGTTCATTGCCTTGTATAGTACAAAGAAATGGCATAATTCATTTTTCTTTTCATGGCAATTCCTCATTCAATTTCTATATGCATTTTCCTACGTTAAAGCAATTACGTAACTTTGCAATAGGTTTTTGTCTTTTAGTTTTATTTTTTTTAGAATGTCAGAGAAATTCACTTTGACTGCTAATTTTCTTTTCTATCTGTTTAATTCTCTCTCTTTTTTTCACTTACTTTCCAACCATCTTCGATGTCCAATGGAGGCTAGGGAAGTTACCATTGAGAACTGTAGTCTCTATCCACATGTAGCTTCCTAGTATGACGTTCGAGATATCGTGCAAGGACTAACATTTGCTAAGGAGGATAAATGATAAATATCAATCCAATGGAGGCTTACCGTTCGTCTGTTTTCGATTTAGAAAAAGAAGGCTACTTTCTCCTGGAAAGTAAATCAATATATCTTTAATTATGTCACTAAGATATTGGTGATCGATATTCATTTGCATTGTTAAAAAGTCTATAGCTCAACGCCAACCTCAGCCAAGGACCCCAAAGACTTAATTGTACATGAACGCAATTTTTAACTCTTAGAATGTAACTGTATGTGCTCTTACAGCTCAACCTGCCATCTGGAATGAGTGCAAGAAACAAAACAAATCAATATATATTAGCAAAGATTATCCTTCCCAGGGGTCATCATGCACTTATTCTACCGCCGAAACAATGCAAAATTTTCTTTTCTTTTTCCCCTTCTGTTTTTACATAAATTATGAATAAGTATACTTGGTTGTTAGAAATATCTTTTTCTAGACTTCCAGAGATCCATTTCACATTGAAACACATTAAAAAGCTATTTCCAAAGACTATTACAATTCCTATTTTTAGTTTATCCTCATCAATTATGAAATAATAGGAATTATCTTTTTGAATTATGATAGCAACTATCTTCGATAAATTATTTGACTGAATATTTTCAAATTTAAACGTTCATGTGTGATTATTCATAATAAATATAAAATATTGTCTAACTCAGAGTTATCTATAATAATGCATTTACATATCTGAAGTTAGTTTATCCTCATCAATTATGAAATAATAGGAATTATCTTTTGAATTATGATAGCAACTATCTTCGATAAATTATTTGGCTGAATATTTCCAAATTTAAACGTTCATCTGTGATTATTCATAATAAATATAAAATATTGTCTAACTTAGAGTTATCTATAATAATGCATTTACAAATCTGAAGTTGTTTTCCTTTATAAAATTAGGCGATTGTGGTTTTTGTATTTGCTTACATTTATTCTAATTGACTTTTTCATTATTCATTCAAATAAAGCGATAACTAAATTTTAAAAATATTCCTTTTTGATAAAATTTATTTTTCAAATATCGGCTAGTAATCTTATATGCAAAATGTGTGCAATTGCGGAGCATAACTTTTTTATCATGGAAAAATATAGAGGGCTTAAACCAAATCAATTTTCTATAAGTTTCAGGAATTTCCGCCTTCCTGGCAAGAAAGAATGCCAAGGTGGACTGTCCGTTTCGTTATTCTTGGAATACTTTTTAGGGATTTTGAGTCGTCGACTTTATCATTACATCTTAACGTCCATAGGTCTCTACCGAGTTGGTACTCCTCGATTCCGGGGTAATACATACGAACCCCAGGACGTGTCATAGAAGTCACAGCCACAGCAGCACATGGGCAGCATCATTGACGTTGATGGTTTTCATGAAATATATATATACCATGCAAGGGAAGAAAGAAAAGTTTTGGTGTTGGTAGCACGTGGCAAACTCGTATACATATCCAGAGAGATGATCATCGCATCTATACAGAATACCATGATGAGTCGTAAAATTACTGGTTGTTTCCACTGTAAAGGGCCAGCACAAATTTCGGGCCATAGCTCACAGTGATTATCTGTCTAATCTGCTAACTCGTCCAATTAATTCATCTTACATACGGCGTAGACAGTCTCACAGTACTACCAGACGGGGACCAGAAACCAATCAAATGACGTTTTGATAATTTCTACTAGATTTATTGGAGAATGGGATACAGCAGTTCAGCAACGCTTTACTGAAGTTACATCTTTCAAAATTTCTAAAGGCAAATGAAGTGTTTAACAGATTCGAATTACATTTTCACCGGGAGATGTGTTACTTCAGAAGGCAAAGACTTGCCTGATTCTGCAAAGGTTTACTAGCTAGGGCTCTGTACCAGAATTTTGTCGCAGCAGCAAAGTGAATGTAACTTATGACCCTTGGCAGGAGGTCCGCAATAACTGGCGAGGACGAAAGAAAGGGAGGCATGTTAAAAAATTTGGTCTCGCATCTTAACAACGACAGAGTACCTATATCATTTGGATCCTTAGAGCTAAACTGGCAATTAATGTACCCTCAACTTTGCTTGAACTTTGACTCTTCGAGACCTTGATGAGTTTCCCAAATTATGATTATAGCCGGTCTCATTGTTTGACATATGTATCTGAATTACCATTCTTGCGCATTTTCTTGGAGCCTCTTCAATGAGAATGGATCTCACAATCTAGAATCCGACAGTTTTCACATAGAGAGAGAGGAGAGAGAGAGACCACGATGATGACTCATATTCTTATGTCAGGTTTTGGTTATTTCTTTAAACATGTCAAAGATTATATCTCTTAATTGACTCATATTCTGGTTGGTCCATGTCAGATCACTCATCAACCAAAAGAGCAATAATACTCTATATCGAAGATCCCGCATACATGAAAAATTGTCTTTATTTCGTTATTCTTTCACTCTTCCTTTTGCTTCTCTTTATATTATCTCCACTCAAATATTAGCGGGACCAGTTCGCGAGTAAAATTTTAGATATATTAGGTCAATATGAATGAATGCATCATGGAATGTGGACTAGCTTAGGTGCGTAAAAGTTGGTCCTACGTATCTCGGAGCTACAATAAACATACACACCGAGCAAAGAAACGGCAAAAAGACCAACAATAAAAAAAAGGGGGAACTCGATAAATATAGGCTGCTGAGTGATTTCATAACTGCAATTCCTCTTCCTCAATTAGCAAGATGTGAGCAGCCGCTTGCTGACCCATTGAAGAGAAGAGTTTGTGCAAAGTCTTAGAACTTGTTGATCAAGGCCTATAATTTGTGGACACTGGAATCCATAAAGCTTCCTTCATTGCTTTTGTTTTTATGGGGCCGGTCCTTCCTTGCTTGACTTGCAATGTGTGTGTCAGTGAAATAAAAATTAACGCGGGTTAACCCACTCATTGATGTGAACATTCTCCTATCGACCAAAAAATAATGAAAAAATCAAATGACGATCCTTAGCAATTTGATAAAATCTTGTTTTTCTTGTAAGATGAATCATATCTATATGTTACTTAATAATTTAATTTCATTTTCTCTAATAACATTAATCCCACCCTCGTCTTTCCTCGTTCTATGCTTTTGCAATTTTTCAGCCTTCTTTTTGCTGATTTGACCATATGAACTTCTGATCACTTTAAGAAACAAATCCAATTGGTATCATATAATCATGATGTAAATATACGTGTGTGTCTATATATGAGTAATATATATTATACTTTTGACCTTGACCTAAGATCACGAAACGACGAATCATTGAGCATAATATAAGCTCGTACATTTAGTGAAACTATAGGACTATTGATACACTCAAAAAAGGAGATGATTCTAACTTATCAAATCCAATAAGATTTTTTACCAAAAAAATTTGAAAGGATTGTATATCACAACAAGATCATGTGATAAAGTAGATGACTCAAAATCCTCAAAAAGTATTCCAAAAATAACGAAACTAACAGTCCACGCATTCTTTGAAACTCCTGGAAATTATAGAAATTGATTTGGTTTTAGCCCCCTATATTTTCCATGATAAAAGGTTATGCTCTACAATTGCACACATTTTGGAAATAATATTATTAGCCGATATTTGACAAATAAATTATATTAAAAGGATTATTCTAAAAGTTAGGTGTCGCTTTATGTGAATGAATATTCAAAAAGTCAGTTAGAATTAATTTAAGCAAATACGAAAACCACAATCACATGAATTTTATAAAAGAAAACAACTTCGGATATCTAGATGCATATATAGATAACTCCGGATGAGATAACTTCTTATAGTTATTATGAACAATCACACATGAACATCACATGAAACAAAATTAAGGGTCCTTTACTTTAAATTTCGAAATATTCAGCCAAATAAATTATTGAAGATAATTGATATCGTAATTCACAAAGATAATTCCTATTATCTCATAATGGGTGAGAATAAACTTAAAAGAGGAATTGTGATAGTAAACGGATCTCTGGAAGTCTAGAAAAAAAATTCTCACAATCAAGTATACTTATTCATAATTTATCTAAAAAAAGAAGGGGGGAAAAAGTTAACTTCCGTTTCAAAGAAGTTGAAAAGAGACGTGTCTAGAGTTTGCTTCAACAAGGTCCACCTTATCTGATGTTTCTATAAATTTTCGGGCATATATCTTCTTCTTCTTTTCAGTTTTCGACCGAAATAAAAAAAAGTTATTTTTGCAGTTGAAAAGTTAGTATTGATTGTCAATCAAAACGCTTAAACGAAAAGGGCTGGTGAATTTTTAGATATATATGAAAATCGGAAGGGATCTCCTTCCATAACCAATCTGATCGTCTCCATATATATAGATATTCTGGTTATTTTCAAGGCCACATAAGAGATATATCATATATGCAAGAGAAGAAGGAGACACTCGGTATCAGTCTGCAAGACATTTGCTGTTATTTAGGTTTCAAATTGTGTTACTGAACAAAACGATTGAATTTATGTCCGTGTGCAATAGAAACAAAATAGTTTTGTAGATTGATCAGACTTGAGGAAAACACAATAACTTTCTTTTAATTTGTTCTTTGTTCATATCTGTTCTAATAATTTGATAAATCGGGGTCTTCTATTAGGTATTCCATACTGTAGTGCTGTTGACACTGTTGTATGAATGGTGCAAGGCAGGTGGGTCCTAGCCATTTTATGGCCCGAGGTGAACAACAATCAATATCAGACTTATTTGTTTGCTTCTTCTAGTGTGCTCTTTGTAAAATTTGTTTGTTCGCTTGCATTAGTTGAAATAGGTACAATAATAGATGCATGAGAAAAGAAAAAAGCCATATCTACCGGTTCATTTCACTTCATGATTTTTTTCCATTCACTATTTACCTATGCATTCATGTACAACCCTATGTCAAGTTTGTCCTAAAAAACAGTTGTCTCACGAAAAATTTTATGACCTTAACTAATTGTACAGCTTCCCTAAGAGCTGTCGAGGTGATTGTTTCAGCTTTCGTCGCATTATCCCTTGTGATAGAAAGGGCATATTCGAGCCACATATGTCGATTCAAGAACAACTTACGCGTCCCTTTGGTGTGCATTGCAAAAGATCATACGCTCCAAGTTGTCTTGCTCAACAAGGAGTTAATGCCCGGTGATCATGTCGACATCTCAATTGCTCGTTTTATAGGCACCGAGAGAGACAATGTGGTGATTCATTTTTACCCGAGCATAGCTGGAGAATATCCTAATGATATTTATGGATTTTGGGAACATGATATCGTCTATCCCACAAAGTCACGACTTTGGATGTAGGATCATACATCTCCTGTCGGCAATTAGAAAGGTGGCATTATCTTTCGGTCTCTTGGAAGGAAGGGCGGGTTGTTCTTTATTGTTAAGAAGATGGCATTTGACTTCCTTTTCACCTTAATTAAATCTTATGATTTTATATTTTGCTATTATATAGTCTCTAGTTTCTCCTCTACTCAATGCCGAGTTGTCCCCTCGCTAATAACGGAGACTTGATCGAGTTGTTCAGGATGATGTATGCATGCCTAAGGCCGAAGGATGTTAGGGGTTGAAGAGACTTTTGCCTTGGAATCTAGTTCGCATTTTGAGGAACTTATGATTGCTTCAGACTGGTTCAATTTGGGTTGCCAGGTTCAATGCGTCCTTGTTGAAGAGGAAGTGCTTGTGGATTGTGACCCCTTAAAGTGACTGCAGTTATCGTGGAGAAAATGGCTCAAACCTAGGCATCTTTTGAAGCCTCTCATTAGGTATATAGGAGGGAATCTGGAATTGACCTCTCTTTGGCATGATCTTGGCACCCAAGGGGATTTTGGTTGAGGTAGAGGTATTACCAAGAAGTGTCACTTATGACTCTATCTTGGCTGAACAAACAAAGATTTCAGCTGTCATAAAATGAAATGAATGGGTTGAGCCGCAGCTCGCTCTGATGATGTAGTGGAGATTCAAGCAGGATGTCTGGGACACCAGTGCCAATTCACAGCCAGATAGAGTTGTTTTTCTTGGCTCTAACCTGGAAATTTATGTGAGGACTGCATGGAACTTAACAAGAGATCCAAAGCCAAAGGTAAGTTGGCATAGTTTCATTTGGTTTAAGCCCAAACATGACGAGAACCGCCCTGATTGGCGAACTTAACAAGCTGCATACTCCATGATAGACTCTGGATATGGAAGAATGTGAACACTCCTTTGTGTTTTGTATGGTTTGAAGAAAGAGTCTGAAGGCCATTCCTTTCTTCACGCTCTTTTTTATGGTGACGGTTGGGGCAGAATGTTGCAGCTTTGCGGCATTCGCAGACAAGTTGGAACTGGGAAGGGCCCGGGCTTGCATCTTACTGGCTCTTCCTCAGAAACGGAACCCAAACTAACCCGAAAAGGCAAGTCACATGGTCTGACCTTCAGCGCAGTTACTAATGGAATTGGCTTGGAATGGTGCATTGTACTTCTTGTGGAGAGCTAAGAGATAAGCTGTAATTCACAACATGTCGAAATGGGACTAAAACTCATTTATTAATTCAAGATGATTTAAACGACTCATAAATAGGTCACATCAAATTTCGGGAACAAGTTATGATGATTTTATAAAATTTTAAAGATCTAAAATATTGAGTTCAAATCTTTTGGCCCACTTAAAATAGGGATTATCTTATATTCTCTTCTTCTTTTTCCTTTCACTCTCTCTTTATCCGCTCATCTGTTGTCTTTTCTTCCTTTAATTTAACTCCTGGCACCTTAGCCTCTCGAAGCTTTGAGCTCTTTGATTCACTTCACCAATACAACTGTGCTCTAGGGTTAGGATTTCGACTTGATTGAACTAGACAAAGATACATCCATTGTTCTGGTTGTTTGGTTGAGGGGAAGAGAAAGGATGTAAAAAGGGTGAATGTTTGTCGACCATCTTATTTATTTTTGGGAAAATAACATAAATAATTCATGAAGTTTAGCCAAATGTGCAATCTAATTTTTAACCTTTCAATTTAACATGAACAATCCCTAAACTTTAGCTTAATATGCAATTCAGTTATTAAACTTTCAATTTATTTAATATGATTCTTTAACTTTCGGTAAATGTTCAAACTAGTCCTTTACCTATTTAAAAATGTTCAATATGGTCCTTTCATTTAATTTAAGTTTATGGACTGCATTTCATGGACCTTTTGGAAATGTATCAAAGTTCATGGACTGCATTGAAATAATTAAAATTTCAAGGACCATAACTAAAGTTGAAGGACAATTTGTGTCGAATTGAAAGTTTATTAATCAGATTGCATATGTGACCAAGATTTAGGACTATTTGTGCCGTTATCTCTTTATTTTTCTAGGGAAGGAAAAAAGAAATGATTATAAACTTTAAAATTTGTCCGCAAACCTTCATAAATTGAATAATTTGAATGGACGTACCTCGATTTATCATTTTTGAATATGATATGATTCACTCCTTCAAAATGTCTCTTGCAAAAAATATATCTTTGCATCGAATTCTTTGAACTTACTCAAAAAGTAACAGTAATTTAATTGATTGATAAATAGAAAAAAATGTGGTATGCTTGTTAAAAAAAATGTAAGAAGTCCTTACTAGGCATGATTGATTGGGAATCCTATTAATTTAGTTATCTAAATTTGTGGTTCTCGATAGTCTATTTATTTAGCATAAAATGAACAATTTAAAAAATATTCGTTTGTATATATTAAAGGGATTAGTAAATGAAAAATATTGCTATTTTCAACAATAATTTAGTTTAAATATTTTCATAAGTGATGAAAATAATTTTATTTTTACTTTACCAAAAAAAAAAAAATTTTATTTTCAAATTGTTAATATACTGAGAAACAGAATGTGCTTTGTATTATTTCAATAAATGATAGTAACAAAATAAAGGGAAAATGTCAAAAGAATATGTTCATAATGGTCCGGCCTCGAGGTACTCTCTCTTTCTGACGGGGTGAAGGTGGGAAGAAGGCCAGGTCACCACCACCACGCTGCGAGAGGAACAGGAAGAAGGCAATGGCCGAAACATCTTCATCGCCACCTGCGGCTGAGCCGGCGTCGTCGAAGCATAATGGGATGTCGATCGCCGATATCGCGGAGGATGTCCAGCGGACGGTGTTGGAATCCAGAGACTCCGCCATTCATACTGCTCGTTCTCTCCGCCAAAACTCCTCCACCCACCTTCGCTCCCTCCAGGTCCTTTTTATTTTTTTCATCCATCTTCTTTGTCTTTCCTATTTTGGTTGGGCATCAATCTCGCAATCTGGGCCCTGCCAATTCTTTTTTTTTTTTTTTTGAGAAATTTCTGGCGGCGGCGTCCTGATCCGTGTGTGTCTCGAGGAATGGGGTTTATGCACAGTCGACTCTTGGGCACTGTTAGTGCGTCAAAATTCGATCTTTTTTAAATGGTCTTTGCCACTTGCTTGTGTGTTATGAGTGATTAGTGGGAGTCTGGTGAAGAGTTCACGATTCCTTCCAGAGGGATGATTAATTTGTGCTGTTGCTAAATTTGTTTGTTTGTTTGTTTGTTTGTATGTTTGTATGTTCTTGATTTCGAAGCTGCTCGCGGTGACTTCCTTTTAATCCTTTGCAGGAGTTTCTGTCGAACATGAAATCTCAGTATCATGCATATGAAGATGCTTTCGTCAATAAGGTCAAAGGTATGTTGCGTTTTACTTTGAGAAATTCAGTGGATGCGCTGGGAGACATGCTAGGATGTGAGCTTTATTTATCTGCTTCTGGGACATAGTTTCGAACTGCCGTGTGAATTGTGTAGCTAGTGAAAAATTGATCGGATATTTGTTGATCATTGGACTCGTGGTGCGATGGACTTTAGGAGTTTAGACCACAATCAATGTGGGATTTTGTGTCTGACGATATGAAATTGTAAAAGAGTAATACATCTACCATGAAGAGCTCATGGTTTATGTCAGATCACGCTGGATTGAAACATCTGAAAATGATCTGGATAGGCCTTAAAGCAGCATGTACAAATCATGACATAGGAGCCAGTCATTGGATTTGTCTTGCTGATTCTCATGATGAACTGTCTCTTTTTAACAGATGAAGTCATGAGCGCAAGGGAACATCCTGGAACAACTGTTGGGGTTTCTGTTGCAGCTGCCTTTCTTCTCTTGCGGGGTATGAGCAGTTGTCAGCTGTGCAATAGTTTCTTAGTTTTTGTTAAGCATGATAGTCATTTTTCGAAGAGCTGTTCATTTCGCCCATCCTACATCTTTTTATCACTAGCTGTGTCAGATTTTTCTACTAGCAATATGTTTATACAACCAATTACTCAGATATATGTGACGGATGGAACCAATCAAACATCACTGTTCCCAGATCTGTCTGCCAGATTCATGCTCTATCAGAGAATATGCTTCTTCTGTGGAGACATTTATTTTACTATTACTTAGATTAGCATGTACAAAATTGAACAGTTGGCTGACTGCATACAGCAATTTCATTTCAAGGATTGTCTCTGTTGAGCTTCTAGATAAATAAATAATCTAAGCATGATATATGAAATTCTCATCGTTTTCTTTAAAGTCTTGTTAGTGAGGACAGCCGCACTCTATCTTTGTCGTCATGTGAAGAGGAGTTGGGTGTGACTGCTACCTCCTCCCCTTTAGAAAATAAAATTTTTTCACATATGGAGATTCCTAGTTGGATGTAACTTTTTTGAGTTTTCTGTTTTTTAAAGGACAATAAACAATTTTCAATGCTGCTATTTAATACGTTCTTTCTAACTTCTGTCTTTGTCCTTGTACATCCTCTGCTTCTCATTGAAGCCTGACAATAAACAATTTTGAATGCTGCTATTTAATCCATTCTTTCTAACTTCTCCTTTCTTTGTCCTTGTACATCCTCTGCTTCTCATTGAAGCCTAGACGTTATTTGAAAATGCTAAGGAACTTCATCAGTAGATTGATGCCAGGGGTCAAAGATCCTTCTCTTATTAAGTTTGAGGAGGAGAAAGACCCTTTTTTCTTTTTACTGGCACACCATACTAGCCGCCAGGACTTACAGACTATTGCCCATTTGTTGGCTCCAAATGCTTATTATTGTTGGCATCACTTTCTAGTGAACTGATTCTTAGAGATTGTTCCATATGCAGGTCCTAGAAGATTTCTGATTCGTCAAACGTTTGGTCGACTGCAGAGTGAGGAGGTTGCTTGCTTGATTGCTCCTAGAGAGGCTTATTGTTATCCATGATGCTGATCAATACATTTTATGCATAAGTTGCCATGAAAGCTGCTTTTGGTGCAGATGGATACTCATGAGGCATTGTTAATCTCTGACTCATTTCTACTGCTGCACCTATATGCAGGCACAGTTTGTTCGAACTGAGAAAAATGTGAAAGATCTTAATCTTTCTGTTGATTTGATGAAGAACGAAAGTAGGAAGCTGTTAGAAAGAGCAGCTCTAGCAGAAACAGATATGAGACGTGGCCTTACTGACCTAAAGTAGGATCATTACCATCGTCTCGCTGTTAATATCGCCTAATGTTTTCACGCTATTTCTCTTCTGATACCATTTTTGTTGAAATAACTGCAGAAGTACAGGTAATCAAATCCAACGTCTTGCTAAGTCAGTTTACAAGGTTGAGTCACAAGCAGGAGGTATACATGCTTTGTTAGATCCGTGTGTGTGTGTCTATTTAGAATTGGTGGAAAAATCATATCTGTCTATAGGATGATTTCATATCTGTCTATAGTATGTTTATCTTCTTGTTTGGTTGACTTCTCAGTTGCAAAACTTCGTGGAAGAAATTGTCAGTCATGACTTATGGGAAGCATCGCATGCTCATCTAGTCATCAATCATCATCTTCTGGATTTACCTTTTCATTTCATGAATTGACATTGTGTGCAATCTAGCGATTGTAATCCTTCTCTCTCAATTAAGAGGCAGAGGTGTCGAAATTGAATGCCTATATAATTTGTCTACTTCTTTGGGCAGGTCTCATGGATGACCTACGTGAAATTCCTGGTCGGGAGGCACTGAAACTTCGGGCTGAGGCATGTCAATTTGGAACTTGATGTTTTCCTTCTTTTGTGCCTTTCTTGTTTTCTCTACTTTGTGGGAAGTGTCATTGTCTACTCTCTCACTCTCTCTCTCTCTCTCTCTCTCTCTCTACAGGTTGCTTCATTGGCATCAAATCTGAAGCAACAAAGAGTTGCAATGGAGAAACGGATAGTAAAGATATCTGAACTAGGGGTCCCTGTTTGACTGTAGAGGAGCATTATGAGCATCAGGAAAGCATAGACAGAAATTTAAAATTTGTGTGCTCGCCTTCTTTCAAACTATTCTTCCTTTGCACGACCACACACCAATGAGCGAGTTTTCAAAGGCCGGCTTTTGTGTCCATAATGTTCTTTTGTCTTCATTTTATGGAAACAAAAAATTGATACCTAAACCCTTACATTGATGGCCTGAAACACAACTGATCCAAGTACGGTGAACAACTATTTGTAATGGACTGATGCCGAAGTTGGCTTGTCGCATGTGGTCATCAGTGAAAATTCAGCTGATTGCATTGTTGATTGTCCGAAGCTTAGCCTTAAGCGCACAGTTTGCTCATGACTTGCATAAAACTGGCAGGTTGGTCTGTCGTTCGATGTGATGAACAATATATTCTAATGTTAATTTTCAGCTCCTTTTGGAAGCAGTGCTGTTAATTGATGTGATCCATGATTTGGATGGCATAATTTGACTCGACTCACATACAAATGATTCAACATGAAAGCAGGAATCGGTAGTTAATAAAGATGGTCTGATTCAGTTACTAGTCAATTTGATTCATCATGCAATGAATCAGCTGATCACTGGGGGTAAAAGGGATTCGTCTTTAATCTGACATATCCCCATGTCTTGAAACATGATGTTTGTTTTAAGCATTTGGATTCAAACCTAACTAGGATCTGATCATTAACAAGTCCGAACAACCTGATTAAGGCATGGCGCTCACCTTTGATGCTTGAAATGCTTGAAATCTTCTTACAGAGTGTTTGTCAGTTTACTGGGTATGCTTATCCGGAATGAGCCACGAACTCCCTCCTATCATAAGCCATTCATATAAATTTTCCTATTCTCGCAGCTGTACAAAATCTCGTTCACTATGAGATCAACTAATAGCAAGTCGTGACTCACCACAATAATCCGATGAAATTCTCATCGCAGTTTTTATAAATAGAAAACGAAAGACAAAACAAGGGCATCAAAATAGTTGGCATAGGAGGGTTGTAAAAGAATGAGAAGCTTTGTTGCCTTGGGTAACATTAAGGATGCACTCTTCAACTGATAAATGCACCTGCCAGAACAATCCCAGCAAAAATTTGTTTCCGCTATACAGGAAAAATCACAACTGAAAGTGCGCCTACAACAAGCGCAAGCCACAACCAAAAGAAATACAGACCATCTTTCAGTCATTATGGTGCATTAGAATTAGGCTGGTGGCCCCAGGACTAGAAGGAAATGTACCGCCTCTAGATAATTAGTTGACTTTGCAAACCCGTGCAATCACATCATTCCGAAGATTCCGTGAGTTCTGCTGAAACTATTTTCTCATCTGTGTGAAGAGCTCAGGTGGCTTTGTATTTCCACCACCACCAAAAGCAGAGAAGCCACCGGCACCTTGTTGGCTGCTGAAAGCCCCAAAACCAGCTCCTGCACAATACAAGGTACTATGTTTAGGAGACACTAGACCCAATCATATGCGAGGAGAGAGACAGAGAGAGAGAGTCCCTCACCGGTCGGAAATCCTCCCCCAGGAGCAGCTCCTGCAAATCCGGCACCGGATGGAGCAGCTGCACCAAATCCTCCAAAGCCACCTCCAGATGAGGCTGCACCACCAAATCCACCACCACCTGAAGCCATAGCACCAAAACCACCAACAGAAGATGCCAAAGCAGCAAACCCACCGCCAGTAGAACCAACCCCTGCAAATCCACCTGCAGTGGTGGAGGAAGAAAACCCACCAGTAGAACTAGCACTGGCAAAACTGCCACCAACACTGCTAGAAGATGCAAAGCCAGCACCTCCAAAACCTGAGCCAATCTGTCTTGACTGTCCAAAAGTGCCAAGAACTGATCCAAGAGCGGGTTGACCAGGTCCAATCTGTGATGGCTGACCAAATCCACTCTGAGTGGGAACTTGAGTATTTGTTGGAGTACCAAAGCCCCCAGAGAATGCACTTGCATTTGGTGGTTGTGATGGCTGTGAAGATTGTGGAGACTGGAAAGTGAAAGAAGCAGGGCGGAACAGCTCTCCACTAGGTGCTGCCATAGCAAATGGAGAGTTTGTTGAGGTTGTTGCTGCACTACCAAAAGAAACACCAAACGGGCTTCCCTTAGGTGTGGTCGAATTGGGAGTAGATCCAAGGCCAAATGCATTCAGACTTCCCAGACCAAGATCAGGTTTTTCATTGATCTCGGGAGCCACTTCCTCCATCTCATCCTCCTGTGTAGCTGTGACATCCTGACTTTCAACCTTTTGAATTGTGTTAATCAAAGAGGTTGAAAATGGAGTTGAAAATGAAAACTTTCCAGCAGATGGCTGCTCTAGGGGAGCATTCGGTGTTTCAGTTGATTGAGGACTACCTATCCGGTTACTAATGCCTTGAACTCCAGATATCGGTCCAGAAGAAAGTTCACTGGGAGTAGATGAGACTGAAGCTTCTATTTTCACAGTGGATCCACCAGCAGAACTCTCAGGTGGGGGTTCTGAAGGAGCACTAAAACAGACTTTGGGCAAATTCCGTTGTATCTCTGGCTTTTGGTTTTCCAACCTTAATTCCAGGGGTAGTGAGGAAGCAAGTTTAGACACTGTATTTTTAGAAGCCTCAACGGAAGAAGACGTGGTGGAGGGGGAGGGAGAAGGGGCAGGAGGAGAAGTGACTGAGTATGATGATGTTGATGATGAGAATTTTAATGGAAGGGCCTTGTTAACATCTGTTGTTGCTCTGCTACTTATCCAAGATACACCTGATGACACCTCAGATAATGAACTCACTTTGATCGAAGGAACATTAGAGATTGTAGAAGGCTCAATGGAAGATGGATTGGCCAGTGACTCTAATGGAGAGGACATTGATTTAAATGGTGTTGAAAATGAAAGTGATCCCCCAGGAAAGCTTTTGACTATTTCTAGATGTTCATCTGGAACTTTTTCAGGATGCGAATTGGCCAGAGGAACATTAGGGGTGGCAACCAGCAGTGGGTCCTCACTCCTTCGAGATCCAAAGAGTGAGCTTTCAGTTATTTGGGACCCATACTTCACATTTCCACTTGCCAGCTCAGCAAGAAGAGTCTCTTTAGTACTCAAACCAAAAGCCTCACTAGATTTTTCACGAGTCTGCATGGGTGATTTTATGGAGACAGCTGGTGTTTGATGAATATTGGTGTCTCCTACCATTGTGGGCTTGATCTGATCACTAAAAACTGATTTTGACTTATCAATAATAGTCTCACCAGTATACTTTTCTGTAGCAAGATTGTTTCTACTGCCACTCACACTCCTTGGTTTGGTTTGTCCATCAATAAATGATGCTTGGGATGCGGACAAGGAGTAACCAAAGGTACTACTTTTTTGTGCCACTGGAACCATGGATCCTGAAGTTTCATCATCATGTCTGAAAGGACCAGTTGGGCTCTTAGATGCCTTTTCACCAGAAATCTCATATGTGGCTGCAGAAAATATGTCGTGAGAATAGATTAAACAGCCATTCAGTTACTGAATTTGCTAAAGGAAGAAAATCTGTTGAATGATCACTCACCATTAACTCTTGCTCGACGTGTGTAGGTAGCTGGTGTAGTGTGATTTGACTTGGCAACCCCTGATTTCTCTGAAGAGCTAAAATATGGCTCATCCATCAACAGAGACGACTTTGTGCTATCCTTCTGATATTCTCGTGAGAGAATTCTTTTAACCGTTGTCTTTGAAGGCTCAAAACTTGCCCAGCTCTGTACCAATAAAATAATAGCCAAAGACTTTTAGGGCACCATTTAACCATGAGTGCCATATAAAAAACAAGGATAAGTTGACTCTTTGGTCAGAGACTAGACATGTGAGGATCCGTCCGAACGCATTACATTGTATCTATAATTAACAATTCTGCACCTTTGACTAGTCTCCTTAGGAGGACATGATTCTCTTTTGCCAAATTCTTCAAGGAACAGCTGGTATATTTATGTCCACGCAATTTTCTGGTTCCATTACTTCCAATGTCCCTTTCTCAATCACCATTTATTCAGCTTGGGATGCTTAATTCCAGTTCACCAGCACATTATGCTTTTCTGTTTTCTGAACTATAGAGAACTCAATGGACTTGTTACTCTGCACTTTCTAGAATGTATAAATGTATGGTTTCATAATATTTCAACGGTTCCAGATGAAAGGTCCATGTTCCTCAGTTTTTAAAAGAACAAAAATTGCTGCATGTTCACTTTCTCCTTCATATGCATTTTCTTAGTTCCAACCTAATTTCAGATCAAACAGGAAACAAGACTATACTGCATGACATGATTTGATCAGGAAGAAATGCTTTGGCAGAAAGCTAAGCAGCAGAAGCAAGTCTGCACTGCCGGCTGTAAGAGTATCCAACACACTGCTTGAGTTAACTGGTCAGCCAGTCAATCAACTTAGAGCAATTCCGTGAAAGAGGCATTTCTTTTAGTGAGCATCAAATAAAAGTCATCTTCTAAACCATAGTATTAACAAAAGTGAAAGGTTGACTTAACAAGATAATCACCTGATCCAAAGAGTCTCTCCGTCTCCGGGCAGTTTCTGGTTCAGAAGGCTTCAGAACGCTAGTCTGATTTCTTCTAGAATGGTCTTTTGTAGCAATGATATTTGAAAGCGTGATCTTTTTATCTCCTGGGCTTTCAGAAACTTTCGTCACATCAGGGGAGCAGAATGAGGCATCATAGGAAATCCCAATTTCATCAAACAATTCTTTTTTAATGTTCTGCTTAACTGAAGGCGACTCAATACTCAACACTGACATTTGTCTTGAAAGACAGTCAGAAAGTTGCTGGGCAGCTGTTATTTGAGATGTCATCGTGTTATATAAACTTTTCAAGGATTGAATCGATCTGCAAAAAGGTTGAATTAATGCTGCATGCTACTGTATAAGCTATGCACCGTGCATCAAGTTTCTTTATATGTGTAAAGCATGCCATAAAGCCAATATGATTTGCAAAGTGCACTGGTAAAATTGTTCAATCACAGCCAAAGCTGAGAAAAAGATTGATCATAATGGGAACAGACAGACTCAGCCTAACGTTGCAAGGCTGCCTAAATTTTAGTATGCAATATCTAGCAGTGGAAGAGTCTCAGGCGGTCTGAGAAATTTATTGGGAGTGCAAAGAAACTATAAGATGAGATTGCAATTTTAACAGGATGGTGGTACTGGCATCAAATGGAGAAAGGTCAAATGCTAAACTAACTGAAGATATAATCAAACCTGGCAGGCTCATATCTATTTTGGAGACCTCTTCGACCTCCATGAGCTTCACTTATGTCACCAAATTTGTTAAGTTCCAGGGTATTGAAGTGCCTCTCTAATTTAATTAGCTCATTAGTCAGGTCCTGGAATATGACACATAATCAGTTTACTTCATCCGAACAGAAGCATATATGTAAATAGCTAACATAAGAGACCCTAACCTGACTTAGTTTGGAGATGTGTTGCCGTTTCATCTCCAGTTCTGTACTCAACTTCTGCCGATTCCACAGTTCCCAATATTGATCATCCTTAGCTTGTTTAACAATTCCTTCCACATACATTTTCCTAGCCAAAACTGAAAGCCACATGAACAATTGCCAATAAGCTTACCTTCATTAGACAATCCAGTGAAAAGCAGAACCAGCAGAACTTCACCAAATGAAGGTTGAAAAGTTGCTTGACCCAAAAAAATAAATGGGTGAAAAGTTGTACATATTCCAGCAGTTAAACTAAGTATAAATGGCTGAAAAACACGATGAGGCTAAAAAGTTCAGTAGGAATTAAGTAAATCAACTCTAAACTTTTGATGAAATTTTACTTTATTTAACCACATATCGTATCTACACAAGCAATTGGTTGACTAAAATTGGCAAAACCAATGACTTGCCTACAGCCTTAATATATGTTTCCAAATGAATTACATACTTTACCTTGTACAGTGTTGTCGAGCAGGCTTTGAACTTCTTCAAGTCGTTCATCCACTATACTCTACAATGTCCAAATTAAACAAGATTAAAACTAAGTAATATACAAGTGCAAGTCCATGGAGCCAAAGATATAACATACATAAGTGACTATAGCAAAACAACAAGATCATCAGAAATAGCCACAAATGCAGTAAAAGGGAGAAATTAGAGAGAACTTTAAAAGGAACATATTAACTCTGCGTACAAAATCATTGTTATGAAGGGACAGAATGGAAAACCAAAAAAAAAGGCATTTTAAGCACTAATAGAAAAAAGAGAAGTGACCTCTTCAGTATACATGCATCTACCATCATGACAGAAAGGAACTCAGAGTCCTTGTTTCTTATACTGATAAAGGACAGAAGGAAATCACCAAGCTTCCAGCAATCAGAAAAACTTACATCTTAAGAGCAACATAGCATAGATGCACAATAATATAAGCTGAATTATAATAGCGTGGGGAAGGGACTTGATACAGAACAACTTAGAATAGAAGATAACCCATATTAAGAATTTCAAGACAGAAAGCAGTGAGAGCTACAAGAGAAACTGCAAATAAACACAAAAGAAATATATCATGTGAGGTCTAAAGATATACCTTCCACATCATGCATTGGCTGGAAAGATTCCCAATTTTCTCTTCTATCTCTTCAACTGGACCTTTCAGTGAGATGGTACATGCATCCTTAAAGCCGCCCTTCCGCACTATAGAGTCCAAAAGTGTGTCCAATTCATTGACCATCTCCTTGATCTGGAAATTCAATGAAAGCCAGTCCTTATTAAACAAGAAGTCATCTGAATCCCGAACAATCCCTTTCCTCAATTAAACCATGAAGGCTAATCCCAAAGTCATAACCATAAAAAGCACCACTAGAAAACAGAGAATTTTAAGGTATTCAAGCGACAAATCAACTATGAGTAGAAAAAATTAACGCAAATCATGGCAAGAGAATTTATATACACCATACAATCAATACTACAGTAAGCACTATTGGTTAAGATAAGAAGATGCCCAAAATGTACAAACTTTGTATAATCAAGATTAACTACGTAATGGGTAAGAGATTATTTCATCACAAAAGACTCTCACATTGCCAGATTGCTTTGATGTGATTGGATCCTTCTTAGAAATCCCAGTCTGGGGCAGACTTTTTATGTTCTCCATGGAAGGATACAAATGATGGGTAGATGGTAAACCCAAAGCAGAGTTTTCATGCAGCAACTGCGAGCTACGAATAGAAGGCAATGATTCAATAACCCCAACCTCCTTCGGAGCTCTCTGTCCTCTACCTTTGACTGGAACACCAGATAGGTTGACTGAAGTAGGTGGGGCAGAACCTTCTTTGGGTATGGGATTTCCAAAAGGGGTACCTGGAACATTGGCAGAAGCTACACCAAAGGCAGTTTGAAACTTGTCGCCTTCAAATTGATTTGAAGGGAATCCAGACCTAGATTCAAAGCTATTTGGAGATGTTACTTTCCCACTCAGCCATGTTTGAGATGGAGAGATCTGAAAACCATGGGAAGCTGTTTCAGCTGCCACTTTCTGACCAGCTTGAACATCATTTTGCATCACTTGAGCAGTACTACTGGAATTAACTCTAAACTTTTCCACAAATGAAGGACTAGATCCAACCCCTACAATCTGTTTGGCGTCTTCTCTGCTTTCTGTGAGGTTCTGCATTTCCTTAGGCACTGGGAACTTCAATGTTGATTGGTCAAGAAATGTGTTTTGCGGCCTTGGAAAGAGAGACTGAGTGGAAACTGTGCCAACTAAATTCTTTTCTTCCAGTGCCTTTTCCATTACATAAGACCTTTGTGGATGTGCAAATGAATTTAGATTCCATTTTTCAGTTATAGCTTCTTCCCTCTCTCTTTGATTAGTAATTAGTCTGGCTGTTGCAGACTCAGAAGACTTCGTATCAGCTTTCACAGCAATCTCATGATCTTTCAATATGTTGTATTCTGCTGTTCTGATGTCCTGAATTTGATGACCTGTAGAAACCTGTAATGAAATCCCCTCTCCCAAACCCGAGGAAACAATGGAACTCAGTTCTTCTTGGGCTTCAACTCCAGAAATATCCTCTTCCACATCAAACGGCCAGCCAGTGTCAGGTAAATCAGTTTGTTCTGCAACACTACAAAGAAATAACACATCAGGCACTGTAGCAGAAGTGAGTTGAAGAGGCCTAACATGTCGGCAACAGATTTGACAAGGTAAAACACAATCAACAAAGCAATTAAGAGAGGGAAAAGGAGAATACCAGGCAACATTGAACATAATGAGCTTTCCTTCTAGAGAGAGACAAAAAAGGATGCAAAATGGCGAGAGTTCCTTTGGTTCCTCAATTCCAAGTTGAACTTTGACTTTCTCATGCATGGATACTTTGTCAATGCAAAGGCCCAGGATTGAATTCTCGTCATCATTGTCTGACCATAATAGAATTTTTAAATCTCCTCAGTACAGATTGGTACTTACAGCAAATAAGAAAATCAAAATGCATGAAGAGAAACCAAAAAGCAAGAGGAGACTGTCATCTGCATGAGTTGATCAATGTACCACTGCCCCATTTTTCTTTTTGTTTAAGCTTATCATACACTACACCATGTTGACTCGAATTATTCATCAACTACTCTACTGTGGAGCTACCTAGGAAAACGAGATCCAATCATTTCGAAAAAGCTTCATATAGCAATCCTCTACTAATGTCATTCACTCCAAGTCAGATCAACAAGAATATGAACCACAAGTACTTGAAACAGGAGAAATTGCAAACGTGCAAGAAAATGTAGTTATCCTGTCCTTGGAGAACATTCGCACTTTTGGAACTCTGATAAGGAATGGACAGAGTACATATCTAATTTTCCCGAAAAATGAATGTAAACATAGATTAACTAGCAAATAATGTATTAGATGAAAATGATTATAAATTTCTGCAAGGCAATGTATAAGTCCCTCTAATAACTAAAGCCTCATGTACCTTGAAGCTCGATTCTTGGAAGCCAGTTTTCTCGATCAATATCTACAAGTACTGTTTCATTCATCTCCACACCAAGTGACCAACTGAACAGGATAACATGCTCTTTCACATTTTTCTGGTTAGCTGCAATTGCAAGCTTGCTAAAATAAAGAAGAAGAAGAAAAGAGGTTAGCCTTAATCTGTTATGCAAGATCGCTTCAGGTAAAACTGCAGAAGGAAAACTCTGATCATATTATCAAAAGTCAAATATCTATATGTAAGTCGGAAAAAAGAGGATATCTGTGAGTTTAACTTTCTCATGAGATGAAGGTGTTATTAGAACCAAAGCAAGGAATCCAAATTTGCGAACAGGCATGTAAATCATGTTAATTTCCCAATTGGGATGTTTCCATGATGGAGGACCAAATCTTCAACAAGTATTAACATGAAATAATTAGACCATAATCAGGGCTTTGAACCTGAGACAAGTGATAAAAAAAATCACGTATTAAATGGCCACAAGTCAAAAGAAAAACAAATTGAAATATTCTGAAATTATAACTCTCTCAAACGAGATATGCTAAGAGATGCAAGCAATCAGAGTCTCAATGAAAAATAAAAGAGATCAATTATGAAGAGAAAGTGAATTCAGAACATTACCATTGCTCCAAATAGCTAAAGAACAGATATGGCCCACATCCTGCGGGAACAATATCATCCATAATTCCAGGGAAAACATCACAAAAGGACTGCAGTATCACCTCAGAAGAAGCCTACAGAAATGAATATTACCAAAATGACTAATTAAATCGTCATAATGCTACATAATCAGAAAGAACAAAGTTGGTTTGCAAATCAAAATTCTTGGACATAATACTGAGGACGTCATATAACAGGTTCAACATCCCCATATTCAAATATGTTGTCATACATATAACATACAGCCAGCCACTATTATCATGCCATCATAGGAAAATGGAAAACTATTGAGACATAGGAATATGCCCTCTCCTTCACACTCTAGTCGCAACATCTAGCAGCAATGGACTCATTTAAATAATTGTAGAAACTTGCACAGCCACGATAGCAAGAGCACCAAGAACTTTTCTATTGTCACCAATGACATCTTGAGATGGTAAAATTTTGATTAGAACATAAATGTTAAAACTGGCTCAAGAGAAAAAACAACTGTCTTACAGAATTGCAGAAGAACCAATTTAAGTACAAGAGTAATTCTAACACCATCCCAGCGAGAATATACAGTGCAAGACGATTTGGTAATTGAGGGACCCTGGCAGATCAGTGTGACCAGATATAGTAAGGAGACTAAAACTACTTCAATTACAAGCCAATTACCCTAAAATCAAACTGAAATCAACTTCACAAAAACCACTTGTTAATTGTTCTTCGAGTACACAAGAGTATACAATTTAATTTCTAGTGACCACAGGAGGTTGCTCACGAACTTTCTTGCTGCTTAATGATGATGATGATGATGACAATAATAACAATAACAATATCAGCCAAATCTGATAAGATCAAACAATTGATAGTTAAAAATGTGTCAAGAATTGTTTCGCCCACATGAAAAAACTTGCCGTCTCTGGTCCTGATTACTTGCAAAAGATAACTATCCTCCATGCCATCTGAGGTAAGTTGAAAGCACCCCAGAACGATGCAATCAGGACGAACCCACTTGAGAGAATCCACTGTCAACATAATACAAGAAATTTTCAGTATTGCAGATATCAAGTACTGGGAAGATAGCTAGACCTAAAATCAGGGTAAAATCAAACAATAAAGCATATTAATCTATTTTTGCATACCTATTAAATAAAACACCCACGCTTCAATAGGAAAATCCAAAACAAAGAATAAGTGAAGCTAAATTTGACCAAATGAAAGGGGTAAATGCAAATTTAATGTAGACATTAAATTAATCGGAAATTGACCTTCTGAAAGGCAAGTCCTGCCGACAAGTCTTAGCCCACAGGTCAAAGTTACAACCTTCTTTCTAGAGTAACCTAAAGAGAAGTACTGCATATTACATAATGAACTGATGCACAGCGCAGTTTTTTTTTTTTTTAATATTCTCTATTGGATCTTTGCATTTGGAAAAGGCCATTAGTTCAAGCATATTTTTGACAGCTAGGATTTTTCTTTTGAGAGATGGAACCACCAGAAATAAAAGAGCTACTACACAAACCCATAAAACAATGTCAAATTTTGCTTTCTCTGGAATGGTAAGAAATTAACCAAGCAAAGATACAGATAAACTCCGTATCATTAAAGGCACTAATAACCCTGGAACCGGGCAACTTGGACAGTGAGAAATAATTGTAAATTCATCAAATTAAGACAGCTGATTAGTTTCTTGTAAAGAGGATTTTGATATATAGTCACTGAAACATTATAGTCATGCACAGGGCTATTGGAGGCATGCCTTCAGATAATAAATTATGAGCAAACTTCCAGACACAAAAATCTGAATTAGAACATCAGAGCCAATGTACCTTTCACATTAAAGGCATCAGACTCTCCTGTCCATGCTTGAAGTGACAATGTGATGTGCAACGTTTCATTGAATTTGGATGAAAGAATGCTTAGGCTGTTATCCCTTGCCACAGCAATATAATCATTTGCACTGCAGTCAACTAAATGGAGAAATGTGTAAAACAGAGAATCACAAATAACGAGAACAACTATGCTAATTTTTCATTTTTCATTTTAAGGCATGACCGTCCAAACTAATAATTAATACACCATAAAGTAGAACTAAAGAAGTAAACAGAAAAACTTTACCAAACTAGACAAAGATGATCTTTAAGGTACTCTACAAGCATATTCTGTGAAAGCCAGAGCAGAGTTCACTCCAAGATCATTGTAGTATCAAAGAGTAATAGAATGACGAAAGTTCGTATGTTTGATCCGATTATAGACCTTTCAACAAGAGATTTCTTTGATCAGGTAACCATCAAAATTTAAACGATCTCCCATATCCACACAATGTAATTCAAGACAGCATGCTAAGAGAAAGCTAAGTGCAAGCTTCATGTCAATTCTTCCTTCCACATAAGAAAAGCTATTTGGTGGAACTTTCAAACTATAATCAGGGCTAAACAGATGCAACAGCGTTTGTAGTATGTGAATTTTAGTTCATTCACTGAAATCCAAAAAATCAGCACTAGACAAGTTGGTCTCTCAAACCCAAAGAGAGAAAATGACACATTGAAATAGTATCCATGTTCTCGTGCATGAATTGATACTACAACAAAAGGAGAACCATAATCAAGCAGCCTTGTCGTGCAATAAATAAGTGATACAGCATAAAGTAGCATTGCAGAAAGTAAACAGAAAAAACTTTACCAAACTAGACATTCTTGACGGTTAAGCTACTTTAAAAGGATACTTTGTGGAACCCACGGCAAGATTTATTCCAGAGCTCATCACAGTGTATGCAAATACACTTGTCCACAAAACACTATGTTTGATCAAATTATAATACTTTCAGCAGCAGACTTCGTTGAATCAGATAGCCATCACAGGTGAACGCACCCCATAAACAAAGAATATAAATGAAGATAGCATGCCAATTGAACAAACTTGATTTAAACAAGCACTCAAAATAAGCAGAGTCTAAGTGAAAAAACTCTTGATTTTTTAAGCATACCGGCATCAACATTATCCATGAAAGACTTTAATGGTCCATCAATACTCCCAAGATAAAGGCTCCCGCAGCTTGTTAGAAGAATGTATGAATCTTGTCTCTTCTTTAGCCAACTCATGCCCTTTAGAGAACTTCCTTCATCTACTGAGCAGGAAAAAAAAGGTCGTTGCTCCTACACAATTTAAGAGCTCAATTAGAAGCAAACCCTTGTCAGAAAGTGTATATGCATTAATCCTCTGATATAATAAATATAGAGAATTCTAAGAATTGCACGTGATGATAACGGATAAAAGGAAGTTTTCTCCTTATTAACCCCCTTGTCAAAGTGTTTCAATTTCTAGGTTTTAAGACAACATATGTACTAGCCTGGCAAATAACTTACATGCAAAGCTGTGGAGAAATTGCAAATGATCACCGCCTATTAAAGATATGTTTTAGGTTTTGGTACATGGTGCATCATATGCACAAAGAAGACAATTGACAATGTAAGCAAACCTAATAAATCAGATTTATTGACGATTTTGTACATTAGCCTATGTCCCACAAAATGATGCTACAACTAGACCAGAACAATAAAACTCAATTAGGAATGTTACTCATTACTAAGGGAGGATACTGTCCACCTACTTCGTTTTGGTTCATAATTTTGTCATGGATAACTTGAACCCTACAATCATTTGCAGATATAAAACGAAAGCGAATGTAATTAGAAATATCTCAATTCCCAAAAGCCAAAAGAGCATATGCAGGAAAATGTCCAAAACGCAGGGCCAGCTATACCTAATCCTAATCTGAACTGAAGGTAACAATATAGACATCGCTTGCCGATTGGTCAGCGTCTAACAAAAATTCTCAAAGAACATGCTCAGAAAAGAATCACAACACGAAGGCTTTAGCATCCCCACATATAGGGAATGTAGCTAGATAAGGAATTCCGGTCCCGAAGGTTCAGCCCCGTTCTCATTTAAACATTTCTAACAAAGGGACTCTGAACTAACCTTATTGAGAAGCGAATTAACAGAGAAGAAGTTAATAGTTCCCCCAACAGAAGCTGCAAGCGTCGAAGAATCAGTAGAAAGCGAGAGCAAGCCGACTGTCCCCACTGGTACGTCTACGACGCTCAATTCTAGCACGGAAGAACCAGTCCCCTTCTCCTTAATCTTCTTCGCCGACTCCATCACATCCCCGGTCCTGGCAACACAAAATCCTACAAGCCGGAACAGACGATTAGCACCGAAGTGCACCACCACAGGCCATCAACTGGATGAATGAACCGAGGAATTAACTCACCGTAGGAGTGGGCCACGAAGACGAGCCGGAATCTCTCGGAGACGGCCAGCGGCTGAGACGGGACGCGGTCGGCGCCGTACAGCTTGGAATCTCCGCCGCCCGGGGGCTGGACCGGCACCGACTCGCCGATTCGGTCGAAGAAGAAATCGGAGGTCCCCACGACCTCGCCTTCGACCTCGTCCTTCACGTCGATCGCCGGGGCCATGACCGGAGATGGGGAGTCACAGGCCGGAGAGAGATGGAGCGAAGGAACGGCCGCTCCGATCGAGAAGAACCGGTGAAAATGGCCGAACTCGGAGGTCACGTTCCCGTTTACTTCGGGGCGAAGACAGTGAGGGTGAAGGGCGAGAGGTTTTTGGGCGGGAAGAGAGAGAGGGTCGGGTCGTGCCCTAGAAATGTCTACCCACTCGCAAATTTCCAAAGTAACATTCCATTCACAAACATAATATAAAATAATATATATCCGTAAACATCGTACTATCTCCAAAATGCATAATAGAGTTAATACCACGAAAAAAAAAATCAAACCGACATATTTATGAAAAATTTAATCTGAATTAATCTTTACATCATTAAAAAATTCTTAAAACAAATATACTCCAAACTAACGAGAATTATATTCGCGGACTTACCGTGTCAATTAAGTTATTGTCATACACCATCCAGCTTTACAACAAAATTTGACAGAAACTAATGAAAGGTAATGTATTCGGAGAATAATTTGTTGTGGTTAGATGGGACCTCGTTGATTTTATTAAAAATATAGTGAAATTATCCAAATTATCCTAAATATCATTCTTTGTGTGCAATCACATTGCACGTGTTTTCTTTTTGGCCACGCTTAAATAATTTTGCCAGCGTGGTATGTTCAAGAACTCAATATATTGATTTTTTAGAATAATGTTTTTTCGAAACTCTTAAGTTTTCTGACATGACAACCCAAAAATAATCAAAATTAGGTTAGCGTCACTTTTGCATAAAATCATTAAAAAATACTCATTGGAAAGAATTAATTACATCGGATTGGAAAATATTGAAGATTTGATTGCAATTGCACAAACATTTCAAATCAGATTGTATATTTAAAAAAATGTTTAGAACTGTTTGCATAATTTTCCCTAAAAAAAGGTTGACTTTAATATGGAAAGAGGTTTAGTTTGATAGCCCAGTGGAATAAAATAGTTTCTAGAATCATATTGAAAAGTTTTTATAAAGTTTGGGGATTAAAGTATCTTTTTTTCTTTCTTTTATTATTATTATTATTATGGTGATAGCATGTTAAATATTTAACTGCGCAACTTTTAAACATAACCCTATTGCAATTTCATGGGATTCGAATATGAAGTCTTGAACCACACATGATTCAAAATAAAGATTCAAAATTTATTGACAATTGATAAGAGCATGTTAGCAAATAAAGTGCATCAATTTTGTTGATAATGTCTACACATAATCTTACACATATAAAGAGGAATAACTATATCGAAAATTCTGAAATTTGTCAGAAAAGTGTAATTTAGTTTTAAAAAGCACAATTAAGTCAAGTTGATGTGATTAACTCTTTTTATTAACTCTGTCCAACTTAAGAATCGGTAAATATTGACAGGTTTTGAGACTCTATTGCACTAATTCGACAAGTTTTAGATTTAAAGTGCATCAACTTGACAAGTTTTAGGATTCTATTGTATTTTTTTTTCAAATTTTAGAACTCAAATCTACTTTTTGAAATCTTTAGTACTTAATAACATTTTTCCTGACTTTTGGTACACTTATATCCATACAAAAATATACACTATTGAGTATAATCTTGACATCAAGCCATAAGCGGTAGGTGTACGAGCACATTGGCAATAACAAAAAGCGTTTCACTAAAAATCTCAAATTGATACACTTAAGTTACATCTACCTCAAACTAATTTTCGCGTCACAAAATCTCCCAAAATGTGGTCAATTTGACATTCTTTTGGGAGTGAATGTGACATGATCATACTAATTTGGGATTTTTTTAATACATAAATTAGTTTTGGGTTAAATGTGGTTAGAATGCACCCAATTTGAGTTTTCTAGCAGTATGAATCCTAATAACAATTATACTGATTAGAATAATATTTTTATATAATTATTTTTTTTTCACCAAGAGTGTTCTTAATTCTTGTCGAGTCGAACCAAATCAGCAGCTCAAAGGGGAAATTCATCCTTTTGCTACTAAATTACAGCCTTTCTAATTTCCCCCCTATTGGAAAATTTGAGAATTGGCTTTGAACCCGACATTTAAATCGGTTCAAATCGTTTACATTATAGATAAGAAATTTTTTCCAGCTTGATTTCTGGAAGAACGATAACCCCTTGCTCAATAGAACACTCCTGAAGAAAATCTGATAATGTCAAGCTCACTGGATTAGACTAACTTAATTACATCAAGCAGTCACGAAGTTACTTTCTATTTTCAAATGTGGGAATTATTTTAGGAAATATTTCGAGCAACTCCTGCTCGATTTATGAAAGTTTGAAATCTCCCTTATATGTATGTACTTACTGCTTTTAGAAGCTGCGAATAGAGGAATAGTTGACTTGAGATGGAGAGGAGTCAAACCCAAGGTGACATGGGCGACGAAGGAGCCAAAGTACTCAAAGCATCGTTGTTTCTTTCTGTATTGCAGCACACCGGCGATGGAGTCTCCAGGGGTGACGAAGCTGCGCGGCCCGAGGACGTTGAAGCGGGCGGATCACATGCACCACGGAGATCTGATCCTCCGGTCTTCCAGCGTGTGAACGCTCTGATCGACTCGATCGGCCGGTGCCGGGGGCCGTTCGAGAAGCGGGTGATGGCGAGCGACCTCAAGGATCACCAGAACCGGCTCATCCTGTGGAAGGAAGACGTCCGGGAGTTCATATTCCCGTTGCTTAGGGGAGACGACGCTCTGGAGCTCGGCGTGGAGGTGACGGTGTTCAACACGGAGGGGAGGACGTTCCCCATGCAGCTCAAGTTGTGGGGCCGCAAGGTAAACGTCTTCATGGGCAACTGGAAGGTCTTCGTTAGGGAAAATCAGTTGAAGGAATCGGATGTCCTCAAGATTTGGGGGTTTCGCGACGTCCGAACCGATGGTCTGTGCTTCGTGATCGCCATTCGGAGACCCTCGAAAGCAGCCGGGCAGGTACCGCCGGAGAAGGGGACTCGAAGAGAAGGACGGAAGCGCGTCCAGTCGAAGCCCCCGGAAGGCACTTTCATCTAGCTAGGTCTTCGTCGCATTCATCTTCATTAGCCTCCATTCCACCTTTCGTTCGAGTATTGACGCCTACTTTGGTGCTTAAACTATCTTCTGCTGATATCTTAACTGTACATTCTTCTGTCTCTAATGTGAAATTTGCTAGGACCATTGCCAACTGACTTTCTACTGCAAGATCATTGCTGGATAGTCCGTTTGTGTTAACTCGTTCCTCGCCCTAAGGCATAGAATATGAAAACGAGCGCAGCTTTTCTCGCTTAGTATGTCACAGTATCGTGGAAAGACAGTAGCGTCTTGGTTTGCTGCTTGTAAGATCAGTCTATCCCAGACGTAGCTGATCTAGGATGGGGTTTCAACGGAGCTGACGATACTAGACACAATCCGCTCAGACAACTCGAACGAGAGAGGTAAAACACAAGCTACGGAAAGAAAATCCGAATACGGCAATTCATATATTGTCACGAACCACCGCGGATTAACACTGTCTTTGCTATACAGGGGACTGATAGGGTTCCAACTCAACGTAGAAAAGCAAATCATGAATCCATTAATGACAATTTAGATGAGTTTCCATGGAGATTGGGGATGGACCAGTGATACTCCGTTGTCTGCAAAATCCAATCTTTCCAGGTTACAACCTTTCTTCTATCTAAACGGCATGCTTATGCGAAGAAAAGGATATGATTGATTGCTTAATTTCTATGGATTTATATTGATTTAGCATTCAAGCTCAGAGAGTGATCGAGAGTTTTTATTATTATTATATTTTTTCATATATGGGTGAAGAAATTAGCATGCGGAAAGATGATTGTCGGATATGTCTTGAATTCGAACTCGTAAAGAAATCCGTCGAAGCGGTTTCCAACCTTGACTAGATTTCCTCATTCAGATAATCTTCTGGCTCAAGTGCTTTTTTGTATAGTGGTCATGATTCTATAATTCTCCAAATTCATATTGAATTTTTTAGTGAAAATCTCTCCTTTATGTAATTTCTTTTCTTGCATGAGAATTGAATTGCAAGATGGTCATGTGTGATTTGGGCTTCGGCTATTTCGGCTAGGCAAACACAAGGCAAGGGATTAAAAAGCTTTGAACTCTATACTCCTAAAATGGAAGATTTTGTATGATTACTATCAATTTATTCAAAAAGTTAAGCAACTTAAAAAAAATTGCACGATTTAATATTTAATACCCTAACAAGTTTCTAGCATTTTTCTAGCATACCATGTCAATTAACAAAACAACATATATCATGTTCATGAATCCAAAGCGGAGTTCAAGTCTTTCTATCCCGAGCACTGGCTGGATTTACAGGCCTAACTCATGCCATCCTCAGGCAGGCCTTGTTGTGGGCTTGAGCCCATTTGATGGGCCTCTGCGTTAGGCCTACGCCTCATTATTCACGTTAATAAAAGCGCAAGAATACATATTTTTCTAAAATACCATTAAAAACCCTAACTTATATTCGCTATAACGTCAATACCTAGAGTGTTTTTTTATTATCACCAAAGCTCCCGAAATTGTACCAATATGATAAGAATAACCTTATGTCTCTTCAAAGAAAAGTATAGATTTTGTCCACTATGACATTCACATCTCAATTTTTTTCACGTCAGTTATAAATTTATCCCAAATTTGTTTTAATGCGACGGAAATGTATGTTCTTTTTTTGTCCACATTTATCACATTATTGCAAGTTTGGCATATCTTGGCAACATAAAAACGTTTGAACCTTAATGCCAAAGTGTTAAAATTTAATATTTTGTACAATGGTATGTAATTTGAAGTATTGATGTCATACTTGGTATGATTCAAAGTTTTGGTGGGTATCAATCCAATCATTTTTTTAAATGTAATTACTGTTATATTGCCAAAAGTGTGTCTAGTCGAACTAAATCAGCATTCTATAAAGGAACATTCATCCTTTCTTCGATTGCAAAAATCTAGATTTCGTCACTAAATGACAGTCTTTTCATTCCCCCTGTCGAGAAACCGGCATATATTGGCTTCCAAATCGACATTTAAATGGATTTGAATCACTTAAAAAAGATCACCTTTCCGCCGTTTCAGCTATTGATTCATGGGAAAAAGATAAATCTTGGGTTAATCGGACACTCGTGAAGAAAATCTAGTAATGTCGAGACTAAACTGGAGTATATCTCAATTAGGCAAAGGATAACATCAAGCAGCGTCAAGTAATACCATTCCAATTTGAGAATTATTTCTGAAGCATCACCGTTTCTATCCGTATTGAAGCACACTGGAGATCGAGTCTCTGAGGGCGGTGAACATGCGCGATCGAAGGACGTTCGAGCCAGCAGCCCGTTTGTGCCGGTTCTTGAGCCGGTCGATTTGGACCCTCAGACGGTACCGCGTGTGAGCGCGCTGATCGACTCCATGTCGGGCAATGCCGGGGCCCGGTTCGAGAAGTGGGTGATGGCGAGCGACACCATGGACCCATAGAAACCGGCTCATCCCGACGAAGGGCGTAGAGGTGAAGACGTTCGATACGGCGAGGAAGATGTATCTTCTGCGGTTCAAGATTTGGTGTGGCAAGGTTTATGTTCTTACGAGCGATTGGAAGGTATTTGACAAAGAAAATCAATCGAGGGTCTCGGATGTCCTGACCACATGGGCATTTAGCGACGTCCGATCCCGGACATTGTGCTTCGCGATTTCTTGTAGGAAATTTTAAATTATTAAATGATGGCGTGTTCTAATATTTTAATACCATATTGTGATGATAGTTGCCTGATATAACATCATAAAGCAGAAGATTTCTTGAACATAGTCCTCACTTTAAGCGGTAAACTCTAAAAAGATCACGCCTCTTTTGCTGAGCGTTCGACTTATCATGGAAAATAGTATTTTATCTGCCATCAATCAATTAAAGATGTAGCCGATCTCTTGGTAGAGTTGGCAATGCTAGATATGATCCATTTACATGACTTGAAGGAGGGAGTTATAACATAGGTTATCGAAAGAAATTTAAAAATGCCACTACAAGTCACGCCACGCCTAACTTTATATTTTTAACGCGAATCGATTCATACCAACGCGTTCTTCAATATAATTCAATGTTTTGCATGTAGGATATAAATTAAGATATCTAAGATCGATATGAATTGAAATGCCAATGCAAATCGCGGGCCCTACGTTTTGGCAATGTGACTTTAGTTGCTGGATTTGTCTTGGAAAGCTAACTGGTGGGTTCCTTGATGTTTTACTTTGAAAGGCAAATTATGAATCCATGGATGAAATTGAGCTGAGTTTCCATGGATGTGGGGACTATTCAGTGGATTTCTTGTCAAATTGTTCATAAAGTCAACTCTCTGTCCAGGTCATACATTGCTCCTTCGGTCTGAAAGTCATTCATATGTGAAGAAAGTGTTTTGAAGGTTTATGATTGTTTGATTATTCTTTATGGATTAATGACTGATTGCTTATCCTTTATGGATTAATTTAATTGAGCATTCAAGCTATCATCAAGAGTTTTCTCTTTCTTCCTTTCTTTGATCTATTAAGTGAAGGGATTGAGCATGGAGAAGGGCGACCAGAGGAGGAAGGGTGATAAGCAGAATTGATGATAATATGTCTCAAGTTTAATCTGTAAAAAGAAAAAAAAACACTTATAATTTGAATGGTTTTCTAGTTTGAGTATGTTTGCTAAGAGGGATTTCCTAATTTGACGCTCGAAAACAAAACAATAAGATTGTTTGAGTTCTCTGTAAGAAACTGCGCAATAATACTTACAATTCTTCAGACTTACAGTGAGTTTCTTGGCTCACTCTCTCCCTAGAGTGGGTAGAGTCACTCATGTCAATTCAAGTAAATCCATGATATCCCATTATTATATAAATCGTGACCAACTCGATCGAGTTTATTTCACGAAGAATAAATGATTTGGAATATATCTTCCCAATATCGATTTCCATCTCGAAAACTCATGAGACTTTTACATCATTACGCTTCTGTCCAGAAGAATTATGAATGCAATCCGAGCGTCTCAGCCCCGAAAATGCACGACGTTTTATTAAAGACGATCACGTGGATCCCTCGTTGGAACCGCCGAACTCGAAAACAGCAGCAGCGAAGATTTCGGGAACTCAACGTTAGACAGCAACGAAGGAAGTCACACATAATACATAGTTTTATAGAGTTTCGAGTCTACCCACCAGCTGATACAGCTGTGGACAAAAAAAGTTCGTCACCGCTCAACTCAATGCCTTGCAAGCTTCCAAAACAACAGAAGAAAAAAGGTAAAAGGGAAAGAAAAGCCAGCTGAATTCTTCCACGACCTCATCTTGCTGAGAAGCGAAGCCTAGAATTCCATAAGAACTTGCATCTTCCTGGGCGGGTGACCGTTCCTCCTTCACCTCAGCCAAAATGATCCTTTCCGTGTATAAGTAAGTTATTAAGAGAGGCCTTCTACGTTGTGTAGATCGCCCCCGTGCCCGACACAATAGCACGGCACGGCATGACACAATAAGACAATGACCCTCCGTCCCGCGCCCATTTGAATAGAGAGTGCGAGGGAGGGGGAACAGACTTTGGGGCCGCTCCTAAAAAGGCCCGCCACCACAGGGACTAGAAACACCGCATGACCAACCCACAATACATAATGTCACAGGTTATGTTTAGTAGCCTATACTTGACTGAAGGAAAATTAAAATTAGACCCTTCATTGGGTTAAAGAGGGAAGGTTTTTCGGTTAGCTTGGGGGGTTTTTGGGGTACGGGTTTAGAATTGAGCCCCGCTGAATGTCTGGCCGTAAGACCAGCTGGACGGGGCCGCGTTGTTGGAGACCAAGGTGCGGCCGTCGCTGGTGGTGACCTTGAAGGAGAGGGCCTGGCCGTTGAGGTACGAGTTGCTCTGCCAGTTCTGGCCCCAATTCCTGGACAAGGCCTGCCACCCGGTGTTGGAGCCTTTGATCGACGCGGCCACCACGTCCCCGGCGCCGCCGACGTTGGTAATGAGGACGAGGTTGAAGTAAGAGTGGCCATTGATGGTGAACCTGATCCCACCCTTTTTCACACAAGCAACCCTGTATGAGCACATACGCCGTTAGCGAGCTTATTGACGATGAAGAGTTGACAGGACTTCAATTAGTATTTTCTACCAAAAACAGAAAGTGCCAAGATCTAACGAAAACAAACGCTGAGCTCGTTCAGACTGTGGACTCACCTTCTGTACTGAACAGGTACTATTCCGGCTTTGTACTGCGCGATGTGCTGGAAGACCGGCTGGGCGAGGTCGAAGTGCTCTAGAGGGGGATTACACCATCCTCCATTGTCATTAGGGAGGGCAGGGTTAGGAGGGCAGAAATTGGTGGCGGTGATGGTGATGGAACCAGACAAGCACCACCGCTGGTCATTCGCACACTTGATCTCATAGCACGCTCCACAGCTCTGCCCATTGTTGAACAGGGCAGTGCTCAGGGCAGCTGTGTTTGTGCCATATCCTTGGCTATATAGATTCCCATACCCACAAGCCCCACCTGAAACAAATCCAAAGAGACTGTTAACTCAGAAACTTAAAAAAAAAAAATGTCGCAGAACATGTAATTCGTCGGTCCATTGCACTGTCAGAAACATGTAAGCGTGGACGTCACTGTTTCTTGATGTGTGATTAGCGGTCTCTTACAGGGACGAGTTTAGGAGATGATTTCTCACGAACCCGCCAGGGGAAACTGTGAGAGCGACGGAAAAGAAGTGCAGAATTTATGAGAATGCAAGGAAGGGGATTGCTGTTTTATCTCACTACTAACTCACCCATTGTTCCAGAAGCATCACTTCCCCCATAGAAAGTGGCATGGGCATTGGTCCATCCGCTCCCACCACTTTGGACTGTCTTCAGCAATGTGAGGAAGGCCACAATGGTGAATACTAGAGAACCCATTTTTGGCTTGCAGTGAGAAGTTTCAGCCCAAGATGAGAGAGAGAGAGACAGGGAGACAGAGCGGCTTGGAACTTTAAGTGAAAGGCCTAGGAGAGAAGTGAGGAGGAAGAGGGACAAGTCGATTGCTTATATAGAAGTGGAACGCATGGGAAGTGGTGGGGAATAAAATAAAGGGATGGAAACATGGAGGAACAGTATCTAAACTACTAACTGAAACAGAAAAAACTGCTAAAAAATTAACACAAGTGTTGTGGACATGGAGTGGGGAGGACTCCAATTTTCTTTTTTCTTTCTTTTCTGGAATCCCCCGTATTCTGCCTAGATTTGTGATCCACCTAAGTGGACTTTTTGACCTTTTTCGTTTGTGAGAACCAAGGCACATTGGGAAGGGCCCAGTGGCTCAGTTGAAGACCGGTCAGAGAGGTGGCAATTTGGGTGCTAGCGAATTGAATTTGATTCTAGGGGTGGTGTTAAGATGCCTACAAGAGCATTTAATAGATTCTGTACTTGCTCAACTTGCCCAAGATCACCTTAATTGCATGAGCATGGTCTCTGTTCCCACTAGGCTTGATGGCTTTAGTAGTTGCACTAGGGGATTCCAATGCATTGACAACTATGGAGGAAAGAAAAGGTTCATGATTTGACTGAGATGGACCTCTACTTTATCTTTGGTGTATTTATGCATAATACCTTTGAATGAATAGGACAGCTAAGAGCATTCTTTGGCTAAATGAAAAGGAAATAATAAAATAAAGATATGGATGATAAATGGGCTCATAAACTGTATAATTCACGGGATAATATTGGTTCTAAATGGTTGTCAAAGAACAGAAAAACTACAAATAGCCCTTGTGTGTTGATAGGTTGCAGATGAATGTGGGCGTAGATTGAAGTAGCTAAAAGGCTCCTCCTTGAGCAGATGGCATTCAATCGCGAGCAAGTAAAGAGTTGGTGGGGCAGTTAGCTAACCCTTGAGCCGAAACAAAATAGCCTCAACTTTACCGCAGTGCCAAGCCAAATAGAAAAGGTCCTAAGGTCTGGCCGTTTTCTGAGCGTGCTTAGCTAGGCTCCATAGGGCGGCTGTCAATGTTTAATATGATAATATTGGACCCACGTAACCAGCAGGCGCATACTATTCAATGTCAGCGAATTATTGAGACTAGTTGGGAAGGCAATTGGGCTATACAAGTTCAACCGAAAGGGAAAAGATAAAAGAAAAAGCAAGCATTTTGTCAGCCATTGAACTGCCAGATTCTTCTTCCCCCTCCTTTTGCATGGTATGGCGACAGTTGATAGTTAAAGACACTCTAACTGAAAATCCATGTCAACAGATGCTGGAAAACATATTCAAAGAAACATCAGCACAACAAAGTGTGAGGAATCCACTAAAGTTTCGACGGACAAGGGCCTTTTTTTGGTCGTTTATATTCTCAGATAGATGCTCCGAATGAGAGGCGGCAATGCAATGCTGCAGAGTCCATGCTTTACAGTCACTTTGAAGCAAAACCAATGTCATGTGCTACCTTTAGTCTACCTCTAACCAAAAGGAAAAGAAAAGCAAAAAGAAGGGAAAAAAACAAGAAACGAAAAGTACTAATTTGAGACGTAAGCCGCAATTAGTTGCACAACTTGGAGCTCATTAATTGACAATATGCACAAACGGGTCTTCTAATCTTCTGATTCTCATTTCTGGGTTAAATATTATTTGTGTGATTTGCAAATTTTGAGATTCCTCAGTTTATGAGTAAAAAAGAAAATACCATCACATGGCCCCATCTGTGCACATGGGGTGTCGTGGGGAAGATGAAGAATAACCCTTTTTATAATCTGACTTTTCATCATCATCATCAGTTCTCTGGGAATTTGTGAAGAAAGGTTACAATGAATTCTTGCCATGCCTTCTTGCAAGGCGCACTTCCCTTATAACAGTTTAATATCATGCCTCATTTTAACAATTTAAACTTTTAGATAGGTGACAGTGATCTTTAAATATTTTACCTGATATTTATAAAAAGTTTCAAATTTAAATTTTGTAAGTGTCTTGCTTGCTTCCCTTATCATATCTTTTTATGTTTAATCTTAGACTAAAGCCCATTTTACGCATATCTCACGAAATTTTACAAGTTGAGTGACTGAGGTTCTGACTTTTATTCCACTGAGCACCGATGGTAAAGAACGTGCAAGAAACTTTCTGCCTCAAATTCAGGATCTTCTTAGATTAGGTTAAAAAAGGTGGCCAGCATGTGGCAAACCAACCCAGCTTAAACTAAGCTGAATCTCTCTCTCTCTCTCTCTCTCTCTCTCTTTACTTTTTTGTTCATTCATTTGTTTAAGAGAAGAGGAACCTTTCCACTCATCATCTCTTTTTGGCCGCCTTAGCTGTTTCTGCATGATGGGTGCGAGTTGCTCTCCTTGGTTCTCTCCGGATAACATTCCTAAACTCATTCAAGCTTTACAGCGAATGGAAGGCTCCGGCGTGCGAGGATACAGCCATGCATACGTGAACATGTCGCGTGTCGCGGGCGTGCACACGCGAGAGGAGCGCTTGTCATCTTAAGCTGTTCCAATCTCTCCAATCTGATGATTATCGAGGGTCGGTGGCTAAGAAACAGCGTATTACCAGTCGTCCATGGGCCATGCCTTGTCTGAAAAAACTGGCGTCCTGGGGGACCCTTTGTGCTGTCATCATGCAGTCTGCTTCCTGTTTCGTATAGTTAGTTTATCATCATAGACTCATAAATAGTTAGAGAAATACCGTGGCGGGACTCGCCCAATTTGAAATCACAACAGAAATGCAACTGATTAAACATCGCTTACGTGAAAATGGAATAGTTGGCCACATCTAACCGGGATGCTGGTGAAGCAGGAGGCAAAAAATCGCGTCACAGTTGGGGTAAAAAGTTGTATGTTCATACGAGTAATTTATGAGTATAGAATTGGAATAACATCATTTTTTAGAGAAAATTGTCCGAACAGCCGTGCATTTTTGTCAATTCAGTTATAAATATTTTAATTTTATTAATTAAATCTTAAAATATTCACGTTTTACTAATTAAATATATCTGGCTAATTTTAGTCAGAAGTCGCTAACATTAGTGCTGGTTGTCCCGTTGGCACAGCTAACATTGATATTGATAAAATTCAATGTCTATTAAAAATTTTATTTTATTTTTTCCTTTTCTTCTTTTTTCTTCTTACTCTGAACAGTGAGGGTTGTTAGGCCCTTGCTCGCCACTAGGTGAGGGTTGCAATGCTCCAGCCCGCCACAGATGGGACCATCACAACCGTGGGCAAGGCTAGCCCAATGTATGGCCTTCTAGGCAAGATCGCATAGCCGCTGGTGATACCAATAGTGGCAATGGCAAAGGCCCATTGATAGAGGAAGAAGCTATGATCGAAGGGGTTGTAGGGGATCTTCTTGAGGCTGAGGAAATGACCGCCGATGAAGCCATTGAAGGGCAAGGCCAAAGCCGAAGAAGTAGTAGGAGATGCCATTGACAACTATAGCCGTGCATTTTTGTCAATTCAGTTATAAATCTTTTAATTTTGTTAATTAAATCTTAAACATATTCACATTTTACTAATTAAATATATCTGGCTAATTTTAGTAAGAAGTCGCTAACATTAGTGCTGGCTATCCCGTTGGCACAACTAACATTGATATTGATAAAATTCAATGTCTATTAAAAATTTTATTTTATTTTTTCCTTTTCTTCTTTTTTCTTCTTACTCTGAACAGTGAGGGTTGTTAGGCCCTTGCTCGCTACTAGGTGAGGGTTGCAATGCTCCAGCCCGCCACAGATGAGACCATCGCAACCGTGGGCGAGGCTAGCCCAACGTATGGCCTTCTAGGCAAGATCGCATAGCCGCTGGTGATACCAATAGTGGCAATGGCAAAGGCCCATTGATAGAGGAAGAAGCTATGATCGAAGGGGTTGTAGGGGATCTTCTTGAGGCTGAGGAAATGACCGCCGATGAAGCCATTGAAAGGCAAGGCCAAAGCCGAAGAAGTAGTAGGAGATACCATTGACAACTGCATCAAGGATGCAGGTAAGGCAACCTTGCCCACATTTGGGTGAGGCTGTCACAGCCTCTCTATTGGTCAACAAGTGCTTGACGACCCTTGCCCAGTGGTCAGCAAGGGCCCGATGACCTGAGTCAGCCACAACAAGAAGAAAAGTGAAGAAGAAGAAATTAGAAGAAAAGGAAAAAATGAAAACGAAAAGAAAGATAAAAAAAATATTGATGTCTATATCAGCATCAATTGATCATGTTAAGTAGTACAATTGACGTCCATGTCAGTAAATTTAAAAGTTAAAATTAGTAACTCAATTGATGAAATTATAACGTTTATAATTAAATTGATAAAAATTTAATGGGTTTACAATCAAACAATTTCTCCTCATTTTCTATACTGTTTTTGCGCAACTTCAACTCTTATGGTTCCGAGAAAGCATGAGAACCTTCAAGGGTGAATTCAAGATAGGCCTAGAATAGTCTAGATCGTGTGGTGTCATTCCTTCCTTATCAAACTCACAATCAATCTAAACAACTCAAAACACTTCTTAGTAAGGTAGAGTCCTTATGTGTGGATCCAAATCAGACCATAAATTTATTCAAAAAATCTTAAACCTATTTCACGAAATCAATTTGTTAGAGGAAGATCTATCGATGATTTTGAAGATGACAAAACTCTATACAAAGCTCTATGATGAGAGGACAAAACTCTGTGATTTGACTTGGAATCAAGTACTTAGTCGTGGTCAGATTTTTATCATCTGAAGAATTGACAGATCTTGTATGATCTGAGAGTGCCAAATCTTTAACGTTTGAAGGTTGTCAGATCTTTAACGTCTGAAGGTTGTCAGATCTGATCTTTAACATCTGAAGGTAGTCAGATCTTTAAGATCTGAAGGTATCAGACACGTATCGTCTGGAAGGCAGATTTGGTAAAATCTGGGTAGTCGAATTTATGACGACTGTTTGAAGTAAGAGGATATTCTTACAACTCTGATACTCGTGGAATTCAGAAGCATATATGAGGATCAACAAGATTGTTTATTCCAAGAATATGAAGTTTATTATTGGCATATTGGATTCTCTGAATATCGGGTAATTGTGGCAAGTATTCACTTATGGAAACCAAGATTCTGATTATATGGGCGATGAGGATTGACAGACTCTTGACACTATCTGAAGATTACTTGATATACTCCTGATTATATCCAACGAATTGATTGGAAGAACTCATTTGGAAAGTGCCAACGGTCGTATTGGCAGGAAGGAGTATTTAAGAGAGATATTTCAAGTGTTCAATAATACGAAGAGATACTAATGAGAGTATACTTCCAAAGTAGAGAACTGCTCTTTTACTGTGCACTTACATTGTAAACAAAAGAGTGTTACATATACTTGTTGTGAGAGCAAAAGACTCTATGAAGTCTTAGAACTGATTTGTAACTCTTTTGATTCATAGTGGAATCCAGCCGATAGGCTGTCAGTCCGAGAGAGTGGACATAGGCTTGAGCTAAGCCGAACCACTATAAACCTTGTGTCTTGATCTTCTCTCTTAACTCTCTGTTTGTGTTTATAGTTCTTCGTATATCACTCGTATATCACGCTTCACACACTATGTTTTACATACTTCCGCAAAAGATTTCAAAATCACCTATTCACCCCCCTCTAGATGATCGCACTAGATTTTTCACTATTCAATCTTGTATTTTTAATTTGATCATTGTCAAGGTAAGAATTTGTATTACTTTTACCAAATGAAATATACAATAAAGAGGGAATCCGGCACCACAAAACTCGCATTCATTGTGACATTAGAGAATGTCAGTTAAGAGTGAAAGGGCGCCATGGATTCTAATTGGAAAGCAAAAAAGACTAGGCTGAACGGTGGGTAGCTATGTTGGTTGAGAGCTTCTCCCGCATTGCCGAGATTGAGAGTTCGAAACACGCAGTTGCTAGCATCTTAAGTGGGAGGCTATGGTGTTGAGGTCCTGTGTTAGTCTCGTCCGAGGTATAGTGGCTAGGCTCTTTGGTGCCATTCGGGCACAGGGGGCACGTGGTGAAGTCTTTGATTAAAAAAAAAAAGCATTTGGCCAAAATAGGCTATACCTACGTAGACCTTCAATTGCAAAAATAGAAGGATCAAATTCATAGCTATGCTGCATTCATTTATTCCTAGAGTTATCCGAAACTTACTTAAAGGTCGAGTCCTTATCTCTGACAATCTTCTTAAGATGCAACTTCATTTCTAGCACAAAAAACTCATGATTGTGGAATATAGCGTTGTTCTTAACTTTCCAAATCAAATGGAGCCCCTAATGCAAACTGAGTAAGACTTCGGTGGAAGTTCTTCCTGGATATGCACCTTACTGCCTAGTTGATTGTTTTCATCCATGGCCTATTCTGACACACAAGATCACATTTTGCAACCCAAAATAAGGCCAGTTTACTAGTAGTACGGCATCCAAAAAATAGATAATCAACCGAATCTGATCTATGGTTAGAAAAAATACACTTTGCTTCCAGAATTCTTTGACAGGAGATCAAAAATACCTGGGTGGGTAGTCTGTTGCTAGTCATCAACCACATATGGAATTAGTGACGTGGAGAGATAGCATTATCCCGGATGAAAGAATGTCGGGATGCAATATGACTTCTTGGCTAAAATACTCCATGCAGAAGCCACCGAGAACACACTTGAAGAGTGATCCAGCCACCTAAAACGATCTAGGTAGTTGTGGAGGGTGGGGAGGGGATTTTCCCAAGATGCCATAGAATCCAACACGTGGGACACCGATTTTTACTCAACCTTAGATCTGCCACTGAAGCTTCTCTATGAAATCCAGAATGATATATGTCTTTATATGAGAATAGAATATGTAAAGGGCCCCTGGGATGCCAAGAATCGAACCATAGAGACGCAGCTTTGCCAATCCAATTCGTCAATCGAATAAGTGACGGACTTGTTGACAAAGATCCAAAATTTTCTTCCAAGACACAAGCAAAACGTTGGCCTCTTTAATTTGATCATTTTTTTATAACCGATATATTCGGGCCAGCTTGCGCGCACCTCAACTATTCATCGGAGAAGACTAGCACAACAACCTACCGCCATGACCCCCCACTTAAATCACAGGCACTTCCCTGGGGAATCGAACCCAAGACCTCAACGAAGTCCAAGTTCGCCCTAACCAGCTAGGCTACCTATGGGTAGGTTTAATTTGATCAATTTAGTTCCCAACATTTTGACAAATTGTCAATAAGCAATCATTTTAATAATTTTTTTATTGGAAATGGATGTTATTGACATACTAACATGTATGGTGGACAAATTTTGCAAAAAATTCAAATTTTTTTAATCTTTTCTTTTCATTTTTCCTATTTCCTTATGATTGTAGCTGACCATAGGTGAGGATGTTGTAGCCTTTACCTAGGCTCTTGCCTACCATCTCCGAAGACTCAACAACCGATAGAGAGAAATAGAGAAAAAAGAGAAAAATGTAAAAATTCTCGATAATTTAAAAAATTATAAAAACCGTCCACCTTAGTGTGTTCAGACGTGTTTAGTAGGATGGCTAGTGTTGATTGGACTATCGCATTAGTGATATCTGATCAAAATTGACTGAAAATACTACATTGAAAAATCTTCAAAAGGTTAATTCTAAATTAATCAAATTTAAAAAATTTAAATTAAATTGACCACCATATAATAGGTTTAAATTTTTTTGGATATTTTTTCTTGTCAAAATTGAAAACTAAAGTGGGGGAAAATTCAAGTTTATAAAATAGTGTGGTGTTGCGGATATTCAACATATATAAATTAAATTCATTATCTATTTGCAAACAAAATAGCTATAAATCAATAGAATTAAAAGATGAGTTTTATCTTTTTATTCATTTTTACTCTTACTTTGATGAAAGGTTGCATCTCTTCATAAGGACATGCCTTTTGGCCATTTGTACTAGGGGTGAGCATGGTTTCGGGGAAAAATCGAAAACCTGAGAACTGGATCAATAGGAACCAGTCAAGTTCCAAGTTCCAAGGTAAGTAAGATAGGTTCCTCGATCCGAAATTTGAGAAACCTATTTCGATGGTAGGTTTCAAGTTCCTATACTTAGAACTGGAAACTTGGAATCTAGATCCTAGAACTTAGAACCTGAAAAAAAAAGTTATTATGTTTTTCTTTATCTATATTTTTCACGATTTTGTAATATCTCATGATATATGATGATGAGTGGTGATATGGAATTACTAGTTTGAGTTTCAATTACTAGTGATATTCGTGATTGAAACTTTTTTTGTCTTAATATTTTACATTTTTTATGTGTCTAATATGAGTTGTTGTCTGTAAATTATAGAAATGAATGATGGTTATTAATAGGCGATAATTCAATGCAATCATTCAATTAAGAATATAAATGAAATATGTTAGACCTTAGAATTGACCTTGGAACTTGTGATATGGTAAGTTCTAGCTTTTAGGTTCCAAGGCTATTGATTCACCTCCTTAGCATTTCGCTTTGCTTATTTTTTTCACCTTTTCTTCATTTAAAAACCATATGTTTTTATTTTCTCTTGGCTCTGACCTTCCCTTCAAACTTTTAAAGTAAAAAAGAAATTTTACATCTTACGAAAAAAAATTATGCCTTATCTTGATACTAATTCTTATATTCAATAGATTTCAGATGTCTTAGCATTGCATTAACATTTGATATTCCGGGGTTTTCAAAAGTATAAAGAATTACAAGTGCAAGTCACTCAAAACATGCTCCAAGTTTATGCGCAAGAAGATCCATACAATGTGGTGAACAAGTTTGACTTTCTCATTCATTATTTCAAATCTCCAAAGAACACAATCCATTGAAACTTTGAAAGTACGGCGAAGTACCAAGTCAAGTTCAGTGAAATGGCTGGCTTGTAAATAACTCAACTAAAAAAGAAAAAAAGAGTGTTATTAGAACCTTAAAGTGAAAAATACTTATTAGTCCTAAATATATTGTGTGGTTGTCATATCAGTCATAAACTTTTTAAATTTGACAGTATTGCCCTAAACCCTTGTGCAAAATTCCAATAATAGTTATTCCAGCTAATTGTGGTCAGAAAATCGCTAATGTGATGACTCACAAATTGTTCACGTAAGATGACTGGTTGACAAAGACTAGATGCCAAATGAGCGATGTTCGATAGCAATTGGCCAAATTGATTATATCGGAATTTCGTATGAAGGTTCAGAACGGCATTAGCCAAATTGAAAAGTTTAGAAACTAAATTGACATCCGTACATTAAGTTTAGGATCGAATGTGTAATTATCCCCTTATAATAAAATAATCATATACTTAATTTGAATGGACTTATGAGCAACGGCTCCAAAGTTAATTGGATCTTACTATTTGTAAAGGTACCTTCGGTCCTAATAAAAGCATTTATTCACTACTACAAATATCCAGCTCATGGTACTTTAAATGATCCAACATCGTTAGTGGTGCCCAGTCGCGTGTTGACTAAGATGTCACATGGGGGCGTATTAGGAATATGTAATGCGTTTCCGAAAGATGCTTCATCAAAACTCATCACAAGATCTCCCCTCCATTTTTCTCTTTTCTTCTTATTTTCTTATATGGACAGTAGTCATAAGATAGGAGGTAGGAAATCACGAACGTATCGCAAAATTTGGACAGAAACGCTATTGTTTTTCAAAATCGAAAGCTTGATAGAAACATCAAGGTCCACATGAGACTTTAAGAATGTCAAGAGCTATCTCCCTTGATCTAATTTGACCTTTAAACGAGATCAACATGGAAAAGGAACATGCGAGGCCATCGAAGAACGAGCAGGTGCGGTTATCTGTAAGCAATGGTACGATATCGACTGCTCAAACCTCCCTCTGCTCAGACCTTCCTCGCATCACATGGAAATCTTTGGTACGTTTATTCATGGAGAAGAGTGATCGATTCACATGATCCTCGATCACCTTCATCTAATGCTCCGACCCTCCGCCGGCTTGGGTTTTCTATTTCTCTTCTTTCCTACCGTAATGGAATAAAGTGGGAATCGTAGCTCGTGGACAGCGTTCCATGACGAAAACCCTAATCTTGAAAATATGTAGGTCAACCGGTTCGGTAACCGATGCCCATCGCTTCTAATTTATTAGGAGAAAAAGTAGCGAGTGCTATGGAAATCAAGCAAAAGAAGGGTATTGAAAATTGATAATTAACTAGGAAGCCTTCGTGTTCTCTCATTGGAAAAGTTGCGTCTCCAATAGAATAATCACCCTGGACTTTACTAGAGACAATCGCCAATTCAATCCTAAACCTTTTGCTACTTTGCCGATTCAGTCCTAAACCTTTTTTTTAGGTCAAATAAGTTTTAAACATTTTGCAACTTTGCTGATTAAGTCCTTCCGGCGGATTTTAATCGGAAAATGCCTACATGGCGACGATGTGGCGCGTCGGACCTCACCGGTGATGACATGGCGACCACGTGGCGATGACCGAACCAAAAAAAAATTCTTTCTTTTTTTCCTTGTTTTTCTTAGAAAAAAAAGGAGGCCGGCGAGCTCTGACGGCCGGCAGAGCTCGCCGGCCACTCCAAAGGGCGGCCCGGCCACCCCCGCCCTCACTCGCAGCTGGTGAGGGCCGGCTTGGCCTCCTTTTTTTCTAAGAAAAACATGGAAAAAAGAAAGAAAAAAAAATTTGGGGTTCAGTCATCGTCATGTCGTCGCCAACAAGGTCCGGTGCGCCACGTAGGCATTTTCCGGCCAAAATTCGCCGGAAGGACTTAATCAGCAAAGTTGCAAAAGGTTTAGGCTTATTTGGCATAAAAAAGGTTTAGAACTGAATCGATAAAGTAGCAAAAGGTTTAGGCGTGAATCGGCAATTGTCCCAACTTTATTATGAAGAAACCTTATTCTGCTGATTCACAGGGTTTGACAAGCAATCAATAATGTGAGAACTGTACACACAAAGCCCGCCGACGGAGATTCTAGTAATTGGTCAAAGAAAGCCTCCGCAATAAAGAGAAAAAAGAAAAAGGAGATTGCGAGCATGCCAACATGACCTTATATTTCATGCCGAACCACATGAGTAAATACTTATCTAGATCAGGGTCATCATAGATCGAGTCCACCATTAAGGATAGACATGACTGATGGCCATGATCATTCTAGATCCAAGAATTTGAATTCAAGTAAGACAATCTCCCATATGAGTTTGGTGCGATGGCATCTGATGCCACCTATCAATTCCGGTGGGAATAGAGACAAAAGGGTCTATTGACCGTGCAGAACGAGTATGTCGCGAGTGGGAGAAAAAAAAAACATTTCTCTCTCATAAGCTCGAACACCCTTTTGAACTTCTTGTTTGGTCAAAAGTTTTCATATACTAGTTGAGCTTTAAATTTGGGCAGTACCCTTCTGCTAAGTCAACCCATGAAAACCTAATGATTGATGCTCTGAAGAAGGATAATCCAAATTTGAAATAGTTTAGGTAGACACTCTATGCCTATAAAATGAAAAACAAAGCTCTAGGAGCATAATTCATAAATCACACAAATCTGAACTCACCGGCTCGTTCATCTCATGCATGGAATGAAAAAGAAAGCCCTGAATTCAAGCATATTGTGTCACGACTTGTTTTGAAGCAAAAACATCGAAAAACTTTCTTCTTATACAAAACAATACAAGCATGTTGTGTTGCCTAACTACCACACATCTTGTATGAAAAGACTTCTTGACTGCTAACATCTTGATAGGGCTACGGGGATCGAACCCCCAACCTCGGATTGTCAAATCAGTGACGAGGAGTGAGACTTTGTGGTGACTCTCAGCCGGAATCATTGGCATTGGTCGTCCATCCCCATCATTTTATCAAGAACAAAATGTAATGCGAGCAGAAATGTCATGTCCTTTTATTTGTGGGATAGGATGCTTCACAAAGCCGGCACATGTTCGATCATACAAACTAGACTAACGTCCAATATACAAATTGAAGTTGGAGGATTGTCGTTTATGGCGATTAGACCTCGTCCATCTTAGGGTGGGGAATATCTCTTACATGGTAGTTAGGTATTCTTGTCTATAAGTAATGAAAGAAGGAACCTACGACTTCAAGAGCCGATCTTCGTCGTGATATTAGCTATATATCATGAAGAGAGAAAGAGAGAGAGAGTGCGCGCGCGTCAAGGGCATCACAATGATTGTCGTCGGTTCGCATATTGATGTGCTCATATTCTCCTAATGATTATTCTCCTATTTGGTCCTTCCAACCACTTCAATAATAACACGTCCCTCGCTTGTTCGATATCATATTCTTCAATTGCAAACTAAGGAAGCTCTGCATTAACGAAGACGTCATATTGTTAACATCATCTGCGCATGAACTTTTACATGTAGAGGAAATTCAATCTAGACACCGAAGTGCACATATTAGTTTACCTGGAATTATTAATATACACGGGAGTTTCTCCAAAATTTTAATGTCACACAATCTTGGATTGGAGGTCACGCTAGCTCGAAAGCAAGGTGGTGCCTCCACCTCAGAGTAGAGACAAACCTTGGTGGGTAGTGGCGCGACCTCGTGATTGTGATGCCGGCTGTCTATGTTTCCACGATGCCGTTAACTCGGACGAAACTCATCTACAATGCATAGGTTTGCTAGTAGTGCTTAGGAATTTTGGGTTGTCATGCTTAAAGGAGAATGGTCCAAAAAGTTATAAACTTATCGTATGGCAATTAGTTCAGTTTTAGATATTTTACTTGTGCCAATTTAATCATATTTTTTGATGATTTACCATATTAATTCTAAACCTTATAACAATTTATTAATATGGTCATTATAGCCAATTTCGATTAAAAAACGCTAACATAATGATTGAGTAAGCATCAGCTGTCTTATCTAGTACTGCACGATCGACATTGATATGGACAATTTTTTGCAAATTTTCTTTTAGTTTTATGAACTTTATTTTTTTATTCTTTTACTTTTTTTACTTTTTTCCCGTTTATGAAAAGTGAGCTATGTTTCTACCAGATTTCTTTTAAAATAAATACTTACAAACTCAATTTTCTAAGATTTGTGAGTCATAGTCCCCAAGCCGGTTGAATTTTACTGTGCCGTTGCTCCTAATAAAAGCATTTATCCACTATTAGGAACATCCTACTATCAACTCTCAAATGATCAAACTTCATTAGTGGAGCTCATTAGGATCTCATCATGTATTTCCAGTAAATGATCCATTAAGGCTGCTTTTGGTCGACCGGATAAAAATCAGGATATAATATGTTTTATCCTATCCCGTGTTTGGTAGCTGTCTAGGATGTGATAAGGTTGGATATAGAAGGGATATAAACCAGATAAAAAAATCCGAGGAAGAGGGTGGGATATGATTTCTTTTATCTGAAACATAAAACCATTTACTTTTTTCCTTTCTCCGTCGTTCACCCACATATGACTCCAACTCCTTCGTTGGGTCAGCATCAGAGAGTCAGGCTGGGTTTTCTAAACTCGGTCCAAAGTCCATTTTTTTAAAAATTATAAAAAAATCCAAAAATTATAAAAAAATTGTAAAAAACAATTCACAAATTCATTTTCTAAAAAAATATTAAAAATAAATAAAATAGTTAGAAAATAAAAATAAAAGACAAAATATAGAATGTCTAGGTGGTTGACCACAATTTATTTCATACCGTATTAATTTTATAAGTCTTGAACCAATTTTAGATTTTCCGTTTTGAATAAATATTTTTAGTTTAGCATAAAAAATGAGAAAATCCTTGAAAAGTTATAACCTCAATTTAATAAGCTTTTATCTAAAGTAGCGACATCGAAGCATTCTTCTCGATAGCTCTCCGATTCATATCAACATTTTACGAAAGCGATGAATTGTAATTTTCTTTATAAATGTGAATTGTTCAAAAATTGTTTGTTAACGTGATTAATTGCCATTGCATTCTCGTAGCAACTGGAAAAAAAACGAATAAACTTTAGATTTTATGCTTTGTTATAATTGGGCATTTGTTTGATTTGCCATTGGACCTATAACAAAATGAAAATAAATGAAAAACTTGTAAGAGAGAAAAAGAATTCATGTTTCAAATTGAATATATTGAAATTGAGGCCAAAAGATTATTTCAAAGAAATAGAAAAGAACAATGCGTAATCATAAAATTCGATAAGAATTTATTAATTTAAAAAGATATATTATTTTGGATGATTTTATGATATTAAACCTGCAAATTTGTACTTGCCTAATGTTATTATTTTTAAATATATTAATTTAAATTAGCAGTTCACCAAATGACAAATTTGATGAAATATGAAAATATCCAACTTTAAATCCGTAGTTCACCAAACAGTAGATTGGATAGGATATGAGAATATCCGACTTTAAATCCGTAGTTCACCAAACAGTGGATATGATATGAAGAAATCTTATCCTATCCTATCCAATCCTATCCCATTTAAAAATTCGAATGACCAAACGCAGCCTAATATTCATCATCGGATACCCCACTTGATCTTTCTCACTTCTTTTTTTACAGGCCATATCAATCACATATACAATGAAAACATGTACATACAGAAACATTGCAATTATCTCGAAATCGAAAGCTTGATAAGAACATCAAAGGTCACATGAAACTTCAACAATGTCAAAGCAATCTGCCTTAACCTAATGCAACCCTTAAAAACGGGATTGACATATAGAAATAGCACATGCGAGATCATCGAAGAACGAGCAGACGTGGTTATCTGTACGCGATGGTACGACATCTTACCGCCCAAAACTCCCTCAGATCACATGGAAACTTCTCGTACGTTGTTCATGGAGAATAGCGATCGTTTCACATGATCCTTGACCATCTTCATTTATTGCTCCAAAGCATCCACTGGCTCGGGTTTTCTTCTCTCATTCCTTTTGTCCACTAGCTAGCGGAAGGCGTCCCCTGACCAAAACACTAGGGCATAAAAATATACAAGGTCAAACAATACATCAAGCAAACCATTGTTGTCGCATCTGATTTAGTTAGGAGAAACGTAGCGAGTTGCATTGACAAAGAGGCAAAAGAAGGGTATCTGCATTTCTTAATTAACTAGCGAGTGTTCACATTTTCTCATTGGGAAGGTTCCCTGAACCAATAGAATAATGACTTACCGGGGGCAGTTCACTATGAAGAAACCTTGTTCGGCCGATCCACAGGATTGAACAATCAAATAATATTACAAGAATTCAGTTCCATGGGAAGCCGGCTTGGGGAGATTCGAATAACTTGCCAAAGAGAGCCTCCACGACGAGAAAGAGAGTGCGCGCAGGCACGCCTACATGACCTTCTATTCGGTATGGTCCCCGTAGGTAAATACTTACTGTTGGGAGCAGCCCAACATGTTTGGGATTTGATTTGAAATATCCTGATGATAGCTCATCAAGATTACCTAGTAGGATGGAATTCTATTATGGTAGGACAATGTAAGGGAATTGATTTAAATAGAAATAAATCCTATTTAGGATGAATACCAAGATATAATCAATTCTGGCGATTGCCCAAATTCAAGGAATCAAATCAATTTGGGATATTCTCAATTGTGACGAAGATTTCCTAATTTGGGTGGAAAACTACTGTTATTATTAGAGACTTGGATGGGTTTTTTTAAATTGTGCCAGAAATACTCCAGAGATATCACAAAAGAGTTTTCAACAACGTAAACACAAGAGTTCTTGAGAGTTCTTCAAGTGAGGGTGTGTAAACACGAGAGATCTTAAGAGTTCATCAAACGATGATGTGTTTGTGAAAGTTGTGAGGATCTATTGTGAGAGAAAGACCATTAGAGTGTTAATTGTAATTCTTTGATTATAGTGGAGCAATTCCTGGACCAACGTCCCGTGGTTTTTCCCTCATTAGGTTTCCACATAAAAATTCTAGTGTCTTATTATTCTCGTCCCATGTTTATTGTGTACGGCTACATATTGCTCGATTATGACAATTAGAATTTCGCTGCAATCATTTGTGATCTGACTTTATTTACAACACTTACTTGGGTCAGGATCCACATAGATTGCATGATTATTGATTGCGTGAATTTCCAATGGCTGCGATCACTTTGGATCGATGAACCTATGTTCAGGTAGAACATTCTGTACATATGAGTTTGATGAGGAGGTATCAGATGCTACCTATCCAAACCGGTGGAAAGTAAATATTTTTCGATCAAAATTGACTAAAATGACAACATCGAAAAATCATCAAAATGTCTAGAATTAAATTGATAAAAGGAAATATTAATCAAATTAAAAAGTTTAGGATCGAGTTGCTCGATGTACAATAGGTTTAGAGTAAGTACTTGTACACTAAGAAACACCGACACTTTCCAGGAGTCTTTGTGTCATGTCCAACACTCCAACACGTGTCCAACACTCTCTGATACGCGGTCAAAGCGTGTCGAAAAATCCGACACGATGTCAACTGTCTCCGACACGCGAGTCGGAAATTTCGGCACGTGACTCCGACACGCATGGGATTATACATATAAATTTCCAATACTTATGTGGTCTAAATATAAATATATAATGATAATAATAATAGTGATGATAATAATAATAATAATAAAAGCTAAAAATAAATTTTCAATACTTATGAACTCTTCTCAGTCGTACGCACATGAGACACTCTCGTTCTCTTCTTTTCACTTTGAGTTTCTTGCCAGTGTTGCTTCACCTTTTGCTCTTAAGATTTAATCTTTTTGCTAATCTCAGGTTAGCAAGTTGTATTATTCCGTTTTTCTTTTCAATTCAGCATCTTGGATTTCCATATAATGCGATTTGAGATTTTTTTTGCTAACCCTAGAGTTAGTTCGGGAAAAAGGGGATTTGGGTCGTTTAATTGATGGATGATGATGAGGGTGAGATGATGTACATGAATTTTTCTGTCTGCTCTTTTCTTCAACACTGACCCTGAATTTTCATGCCCTATTTGGTCCTCATCTTCACCGTTGAGGAGAAAGAAGATCATGTCTAAAGCTTATGCATATTAACAAATGTAGTTGAATATGTCAAATTAAAACAATGAATGATATTAACAAATGTAGGATTAATGTTTTTAGTATAGATTAATTCTAGACTCTTATTAATATTAATATTATTTAGTTATTTATGTATTTATATATTTAAATATTTATTTAATATATAATGTGTTGGAACGTGTTGAAATTTTTTACTTTTTGAGAAATGATGTGTCAGCGTGTTGTGTCGCGTGTCGTGTGTCCGTGTCGGTGCTACATAGCTTGTACGGGACAAAAAAAGTTTATCTCTCATGAACTTGAACACCCTTTTGAACTTCTTATTTAGTTAAGCTTTTCAGTATTGTTGATGCATTAAAGAATCAAGTAGTTCGCATAGACAATAGCATTAAAGAAGGGCGACGCACATTTCAAGTAGTTCGCATAGACGATAGCATTAAAGAAGGGCGACGCACATTTCAAGTAGTTCGCATAGACAATCTTTCCTAATAACCGTGGAGATGGATCGTTCTTAAAGCCTAAAGGGAGGATGTAGATATACCCGTGACGAAAAACTTTGCCTTTCGGATTCTCTTCGAGTTAATGTGCCGCGATTTTGAGTAGATAAGTGATGCTCTCAAATTGTTCTGGAAAATTAATACTACTTTCACTTATGGAAGGCTTGACTAGCTAGATGAAAAAAAGGGGGGCAAAGAGAGAACCTAATACATGGGATGAACAAAAAAAGCTGTGAATTCAAAGCATTCCGTGCCACATCTTCGTTTTCTATGAGAAACGTTCAATACCTCTGTCAATAGATAAGTTGATACAAGCACTATTTTGTCTTGCGTAGTCTAGCTGCAACATGTCTCTTGTGGAGAGATTTTTTGGCAATTAGTATCTCGATAGGGCAGGCTTGCCAATCTTGGACCTTTTAGATCCCACGTGACATAAATAGACCGTAATTCCATCCAAATATTCGGTAGAGGGTGCGAAACCTTTATGATAAAGCTCTGAAGGATCCCTTGGCGAGGTCGCTCTTCTTAACCCTTTTGTAATGACAAAAAATCGATACGGGTAGATGGTGTCATGTATCTCTTCATTATAAAGGTGAGGTACTTCATAGAGCCGGCAAATATTCATCATGTAATCCAGACTGATGTCCCTATCTAATCTTCAAAGTTGTAGGATGTTTGTCTGTGGCAAGTCAACCTGGTTGACTTTGAAGGGGGAATCTCTTACATCATAGCTAGTGTTCTTATGAGCAACGACAGACGGAACCTACGACTACAAGAGCCGGTCTTTCATGGCGATATTAGCTATATATGATGAGAAATTAAGATATACACAACCGGTGTAAAAATTATCTTTTTTTTTTCACTATGAGTATTTACACCAACATATATGCTATACTTATTACCATCTTACTTTGGTATTTATTATCATGATCGGGATCGTAATTTGTAAGCAAGAACCGCGATTGCCTACGAGGGGATGGCTGACATGTTGATTGAGTTCAATGGCACTAGTCACACGACAGATACGCGATCCGGCCTGCGCTCCCCCATCATATGTGGTGAGGTGAGGTTGGCCCATACGAGATCCGCCTGAGTTGGCCTCCGGCGCTTCTAATGCAGGCAACAGCTGCTTCTCTCCTGATGAGGTAGTTTGAGAGCGTTTTGATCCCCTCGGCAACTTTCAACTTCATTCCAAGGCATATGCATAGCTCCATTAGCTTCCTCGGCATGTCGGAGACTTTCATATGTCGAAGGAGTGGTCGCAAAGGTTGTTTTAAAGCTCAGAATGTTCGTCTGGAGCTAATTAATGAACCTTGCTGACAGACTGCGTCCGCAAAACTCACCCGACACTTCTTCGCCTTGGCCAAAAATGGTAAACCGGATTTGATTTCTTTTGAAATTCCCTATGGATTTTAAGGCGTGGAATTGGCTCCAAAGGACCAATTCAAATCCGAATCGAATCAAAGAGCTGGGTTTTCGTTTGAGCATTGTCCATTCCCTCTGTGGCGTGATCTTCCTCTGCACGTAGTCCATCCAGAAGACACGATCTTAGCAAACCCCAGACTGTTCAGCCTTTGGTCCTTCCAATCATATTGATGATGTGCTCATGCTATCCGAGTTGTTCTCCTTCTGTTTGATCTGTCCAAGCACCTCGACAGTCCCATGTCCCTCGCTTGTCCATAAAAAATCCAGAGGTCTTTCCAGCTCTAACACTTCCCACTCGATATCTTATTCTCCGATTGCAGACTAAGGAAGCTTTCCACGGACACAGGCGTCCTATTGTTATCATCATCTGCATATGAATTTGTGCATGTAATGATATTTAGTCTACACACCGAAACACAAAATGTTTTGTCATCTTCAAAATGCGTGAGGAATTTTTCTTGAAATTTAAAAGTTAGACGACCCCGAACCGGAGATTGCACAACCTAATCAGGGTTGCGCTCCTATCTCAAGCCAGAGACAGACCTTGATGGGGGTAGTGGTGCCACCTCGAAATCGTGATGGTGGTTGCTTCTTTGGCTGGTTAGTGGTTGAGATATGGCTCACCTTGATCCCTGGGCATTTGCTCATATTTCAGTCCATTTGTCATTTCTTTATTGAATCCTGAATTTACTGTTAGTTAAGATATAAAAAGAGGCTTCACGAGCGCATGAACTTACTTAATTTTCGAAAATTAATAGCTTTAACTACTAATAACTTGTGAGGGAGTTTTCTCTGAAATTTACCTCTGAGTTGTTCTTGCGCCCGCGGGTCATGTTCACGGTGTGGCAGTCATGTTTCCACGCCAACATTAACTCGTGTAAAACTCGTCTACAAAACTCGTCTACAGTGCACAGGTCCGCTGGTAATGGTTAACGATTTTGGGTTGTCGGGCTTAGGCAACAATGGTTGCTTACCACCGCCAGCAAGCAGCAACCAGGACACAAGAATCGACATATGATCACGGACCGGTCCACATCAGTTTGTGCCGATTCAGTTCGGTTCGGCCAAATGACAGACGGTTTCAGCTGCAAACGGCATCAGATCATGAACCAGACTGGGAATAGGGCCCGTACTTGATTGAACCGGTTGGTTTGCCCGATTTTGTTAGGCCTATGGGTGCATAGCCTATTAGATATAGTGTATAATGTGAATGTAGTTGTATATTGCTTATAGAAAAATTGAGGGCGGGCAAACTACTTTATTTCCTTGCTTTCTCACAAATCCTATTTCACATTACACAAGATTAGATTACATAGAAACTCGTGCAACACTTGTAGCTTCAGTTAATCCACAATTAAACAGTTCTACAAGGTATCGCACGAATTCATTCTAATGGATCAAATTAATCGTATTTCATAAAACTGTAACATTCACATTGGAGTTACGAAAACAATCCCTTGTATACTTTCCATGTCGTGCTTCGCTATGAGCCTATTTGGCATACAAACGTTCTTAAGTATAACGTCTCATTGGCCAATCCGTGTCAGAAGCGCCACCGCGAGCATCCAGCGGCTCCACCGTGATCGGCTTCATAACACAATACCCAGACGCCTTAGAGCATGAATTACCTCTCATCCTCCTGCCAATCTCATCAGAGTCATGCTTCGGGTCCGCACCAATCTGTCTCTCTGCTCTCCTTCTCACTTGTTCCCTCCTCGTGAAGCCCAACTTTTCCTTACTCGCTTTCCTTCTCAGTGGCACCGGCATGGCCTCTAGGCCCATCAGCTTAGCCACTACCCCTGGCTTGCACCAGATCACCCTCTCTCCAGCCAGGATCGGTGGCAAGAGGCTCGGTCTGTCGTACATTGCTTCGTTCCGGGACCTGTCATGTGGCCTGCCTCTGAGGTCCCGGTCACAGCAGACCGATCTTCTGGCCTTAAATTTCCTCTCAGGGCAGTCTGAGTTTCGGAACGAGGACCGGTACATGGCGTCCTTCCCGTCGAGGGAGAATCGCGGGTATTGGTTCAGCGCATTCCTGGCACATCGCAAGATGTCGGAGTTGTTCACGCAGGACATCCTCCTCTGCGGCACGCCACCGCTGCCTTCATAGTATGCGTCCTGCTTCGCCCTCCGGGCAAACTCTTCCTCCAGCTCCAGCTGCAATATCATCTCCTCCAGCGTGTGCCCATTTGGAGACGACTGTCCGCCGATCAGGCTCGGGGAACCGATGATCAAGGGCTCCTTGGTGGCAGGAGCGTGGTCGGTCCTGCTTTGGCTGAGGATCGAGGTGGATGTGTCGCCATGGCAGAAGGTCCCCACGCCTTTCTTCATCTTGGCGCCGAAGTAGTTCTTGAGGAGGAAGAAGGAAAGGTCCTTCATTGACCAAGAGGCATTGAGGGTTTTGGGTTTGGAGAAGGAGGAATGTTGAGCTTGAAGTAGACAAGAAACTGGAGTGCGTTTGGCTTGATGATGTTGATGATGTTCACAAAGCTCAGGAATTGTGTGAATTAGAGCGGTGCTGGATGTTAAAGCCATTCACATGACAGGATGAGAAGGAGAGGAGTCACAAGTTGTTTCACTTTACATTTAGGGAAGGAGAGGGCTCTCATCTCATTATGTCAAGTCAATGTGGGTTGAGGTGGCTACTCTTTGAGCCGAATTTGGTGGTGTGCTCTGGAACATTTACTCTTGACTTTAAAGTTCTTAGCTTTTTAGGGTTCACCTGTATCAAACGGTGATGGCATCGCATCTCTTCTCGTGTCATGATTCACTGAATGGTCATGGTTGAGTGTTTACCACACACGAGTGCCACTTAGTCCGTAAAGAGGCTTCGACCGCGAGAAAGAAAAATGCCCAGATGAACCGAACAACACGGCAAAATTAGAACAGACAGAAAAACCAGAACTTTCTGCTCTATTATGCGGATCAAATACAGATTGGGTTCATACCATTAGAACCCAGAGATAAAGAGGCTATAACGCGGCGGAGGAAACATGACTAGGTCAATGGACTATCGATCCCTGCTGTTCTCGGACAAAATTACATGTTCGTTTCGACGCATTCTTGTCCTAACTGACTGAGGAATTGCAGTCTCCATATTGGCCAAGCTGTGCTCATCAAGAGAGATCATCCAGCAGTTGCAACCGAATCAGTGTCACGGGTGAGTGTTAAAGAGCCTCGCTCGCCTTGATGCAAATCCTAGTACTACCAAGATTGGGAGAGATGACGTTCGTTCGAGAAAAGCCTGTACAACCATCATCTTCAATCCTACGACAGGCTTCAGCTCGGCAGTAAAAGCACGAGATGAGGCTTGGAAAACGAGGAATTCAGTGCAGCCCTCTTTGATCCATCTGCCGAAGTTACTGTTCAGTGTCCCTTCCCCTCTTACTTTCCAGCATTTGATGCCCCGGGGCACTAAGACTCAGCATGACGTGACACTTTTTGAGCGGTAAGTTAAATCGGTTGGTAAGCATCAAGAAGATGTGTAATCTCTCAGCCGACGAGCAGTTTCACGAGAATGGATTTATTATTCTTGACATTATTCTTCCTTTTCTTTATTATGCAATTGCGATGGGGAAGTGAATATACCGGGCTAGCTTTCGGCGCGCTCTTCCTAAGTGCCTAATTTGAGCAAATTAAAGAATTGACAAACATCTCGTTTGGAAAGTGCATATGGACGTGATGTATATATCTAGATGCATAAAAAAATTTTGCATATTGCACTGTGTTGACACCCAAAAGTATCATTGTTCAGACTTAACGCTACTCTCGATATCACGGAGCGCATATTGTCTTCTCATGTGAGTTAGCCACTATTGCCCCGTCGGGTATTCGACGTTGTTGGCTTGTAAATCAGCTGGTTTCCGATTATAGGCCCGGAACTAACTGAACGGTTTGGGCCTAGGCCCGAATTTTTACTTTTTTAGATGGAAAAACCCATAGGAGTAATTGTTATTCCGACCTTACTATGACCATTAAATTTATAGATTGTAAATTGGTAAAATAATCCGAGCACCTCAATTTCAAGGGGGCAAAACTTTTGGTCCGATTGGAGTTACGAAAGCCGTGGGTAGAATATCGAATAGTCATTCGGAGCCGGATGCCCTATGGCTAAAAGGCCAAGGCCAAATTTGGCTTCAAGAATCACTTTTTCGACATGTTTTCCGGTCACTTTTCATAATTTGTCCTTACCACGACGACTTCTCTCGAATTTCTGTAACTTTTTCATGATTTTATTAGAGTTTTTCTAGAACAATACTTCACATCTATTACTTTTTTTCTTTTATGTTTCGTGTTTTGCGTTAAGTTATAATTATCTTTACTATTATTTCGGGCTGGTCCGACCATTGCGGGCCCAAGGATCTCAGGCCCAGAGGCCCAACCTACCAAAACAATGAGAAATTAACGAGGTCCAAAATTCCGTCCGGGCCAATTTGGGCCCATAAAAAACTTGATCTGGGCTGGCAGGTCAGGCCGGGTTTTCGGGCTCCCGATCTGTTCCCAGCGTAAATCACAACACAAAGCAATTCAATTTCACTCATTCTAAATAGAAAAATAAAATAGAGAGAGATACTTTATCCAGTGATTGCGAACTATTTGTCGACAACTCGGCCCCTTCTCACAATTTCCCCATATTTTAATGAAACTCGAAATTTCATAATTTATCATACTTTTTCATAATTCGCTGTGGAATCTCAATATATGTGAATTGGTAATAATTAAAAGATACGAGAACTTGAAAAAAAAAATAACTGTCACACTCGTACTCTCATATGGTAAGAGTTTTGTCACTACAGACTGTTGAAATTTTTATCAATCTAGAAGAAAAATAGATACTAAACTTCTAAAATAGCACATTTAAACAAGCTTTGATCGTAACAAATTAGGGGTATCGATTTGATAATTTGTTTTCAGTAAGATAAATTAGTTTAGAATGAATACATGTATGATATTGGTTCAGAATTACTTATAAGAAAAAAATTAAATTAGAGATAAATGTGTTAAGAAGGCATCGATTTGGAATTTTTAATGGATTTAAACTCCAATAAATATTTTGTGACAAAACGACGATAATTTTTTTATTTTTTTTTCCCTTTTACAATATTTTTGCATATTTCCGTCCCTTTTCTTTTTTTGGTCCTCATGAAAGGGAAGCAACTGAACTATAAGCCCGACGTCGCCAAAAACGATCACGGAATTTTTATAAAAAAAAAAGTACAATTAATAAAATTAAATAAAAAACAGAGAGGAAAAATTTGCATCTCCCCAGGCTCAAAGCCATCAGCTCCAAAGCCAATCCATCGGGAGGATTCGCGTGCAACTACGCTGTGCTCCGTCGCTTCAGTGGGACCGATTTCAATCCCCCAAATCCTCGACCGATTTCGCATCGTTCGCACTTCTGCACTGGTAATCTCTCCGCAAACTCCGATCTCGTCGTTCGTCTTCCGATTCGATTCGACACAAGTTGGGAGTCTTCGCGCCGAATCCGTCTTCATCCGGCGGTGTGTCTTGCATCCCGTGGGGGGGGGCTCGTGTTGTTTGCGCGATTGATCGAGTTCGTCTGTTTCCTAGGAAGGATGATTTTTCGATTCGCGTTGTTTTTTTTTTTGCTTGTCGTCTTCGATCAGGACCGGACCTCGATCGATCGGCGCGTCCATTTCGCGCGTTTTGTCTGAGGGAGCTTTCATTTTTCTTTGGTGGCGTCAGTTGAAGCTTCTAGGGTGTCCGTGAGGCGCGAGGACGATGGAGGGAGCTCTGGCGGTGGCGCTGATGTTATTGGCTGCGGTGATTCCTTCGGCATCCTCTTCGCCTACTACCGGTCCTGCTTTTCTCTGGTCCAGACACTACGAACAGTAAGTTTTTTTAAGTGGCGCCATTGGATTCGGACGGTGAACTTTAATTATGTGTGGAGAACAGCTTCTGTGACCTTGTGCCTGCAATTTCTGTTCCACCATATCGGATTTCGTGGTTGCGTTTCGATTTTGTCGATGTGGTTATGGGATTTTAGGGATGAAAGCTTCGGAGGAAATAGTTCCGAGACTTACTTTGAGTAGTTTTTGCTGCCCCCTTCATATGCATATTTTCATCAGTTTACTGTGGGGGTGTTCATTTCCAGGTAAATTTTATCATAGATCTGTGTAACTCATGCCATCACTAGTGAGAAACCGGCTGTTAACGATATTGTTGCGGACCGTGCTCTCTTAATATACATCTGAAATCAAAAGATGAATTAATAGGTTGACTGCACTTCCATTGTGCATGCTACTACACTGTAGATAGATTGATACTCACATTATAGTGCTTTGTCAATCTTTCTTCAAACAGTGTTCCTTTTTTTTGTGGTAAATACGCATTTGAATGCTAAACTATTGATGGACGTTACCTGAGAGAATGAAGTTTAACCATGTACACAATTGGCATTAAAGCAAGTAACCATATGTTGATGCCAATTTATACTGCAATTTAGAAAGAATTGCTTTGGTCAGATCTATCTTTTTTTTCTTTATAATTTCTAGCTAGTCAATTATAAATATCCTGTTGTGCTTTGTTTATGTCAAAGTGCTTGTAATTGTCTTCTAAGCTGCCAGTTTGTGCTTCATTGGTAGGTTTCTTTGTTTCCTTATTTGATAGTATATGTGTCTCTCTGTGTGTCTGTGTACTAGACATTCTATTGAGATTTTTTGTCCTTGGACAAGACTGTAGGTGCAAGGCCTTTTCATTTGCTGAGATACTCTTTAGTTCCTTGTTAAACAGAACTTTCCATGGTATTAACCATCTGAGTAGAATCTCTTTCCAGTGCTTATTAGTATCCAGATATTGTTTGATAAATTTTTATGCAAAAAGGATTATTTTCAAATCATCTCCACTTCCACCATCTTATTTTAACACATTTAAAACATTTATTATAAGGAACATGGACAATGATGATGACGTGTCTTTAGTGAACAACTGCCCATTGCATGTAATATTTTTGCATAATCTTGTGGCACAAATAACATGAGCATTTAGGTTTTGCTTGTGAAGATAATACACAATTAGAAATGAATAAGTTCTCTTCTCACTCTTCTCCCATGGGTACTTTCCCATGCCATCTGTTCTTCAGGTAGTTGCGGTTGTGGAAATATGAGGAAGACAACTGTATTGATGTGATGCACGCTTATCTCTTCAAGCATTTTAGAATTTGTTAGTGATGATGATTGGATGCACCTCAAGTGATTGACACATCGCAAAATTTCTTCCAATATTTACACCTGGATTGACATATTTCTCATTATTCTCATACTTCTTTTGCCTTGTTGTCTTGCTTCCTTTCTATGGGTCGGTTTTGGATGTCCAGATATCTTACAGATGTCTATGAATGTCACAGGCTTTCTAATGATGGAATCAAGGAACTTGTGAACTATCAGACCTTATCTCCAAAGGATCTGGCCAAGTCAATTCTTTCAAAGGGCGGGTGGTCGGACTTCTTGGTACTTGATTCCTGTGTTGTGATTATTAGACTGATGATGCAATAATAGAAGCTTAATTGTTTATTTATTCTCAGAATTAAAGAAAGAAGTCTATTGATACATGCTGGTTTACTGATTGCTCTGTTCTTTTTATGTTCCAATGTAGTGCTTGGGAAAGGAAAGTCAGCAGCCTGTGGACGTCGCTCTCGTTTTTCTTGGTAGAGAGGTTAGCATTCTCAAACTTATTCGATTTAACTTATCATTTAGAATAGTGGAATTGCTTCTACTTAGTAAACATTAAACTAATTTTTTTGTTGTTGCAAATGATGCATATAGTTTTCCCTTCATCTGGCATTTGGTACATAGAAGCAAATGCTTAATAATGTAGCTTGACGTGTCATTGATTTTAGGATGCCCTGCAAACCTTTTAATATTGACTTTGTGTTGCTCATTTCTGTTATGTTATGATCATTTTCCAATAGGTGCAATCTTTGGATATCTCTGCTAACCACCGTGCAGATCCAGCTCTAGTAGACTTGCTTAAGGTAAATATGACCTAGTTTGTATAATGGATGTTGTGGCTGGAAATTAATCATACTTTGAATGATTCAACTGTCCAATTAATCAAAAGTTCGATACGTAACAGGTCTCTTTCACAAGGTCTAATTTTTCAATGGCGTTTCCCTACGTTGCTGCCATGGAGGAGGAGACAGTGGAAGCTTCGCTTATATCTGGATTTAGTGAAACTTGTGGGCAAGATTTAGAAACGAGTAGCATTGCTCTTCTGGGATCATGCTCCTTAAAGGGGGACAATTACCATAAACTTTCTGACCTACAATCACTCAATGTAAGCTGAACTCAACAATCATTCAAACTTGTATTTGTAAATTCCATGACTCCTATGAATTGCTTATGTCTCTATTCATAACAATGAATAGGATTATCTAGCTTCCAGAGAGGAAAAGAGACCTAAGGGGAAGGCAGATATTGTTATGTTTTGCCATGAAGCATCTGGTCTTTCGCCTGAATCTGATGCACTGCCCTCAGAAAGTATGGTTTAAGTTTTCATAAGAGAATATTTAATGAGGATCATTTTGATAATATTAATTTTTCAATCGACTTCTCCATACTGTATTTATTTCCCTGGAGAATGCTTAGAATTATTTTTTGTGAGCTTTGCAGGCAAAAGTTTCTCTGAACTTCTTCAATCCATGGAGCAATCTGGGCGGAAATTTGCTTCTCTCTATGTTTCACGTCCTTATAGTTCAATTCAGTATCCTTCTCTTCGGGAACTAGAAAGGTTCCTTGCTGAAGGCAGTGCTGGAAGTCTGTTGACCAACTCAACTTGTGATGAAGTTTGCCAGATCAAATCGTCACTCCTAGAAGGAGTTTTAGTTGTAAGTTCTTGCAGGTTTTCTTGATGTTCTTACGCCTTTGTCCTTGAACATTGCTTTGTACCTTTTGAAGTTTCATGCACTGTTTCATCTTTATAGCACCTGTCGCATGAGAGATGTATTGTTTTAGGCTCCCTTGCTGCTGTCCTTAATATAGCAACAATTAGCATGACCCTAAAACTCCCTGCCTGCTTCTGTTGAGTTTTTCTTGGCTCTTCATTTGTTGTCAAAATTGGAGTCTGTACGTCCAGTATGATGAGCAACTCCAGTGCTATCGTATGCATGCATGTCCCCTTACTTGAAATTTAAATGCTTTGTCAAAGTTGAAATAGTGCAGCTAAAAGTAGTGCACATATGACGTATCTGGGACCTAAACAGCGGCATCTAAAAGTCCATGCTACATTCATATATCAAAAATCGCTTCACTGCATCCAAATTTAATTTTTTTTTCCCATCTCTAGTAAAGATTGCTCTTTTTCTCCACCAATCTCATACTCATGACTCTTCATCTCGTTTAAAGTATCGCATCCTCATACCAGTGCTTCTCTGATGATTCAGGGGCTCGTGTTGCTTATAATCTTGATATCTGGCCTTTGTTGTATGATGGGCATTCAAACTCCAACAAGATTTGAGGCGCCTCAAGAGTCCTGAGTTCTCAGTTCAGTGTTTTATCTTGGCAACATGCCGCCGGTTGCTTATCAAAAGGTGCCCGCTAGTTAATATTTGTAATAGCCTGTCCATCTGCCTATATTCGTTAAATGGTCTGTTCTTGTATCTGGCATTTTAATGTAGTTTGGTCATTTTGTACCATCGGATCACTTAATTTCAATCCCAGGAATCATAAATGAGCATTTGAGGGCCTGTAGACGAAAGAACAATCTCAGTTTGTCTGGATTAATTTTCAAATTTTGCACCTTTCCAAATCTTACAACCTACACACTTTGATCTTTGTAAATCCAAGCTCCCGCGATGTTACAATTCTCACATATCGACACATTTCCTCATACGACTTTTGTGAAATACAAATAATGTCCTACATTTGACTGGAAAGTACAAAAAACGCTTTATGTTTTTGCTGTTGGGTGTGAAAAAACTTCAAGCTATCTTGGCTAAGCTGGTTACCTTCAACTCTTCTTCCTGAAAATATAAATCAATTGTAAAAAAAAAAATACGGTGCTAGAACAACTAAAAAGTAACGTATGCTTGTGAGCCATGCGGGAACTCTTTCTATTTGTGTACTGCGTCCCATTTTATTGTCTCAAAAGCCGTCCGCAGCACAGGCTTCTTAGCCAGTTCATAAGTACCTTCCTGAAAAAGTAAATGCTGAAGAGTGAAGCTCATGCGAGACTGAGCTTCACCATGCCATGACCAACAAACCAAACAATTTTCGGTTTGAATGGACTCTGCTATTATGGACATGGAAGAGTGCGGTAAAGCCAAGTCAGATTGAATCCAAGTTAGTTCGCACCACAAACTCCTCGAGCGTGGAAAGTGCCAGTCCTTACACGCACTTACCGGTTCAGCTCATATGAATTGCCGTTGAGATGTGCCTCTTCCCGAATGTTATCCGGTATGCCTGAACGATAATCAAACGAGGAGGTGAACCGGGATAGAGATTTGATGGGAACAGATAACTATGATATAAAGTAGATACAGCCAACTGAACTTCATGGATTACCACAAATTACTACTCCGTCGAGTGCACGCAGCAAGAATTGCACTGCAGCCGGACGCCGACAGCAGCCTCCACTTATCAAGCTTGAGCATAAGTATCGGAAGTCAATACGGATTTCCAAGCTTCGAGCTGTCAATTTAGTCGCACCGTTACGAGTTTGAGGCGGCAAATCATGCAAACTCGTCTGGACCTCCATCTGCCCTCATTTGTGTGTTTATTGTGCGCAGTACTTCATTAATCACATCCACTGGATGGTTCGACAAGTCGTCTGCTGCAAATTCATGAACTTTGTTGTTCAGTTCTATGGAACTCTTACCGGGCATCTTCTCAGCGCCTATGGTCCTCATCGCCTTCCTTATTGACCCAGATTCGTTCCACCTTCCCATACCAGCATATATGTTAGATAGAAGCGAAAAGTTACCGCTGTTCTCAGGCTCCAAGTGCATCAAGTGCTGCAGAGCCTGTTCTCCAAGATCAGGATCGCCATATATATTAGAAGCAGCAAGAAGTGATCCCCATATAGAGGCATTCGCTTCAAAAGGCATACTCTTAACTAGCCGCTCTGCCTCTTGCAGATAACCACCGCGTCCAAGCAAATCGACCATGCAGCCGTACTGCTCGATCTTCGGGTCGATTCTGTACCTTGAGGGCATCAAGGTAAAGAGCCCTCGACCCAGCTTGACCATTCCACTATGGCTACAAGCGGAGAGGACCGCTGTGAAAGTGATCTCATTGGGCTTAATTTTAGCCCTTTCCATCCTAGAGAACATTTCGAGGGCTTCTCTTCCCCTGCCGTGTATGGCGAGTCCCGCAATCATAGTCGTCCAACTCACTACAGTCCTCTCCGTCGCCATGCCTTCAAAGACACGAAGAGCCTTCCCTACGTCGCCTGATTTTGCGAACGTGTCGATAAGTGCATTATTAAGCTGCACTGTTCGATTTAACCCACGTCTGTCGATGTAGATATCGATCCATTCCCCGAGGGCAAGAGCACCCAGCTGCGCACAAGCGGACAGCACCGCCAACATCGAAACTTCATCCGGCTCTATGCCCTCCAGCAGCATTCTCTTAAATACTTCAATCGCGCCACTTGGCCTATTCCACTGAGCATATCCACCAATCACAGCAGTCCAAGAAATCAAATTCCTTTCAGGCATTCGCTCAAACAACTCTCGGGCACTCTCCAAATAGCCAACCTTAGCATAACTAGCGATCATCGCATTCCACAGGGCGACATCCCGGGAATTCAATACATCAAACAGCTTTTGCGCATCGGAAACGCACCCGCACGAACCGTACATCCGAACAAGGGCCGCGGCCACGTGAGCATCCGACTCCAACCCGATTCCCACGCTCTGGCAATGAATCTGTCTCCCTACTTCGATCGCAGACAACCGAATCGCAGCTCTCAACGCGAAAGGGAAAGAGTAAGAGTCCGGTCGCAGACCCGAAGCCCGAATCCCGTCGAACAAACGGACGGCTCTCTCGGCAGAACCGGCGTCGGGAAGGGCCCTGATCACGCTGTTGTAGAGGTACAAATCGGGGTGGGCGTTGCGGGTGAAGACTGCCATTGCGTAATCGGAGAGACCCAGTGAGAAACAACGGCCGATGAAATGGCCGACAAGGACATTGTCCTGATCAAGGCCCCTCGGAACCATGAACCCATGGGTTTGCCGGAGGCGCTTGAGGTCGCTGCACTGGTGTAGCAAGGAGAGGAGAGACCAATGTCTTGACGAGGCTGCGGACGAGGAAGGCGGCGATTTGGGCAGGTAGGGCCTAAGCATCTCGCTGTTCTCCCTCTGCAGTTGGTTGGTTCCACAAGATACATCCACATCCTCCTCCTTCGCACGTCTAACTCGGCCTCGCTGCCGTCGCCGACCACACTCGCTCGACCATCACCCATCCCCACGGGTCGCCATGGAATGCGTGGATTCCACGGAGAAGATTACGCAGTTGGTATGCGAGAGCAAAGAATCGCAAGAAATCCAGACGTAGTTCTTGCTCGTAAGACCGAGATTCTCTTCAGCACTTCAGAAACGAAAAGCTTCGCTTTAAAAACTTCATGTCCAAGAGCATTTTAACAGATGAAACGCACCTTCTACTGATCGATCCATATTCTGTTGTTCAGACAATCGAAAAGTTCGAGAATGTTCTTTTACAAATCATTTCTATTTCCCTTTAAAAGGATGTACTTAAAGGTTTTCGGTTACTTTGTTATTTTCCACTGTATTTCTTAAAGTGTGAAGGCTACTGGATGTCGTTGGTCTTTTAAGGACATGACATGGCCGTTTAGTTCCTGTCTCTTTTCACTTATATTCAAATTGATTATTTGGGTGGGGATGATCGACTCCACTGAAGACGCAAAGGAACCGCCGTTGGTCATGCTGACCCACCAATGATCCACTTTCGAGTTGGGCTGACTTATTTTGATGGACTTTGGAGGACTTCAAAACCTGTGTTTAATAATTATTTTCAAGGATTTTGATGTGAAAAACTGGTATTAGAAAAGTTGAAAGCTGAAAGTAAGTTTTACTAATTTTGAACATTTTTTTCGAAACTAAACCAAACGCAGTCTTAGTCTTCAAGACAATAAAAAATTCTTGACGACATAAATTGTTACGACCCACGTCGGCCATATATTCTTAAATTTCTTCTTATCAAAATATCACAAAAGATGACCCATATGACTACATAAGGCATATGATCATATAGATGAGTATGATTTACGTGATGCATAGTGATTCATAAACTAAATGATATTATTTCGAGCAACAAGCTCATATCCAAACGAATTTTGAATTTTTCTCAATAAAATATAAGTTACCCACCTCACTAACCAAATGCATGCTTCCATTCTCTTTGTTTCTTTGGCAAATTATCATTCCGATGCCCTAAGAAAAAACCCTATTTTATGAAACAAGAAAAAAAAAACCAATTCGCCCTTTCTTGCGAATCTATTCTTGGCGTCTCGTTTAGGGTTTGGCTTTTCAATTGATCTTGAGTGTGGGCACGCACATTTGAGGATATGGACATAAGTATCTCTCGGCAAAAGAGAAAGGAAAAAAAAGAAGAACAAATGACATTTCGTGAGTTAGGGAGGTAAAGCGGTCTCTAATAGGGGTGAGCACAATGGACCATCCAACTCAGAAACCGCTCGAATCGGATCAAATCTTCAGAGTTTTGGTCCGGTCCATGATTCTTAAAATGGAACATGTTTTCGAGCCGTCCGATTTCCAATTTCTGGTAGGGTGGGACAAGATCGACCATCTTTCAGAATTGTTTAATTGTTTAAGGTCAAGAGAGAGAAAAAAAAGTGATACTCTCTATTTAATTCGAGTCTAATCTTGATGGGCTCAATAAATATATCTCTTCAACTTTTCACATTCAAGGCTCCAAGCTTTTCTCATTCTTGTAGTCAAAGTCGAATTCTCTCGTAGTTTCTCTTTCTCGACCTAATTAGAAAGCCAAGAGAAGACGAAATGTTTTTAAATCTTTGCGTTTGATTTTATTTTCCTAACTTATTTGTGTGTGTTATGTTGCCCAAAAATCGGACTGGATCGGTCTTAAGATTAGTTGGACCGGTCCTTGATCCTAAAAATTGAGAACCGATCTCTTTGATCTTCCGAACCGTACTGGACCATATATATACCTCTAATCTTTTAACAATAAATCCCCTAATCTTTTAACAATAAATCATGTGGTCAATAATTGTACATATATTTCCTCGTAGTAATTATGCATTTTCCGTATGGAGCCTCTGACTGACTGCCACGTGTCGCTACTCTTTTTACTCAGTTCCGATCTTCTGTTACTCTCCAGCAGTTAACCGCAGACGAAGGTCATGGCGTTTCCACCCACGTTGGGCTGTTAATCATTAATTGCCGGATTCCAGGTTCCTGTCGGTTCCCATCGTCGGATCGCGACATCGAATCGCCTTCGGTTCCGTCGGAGTGTTCATGGGTCCTCCTTAATGGAGGCGGATCGGTTAAACTTGTTCGCTGGGACGCTACAGAACGAGGGGGGAACGAATGGCGGTGCGCTCTGGCCATGAAGATGGTGGGATGGGGGAGGTGAAAGTCGGAAGCCTGGCCTGAACCCGCAAGCTCAGCGAGTGAGTGACGACGACTGCGGCGACGGCGACGGCGACGGTCACTTTGGTCGCGTTTCATTACGAAATAGATAATAACTCGTTTGGATAGAGGAGAGAGAGAGAGAGAGAGAGAGAGAGAGAGTGCGTGTAAATAAAAGCTCTGATTTTTAAGTTAAAAATAGGACCAAGCGTTCACACTCGGCCATGGGACTTGGTCTTCTATCTTCTTCGTCATCATGCTCCTCAATTCTCATCCAAACCCTAATTAGCGACGTGGGCTGCGGCGATTCGGTAGCGGCTGCGTCCTGCGCCTTGGCTCTACGGCTCTGCTAGGCTCCGAGCGATTTCGTCTGGACCGTGGCGAGACGACGGGTCGGGAGAAAGTCGAAATCTTGTTTGAGTGTTGGTTGTGATTTCGTCCCCGGAGGTGGGAATTTTGGGGGGAGGTGTGTTTGTAGGAGGACGGTTTCTGTGGGGGGAGGGAAATGGAGGGGAATTCGGGTGGTGGTGGAGGAGGTGTCGGAGCAGGAGGAAACGACGTGGAATTGATGTGCAAGACGCTGCAAGTGGAGCATAAGCTCTTCTACTTCGATCTGAAGGAGAACCCTCGCGGCCGCTACCTCAAGATCTCCGAGAAGACATCGGCCACAAGGTCCACTATCATCGTGCCCTTCTCTGGCATCTCCTGGTTCCTGGATCTCTTCAATTACTACGTTAATACCGATGATCAGGAGGCCTCCAGCAAGGAATTGCAGCTCGACACCAAGGCATTGTTTTTATTTTATTTTATTGGGGCATTCTGTTTCTTGTTTTCTGTCGTTTTTGGTGTTTGCATTGCTTGAATTCTTTTAACGTTGGTTGCAGGTGTTCTACTTTGACGTTGGCGAGAACCGGCGGGGGCGGTTTTTGAAGGTAGTTCTGCTCTTAAGTCTTCATTCGTTTGGGTTTTTACTGTGATTGGACTTGCGGTCATTGAATTTGCCTGTAATTTTGATCCGTGGCTTTATATCCTCTGCTTATTGGTTCTGAGATGGCTTCATGTGGAGTGTATAGTTCCGTGATTGCTTTGACCTGGCAATTCCTTTTCTTTTGATATAATTAGTTGAAGTATGAACTTTTATAAGGTCATCCAAAGTCCGAGTTCCTTGCCACTGTCATTAAGCTCTATTGATTTTCCATCTACCAGCCTGAGTAAATTGTGCTTTGTGCATACTTAATTCTTGAATTTTGATGAGTGGGGCCGTTCAGTGATGATGGGGCATGTTGCTCCAGAGTAAACCTTAATTTGCGCCAAATGTTTTGTACCTTTAAATGCTTTCTATTGGTGGTGTCTTCAAAACATTATGGTTTTTCTTGAGTAATAGCACAACAATGTTAGATAGATTTTCCAAATGCAGGATCTTTTTTAGTTTATTCCTCTAAGAATAGTAAGTATCTTTTCCGTTTGATAGTTAACATTTTCCAGGCTTAGTAGTTGATGCGAATTTAAAGTTTATGTCTGGTTCCCAATAGCGTTTGATTACATTTATGGACAGTTCTACTACATGGAATGGTGGGGGGCCTCTTACCAATGTGGAAGTTGGTTATCTAGGTCTAGAGAAGAGGAGCACTATGTAATTCGATAATACGAAAGACTTCATGTTTGAATGGCTCAATGGGTAATAGAAATGGATCTACAATATAGTGTTCCTCTATATGTTCACATGCTAATTTAGTGCGTAAACTCTTATTATAGTGCATAAAATCCTGAAGTTTTCTTGCTCTTACTAGTACTGATCGAGTTGCATTGTCACATACATGTATTTAGCCCTTCTGGATTCATATTTCCAAATCTACATAAATGCTGCTTGGCTGAAGAATTCTGCAACCTCAGCCATTGCAAGTCTTTTCCTGATATGTCCAGCTTGCAGCTAAGAATGTAATCCTGAACCATTATCTAACTACAATGCATCTGAAATGTTGTAATGAAAAGACTAGTAGGATGATTACAATGGTAGACTAAAAGGTTTTCTCCAGAAACTGAAAAACTTTGTTGGGAAGAAGGATGATTGAAACAGGATTTAATGCAATCCGTTATTAGTTTTCTAGCAAATCAGAAAGACATGTGACTACATCATTAAAAGTGAAACAATTACCATTCAAATGACATCGTTTGCTTTTTCAATTGGTAAACAGAAATGGTAAATGCAATTTCTTGCTTTGAACTTGTTCTTTAAACCTGACCCAACTAATTGGCACTGGCACATTCAAAGAGACTATTAGTCTCTTTTATAATTTTGTATGCAAAGTCACAGATCATAATCATTTTCAATCATAATCTGGACTTTGCAAGCTTCTGCTACATAACACAATTTTATCAGGTAGATGTTTAGGATTATGGAAAACAATGTTAATGCAGCTATACTTCCTATTATGTGAGATACTGTTGCATGTTCATTTTGGGTGGTTATTTTCTCATCCACTAGTAGTTGGTCCATGAGTTGTGTGGTAGAGAAGTGTATTCATGTATCAGGCTGCTAGGAATGCAATTTTGCTTTTATGCCGATTCCCACTGGCACAACTCTTTTTCTCGCTGAAAGGATGAACTATGGTTTATAGTGGCATGATCATGGCAGTACAGAAAGGAAAGTAGGACAAGGAATATTGGTCATCTAAAATGCACTATGAATTGGAATAAGAGACATTGCTAGATTTTTTTGGCAGCCTTATATGCCCTATATGCTGGAGCATTTGATGAAAGCAACATATTCTGTGGGAATTGGGAAGCTCGTCTTTGAGAATATTTAGATATGTAGCATTGAAGTGTCAGCAACATATCATTATGAAAGTCAGGCAAGTGCTTTCCTTTAGGAATACTGTGACTGTCGATATTAGTTGTTCAAATATTTTAAATATATTAAATTGAACTAGTGTCTGAGATCTCAAATGGTTGGGGAATTAGTAGACACTGTATCTGTTGTCTGCATGGGAGATAGAGGAAAGCATTAGGAAGAGGACTTAACTAGCTGGTAAGAATTGGGTGCCACATGTTTGCAATGGATGGAACTTTTTAACTAGTGTTTTTGGTTGATTGGGTAGGATTTTGAGTCATTTTGCTGAAGGCTGAGGTGAAATACAGGTGAAATGAAGGGATTGGCGGCTTCATGTATTCAGGCATGTTAAGATCTATTATGATATTCTTTCAGGTGTTAGTTGTAGCAATCCTGTGCGAGCAGCCAACACTTGAAGTATTGATTTGACTGTATTAGTGATGAATGATTCTGGCTTTATCCACTGGGTCCTTTTGCTTTTTGTGGATTTAGCCATTTGTCTTTTTTGGACTTCCTGGTTGTAGATTATAGATGTTCTTTGGTTCATCAAGATGTCTCTCTATTCTAATTCTTTTGCCACGAATTTTGTTACACTAGGACAACGTTCGAGTTTTCCATTTGCGCCATAAGGCATGGCTAGCGTCCTACAATTTCCGTAAAGTTTTGTAGAAATACTGCCTACTGTTCTAAAAGTTTAAGTTGTTAAGATGGAGATGCTGTTTCATATTTAGTTACTCTAGTACTCTTGCTCACGCGTAGACTGGACTTTGGCTTAAGATTAAAACGTGGAAATAGATAATATGAGAGATGAGTACGGACCTGAAAAGATTGAACTTAGTACTCCTGTTCTAATACCATCTATAATTTAATGAGATCAATGTCGATTGTTGTAAAAGTTTAAGCTATCGAATGAAGGTGTAATTTAATATTTGAATACTGTAACAAATTCTTTCTTCTTTTGTCAGACCTTGCATCGAGAAGAAAATAAGTTACATATAACTTTATGCAGGTTTCTGAAGCTTCAGTCAGTAGAAACCGGAGCACTATTATTGTACCTGCAGGTAGCACCCGTGATGAAGGTTGGGCAGCTTTCAGAAATATCTTGGCCGAGATTAATGAAGCATCAACCCTTTTCATGCTTCCCAACCAGGTATAGTATGACACGTCATAGCTATGAATTCTCAAGGACCTCCTTGTGCTCTGTTTAAAATTTTTTTATATTAAACATTTCTCTTATGCTTTTAGATATTTTATCTTGTTTTTCCCTATTCAATTGCATTATGTTGTTCTTTCCTTGTCTGGAGGGATCTCACTTTTTATTTGTGGGGATGCTCCCGTGGTGTACCTGATCATGTGCTCTGAAGCAGCAAGGTTCTGAGCCTACAGGTAGTCTGGTCGGGTTTTCCGATGATGTAGGTGCAGGTTTCATATCTGGTCATAGTGGCCAATCTGCCCCGACTTCTTCTGATTTGAATGTGGACAGATCAGTGGAATTGCCAGCACATGATGAAATTGGTAACATGGGTGTGTCCAAGGTAATTAGAGTCGACCAGAAGAAGTTTTTCTTTGATCTAGGGAGCAATAACAGAGGTCATTTCCTGAGGATATCTGAGGTATGCTAAAACAAATTGCGATGTTTGTCTTCAAGAAACTTAGTGCTAACAAAGCGAGTGTTGGGATGGCATGTGAACGCAGGTTGCAGGCTCCGACAGGTCTTCCATCATTCTCCCACTTGCAGGTTTGAAGCAGTTCCACGAAATATTAGGCCACTTTGTGGAAATTACAAAGGACCGTCTTGAAGGGATGACAGGTGCAATTGTGCGAACAGTGGACCCCCTGCAAAGATGAATGTTTAAACCTGCAGGGTTGGGTGAAGAGTGAAATCATTCTGCAAAGGGGTGTCCTCAAGCTGCAAATAAGTGCTTTTTCTAGGGTGTGCTGATGATTCTCTTTTGTTATTTTATTTTCTTGATTCTGTCATGGAGGATGAGAATAATCTGATTTATGTGTTTGATCAACAATAAATTGGGGGTGGATAGCAGAAATAACAAGATGGAAGTGTGATTGTGCGGGATGGAGAATTCATTAATAATATTTGTTGCTGATGGGTCGTACTCTTGTCCTGTAATCATCTCCATTATCAATCTTTCTCGATCCCGCATGAGGGCTGTGAAAAGTGGGATTTGTAGTTCATTTATTGGGCTGATGCGTTCATGCTCAAAATTGTCCTTTTGCATTCACGTTAGAGTACTTGATCGTGGTATTCCATATGTTGCCCTTTACAGGCACCGATGGAAATGTCTATTCTATTGATCCTGGGAGGCCATATTATGACTCCAAACTGCTGCAACCAATGCTGCTCCTATTAATGACGAGACAGGTTATGTTTCAGATGATTTGCTTCTTCGTTTTCCAATTCAAAGCTCCGTAGGAGTGAAGTAGCCAAATTGTTGTTGGTGTGAAAAGTAATAACTGGTTACTCCGGGTGTTTCCTATGTTAATTCCCTCAGGCTGGATGCGAGAATTGCAGGGAAGTCTCTGGAGGCCGGAGAATTTGGATTAGAAGGCAGCCTGAAACCAAGGAGAGGTTTTCCTTGATTATCATTCCTTTCCAATGCTAAATGTGCATTGAATTCCACAATTCATATGACCAACTTGAGTGCACAGACGGAGGTTGCTTTTGTTTTCCGAAGACCGTGAAAATGAACTAACAATCTATGACAAAAGTTGAGGTCTCCCTTGAATTCGACCTAAGAGCTAATACATGTCATCATTGTGGTGGCTGGTGTTCGGGTCACCTAGTAGTGCAGGGAACCTAGTCACTGGGAGCTAATGATACATGCAAGTGGAATGACAATGGATCGAATCCCAGAATGTCGTTGTCTTTGACCAACTTTGGTAGCCAGAGACTTGTCACACTCAAAATGTCTTCCGCGACCACGCGCTGGAACTACAGTAATTCTGTCTTTAGTTGCTAAGAAGATGACATAGGCCACGTGCAGACACGGACGATTCCTCTGTTCTGCATCTATCCTTGTTGCAGGACATCTTTTCACTCATGTAGCATTCAAACCTATATACATCGTCGTGTTAGCCAAAAGTATGCATTTTTTCAGACATGAAACCACCGCGAACGTGCATCGTCATAGCTATCTTCATCTTGATGGGTACTCAGTTTGTTTAAGGTCTCTTAATTAAAGAGCTTACATTGCTAACATTTGGCACTTCGATTACATCCATCATAGGAGCCAAGGCAGTAACTTGGTTAGTTCAGATGACGGACAAATGTTGTTTGGACCAATAGGAATAGAACGGGGTTAGAGGATTCCTTAAGCGCGACTTCCCTTACTAGACAAAAGGTGCCACATGAATGTAAAAAAAGTTTGAACAAGGTCGGGATCTACTTAGAAGCTGTAAATATTTCGTTTAAGTTGGTTAGCCCGTAAAGGGCAAGACTGGCGATATATTTAAGGCTCAGATCCATCCTTCACAGAAAATCAAGCTTCTTAAGATAAGATTTAGCGTAGATTGGTGAATCAACCAGTGACTGTCGACTTTCAAATCAAGTATTGGACCACATCACCAAGTTGTTGCAATAGTACTGAAAATGATCTCGCAACTGAATGTAATACGTCTGAAAAGATTGAAGAGCAGTTGGCCACAAACTTTTGCTTCAAAAGCGAAGATGCATATGTCAACGTCAAGTTTCATGAGCAATCTTAGTATCCGGAAATAAATGCTCAAAGAGAAATGAGTTCAAATAGACAGACAGCATATCTCTCTCTCTCTCTCTCTCTCTCTCTCTCTCTCTCTCTCTCACACACACACACACACACACACACACACACACGCAAACACACACATATGTGGGGGACCGAAAGACTAGATGCGAAAGGCCCAATACAGGAACAAGGAAAAGGACGTGAAGAAAGCAGTGGGATTGAGGGTTTAACATTCAAAAGGATTGACAGTTCACAGCAATTGCTGATAGAAACTGCTCATAAGGTTTTGACAATGCCAGCGCAATGACAGGGAGGTGCATGGAGCCCGTTTATCGTTACCATCTCCTGTAAATGTGTAGTTTACATGCAGGATGTCCCGCGAGAGAGAGAGAGAGAGAGAGAGTACCCGTTCGCGGGTGCGCCAGTTAGTTCGCGTGATCCCATCTGCAAGGACCATGATTGGGTATTCACCAAATAATAAGTGGTTCAACTCTCTCCTGTAAAGATCCTTTCTACCGGGAAATTGGCCCTAGTACTTTTCTGTCGAATAGTTTCCATTTTGTTGAAAATTAGTGTCCCGTTCTATCTCGCTGGAAATGATCGGAGCTGGCATATATCCTCTCTCTGCTCTCCTATGCAGGGCAAGTGGAGTGCATGTACAATATGCATGTCCCAGCACTTTCTACTTGGCTTAATGATCTGGAAAGACTGTAGAAACGTGTCCCCAGCTGATCACCTGGCCATTTGATTTCCGCCCGAATTTGTTTGATGTTTTGCTCTCCACTCACTGCTATGGATTGTGACAACTCTTACTTCTTAACAAGAGACTGAGGACCACCTCTCTCTCTCTCTCTCTCTCTCTCTCAGATTATCAGTTAAACCCTTTTCGAGCACAAAATTTTTCTCTTGCCCAGCTTGTCGTCGAGAATATTCACGGAACTTCATGTGCGACAGTCTTTTGCTGCTTTAGGCGATGTAACATGAAAAGCTTCGAAGAACATGATTCGAGGCATGTCATGAACAAGTAACGAAATCAATTTGATGCGTAGTCTTCGATTTTCACATAATTTGTTTGTTGCTAAAGGTGCACTGTCCCTGTATAATCAAGAATTAACACCTATGACATACTGCTGTAAACATTTTCATGACGACTTTTGAATCATCGATTTATTAGTTGCAAATGAATGTCCATTTTAAGGTATTTAGTTCCTGAAAAGATGGTAATAGTTTGTGGAAGAAAATTGAACTTTCATCGCTGTGGAATCCAAGGCTCTCCTTACGGCATCGTAGGAGTTTTCGTAATCAGAAATGAAACGTGTTTAGCACATCATTCCATGCAATTATTTAGAGTCGAACGCTTTTAACAAGTACTTAAGACAAACTAGACTTTGTAGCATATAATACAAATCTTGAATTTGATTCCTACACTTTCTTTCTATTTGAGTTTCAGTTTTTCCCTTTTATTATGTTAGTTAAGAACTCGCAGCATAACCTGAATGATAAAAGATCAAATAGACACCTCCTACAAAAGAGCAATATACATGTGACTTTATCTGAACGAAGAGCAATCCAGGCTAAACGAAAGGGATCAACGACCAAATTTTTCCAGTGACCCTACCAATTACGAATGAGAAGCCACTTGCACACCTTTCTAATCCAATGTGGTAGTTTTGCAACACAGAGGAGAGAGAGAGAGAGAGAGAGAGAGAGAGAGAGAGAGAGAGAGAGAGCAGCAGCAGCAGCAGCAGCTTTATCACATTTATGGCTTGCCAGCTAGTCTTTGGAAAATTGCTCTATTTGGACAAAGAACACTTTGCAGTGCCGAGGCATTTAACACCAATATGATTGAAAGGAAAGCATGAAATTCTACATCCCGTCTTCAATTTTTCCTTTTATTTACGAGTACCATTTAGATCTGGTCAGTTCCATAGAAGGAAGCTGTTCTTCCCTAGCGTTTTACCTCTTAGCTGGAATTATCTGTTGGCACAGAAAATTCCTAAAACTGCTGATGCTCAGAGAAATGTGCGGGTATGAGTTGTATCTGCCCCAGACAAAGCGGCATATTGCTGTCTTGGCATCTTTTTTCCCTCATGTTTCCTAATTGTTCCAACAAGAAGAAAGCAAATGCCGGGACTCCGAGCTAATTAACAGCTCACCATTTGTGAATGTTCTTGGTCTACATGAATCTTGAAGGTAAAATAAGGCTGGTATGACCGAACGACCGTACTAGCTGGGACAGAGATCTCATTATTGAGCAAAACACAGCGACGCCTTTGATCCATTTTACTTATATTCTTGAGGAAGCAGTATCTTTAACGCTTGATGGGCTTGTAGGTCCGCCGTTTAATTCTTTTGAAGAATTAAGGGAGTGATGCCGTATCCAGAAGTTTTAAAGCCAAAATCATAACCTGTTAATCAGATACATAACTTGTTCTAGTGACCTCCTCGGCAACCTACAAACAAAGAATGATCATCGTCAAGAAATGTTTCATCTTATATCGACATTACCAATACCCTCTCCCAGTCTCTCAAGGTCCTTTACTTGAAGTGATTACATTGAATCACCATGGGAAAGTTCGGGAGTGAACATGATCATATACATGAGAAAGGTTATTAAGATCCAGAGAAGAATCGATCACAAGATTCTGATTGGCTGTCATGATTCCTATGCAATCTCCTCGTGAATGTTTCGCAACACAAACGAGGGAACCAAAAACCCAATCCCCAAATTGTACGGAATTAGTACCTGAACAGAATCCAACCAGACATTTTATGTGACATGTAGCATTTGCAGTTTTCTACGTATATTCCCCTTTCAGCGGGTCTTTATGCCAGTGGGAATTTGGATGATCTCAACATTACTTGTAATTCTTCTTGATCCAATCTTTTCATGCTTGGCATTGATTGGAGTTTAGTGGGATCTCTTGAGCTGACTAATTGTATTTTGGTGATCCTAAGTCAGGACTTCGTGGACAAATCGCAAACAGGTTGTTGAGCCGCCTGATTTGTTCTTTCAATCTATTCCCTGCTATATCAAATCGATTATAGATCAGGAAAGGAGGGCCCCGTACACACGTTTTCACGAGAATTCATGTGATGATACATGTAAAATATTGTGATTTGTAATGTCAAATATGCAAGATATAAGATGATTTTAAGTACTTCAGAAGCATTACCACCCCCCCCCTCCCGAAAAAAAAAAAAAAAACAAGCAAGTCTACCTGGCCCAACCCAAGTCAGTCATCATTAGGTGTCTTACGTCTCTCGAAATAATGATGTATCTGATGATCATACATGAATGTAGAGACACCATGCTTACCAAGACCCCCTTCCTATATAGAATGACACTAAAGCAATAGTTTGAGTCACGAGAGCGGGTGAGAGAGAAGGAGAGAGAGGCTGACACGCCTTCCTGAGAGTCTTCAGGTGTCTTTCATCTCGCTGAGGTAGCAACAATGGAATCGCCACCCATCAGTTCGACGATGGTACCATCAGCGTTGGCCGAGGATGTCACGTCAGAGACCGACGGTAATGCAATAGAGTGGCACAGCAGGCGCTGGACGTGGGGAGGACCGATAAGTCTCCACAGAGTCCTGTGCATGCAAGGCGGCGACGACGACGGGAGCTACGCCAGAAACTCGGATGCGCCCGCTTCTGCAATCACCCTATCGAAGCCCTTGCTCTTGAATGCCATACAGTCCATGAAGCTCTTCCTCACATCCAAGCACGACGATTCATTGAGGGTGGCCGATCTAGGCTGCGCCACAGGGTGCAACACGTTGGCCACGGTCAACATGGTCGTGGAGTGCCTGAGGAAGAGGTACGCAGAGGAGCTGGGGTTTGAGCCCGAGTTCGAGGCCTTTTTCTCCGACCTCCCGTCGAACGATTTTAACTACTTGTTCAGGACGTTGAGCGGGCTGGTGTCCGCTGATTGCAGTAGAGAGAGAAGCAGGCACCGCTACTTCGCAGCCGGCGTGCCCGGGTCGTTCTACCACCGCCTCTTCCCAAGGGCGAAGCTTCATGTGGCCGTGAGCTTGAGCGCCTTGCACTGGCTTTCTCAGGTGATGATATTTATGCACTCTAACCTACTCTGCGTACTCTCTCTCTCTCTCTCTCTCTCTCTCTCTCTCTCTCTCTCTCGATCGAGTAATCTACCAATCATCGGCATGGCATAAGGGTGTTAAAGTCATCAATTTGGTTCTACCATCTGAAGTTCTCATAGCGTCCCTTATTTCATTGAAATCGCTGTTACTATGCTTTATAATCCTCCAACTGTTTGCCTCCATCAGTGGCCAGGAAAATCCGTTCAATTGCGTTTTAAGTCCCCGCGGCTTATCCATTACAGTTAGGACTACGGTTACCGCAGTAGAAATTTAGATCAAGGAGCAAAATCAAAAGAAAGCGCCTGCAATACCCTAGCCTAGGACAACCAAACATGATAACAGCATATGGAATTCCACAGATTGAAGAACCATGTACAAAAAGCAATTATGTCGGATAACAATTGAAGCGAATATCGAGTGGTCAAGGAGGAGACAGCCCTCGCCAGCCGCCAAGTTTTGGTCGGGAGAATCACATGTAACTCTGAGGAAACATAACAAGAACAACTTTCACGTTTCTTCTCCTCCTTGTTTGTTCTCCTTTCTCCTGACCAGCCCAAACCTCCGGTCCCTTACCGCTAGGCCTTAGTCCCAGTGACTTCTTGTTTTCCTTTTCAAGGGGTGTTCTGTGATTTCCGGGACTGATTCCATCGTCGTGATAATGCTGCGTTACGATACACAGATATTTAAGAAAAGATTCATGCTTTAAAAGGATTGGGAATTAACGGAGACCTAACAGCATCACTTCTTGTGAGTGTCTAACCATTTATAAAACCCCCCATCTTTTCAAGTTTGCAGAAACATGTCTCATGAACTCGTTTTTCTCTAGGCAGGTACCGGCGGAAGTCACGAGCAAGAGCTCGCCAGGGTGGAACAAGGGAAGAGCATGGATTGACGGGGCCAGGGAAGAGGTGGTGGAGGCCTACGCGAGGCGGTCCGAGGAGGACCTAGACGACTTCTTGCGATGCCGGAAGGAAGAGATCGTGGAGGGCGGGATATTGTTCATGCTGATGGGAGGGCGGCCGAGTTCTCAGCAGCCCCGTGACCAGCTGGGCGATCCGGACTCGAGAGACAAGCACCCTTTCACCACCTCCATGGACCAAGCCTGGCAAGACCTCTTGGATGAGGTATGCGCGTCCGCGTCTTACCGATGGTTACACGCGTGCGGTTTACTACTTGCTACATACGTCGCCATCATGATGCTGCACGCACCATCCATACGCGTTCTTATCTCTTTGCCGTTTCACGTCGAACTCAAAGACATTCGTACATGCATTATCACCGTGTCTTCTACCGCAAGTGCAATGCATCCCTTCTTGCTTTCTCCGACTTGGTAGCCGGCATGACAGCAGAATGCCATTTTATGATGCCTTCTCTCTGTATGCTGTGCATGGTCAATCGTTCGACGTTTTCTTTTGTTGTTCTAGGTTTTTCACTTCATTCGTGCAATATATATGTATATATACTGTTAAGATTTTTCACTTAGAAAAATTATAAAAAAGGGCACTCGAAACCGAAGGGCAAAACGAAGGAATTGTACAAGAATTAAACAGAGAAAGAAGAAATGTTAAAGTGACTGTCCTTAATTTATTAGGAGAATATCAGCCTGTTTTAAATCACAAAAATTGACATATAATTAGAAATTATTGTAGGGGTCCACTCTTTTAAGTACTCGTGGCTTACGACATGTTATTTAATAGCGGTCCAAACACTGTTATGTTAGCAAAGCCCTTTAAAAAACTATAGTAAATAAAACCTAAAAATTGCACTGAGCATTTAGTAGCTAGGGCAAGGCGACGCTTGCTAGCCTCGCTTGTTGGCTCCACCATTAGTGGCTACCTAAGCATGACGAGTTATCCAAGTATGGCATTCCAATTAATTTTGACCGGAAATGTTGACTTAGCATTCCAATTAACACCAAATAGGGTGTCGCAGCCTTCGCTTGTGGAAGGAAAAATAGGATAAATGAAAAAAAGAACAAAATGAAAGAAAACAAAAGGGAAAAAAAAATCAAACTTTAGAATGTTTATAAAAATTGAAAAATTGTGCACGTCAACGACTACTAGTCTTGGTTGGACCCCATGCTATATATTTGGGGTCAAAATTGGTCGGAAAGATTATATTGAACAATTATCAAAAGATTTAGGACTATATTGACAAAAGCGAAAAGTTTAGGAGTAAATGATGGCCGTACAATAGTTTTGGGAGTATTTGGACAGTTTTCCCGTGATCTCATATAGTCAACCTACAAGCATTTTCATGTGTTCTCAAGTTGCTTCAATAAAAGTTTTGCAATTTCATTTGAGAAAGGACTTGATAGATGAAGAGACAAGAGATGGGTTCAACATCCCGGCGTACATGAGGAGCACGGAGGAAGTGGAGAGAGCAATGGCCAAGTGCGGCGGGTTTGAGATCCAGAGGATGGAGTACCGGAGGATCAGAGAGCACTCCGAGGAGAAGCAAGAGGAGTGGGTTCGAGACCCAGCTTCCTACGGCCGGTCCAAGACGAACCTGGTCAGGGCCACCCTCGGGCCCATCGTCGAGGCCCACCTCGGCCGGCCCCTTGCCTGCGAGCTCTTCGACCGTTACCAAAGGCGGGTTGCCGCCGATCTCGGCCTCCTCGCAAAAACAGGCTTCTATGGAGTCATTGTGGTTTGTGCTATTCGGAAGTGAAGAAGGTCGAGGCCGAGCTAGGTTTACATAAGTCGTGAGCCGTGTAACGTTCACTTTTTAAGAGAGATTATGATATCGGAATTCAAGAAAAAGAAATCGCGAATAAAATGTTCTCTCTTTTCGTTAATTTTTGGAGGGCTGCAAACGTCATTTGCTTGCTCTTTCCTATGCAACATTATATCATTGGATGAATCGACTGTCTAAGGCACAACTTCTTACGTATTGTCTTCCATAAATAGACGGTCTAAGTCTTGGAGATGGAAACAATTTCTAGAAAATCGAGGGTGGGTTTTTGGTATTATCATAAACGGAATTTAAATTATCTAGGAAAATTATTGAATACTTTTTCATGATATTCATTCTCATTTTATCAAAGTGACATAAACTCTGGGATCTGTCATTACATGGTAGGAATCATTAGGTTTGTGTCGAAAATAGCAACACGAAATTCAGAATTTGCCCCTATTCTAGATTTTTTGTTCCTAATGTGGGTATATTCTCACCTTCTTTTTAAATCAACCGTAAGGAAACAAATTATCGTTAAGAAACCAGTTTACTTGCCTTTGAGGTTTTTTTCTTTTTCACATGAAAAGAAAGAAAAAGGTGACGCAATCAACACTAAAGTTAAAAATATTAATTTGATTCTATTTTTTAAAAAAATTATTAAATTCAATTCTAAACAGTTGTGTGAAATTTCAGCGTAGTACTTTTGATCAATTTTCACTGGAAATCACTAACATATTGATTCAGTAATTACCAACCGTTATATATGGCCCGTCGCAACATCAGTGATTTCTAGCAAATTTGGCCAGAATAATTAAAATGAAATTTTCATGCAAAATTTTAAGAATAGTTTGGTAACATTAAAATGATCATGATTGGATTGATATCGATACAATAAGTTTAAAACTGATTGGATAATTTCCCTTCAAAAGAAGGAGACCGATATAAATTTAAAAAAAGTAACAAAATTCTATTCTCTTGAAAAACAGGAAGATATATAACAACCCATAGAATTATCATACTCATGAGTCAAAATATATGATTCCTCCCTATTGCATCTTGTCACTTCCAACATGCTCAAGATTAGATTTGCTTATGAAAAAACCATCCTCCAATTTTCTTAATCTTGGGGTTCGTTCTTCCAACTTTTTGGAGTAACTTTCTATTTCTTTTGGATGATTTTTCTCTTTGGTATCTACATGTTCCATGTTCTAAATGTAGGTGGTTTAGATTCAAAAGATCTTTCATGAAAGAAACTTTGTTCCATGAGCGCTCTCAATTCTTCGACTTCCTATCAAGGTCGTGTAATGCTAGATTACAACCATCTCTTCTTCAAGAAGATAAAAAAAATAGTTCAATTAATAGACATATGCCTTCATAAACTCAGGTTTCCTCTTCAAACAAATCTTTGTTGCTTGTGGACGGCTTCTATCTCATTTCTCTCAAGCTTACAAAAATTTATGGACTCACATCCAAGGTATACAAGAAAGTAAAATTGCTCAGAGAGCAGACAAATTGAGAAATGAAGAGAGCTTAGCCGCTTATACAAGAGCTAATAATGTCCATAATCCATTTGCCAGCTCGAACAAAAATAAAAAAACAAATATGCAAAGCTTATCCCTAAAGGCATTGATTTTCACAAGGGCCAACATTAAATCTCATCATCATAAAAGGAATATACTTTTTGCACAAGGCACTTTTTCTCTCTCTATTGGCACCATAAAGGCCTTTCTCTTTTCACCTGCATTTCGCCCGTGATCAAACACATCCCATTTCGTGAAGATAGATTCTTCATGCCTTACATTAATGTCGTGAGTGACGTATCAGTCACTGCATCAGAAGGTTGGCCATGGGCTTGGTTTGCATGTTGGGTTGGACTTTCTTGGGCCTTCCTTGCTGCAAGATGGCTGATCTTGGATTTCAGCTGTCTTCTTCCAGAGAGCCTTAAAAGAACTCAACCTTGGTAACCTTGTTAACAATTTTCTGCTTATAATAGGATCGCCGCTGCGTTTTCATGCATCTTTTTGGGTGCCTTTGTTTCACTGAAAGCTCTATGATAAAGAAAAATATTCTCTATGAAGATCATTTCCAAGAAAAATTTATAGTTTATATGTTTTTGTTGGCTTAAGGAAAATGATTTCTTTCTTACCAGGAAGGATAGTTCTTTTCCCCAATCTAAACTTGGTTTTTGATCCATGAAAAATGCTTTCTCTAAACTGATTAGTTTATAGTTATCCAAATACCAAAAAATCGGAAAATATTTTCCAAAAGCAATTTTCCTTCAAACAAAATGACCCTTTGTTTGATTTGGTTCTACAAGACGTTGTCCCCTTGGCATCATCACCAGTTAGGAGTGAGCAAGTTGGATCAACCGAATCGGAAACTGCTTGGACTAGCCCGATTCCTGGATGCATTCGATCTCTAGATCCCAAAGTGGAATCGGTGTCTGGATAGTCCTGTTCCCGGATCCCAAAAGTGAAATCGGTGTCTAGGTGGTTTGGTTCTCTGTTCCTAGGAGGACCAGACCAAACAAGACCGGACTAGACTAATTTTTATAATTTTTTTCCATTTTATTAAAAGATAAATATATAAAAAGGTGAAAAGAACCCTATTTTATTTTTTTGAAGTTTTAATCCTTATTTAACATTATAAAAAAAATATAGACTCTTCACGATCCCATTGGACCGCTCGCCCGTGAACCGGCCTAGACCGACGGGTACAATTTGGTTCAGTTCCAAGACTAGTCGGTCTGGTTCCCAATTCAGGGGGGGAATCCGGACTGTCCGAGAAATCGATCATCCCTATCACCGATGGCTACCGAAGCATAAAGTCTTTCGCCCGTAACAAACTCAGCAATTTATCATCATCTTATACTCAACAATGAGCTTATAGTCTAGACATGCATTTTCTTCTTTTCTCAAGTTGTTTCACCAAATCGTTTGTAGTTTCAGCGAAAAAGCGCGTGCTATACGAAGAGACAAGAGATGACTTCAACATCCTGGCGTGGGAACATGGAGGTTTAAGATCCAGAGGGTGGAGAATCAGAGGATCAAGAAGAACTTCGAGGGGAAACAAGAGGCGTCTGGCCTGAGACCCCCCTTCCTCCGGCGGTCCAAGGCCAACCTGGTTAGGAGACACAGTCGGGTACACCGTCGAAGCCGCCCTCGGCTCGTCCCACTTCCGCCAGAGACGGGTCTCCTCCGACCGGAGCCTCCTCGCTAAAACCTGCTTTCTATGGGACACTGTGGTTTGTGCCATCCGAATATGATAATGGTTGGGCTTGGTCTCCATGATTTGTAGACCGATTCAATATTCGTTTTTCGAGAGAGATTATGATGCCAAAAAGATCAAGATATTAAAAAAAAATGTAATATCCAATCAAAAGGCGATGCATGTGTTGAAAAATGAAAAACATAAATCTCACTGTTTTCTTTGTATTCATGAAGGAAAAGAATCAATTTTGGATCCTAATGAGATAAAATGAGAAGACAATATCATCAAAGTTTAATGTTCAGTCGATATAATCTTGTATACATACATACATACATACATATATATATATATATATATTTATATTGACCATTCTTGCTTCTAAATACACGTAACTTAGAGAATATTATGATGAAATGAATACTACATCTACCGCAAAAAAAAAATCATCTTAAAATTTATAATCAACTTGAATTTAATAAAAGGAAGCATAATTCCTAAAAAGAGCGTCGAGGAATAAATTAGTTGTTAAGCACGAGACAATTCAAATAAATTCCGGGTTCCTAAATTATTCACTATAATAGGTACAGCGCCATGTCACGAATCTTATGATGCCGCATGGGGCCATCATAGGAGTTCATACCCAAACTTTTCGTGGGATGAGTTTCATCGATGCACTGTCATGTCATGTATTCTTATGCTCAGACATATCACGCAACATCGCCTATAAACATTCGTACCCAATTCTGTGACCATATATTAGATTAGGTTACAGACCGATTAAAGAATGAGATTAACACCCCGCAGAAACAGAAGAGAATGATGCCAAGATGAAACAGAGATCAGAAAATTTGTATTAGAGTCCGCGATGCTCAGGAAATCTCGTAAAGTGGTTCGATACATTCACTCTCTCTAATACCAGACCACCACTTCTTTTTCTAGTTAGGAGATTCTCATAACAAAGCAAACAGTTTAGATGGTGTAAGGTGGGGGCATCGGCATGCTGGCGACGACACCGCAGAGCGGGGCGTTGTCGGGGAGGTTGTACTCGTCCCTGAGGGATCGCTCCGGCGAGAGGACGCTGATGTACATCTCCTGGCCCAAAAACCGCCTCTCCAGCAACTCCGACCTCAGGTTCCACATGCCGGCGTTGTCGAACGTCAACATGATGGCCGCCCACGACTTCGGGAACACCTGGATCGTGTGCCTGCTCACGGCGTCGAGGAGGTTGTAGCTCTTCCTCTTCTCTGGGGTCCACCTACCTGGCTCAATGCTGAAATTACACGACAAAGGAAAATGATGTGAGTTGAGTTGTTCAATCAATATTTGAGTTGTGCTATGCTTTTGGTGTGAGACGCGGTTGTCATTGCACGACAATAGGCATAAGCGAAAACGAAAGCCAAAGAGTACTCACGCGACGGCGAAGAAAGAGTAGCCATCGAGTTGCCACGACTGGATGCTCTTCTCGTGGTTCTCCAAGATGATCTCAACGAAGGTCCGGAAAGTGACGTTCGCCACATTTGGCTCCATGGTCACCGACGCAGGCCCTTGCTCTGCTGGGCTGTCGGGGATCACGTCGTACTTGAAGACCTTGTCGACTGCTCCAAAGTACTCGGCAAGCTTGAGCGGGGTCGCGGGATTGACGTGCGAAACGCCATTGATGGCATAACGGAGCTTGCCACCAACCCTGGAGGCCGAGTTCACAAGTTTGATGGTGCGGGTGATGTTGATCTGGCCGTAGTGGTAGGATCCTTGAGGGTTAGGCCTGGCGGCGCTGGCGGTCAAATTCCATCGGAAGGATCGGAACTGATTGAGCGACCATGCCCAGCCCTCGGGAGCCTTGGGGAGGACAGGGGAGGCAGGTCCCTTGCCGTTGGTGTAGCGGATGATGCGCGTGGCAGTGATCACTTGCTTGGAGAACCGGGTGGAGGCGACCGCGTAATAGTCACGGGGCTCCTGATCGGCGGTCACGAGCACGGCGAAGCACTGCCCGACGTGGACATCGAGGGAGTCGTACATGTTCTGGACGGTGTGCGACCCTTCCATCTCGACCAGCTTCATCGGGTGCCCTTGAATCCTGAAGTTGAGGGAGTTCTTCAAACCGACGTTGCAGATCCGGTACTTGTAGGTCTTCCCAGGCTTCATGGTGAAGAGGGGCTCCTCGCTGCCGGGGCCCTTCCCAGACTTGCCATTGATGACGACGCCGTCGGGCCTCGCGAGGCTCCGGCCGCTCTCCAGCAAGCCCTTGAGCTGGGTGTGGGTCTTAGAGTACCAGTCCCCGATGAGGACAGTGTAGTCATCCTCGGGGTCGGCGTAAGGGACAGGGATGAGCAGGCGGCTGTTCACGCGGAGGCCACCGAACCCTCCGGCCGCCCGGTGCGTGGAGGTGGAGGGGTAGTAGAAGTAGCTTCCGATCTGATCCTTAACCTGGAAGTGGTAGGTGAAGTTCTTTCCCGGAAGGATAGGGCAGTTGGTCCCAAGCACTCCGTCTTGCCAGGAGTTCTTCCTGTGCTGGACGCCGCTCCTGCGTCAACAAAACAACCCCTCGTTTAGTCCCAGTCGAAAGGTTCAGACACTCGCTACGACAAAAACAACCGGACAACAATAAAAGAGAGAGAGAGACGGCGAGCGGCGAACCATGTCAACAGGAACGGCTCGTCGAGGTGGTTGAAGACGTTGACGACGAGGTTGTTGTTGGAGGTGGAGTTGATGTTGGGGCCGGGGAACTGGCCGTTTATGAGGATGCCCTGCTGCGGGACGCCGAGGGGCGAGATGGTGCCGTAGGTGACGTTCCACGTGAAGTAGAAATAGGGGTCCTCGGCCCTCGCCACGGCGGCTCCGGCCAGGAGGCACAACAGCGACGCTAGCGTCACCCTATTCATCCTCCCAACCCCCCACTATTTTTTGCACCCTAACTTACACGGGAAGCTTAGGCCTTCTATAAATTTCCTTCCTTCCTTTTGCCCCCTTCTCTTTCTTTCCGAAGAAGAATAACTTCCTCTTCTTCTGCCTCGTCGGGCTCCTGACCCCTCCCCTTTTTATAACGCGATGCCTAATCGCGTTTAGGCTTTCTTAACCGCTCGTCCCTCGACAATCTCTCCTCGCCTCCCGTTGCCCTCCCTCCCTCCTTCCCTCTCTCTCTCTCTCTCTCTCTCTCCTCTGGAGTTGCGCTTGGCTGGTTTCGTTAATTCTAGTTCCACTCCCTAAAATTAGCAGCACCACTAGGGCATTCATTGCACATCTCAGGAGATACAGCCATGATCAGGCCAATTTCCATTTTCATTGCTTGGAAAACATGCATTCCCGGGTAGACTGATTAGGACCCGATCGGCATCCCTATACCCTCGATCGTGTCGGGCGGTGGAATTGGCCCGTGAGTTGCGGGTTTGAATTTGATAAGAGGCCTGAATGAATGAAGACGGAAAGTATATATGATCAATTTTGATTTCTCATGATGAGAAGATTATGTACAACTTCCTGGATGGAATGGAATAGGGAAAGAAATTATGGGTGAGGGTCCATTTGATAAGTTAGTTTAATTATATTAAGCTGGCTTTTGTCAATTTGTTGACATTTCCTACCAAAATATCTCGATTTCTTCATATTGTAAAGTACACGCATGATTTCTCATTGTCTTCTTAGAATGTGATGATATACTCGCGCAGTTTTCATTTTTCATGTGATTGGGTCAAAAGATAATACCGATAAAATGAAAAACAAATAGACCTTGAGTTTTGGTGCAGTGTTATTCCCAAACTTTTTATTTGTATAATATGATATTTAAACTTTAACCTAATATATAATAATATTATTCTTATACTTTAAATTTATTCAATATTGTTCATGAACTATTGTTAAATGCTCATGATAGTTTCTAAACTATATGATAATTTTTGAAAGTTTAAGGACCCAATCAGACCAAAACTTAGGGTCTATGTTGAATAAAGTAAAGATTCAAAGATGCCATTAAACATTGGACTAAAGTCCAAGAAAATTATTGAACAATAAGAAGGTTGAGGATAGTATTGCACATTGATTAAAGTTCAATGAACATCCGTGCCATTTTCTCATTGTACAATGATGACCCCATTGTAGAATATTTGCTCAAAGTTGTCAAGAAGTAGCATTCTTATACTCGGACCGAATTCTTCCAACATAAGCCCCCAATTTTATAGTAGACATTTTATTTTGAATTGGAGAAAATGGATGACGAGTAATTAGAAATTCACCATAAGATGCAATCAATTTCTTACTCTTTCCTTGTTTCACATCAGGCACCATAGTTCAAGGAATTAAGAAAGAAGAAGAAAGAAACCTCATGGAGAGAGAGAGAGAGAGAGAGAGAGAGAGAGATTAGGATGTCACAACGAAAACAGATGGTGGAAATTAGAGCGCATGACAAGAGGAAAGGCTAGAGAATTTGACGGGACTTCCATGGTTGACGTTGTCAACGCGTTGGTATTAATCTCATATATAAGAGAAACGAATGGCTGGAGGCGGAAACTTGGATGGTAAAAACCAGACAGTCATCTTCTTCCAAACAACCAAATAGAAAACACAGATTGGATACATTCATGGAAAATCGAAGACCAGGAGAGAAGACCAAGTCTCCGGACGGAAAACCGAGAGACACTCGAGACATGGGTCTGCGAATCCCGACGCTGCTATTGTGCCTCCTGGCCGGAGCCGCCGTGGCGAGGGCCGAGGACCCCTATTTCTTCTTCACGTGGAACGTCACCTATGGCACGATCTCCCCCTTGGGGGTCCCCCAACAAGGCATCCTCATCAACGGCCAGTTTCCGGGACCGAACATCAACTCCACCTCCAACAACAACATCGTCGTTAACGTCTTCAACTACCTCGACGAGCCGTTCTTGATTACATGGTAAATGAATCAACTCATATCTACCATCAATGCGCTTGTCTGCACCAATCCTTTCCTAACAATCGCAGTTTCTTCTGAGTTTTAGATGTGTACCTTCATATCCCATTAAGATTTTCTTTAAAGGTGAAATATTAATTATGACGCCATTCCCAAATAAGGTTATTTTCCAATGAGAAGATAAACTCACGTGTGATTGGTAAGAGATGTTTTAGAGAAGAAGATTAATGCTTGTTAGTACCCCTTTTTGGCTCTAGGAACGGAGTGCAGCAAAGAAAGAACTCTTGGCAAGATGGCGTGCTTGGGACCAACTGTCCAATCCCTCCAGGAAAGAACTACACCTACCATTTCCAAGTGAAGGATCAAATTGGAAGCTACTTCTACTATCTGAGCACCGCCGTGCACCGCGCTGCTGGCGGCTTTGGTGGCCTTCTTATAAACAGCCGGTTGCTCATCCCTGTCCCATATGCCGATCCCGAGGACGATTACACTGTCCTGATTGGCGACTGGTACACCAAGTCGCACGCTCAACTCAAGAGCTTCTTGGACAGCGGCAGAGCGCTTGGCCGACCTGACGGGGTTCTCATCAATGGGATATCTAACAAGAGCCAAGGAAAAGATGAGCCCCTCTTCACAATGAAACCTGGCAAGACCTACAAGTACCGGATATGCAACGTTGGCGTCAAGAACTCACTCAATTTCAGGATTCAAGACCACCTAATGAAGCTCGTGGAGATGGAAGGATCTCACACGGTCCAGAACACCTACGAATCGCTCGATGTCCACGTCGGGCAGTGCTTCGCAGTCTTGGTTACGGCCGATAAAGAGCCTAAGGATTACCTGATGGTCGCTTCGACCCGCTTCACCAAGACAGTTCTCACCACAACCGCCGTTATTAGCTATACGAATGGCAAGGGACCGGCTTCACCTGAGATCCCGGAAGCTCCAGTCGGATGGGCGTGGTCGCTCAATCAGTTCAGGTCCTTCCGATGGAACCTGACCGCCAGCGCCGCCAGGCCCAACCCTCAAGGATCCTACCACTATGGCCAGATCAACATCACCCGCACCATCAAGCTTGTCAACTCGGCCTCTAAGGTCAATGGCAAGCTCCGCTACGCCATCAATGGCGTCTCCCACACGGAGCCTGAGACCCCGCTCAAGCTCGCGGAGTACTACAACGAAGCCGACAAAGTCTTCAAGTACGACGTGATCCAGGATGCCCCGGCCGCCACCGCCGTTGACAAGATCACGGAGGAGCCTAACGTGGGCAACGTCACATTCCGCACGTTCGTCGAGATCATCCTGGAGAACCACGAGAATACCATCCAGTCGTGGCATCTCGACGGCTATTCCTTCTTCGCGGTCGCGTAAGTCCAGCCACAAACTTCCTATTTTTCCTAACAACGCATCACAAAAAACGTTAATGTCTCAACGTGGAACGGTGTTTCCTCGGGGCTTCTTGTGACATCTAACGGAGCCAAATCCAATGCAATTCCATCAGGGTCGAGCCAGGGAGGTGGACGCCGGACAAGAGGAAGAACTACAACCTCCTCGACGCGGTGAGCAGGCACACGGTCCAGGTGTTCCCCAATTCGTGGGCCGCGATCATGCTGACGTTCGACAACGCCGGGATGTGGAACCTGAGGTCGGAGTTGCTCGAGAGGCGGTACCTAGGACAACACATGTACCTCAGCGTCCTGTCGCCGGAACGTTCCCTGAGGGACGAGTACAACATTCCCGACAATGCATTGCTGTGCGGGATCGTCAGGAACATGCCCAAGCCTTCACCTTACTCCATATAGAGAAGCTCTGGCATTTTTTTCAATTTTGGGTTTTCTCTTCTTTTTACTTCTAATGATTATGGCGATAACAAGATGGGACTGAGAAAGAGATCGGGAATTGACGACGAGGATTGAGAAATGGAGAGAAATCTTCTTTGTGCAAGAGATAGTGAGAGAAATCATTTTTGTTCTATATAATATCTAAGTAAAAATTTATAGATTCGGTGCAAAAGGTTTTTGGATGCATGTGTTTGATTTTTCTGATAATTTCGTCACCGAAAATTCATCGATTTCATTTGATATAATTATTGATATATCTACGTGTTTTTTTCTTTTTAATTTTTTCCTCCCCTAATGTTCTGCCAATTGAAATTAAGTTTATGAGATGTGCTTGATTTTGCGGTACTTCCAATCTAAGGGCCGATACCCTTGAACCAGTATATACATATATACACACATATATTATTTTGTAGATCCTTAACTTTTGAAAAAGAGAATAAAGTACAATAAAGTTCTGTTTGTATCATAAAAAGTAAATGATTTAAAAAATATTTTTCTAAAAATAATGTTTCGTATTATTCCAAATAATTAGTCAGTGAAAAAATATTTTTATTATCGATAAGAATTTATATATAAATATTTTTTTGAATAGTAAAAATATTTTTTATTCATTTATTATTATAAGCGATAGATGCGGATCATTTTTAGAAAAAATGTCGTTCATTCTGCTTATTTTTCGCGAATCAGACCGGCCTTGACTAGTGAACGTCGTCGTTTCCTAGTGTTCTGGGCCTCGAAGGTCGTGGAGCGGGATTACATGAGAGATTCTGGGCCTCCAACCAAGAGATTATTTATTTCCATTGGTACTTGCTCTCCCCGTCTTCATTTTCTTGATCTCTGTCGGAGCCATTCTTTTTGCTCTCGCTCTCCCAGAATCTTCCAGCGTCTGAAAAGCGGAAGATCGCGAAGGAATCGGGCCCGAACCTCTCGTTCCAGGTTCGTTACTGTGATTCTCCCTACGTTGTGTTCACGGTCGGTCAAGTTACGTTTGGAGTGATGGGTGTGCTATGGATTGCGTGTACGTTTTATGAGCCGCGGGCGAAGTTGCTGCTGAACAATTTGAATGCCATGGTCATTTCGTGAGTGCCATGTGTGATGATACATGTGGGTTTTAGTTCTCCGGGCTGCTCGCTTGTGAAACGGAGCAGCTCGTGGACTCCTGAATTTTGCCGTGGCTTTTTGTTTTTTTGGGGTAGAACTTGGCGGGTGTTTGATTGGGACGACTCAATATGCTAGCCGATGAAATATTAGAGAACTCAGGAGCATGATTGTTATTTATGGATGTTGGATTGATTTTTATTTGAATATGGCTGGTGTTTTTCAAAATCTGGAGAAGATACAGTTCTCCTTAGAGTTTTAATGCCATTCTCATTGTGTGCATTGGAGACTAAATTGTCTCAGTTTATTCCTTGAGTTTCAGTTCGCAAGTAGTCATATTTGTCCTAGACTTCTAGTTCTGATTTCTTTTCAAGCGAGAAGTCATCCTACCCTCCTGACATTGCTGGTTTTATAACTTCATGGATGACCATATTGGTCCAAATTCACCGTTTTGGCACTCAGATCATGCTTTTCATAGCTAACAAATGTTTTGTGGTGCAAATTCGTGGATATCTGGCCAAAATACCTCCCTGGCTTTGCCTCAATCTCAAAGTCTTTCCTCTTTAGGTTGCAAAACTCTGCCCTATACCACACCCTCAGCCTGTTTCACACTTCTGCAGCTGCAGATTTAAGAATTGCATGATAAGCATGCCCTTAAAGCCAAAAAGGGAGGGTTTTCCTGGACGTGTATGTTAAATTGAAATTAATGAGGATGGCTCCATTGCCTAAAAAGCAACTAAAGTGTTGGAGTGTTTGATTGTCAAACCAATAAGATTTGATTTTCAAGGGTAGAAATTAAACTTATGGGGGCAATGGGGATTCACATTTTTCCGGAGAAATTTTTTTTTTCCTCTTTTTTGTAGAGAGGGTCTTATGTTTATTAACTGCAGAGTTTCCTTCTTGGAAAGTGAAACAAGTTATCCATCCTCACAAAGATACCTGGCCATGTCAGAAACTTTGGAAAGTGAAACAAGTTATCCATCCTCACAAAGATATCTGGCCATGTCAGAAACGTTGTTTTCTTCTATTTATCGATTTAACCTTTTTAAGCCTCAACTGTGTGAGAAGATGGCACTTTTTAAGTAATTTCTGGGGACAAAAAGAATGTTATGATAATCATCCTTACATAGAAGCTCTCTTTTTCTCAAACTTTATTTGATCTGCTGATGTTTTCCATATCAATTCCTTTCAAGGTGAGCAGAATGAAATCAAAGGGGAATCTTGATAACTTTGTGGTTGGAACTGTGCCAACGGTCATATATATTCCAGACTTCATCACTGATAATGAAGAAACGCAGCTGTTAGATAAAGTATGATTCAGTGTCTTACATAGTTTTTGTATCCTACTCCTCCCATGTCCATTGTGATTTCATCTGTAATGCTGAGGTTTAGATACCTGTGTAGGTTTACACTTCTCCTGTATCAAAGTGGAAATCTTTGAAGAACAGGAGGCTGCAGAATTGGGGTTAGTATTTCTATCACATCTGTGTGTGCACGTGTCTGCGCATGTGGTTTTTCATACTGATAAAGAAGTTCTACAACTCCTTACATTGATCATAACATCATTCATTATGGTTACTGACAGGTGGCATCGTCCATGAAAAAGGTCTTCTGCCCCAAGAATGTGAGTCAAGAACAATTGAATGATCTTTTTTATGTTGCCCAGCCCATTCAGAATTCAACTATCATAACGCATGAGTTGGAATTTTTTTTTTTTTGATGAGCATAGATGTAGGGTTCATTTACTAATAGCTTACCTTGAATATTCCCTCCAATTTCAAGAGAAGAAGAATATGCCAATGCTTTGATTTTGGCTGTATCATGCTTTCACATTGAAAAGTTTTTGTCCTCGCTGCATTTTTAGTGAGTTTAGTTTGGATTTGGAATGAGCTAGGAAGTCGCCCAGGAATTGGAAGTGGTTCAATCTTTCTCAGACCTGGCATTAAAAGGTAACAGCAAATTGTCCTACAGGTGAAATATGTGGATATAGTTGATTTTGAAATTCCCAAAGTGTTTTGGTAAGAACAGCAACTTCAGCATTGTGGTTGGTGTGGTTGTCATTATTCAATTATTTCAGGATGTCAATAGTAAAAGGAAAAAAGAAATGAATAGTTGGAAAACTCAAATCAAATGTAGAAAAACTGCTGGTAAAGGAGGCTTGATGGTATGCTCAGCCCTAGTTGATTGTTGGTTGCTGCTTTTACACATTCTGTATTCTTGCTCTGTTGACAACTGAGCATTCTCTCTCTCTCTCTCCCTCTCTCTCTCTCTCTCTTGTGCAGTGCCTCTATGGTTGAAGAAGGTTACTGAAAAAGTACATGAAGAATCAGGCTTGTTTCCCTCAGCAATTAATCACGTCCTCATCAATGAATACCTTCCCGACCAAGGCATAATGGTTTTTTACTGAATTCCATGTTCTTTCTTTCAATGATGTAGAATCACTTTGTTGCTTAGAAGATCCTGAAATGTTCTATTAGAAGAGGTTCAACAATTTTAACTTTATGTACTGGAATGCATGACGCTGCATAATGTTATAATGAGCTATTTGTCTATTTTATATGTTAGCAACTCTCAGCTGTAAATCGCGTTTTAGTTATTATCACCATTCATATTCATCATGCAGCCACACCAAGATGGGCCTTCTTATCATCCAGTTGTAGCAATTCTGTCTCTTGGATCAGCTGCAATAATGGACTTTGTTCCTCATCCTAGTTTGAGGTCGTGCCCTAATACATCTGGTGGTGATCATGAGGATAGTGAGCTTAATGGGGCTTCTGATGCTGGGACCAACAGATGGTTGAACAACCATCATCCCTTTTCTGTTGTGTTGATGCCTCGCAGTTTATTGATATTTAAGGATGACACATACTCCAGTGAGTGCCCAAATGATACAGTTCTTATTGTGTGTTTAATTTACTCATCTAGCTTCCTGTCTGAAAAATCTGACAGTGTATACTTTGCAGGTTATCTACATGGCATAAGAGATAGTTTAATACATCGGTATGAGGGGGTAAGATTTTTAGCTTGGGCTTGTCACTTGACCACAGATATGGGATTTATTAATGGATTTTACCTTGTAAATGTCTCCTAAGAAAACGTTGAAAGTACAATTTTACATCTGTACTGATTCGGCAGTAAAATGGTATATGCAGTAGGTCTTATGATTTATTTTATCCATGGCCAGGCCGTGAATGAAGCTGAAGCTGTGGGGTGTCGGCCGCTGTTGGTTTCAGAAGAAGGAGATGAAGCTGTGAGAAATGGTGATGGTAAATGTATTCACAGGACTGGCACTAGAATATCATTGACATGTCGACTGGTGTCGAAAGTTCACCATAAGCTATTCAAGTTTTAGATATCCTCGCTTCACATGTACTCTCTCTCTCTCTCTCTCTCTCTCTCTCTCCCCCAAACTTAAAGCATGGTTTTCATAGTTCAGAAGCCCCTGTTTAAACGAAAATTCTGACAGTTTTGCAGGGAAGTTCATTGACAAATAAGAGGGAAGAAGGTCTTGAATCACAGATGTGTTTCTGGTTTATTGCTACGTAGGTAATGACAAATTCGAAAACCATCGAGACCCTTTTGAGGGTGGCAATGGCCTTCTGGTCGTATGAGCACCTAAATCTGTGGAAAGAATTCTACCTATGAATAGATGGGCCTTGCAAGATCGTAATGATGGGACTTTTAACAGAAGAATAACCATGTCACAACCATATCACACATTTTCCCGTTCATCTTCCTTAAATGCCTAGGAATCATTATTGTGAAACGTCCATCTTAATGGCATTTTCCTCATCCCTGATTGAGATACTGACAATTAGTAAAGTACTCGTTGAAACGTTTTTAAAATTGAGATAACTATACATTATAAGAAGAAGAAATCGAGCGAAAACAATGATTATTTAAATTTATGCACAAAAGTTCATTTCTAGTCTGTAGATGGTATGTAAATTCTTTTATGCATAAGGTAAGCTGTTGTTATATCCTATCATCTTCAATTCTTCATATTTGAATTTATCCATTATTAACTGTAAATTTTTGTTTAATATTCATTAGTTGAAGGAGTTTGTAGTTCAAGAAAGTCTGAATGTATTCATCCCAAATGTTTTTTCCCATTTTAGTTACAAGGACTAATATTAATTTGAATGTGCCTCACTAGTCCTAGAAGTTCCGCAAGAGGGATCATTACATTCCATTTCATCTTCACTCAAATTTGGAGTTTCTGAAGTCATCTTTATAAGACTATAGAGATAAAGCAAATTTAAGTATCCAGACATTACAATAATAAGATTCAATTGCAAATGAATAAGAAATTAAAAATGTAAGATAGAGAACGATAGAATGGAGATAAGAATACCAGGAATTTAACAAAATGAGTATTTGGTAAGCTCTCATTTCTCTTGATATATTCTACAGAGCAGGGGAAAAAAAATACAAGAATGAATCTACGGAAAATGGAAAATATCGAAATAAGCCGCTTCACAGCTCGAATAGGAGATTTCATTTTAGGATTCTATCTGTTATGTGCGCTTTTCGCCCGCCGACTGGCGACGGGCTGGGCTGGCACTTACTTCGGCCCATCACATCAAGGTGACAGGATTCGAACCTATGGCCCTCTGTACCCAAAACAGATGCGCTGACCAGACTGCGCTACACCTCATTTCACCCTCTGAAGCATATAGATCCACCATAGTGCAAGAGCGCTCCCATTTTTTGGCTTCCTCTTACACTTGAATTTCAAAATCCGTCTCGCTCCCGGCTACCTTTCCTTTGGACCCTGCAAAATGAGTATTTGGTAAGCTCTCATTTCTCTCGACATGTAATATATTCTTTTTCCTCGTCAATTAAACATTGCTATGATCTATATATGTGCAAACAATTAATTTACCATTTGATCTTCATTTTAAAATTATATTTTTTAGGATAAGAATAGAATGTACGATCCATCGGTTTTTGAGTTAGAAGTACATATATGTTCTTAACATCAAATGAATTGGAAAGTGAGGAAAAAAGGATAATCTCACAAAAAAAATTCTACTATTTTCTTGATAAATATTAATGCTAATTTTTTTTTTTTGTAAAGGTAAACTATTGTTCTATCTCACCCATATTCTAAACTTATACCATTGACCCAATAACACTTCTGGCTTAGACCTGTCATAATGGTCGTTAAGAATCCGATATGGCGGTATTCTCGGACAATGTCAAGCAAATGTTATGACACGTGGCGATGGATGCACGTAGCCACATGGACAAAGAGCTTATTCATGTTGGATTTCTAGCTGCCACGTTGGATTTCAAACAGCTGTGTGAATAGAAGGTATTTTTTGATCATGGATGCAAATATGGGATGAGGGTGAGATATAATGTTCATAGAAAAAGGTTTAAGGTTTTCTTTTATGGGATTTTTCTCGAAAAAGGAATGGAGCTAAGAATTGCTGGCTTCCTTCGGGTGCTCGAGGTCCCTCTCTCTCTCGTAAAGGTTGTAACTTTAGAAAGAGCAAGAACAACCTGCGACACCCATCCGTCCAAGTATTATCCGAAGAGGTTTCCTCTAGTGGCTAAGTGAGCCAGGCGACGCAAATCCTCGCACGTACCAATGCGAGGCCCGTGGGTGACGAACTGGCGGTCGCTGGGAAGGAAGACCCTCCACTCATCATCTTCTTCTTCCCCTTCGTCTTCGTCTTCGCCTTCGCTGTCTTCGAATTTGAAGCTGCTTGGCCCGAACCTCCCCGATGTTTGGATGATGCCCAGCCCCAATGCCAACGCCTTCCGTTCCCAGTCTTCAGGTTTTGTCCTCCGCTATCGTTCCGCCACCCTTTTTTTCTGGTTGTGGTGATGGGCCTGAAATTGCTCAGGGGGCGTGTGGAATGCGTGCTTCTCGAGTCTTCAGGTTTTGTCGCTTCGAGGGTCGACGTCAACGTCCTCGGTGCGTCGCGTCTGCTTTTGCGTTGTTGGAGACTTGTTCGACATGTCTCGTTCCGGCCGCATGCTGATTGCTTTAAAGCGGTTATTGGGTTGAGGTGTTATGGCTTTTGACGTCCTAGTTTGAATAGTGAGGCGTCGCTGTCGTCGTCGTTGTGATTCGATTTCATAGCCATCGGGTGAAGCATAATGGTTAATCCCGTGCCGACTACAAGTTGTAGAATCCTGCAAATGTGACGGGTTTTTCTTTTTCGTATAGGGAAAAGTTTGGGTTCTTCTTGAGTGAAGTTGAGACCCAACTTTTTACGGTAACTTTGTAACTTCTGCATTTACAAGTCGTCGAGGATAAATTTACTCTGTGCAAACGTAGAAAAAGCAGAAGCAAAAGCAGGCTGGGAATACTTTCGAAAATCATCTTTTTACTATTCATCGACTTATGATGGACCACAAAATGCTTCATTTGATCTGATGGACATTTTCGTAACATTAGTCACTCTCCAAAAGCACTAAAGAATTCACCGAGATGATTGGGGATGTTTCTATAGAACCCTTTGGAGAATTAGGAATTCCATACAATCCATATTGTAAAATTGATTATCCAACCTGTGGAGTTTTGATAGCTTGTTGTCTTGTAGATATATATAAGGTGCTTGAGCGACACTACCCTTGCTTCTTTTCTTGCTTCGTGTTCCTTGTGTATCACACTAACCCGTTTTATACTTTTACTTAAAGCAGCTAACGGGCAAACTGCTAAAGTAATAAATGGGAAGTCCATTGCAAGAGCTATTAGATCAGGAATAGCCAATGAAATTTGCAGAATGAAGGAAACCATTGTAAAGTCCCCGGGATTGGCTATCGTGTTGGTTGGTGGAAGAAAGGATTCACGAACTTTTATTCGTGTCAAGTCAAAAGCTTGTGAAGAAGTTGGGATAACGACCTATGTAGAGGAGTTACCCGAACAATGTACAGAAGATGAAGTTCTGCGTGTTGTTTCCAGATTAAATAACAACCCATCAGTTAATGGTATTATCGTGCAACTCCCTTTACCACAAGTAATTTCTACAGCTAGACTTATGCTTTGTTCCCCTTTCTCTTTTGATTCTCTTGGACAAGCTGTATCAATTGAGTATGCTATGTTCATAGTTGCCAATGGAACATTCGCAAGTTCGGACATATTCCATAGATTAATTGAATGGTGTAGCCTGTACGTGATTGTTTTCAATACTGTAACCTATAATCTTCTGGTGTGGGGGATGATGCAATGACTAGAGCTTCTCATTGACTTGAAACATTTCAATAACATTTTACCATTCATCTAACACATTCTGTGAGGAATTTTTTACCATGATGCTATCTCAATGTGATATTTGTCCAGCATGTAGATGAGGAGAGAATCATCAATTTTGTGAGCCCAGAGAAAGACGTGGATGGCTTCCATCCCCTCAATATGGGAAATCTTGCTATGAAAGGAAGGGAGCCACTTTTTATTCCTTGTGCTCCTAAGAGTTGTATTGAGTTGTTGTTGAGGTCTGGTGTGGAAATTATGGGGAAGAGAGCTGTGGTAGTTGGGAGAAGCAAGATTGTTGGGTTACCCACTTCATTGCTGTTGCAGGTAAGCATGCCTTTTTCTCCATTTTTCCTGTTGTTTAAGATGCTCTCAATATCATCCTCTTCTAAAATATTCCTTTGGTAGAGGCACCACGCAACAGTCAGCACAGTACATTCTTTCACCAAAGATCCAGAACAGATTACAAGGGAAGCTGACATTGTGATCGCTGATGTGGGGATACCCAATTTAATCCGTGGCAGTTGGCTAAAACCAGGAGCTGTTGTAGTGGATATGGGGACCAATCAAGTTCAGGTATAAATTGTGAAAGCTCAGCACCAATGGCATTCTCAAACTGTGTGGCGTCACTTGAATGCTAGTTTGCATTGTAATGTGCATTGACCTTTACAGGTAAGATATTGTTATAAGGATGCTGTGGTTTCTATCTTTACTGTTGAAAAAATTGGAAAAGCAGGGGCAGGTCTCTCTTTATGGGGGAAAATTTAAAAAAAAAATTGTTGGCATTCTCAACCTCTATCCTACACTTTGTGTCATAAGGTGTCATAACCTTAGACTTTCTATCTTGAAGTTTAACACCATTCGAAAAAGTATGGAAACTTTTTTTTTTTTTTGGGGGGGGGGGGGTGGGCGGCGGCACAAAGATCAGTTCTTTTGAAACCTCAAGATATATCACGTGGGGTCTTAAAATTAGAGGGTGCAAAGTGTAGGATTTGAAGTTAGAGGCTGCCAAGGTGTAACTATGGAAAATTTGAGGGTGGTTTTTCCCTATTTGCTTTTTATTGTTTCAGGCAGTCTTGTACCTGTGATCTACTCAATATATGTATGCAGATATACTGCATTATGTTCATTGCTCAGGGAAGGGATGTTTGAGGGGGAAGGCTAAAAAAAGTGGTTCTTTCAGAAAAGAAACGATGAGTAAACAATTAAGGATTGAGAAAGGGCAAAGCCTTAGAAGATGAAAAGTCTACTTGCAGGATTTCCTAAGAAAGCTTTGATTCATGGTCACTAAAATTAGAAATAGATCTAGAACTGTAAGGTCCTCACTCTGACAGAGGTGAGCTTTACCTCACAGTTAGAGTTGATGAGCAATGCTCATTAATGCAAATAATAAGTAGCTGCTGTGGGTTAATAGGTGGTTTTCCGAGAACTAAAGATAGTTCCTCGGTCTCACTGAAAGAACTACCCCTCTATGCATTTCCATTTTGAGCAATTTACTGTAATAGAAGCTTTACGTGTTACTTTTAGGTTTGACTTCGAATTAAGAGTTTGTAGTTCCAGGATCCTGGCGTTGGTCAAGGTGTCCGCATCACAGGAGACGTATGCTATGAAGAAGCAATCGAGGTTGTGTCAGCTATTACTCCTGTGCCAGGAGGCGTGGGACCAGTGACAATCTCTATGCTTCTGTCTAATACTCTTGACTCGGCCAAGCGTGCATTCGGATTCCTATGAAAGCTGATTTGATCCCCCAGAATAGTCTTTGGAAAGGCAAATGTGTTCCACTTTTCCTTGCCTTTCTCTATTTGTCAATGATGATCTTTTCAAAATCTAGAGTTTTCTTATCTTCAATATTTTTCCAATTAGAGTCTGGTTTTTTGAATCACTTAACCCCACATTTCGTATAATTGCAATATAATGAGAAGAGGTGAATATGCCATATGTCGCAATCTTAAGATGTAAAGCGAGTTCGCTTCATCTGTAAGTTGACATTCTGAAGTGCTCAGAGTTAATAGTGCTACTATTCTAAAACATGTTTACAAATGGGCGCACCGAGTAATGTTACAGATTTTCAGTGAATCTTGAATGAGTCACGCTTGTTTAGAGGCTGATCTGTCATGTCATTCTATTACTGCCAGAATTTGCAATCTGCTATGTCGATTAGTATGACAGTTTTGGTATACTTAGCAATGTTGGTTTTGTTTTTTCCTTTTCTTTTTGTGCTTTTCTTTACATTCGAAGAACTTCCTTTGCATGGGGGAAAAAGAACATACAATGAAGGTATCATGGAATGGGAAGTTCTGGGACTTCGATTGATAAGAAATAAGTACAATTGAAAGTGATTTTTGTAAATGACTTCTAAACGCAGCCTACAGTTCTCGTGCTTCTTTGCCATGTAAATCACTCTTCTTGATTTCTGTTGTGGGGATGAATGATGGATCCGCTTCTCAACGTCATAGCAATGGCCAAGATTCTGAAGATATAGCTAAGGCTGCTGAAAGCCTCTTCCTTGTGAACTCTCAAAACGACAACCAATTTGATTTTTATGGTGGACATTTGCATTCCAACCTCCAAAACAATTCGATCATTGGTCTTGGCAATGTCCCTGACCGCTTCATCAACTTGAGCCGAGCTGGGGTCATGCATTCGCCTACATCAACTCGATGCTGAGTAAAAGGAGTTAGTGCCCGACTTTCACGGAAATGATGTTGTGGTAAGACATATAAAGTACTCGCCAACATGTTCCTAGATCCCATTTCTTGATCTACCACCTCCAGTGGGGTGACGATTAGCGCTCGGTGGTAAATACCGTCGAATCCCGCCTTTCAAGTAGTCAAAGTACTTAGCATCATTCGGTCTCAATGTCACAAAGTTGGGCACATAATCGGTAGAGGGTAAATTAGAGTTCTAGTTTGTAGTCATGGTAGAAACTTGAAAGGAAGAGATCTGCAATGCACTCTGTGGAGTCTATGCTTGAGATCTGTGGAGCCAATGCACTCTGTGGAGTCTATTCCATGAGATCTGCAATGCACTCTGTGGAGTTCTAGTTTGAAAACAAGCATAACCATTAAATAATGTGGCAACTTTAATCACGAAATAAATCATCTCATGGAAAAGAGTTTGAAAAGAATTATTTTTTTAGCAGAAGTAAATTAGAGGAAGAATCCATAGCTATATCAAGATATTATGAGAGATTTTATATTGCTAGAATAGCCTTCTCCTTCTTATATTATAAGCAATTATGAAATTCATTATTTAAGTTGTAAATTAAAGATTAGATGATCCTAAAAAAAGTTCATTGCCTCTTGTATAGTACATACATTTGGCAAAGTTCATTTGTATTTTTCCATGGCAATTCCTCATTCAATTTATATATGTACTTCCTAAGTTAAAGCAATTATGTAATTTTGCAATAGGTTTTCATCTTCTAGTTTTATTTTTTTTCAGAATGTCAGAGAAATTCACTTTTGACTGCTATTTTTCTTTTCTATCTGTTCAATTCTCCTCTTTGACTTTATTTTCCAACCATCTTCGACGTCCAATGGAGGCTAGGAAAGTTAGCGTTGAGAAATGTAGTCTTCATCCACATGTAGCTTCCTAGTATGACGTTCGAGATATCGTGCAAGTACTAACGTTTGTCAAGGAGGATAAATGATAAATGTCACCAACGTTATAAAGTACATACTATTGAACATACGTTACCAAATATTCATTAATATGGGACGTTACGAATTATTAATGTCAGACGTTACAAGTTATTAATTACGACAATTTCATTTTCATATTCCTATAAAGAGGAGCTCAGTTTTGGTTATTGTAACGATAAGAACAATAAGAATCAAAAAAAGAGTTTTTCTATTACTTTTAGAATTTTACTTCACATTTCTCTCTATTATATACTTGAGACGCAATATTTTATAACAACTAACTATTTATGCTTTAATCATATAAATACTTGACATTTTTCTCGTATAATGTCTTTCACTATTTATTTTGAAAGAATCACATATGATAACGACACAAAGGACTAGCAATAACTAAAAATACATCATTCATTTAAAAAAAACATAGCATTTGAATCGATTTTCACTTAAAAAAGAAAAGAAAAAGAAAACGTTTGATCTTCGCGCCACCTAAGCATATAATTACTATCTCTCCATAAAGCATTTGTTATGACCTCTTCACCTTAATGACTTGCCTTATATTATAACTAGTTAGCAAAGGAGTGCACGAGTTATGTGTTAATTATTACAAATTTTTTTTCCTAAATTGATAATTGCATACCGTGTTTTATTCAAATTAATTTTCATGTTGCAAAGAAAATCTTGAGCTGGTACAACCGTACCAGAGAAATTTCCAAACTACTATACAATTAGCACGTTTGTCCAAAAATTATTCTCGAGATTCGAAAAATTCCAAGCTAATACGTTAATAACGAGTTACCAAAATCTCAGGGCAAAATTAGGAACCTGAGTAGATTTTTAAAAGGCGAGGAAGCTCTTAGGGCATGACAGCATATTATTAGTTGATTTGCCAATCTCAGTTCATTTTCTTTCAAATTTGATTTCCCTAAATGATGTTGTTTAGCAAAGTCACTTATATTGATTTTTCACGTTGAATCAATGTCATATGCCAATCATTCGAACTATTTGTTACATATGTTTCCATGTTAGCAAATAATAAAATATCGGATGGAAGATGATGGAGGATAAATTTGTCATAGGTGTATTAATTTTGAAAATTTTACAACATGAAAAAAGTGGTTTGAAATATATATATATATATATATATATATATGGTATACCGATTTGGAGCAAACTAGCTTAGGATAAAAGCGATACGTGCACACCCGTTTTGACAATTTTTCATTAGATATAACTCGATATAAAAAGAGGAATATTCGATAAATTGAATCGATAGAAAAAATCGTAGGTTATTTTGGTCATATTATCAAATTAAGTTATTTTCACAGAATTTGATCGCAAATTCACAAAAAAAAATTTGGGGTAAAAAGTTCACAACTTTTTCGAAAGGCTGCAAGATCCCATTGCCTAGATTGTTCCCGGGACATCTTTCTCGACCGGACCGACTCGTTCACGCCTCTTTCTTCCTTCTTTCTTCTTCTTCTTCTTCTTCGTCCAGAATCTGCTGGCCTTCGAATTGATCTAATCGTTCTCTGCCAACTCTGACTGCGAAGAGAGAAACCGCAATGGCTCTGAACCCTCAGCTGTTCCCGAACGGCATGCCCGTTCCCTTCGTCAACGAGATGTTCGTCTTGGCGAGAGACGGCGTCGAGTTCGAGGTCGATAAGATTCCCGGGTAATTGTCCGATTCCGTGATTTGTTGTGATCCAGGCTTTCCACCTGAGAATTTGCTTTTGTTATTCGAAACCCTTTTTACCCATTAGACGTTGTTTTGAGGGGTTTTATGTTTACCTCGCGTACCGAAGTTTGATGGGTCGATTGGGGCGTGGATTGGAAAGCGTCTTGATGATGCTATAAACAGAAAAGAGAGACCCTTTGCTTTTGGGTGTGGTAAAATTCGCCTTGCTGGAGAAAATTTTGCGGGTTAAGTGTTGGATGACTTGGTGGGATTGGGAGTTGGTTGTGATAGATTGGTCTTTAGGTCTTGCCTGATCTCTTGAGAATAGATTGGTTAACTAACTAACAGCATAGTTTTTGGGTGTAGAAATTTGTAAAAAAAATAGAATAGAATCAAGGAGTGGGACGCATTTGATGAAAGCATAAACCGGTGATGAAGGATGCTAAGCACATCTGCAAGTTGCAAAGATTGGCATGACCAGTGTATGGTCCACAGGATTTATTGCAGACTTAGAATGTAGGAAGGTTTTCATGGGAAATCAGCAGTCAGATTGTTTTTGGATGTTGCTTTATTTATATAAATCCAGGTTGGCTTGATTATATTGCCAGTGTGATTGTCAATTGTCATCAACTGTAAACCGCTGTCATTTGCGTGTTTAAGATAGTTATGGAAATATACGTGTTTAGAAGGAACAAAAAGTTTGCTCTTAGCTATTAAAGGTCTTTCAGGCATTGTGTAAGACAGATTGATAAATTTTATTTTGGATGGATTGTCATTAGATCCCAAGGGGGTCGTGTGAAAGCAAGAGGAACTATCTACTTGTCGAACATACGGATGGTCTTTGTTGCAAGCAAGCCAGTTGGGAATTTAACTGCCTTCGACATGCCCCTGGTTTGTCATCTAATTTTATTTGTTTTGTATATGTATTGGCACGGATATTTGTGTTCTTTTCATTTTGTAGATTGATATTTTGTTTAATATTTCATTTTTGGTTGAATCTTCTGTGATAATTTGTTGTTGTACTGTTGCTCATTATGTAGCCATTGTTAGGATAAACGTCACTGTAGAAATTGGTTTGAACTATTTCATGGTCTTGTATTTAGTTGTGCGTGTCAAAGTGACTTGGTTGATGGGAAATAGGAATTCACTTATGGTCCGAAAATGTTGGTTGTATTCTGTAACCTTTAACAGTTTTCTGTGGTTTGGTGCACTCATAGAATTGACACAGTAAACATTGGCTAACTGGAACCCTGGTTCAATGGAATTTTTTTTTTCTTTAGAAGAGTTCTGATGACAAACAAAAGAACGGGAGTACTTATGCACATGAGGCATTTATCTTCAACGTACTAAATGGTCTTTTTGATGATTTTCGTTTGATGGCCATGTAAAGCATACAAATGATGAAGAATGGTGTAATTGCAATAAAGAGTAAACAGCTCCTACAGTAGATGGGAATTAGCTCAGAGGCTGGACTTTATGAAGATTTAATTGTTGTTTGTTGAAATTTCTCTATCTGCTACCCAAAAGTATAACAAAGAAAATAATTCTCTGGATGATCAATTGCTGTGGGGTGAAACAATGGCCAATCTATATGTTGACTCAACAAACATTAAATAGCACTGGTGTATCCAAAGTTCGTTTTATAATGGCTTGGCTATGTCCACTTTTCTTTCTTTTTCCTGTTTGAGGACTGCTTTGTCATTAGTTTCATTTGGTATGATTGTCAGATGTTCTGTGGTTGGAATAAGGTTTCTGGTGGACATGATGACTTTTCTGCAGCATCTGCATCACTTAATTTATTGGCTTACCTTTGTCGTTGCTTCACCATGCAGCTATATGTACATAATGAGAAGTTCAATCAACCAATTTTTCTCTGCAACAACATATCTGGCTTTGTGGAACCTGTAAGTATATACAATTTGTGATGCATCATCATTCATTACGAATTTGGACACTAATCTTTTTGAGAATGACCCCAGGTGGTACCAGATGACCAGCACAGGGCACTTTACTCCACACATACGTTTAAGATATTGTTTAAGGAGGGTGGATGTGGGACCTTTGTGCCATTGTTTCTCAATTTGATATCCTCTGTGAGGCAATACAATCAGCATGTCAACTCTGAAAGTGCACCGCGGGTGGATCCTTTGCAAGCAGCAGAAACACCAGTTGATGAGATGATGAGACATGCGTAAGTGCTAGTACTCTCCTCTATAGAAAAAAAATTTAAGAGCAAAAGAGAGAGAACACAGGTAGGCTTGTTATGTTGATTGACTAAGGGATTCATAGAGCCAATTGTAACTGTAAAAAAGATTTTGCTCCATGTCTTTTAACACGGTCCTATTCGATTGTGATTGGCTTAGTTAGCTTATGATGGAATTTTTTTCTTTCCAATTGAAGCTGATGATAAAATCGAGGGATGAGGTACTCACCATCCGCTTTTGATTTTGCAGATATGTCGATCCAAATGACCCTACCAAGATCTTCTTACAGCAGCCTACTCCAGAGTCTCAGCTGAGGCGCCGTGCATACCATCCTCGGCCTGCTGATAACTCTATATGAGCAGGGGTATTTGATGTTTACGGTACAAATACTGCTGGTGTTCTGTTTTCGGTTACTGCTCTATTACTGAAAGTTGTATCATACTGTGTCTGCATCGATACTTATAAGAAGCGTGTGTAAAGTTTGAATATACCCCCTTGCTGGACTAGCTTCTCTTTTAGGTGTACATGCCCTTTTACGTGCTGAAACCAAAATCCCTCTTCCAAATTTTCCAGTACCTCGCTAGTGGGATGTTCAGTTGATGTCGTGTGTTCTTACGGAGGTCTTCCTGAGTGGAAGTTCGAAAGAATTACAAAGACTGGTTTGCCTCTAGCCAATGAGAAGTGAACTATGAAGTTGGAAGTGAACTATGAAGTTGGTTAACCATGTTTAAAAAAAAAAAAAAAGCATTGGTTTGATCAGCTTATCTATTGAGCCATGGAAAGATTCAACAAAGACAAAAACAATTCCTTCCCTTTTTGCCAAATTGAGTCACAATGGAGGTTATGTGATGTTGTTGCCTGGAATCAAGAGCAAGCTGTCCTGTCAATGCTGCTCTAGTTTGGCTAGCAGTCATGAGAATTCCCAGAAAAAGTTCACTACCTGACCTTTTGAGGCTTCGGTCGAAGGTGACGACGGTATTTAATTGAAATGCGTCTTGGGGGACACTGAATGGCTTGCGAAAGTTGGTTTGTGGTTTCTGATGGACCTACTTTAGCTTGACCTAAGCTTCTTCTTCTTCTTCTTTTTCCTTGTATCTCCTCAAAAACCTTAACTGTAGCTTGGATTCAATTCTGGCCGAAAATTTGTTTTTGTCTCATAAAAAATAACACCGAGTTGGGCTTTAAATTCTAGCTTGGACACCGTAATTTGGCAAATTGCCATGTTAGCATGGAAGAATCTCACACAATCCAAGAGTTTCCCTTGTTTCTGGGCGTCGTCGATATCAGCTTTAAGGTTCCAAGTTTCTCAGTTTCCGGACATTCTTGAATGCAGCAAACCGCTCCTTCGTGCCTGTTAGATCTAGGTGAGTCATTTCTTCGGTCCATTTTCGATTTTTGTCTCTAAAGTCCAACCTTAATAGCTTATATCGTCTCCTTTTGCTTGGCACGAAACTGTTCACAATCAAACATCGGCTCCGACGACGATAGCTGTGGGTTGCCGAGTATGAGTATAATGACGCGTCGTATCTTTAATGGCATCATTTGATCAAAACTTCACAAAGTAAGATTTGGGTACCAAGTGAAAGTCTATACCTTTTATTTAGACAAAAAATGAAGTTTGTGATTAAAAAAAAAAGTTTGAACTAGAATTCTAGAGCCGAGCTAAAACCGATGCTTTACTCTGAGATTAAAAAGAAAAAAGAAAATTTGGGATCGAATTGGCATCCGAGCAAAGATAAGAAGTTGCTCGTCTAATTAAGTCTATGATTTCATTTGTCTTGCATTTCAAGGCGATTATGCTATGCTCAAGAGGTCTCTTTTAGGAAAAATGGTACAAATATTCCTATAACTATTTCGTGTTTGCCAATTCAGTCCTAAATTTTTAAATTTGATCAATTCAGTCCTAAATCTTCTAAAATCTTGCCAATTCAGTCTTTTCGACAAATTTGTCTCTGAAAATATTTACATGGATGTTTGGAAAATACTTACGTGTTCAAGACAAAATTACTGAAATGACTGAATTGATAAAGTTTTAAAGTTTTAGGACTGAATTGGCAAAATTTAAAAGTTCTAAACTTATTGCACTACTTTTTGGACAATTTTCCCGTCTCTAATATTATTATCATACGTAATAGTTTTTTTTTTGGTCCAATATTATTATATAGTAGTTCCTTATTTATTATTTGCACTGATCCCATTGTGGCTGCAATACTCTCATCTTCATACTGCGAACCCACTTTTGTATGAACTTGTGGATTATTTTGAGGGTATGAAGATATATCAGTTTTATTTTCTTGGGGGTTGGGGAGATTATCGATCAGACGTCGAATGATATGTTATGTATGGAAACCAATTTGCGATCTGAAAGGGCGGATATTTTAGTAACAAAAGAATTACATAACAATTTAATGCATATTAACTTTGAAATTTTGTCGAGGGGTTAAATGCTTGATTTGAATATGGCTAATGTTAGTCCCGTTATTACTTTTATCGCTTAAAATAATGTCGAGCATCACACTTGTCGAAGGGTTAAATGCTTGATTTGAGCTCGTGCCCAACCTACTTCACGCTACTGAAATAACAATTTTTGAAGGAAAAAGTCATAAAAAGTTTGACAGTATTCTTATCCAAAACTTTTTTTTGTAATGTCAAAAGTTTAAACATAGTAACTGTGATATAATTATGCTAAATTTTTCTTATGGCGTAAAATTAATCTTAAATTAATTGTTATGTAACACATTAACCTTTCGTTATGATCCGGTCAAATAATTTTTTCAATCAAAATAATATTGTTTGGCACTCACCGTTTCTAATAATACTTTTTAAAGGAATCTTGATGAGGGTAAACATGTCACATAAATATAAGTTTGAGACTTTTGTCGTCATTAAAAAAAAGTTTAGAGACATGAAATATTTTATGACTTTTGTTGACCAAATTGAACGTCGAGTTATTTGCCAACAAAGTCTTGATACTTTCCTTCATGTGTGGTCGAATTACTTGTACTGGCAATATTTGAACTCAACCATTGAAATAAGTTCATCGAGAATATTCTTCCAAATATTGTTGTGGGAGAAACTCGAACCATCCCCTACAAGCAATTGGACAATACTTTAGAACATGTATTGTTATTTCTGCATAAGATTCCCAGCTCATGCAACATGGGTCTCCTCCCCAGTTATGAGACATCTTCAAATCATTAGTCAATAGTCGCTTGTGAGCAGCTAGCCAAAGAATACCCTTGCACTTCCAAGAAATGAATAATATATAATCAAGATTCTTGATTATCTACCCATTGATTACCTCGCATGTTGACTTATCAGAAAATGGCTCGCTTTCAATACACGCCCACAAAGGATTATCTTTCCCATGGGAGTCTAAATGAGGTTGACAGCTAGAACTCGAAAGATTATACGTTCTGATTAAAGTTTATGGAATACTCGAAAATGTCAATCTCCATACCAGCACGTACTCGCAAACTTTTTTGTCCATTTCAAAATAAGAGAGTTTGAGTATTAATGATGTTATATAGTGGCCATGTACCTCGAATTCATCTATCTGTCCAAAACTTGACATGTTTGCCATTTCCCAAATTTCACAAAGCTTCTTCCTATAAGGTCGGTCATGCGTTTACAATGACCTTCAAAGATAAAGTAACGAGGTTTAGTATGAATACTGAGCATATGCTCAAAATGTGAACAAACTTTGGCAATTAGAATTTGTGCCCCAAGATTATTGCGTCAAGTCTTGACACCCCACACTAACTTTTTCACGAATCCTTAATTAGTTAGTTCATGAGATCTAAAATCAAGACCACCACATCTCTTGGGTTTGCATGATTGACTCCAAATTCAAGAAGCGTATTTGATGTCTGTAACTTGTGTCTTCCCATAAGAAAGCACGACAAACTTTTTTCAATATCTTGACAGACTTGACTGTGAACTTTAGTGGCCTCCACTCCATGTGATAGATTGGAATAAACATATCTAAACTGAGCTAAAGTAATTTAACCTGCCATCAACAGGCTTTCTGATTTCCATCCATTGAGCCTATTTTTTGTCCTCTCTAATATCGGTAAAAAATGACTTGAAGAAGTTCCACCTTCAATCAAAGGCTATCCCGATATATGCCAAGCTCCGATCAATACTCCGAAACCAAAAAATTCTCTCAAGTTTCATTTTAGCCCTAGAGAAGTATTCTCTGAATAGAAAATCCCCAATAGAACAATTGAAGTATAGATGATAGAAATCACAGGTGTCGGTTTGCCTCTCCCCATGTGAGAAATCAAAACTGAATTAGCCTGTATTTATACAAGTTGAAATTCTAAAAACTTCAATGAACTTTCAATGTTGTTCTACTTAGATCCACCTGTCATCTCTAACATCTATGCTTGATGGTATGAACACAAACCAATACACGTGAGATAAAAATCACATTTACGTTTTGATTTTTCCACCCAATCGTTTAGTCAGATGAAAATAGGCTCATTGAATAGACGTTGAAAGCAGCCTTTTTGTCTGCTTGAGAACAAAAGGAAATTTAGACGCTCAACCTGAGTCAGATGCATGGACTGAAAAAGAATGGGTGAGGTAAAGCGAATGTCAATCAGCAAAAGACCTTCCCACTCCTTCCTTGAAGTTTTTTGCAGCTCTAAAGGTAAATTTAATCTAAATATGCTCATCCTTGTGAAATGAACAACAAAATCAACAAATCAATTTTCAAATCAGTATATCGCAATCCAAACTTACGTTCATATGCCTATACAGATTGACATCGCTCGCTTATTTGCATTGGCACCACTCTTCTTCTCAGTCTAAGTAAGCAGGGTAGATCCCTGTGTGATCTCTGACGCCTATACTTTGTGGTATAAATACAAACCAAGACCAAATCGAGCACAAGCTTTGCAGAAAGCCATTTCCTCTGCCACAGCAACTGGATCTGCATCGTGACCGTCGGCAGGTGATACCGTCCCGGTGGCCTCCCGATGCGCCTGTTCAAGTAGGGTCAGTTACAGAGAGGTATATCCAACCGATTCGGTTTAGAACACAAATAGTAATATGAAAATTTGCAACGGCATATATCATGATTCTCAATTCCACTTGATATTGTGCTGTAACCATATGGTGGTTTTTCCAACGTCCAGCACCTTAAGAAATTTTGTTATTCAAAATCATTGGTGCCTCACCAATATAAATGACATACCACACTAGAAACAGTGAAGAACCTCTCATTCTTCTGATATGAGCTTGTAGTTAATAAGAACAAAAATTAAGACCCAGGAACACCGATGAAGCTCCCTTTAAGCTCATCTTCAAGAAACTACCACACTACCAGATACTTCTTATCCTTTATGACCAAACAAATGCATTTTTAAAATTTATGTTCTCTCAACATGTCCGGAGACTTTACTGTGATGACAGTAATCACTAGGCTTAATTTGGTTCAAGAATATTGGACTACAGAGCAAACGCTTCAAGAACATTGTAGAATTGCAACTTGTGCTCGGATGTGCATAATATTTTTCACTCTACTCTTTCTTTTTGTTGCTAAATTTAACAATTATTGGTCGCAAACTTTTAGTTGTCCTTCCTGTAATAAAAGGTGCTGCACCTCTTGGAGATTTTGACCTATAAGACTTCTATATCCATTGTTTGATTATGAATGCAAAGAAACTAACTTCTTCTCTCCCATCCTTTATATCCATAGCCATAAGTATAGAAACCAGAAAACAAGCTACTAAATTACTCCGTCTGTTCTCCTCTCACCCACTGTTCACTATTCATAGAAATTACCAAAGTCTTTCTCCTTAGTTTCTAGTCTCTACCCTTATGCCAATCACGAACTGCTGATAAGCACAATGGGATGATTAGATTATGTCTGATATACAGTATGCCTCCCTGTGTGGTATTTTCCAAATGGCAAATATACCTCCAGTAAAACATATTCAAAGTAAGTTGCTGACGGGTAAATACAGCACTTCCAGACACATTTATTTCTACCATTTGTGAGACACGGTAACTGAAATTGCTCGAGCAATTACTACATCTAAATATCATAATAAATCAATCCTAACACTCAATAGGCAGAAATATCTGGTCAAACGCTAAGTCATCCAAACACATGAAGGTCTTGCTAAACCAAATAATAATGCTATTTCATTTGTCTTTTATTATGCCACTATTCATGATTGGAAGTGAAAAGAGTAAGGAAACCCCTCTTAATTGAAGGAACAGCACACGGGATGCTACAAACTTGCATGACAGACAAAATTACAAGATATGCAAGTCATATGTGTGCATATTGTAAAGAAAGAGCCCCACCTCTCCATCCGATCCTCGTACTGTGACTCGATACACCACAGTTACACTTCCATTGTCCGAGAATATAACATCACGTATTTCTCCACACCATCCTGTGAAAACTAGTAGTGAATAGCTGAAGAGATGCACAAAAATTCATGTTTCTATATCATGTAGGCATTGAATCAAGAGAATAGCTAGTGGCCAAAAAAGAAAACGAAGGGAATAGCCCACAAGGAGGGCAATGCAGTGCCACAGAACTGTCAACGAAGGAAGTAGATCTCGTTCTTATCCAAGAAAGTCTACTGATGGTTCCTAGTTGATTAGGGAAAATGCTTGCTTAATAACTGTTCCCATGATGCTAGATAATAAGATCAAATGTCTTGATTATTTGGAAGTCCTAAACCGCTGACCATAAGAACAACTGGCAAGGCCTCTTTGAAGTCTCAACAGCAAAGAAACTAATAAGATAGCTCATGGAATAACAATGAAAGGATTTTCGGTAGTAAAGTTTAGGACGCCATGTGGCTGATATGCATTGATCAAAATGCAAGAGCTTCAACATAGAGGATCAGATCATATACGCACAACTTATGATCATAATAGAAATCAAGAAGCAATTTTTTTTAACAAACCAAGGGTATGCAATGAAGCATCAACATTGCCGTTGGATTGAACTTGAGAGACCGCAAGCAGAAACCAGAGCCAAAATTGGCAAGCAAAGAGGTAATCGACCGCATAATGCAGGCTCGTCAACACTCATATAGCACAGAAAACAGAAATTCTAATCAATTTTCACAGAGAGAGAGAGAGAGAGAGAGAGCTGAGAAATTGAAGATACCAGGGGCATAGAAGCTCAACATCCGGTTCGCATGGTACCTAAAAGATAGAATCGAAAACCATCGGAAGCGATAAAATCAGACCAGATCAAATGTTCTATCATCACATGTAGAAGCACATTATCGCAATGGCGAACCAACTCAATGCTGAACGAAGGACAAAACTACCAGGGAATGTAATTGGAGGCCTGATCGGGGTCGTCATCGGGATCGCCGTCGTGAACATTTGGAAGCGACTTGATGATGTTGTCAGGGATCTTCTTATTGAGGTCACGGAGGATCTCGGCGAGAGGCCGGGTTATGCAAGAAGAGTAGGACGCGGACATCGACTTGTCCAGCGGCACCACGTAGTTGGAGCTCGGCACTGATCCTTTCTTCTTGCCGCCGCCGTTGCAGTTCGTGGAGTTGCTGTTGCCGCCCGCGCTGACGAGGCCGCGGAGACAGCGGCTCGCTGGTCTAAGCGGCCTCAGTTCGAGGACGGAGGTCGGCCTCGCGGAGTCGCCGTCGGCAGGGGCGGCTCCGGGAGGCGGAGATGGCAAGCTCTTCGGGAGGAGAGCGGAGGAGCTGATCCGCAGTGCCATTGGAGCGCCGTAGCTGTGGCGGCGGAGAGCGTGATCGTCTCCAGCAAGACGCGACGGAGAGTGTGGTGGTGGGAGGGGCTGGTAGCCAAACCGGGTGTAGAAGAGGAATCTCGGTGGCAGTTGGCGAGGTTGCTTGCCGCATTTTAGCTACTCACCTACTCTCCCTCGCAGGAAATTTCATTTTAGTCCCTTCAGATGCACTAATTTTCGCAAAAGACCCATGTATTTTTTATTATATCAAATGGACCCCTATACTTGACCGACGTATGTCAATTTGGTCCTCGGCGCTAACGCAGGCCAAAACATGACAAAAAAATCATTTTCTTCAAATCCCAATTCTTGAATTATGAGATTATCAGACCCCAAAATCTACAAGGATGAGAAAATAACACTATCGTCCTTTCTTACGAAGGACATAATCAATAACCTGATATCAACATATATTCTTCCAAAAATATATAAGAATAAATCAAGAGGTTAGTTTCAAAAAAATTAGAATTTCTCCAACCCAATAACTATTCATAATCTCATATAATCAATTAACTAAGATATACCCAAAAGTTTCTACAACCAAAAATCATTTTCAATTCCTACTACCGGCTGCTTGAAAAAGTAAAGGTGAATGGAATGAGACAACTACAACCCAGTAAATAGCACTTATCTTCAAGCAGATCGAGCAACTATTATGCAAAGCAAAATCGAAACTTATAATTTAATTTCAACATATAACATACATATCTATTCAAATATGCGTCATTTTGTATTAAGAAGCCTTTAAATAAATTAAAAATATATATTTAAACCGATGTCGCAACTTACCTGAACCTCCCCGCTAGAAAAGGACATATTGGGTAAATTTAGAGGCATCGCTCGTGCTGAGACTTGAATCGACGTCCCTAGAAGACGGCTTAAAAGCAACGTCTAATCATAATTCAATTTGATCCCTCAATTTCAAGCTCGGACTCTCCCAAGTCCATATCTCGCATGACGTTAGACGTTTTGATTTTTAAAATTATTTTAACAACCTATTTCTAAGAGTCGCCACTAGCCTATTAGGGTTGGCTAAAAACCGATCGAGAAGCGAGAGTGTCGTCTCAATTCCTACATAAGTAAAAATTTTAAGATCCGGGGACTTGTTTACGCTAACATTTCTGTTAGTGCCCTTTCGGTATCTAACTAATTACAGGTTTAATCTAAAGTGGCCATACGTTCTTGCGCATCATTTAAGGCCCTAAAGGTCAATCAAATTCACTAAGAGTTCATGCCATTATTCTTGTGGATTCATTTTCATGCAAGTTTAAACTAATGTCAAATCAATTTAGAAAGCAAAACGAACACGCAATTTATCGAAAATCAATGCAAAAAGTAAACATTCAAAATAGTATAATGTGATGCAATAATAGAAGCTCAAATAATTAAATACGATTACTAAATGACGTGAATGTAAAACCTGTAACTCGTCGAGTAATTAATACAATTTCTTAGACATAGCATAATCCTAATGGATTTAGGCTAAACATTTACATACATAAGACCGAAAGGGACGTCGGTCTAACGCCACCAACTCATAGATGTGTTATCTCTTAGATCACTATCTAGTAACATAATCTGAAGGTATCAACTTTTCGAATTCGATGCATTCAATAAAGCAAATCATCAATAATACTCATATCAAATTAAACAGATAATCTCATGGTTGACATGAAATTAAATCATGTAATTTAATTAACTTGAGTCATTCCCATAAATTATCCATCAAATCATGCATATAGTCTAATCATACATCTAAACATATTGATAAGACATGCAATTTAAGTTAAGAAGTACCAATGAACATGAAAACACTTAGTTGCTTGTCAACGACACTTCTTTTTGAGTGAAGAAAACATTGATGGAGTTGGTATACTATGATAGGAGTATGTTATTTTATTTATTCACTCTCACAATGTGCGTTATATCAATTTCGCTAGAATGTTTTGCTTAGATAATCTTTTATTTATGAGATATGTCTTTAGTTTTGTTATGAACGATGACGCAAATGAGTTTTATATCTTTTGCATTTTTGTTTTTTTATTCAACGAAACGTCTTTATGAGTTTTCATGTTTTAATTTTAATCAAAATATGGCTTTTTCGTCCCATTTAACATGATTTCTTCTTGTTTAGGAATATTTGACAACTAAAGGATGCAAACGAGACACTTTTCAATACTGGAATATTTGACGATACTCTACATGCGTTTTGTTTAATTTAGAAATTCAAGGAAATGTTGAACCCGTACTAGAATTCACCATAAGGTTTTGAACGAATCCCAAGTAGAAAGGTAGCACATCTTTCAGAACGATGAACTGACATAAATTTCTTATCTGCATGGGGTTTCGTTAATGTGTGCCCGGCTATGTATAGTATTATGGATGTTCAATTCTTTCATACATACATTTTTTGAACTATAGTATCATTGACATTTAATTACAATATTAAAGTTCATAGCTTTTGACATAAATGTATAGTATTAAAGACGTTTAATCCAAACCTTAAAGTTTATATAAGTTAAAATTTACTAATTATTTATATTATTATCCTAAAAAATTGCAAATAACGATTCTCTACATTACATTTTGTTTAATTCAAAAATTCAAGGAAAGCTTGAGCTTGCACTAAAATTTACCAAAAGATTGTGCAAACGTGAGAAGTTATTCCATTTTGAAGGTAAATAAAATAGTAGCTAACCCAGCCGTGGCATGACCCGTAGGTCGGTTAGTTATTTTCTTTAAAGAAGATGTATGCTTTATTTAATGCGTCATCATAAAGCTTACTATTAACACATGAGTAGAGTGAGAATCTATATTATTTCCAAGGTAGATAAATGGCATGACCCTCGAGTAGGTTGTTACTTTTTTTTCTTCTCAAAAACGTATTTTTATTTATTGCAACATCATAATTTCGACTTTTACTATGTGAGAAGAATGTGTTATGTAGATATAATTTCATATTAAAATTTTAAAAAAACCTTTTATTAAGATGTCAAGTTTACTTATTATATAAAAATATATTATCGCCTATGCTCATTGTTATACATTGGACTCACGCCGAGGCATATGACTATATCAAAAATGGAGTACGGGCATGTTTAGATACATCCCATGATCATATCATCGGTTGGCAGATCCCCTCTTACTAATTTTCCTTTTTTGTCCCTAGTTCAAGTCAAAAAATAAAAATAATTATACTGCTTTCCTACTCTATATATTCGCTAGCCAACAGTTTCCTCCCATATTTCTCATTGCTGATCCTCATATTCTTTTACTTCTTCCTATCTCCACCTCCTCCTCCCATGGCTACTAAGTCAGAGCTTGAAAAATAAATAACCAACCTCTAGATCACCTTAGACCAACGGCGGCGATGCTTCACCCAACTTTTGACCATATACTTCGCGAGTCTTGGACTCTTGCTGAGCCACGTAACTTCGTCCAAAATGAAATACCGACATGTTTGGATGTTGGTTGTTGTGATAATTTCGGTTGCACTACCGTTTACCTTCGGTCTCACTTGATTGGTTCACTTCTTTGAGCGTTTAAGCCCGCGACTCAAGAAGAAACGGAGAATGTTGGAGCAGCTCAAACAATCCAGAAAATACGAGGACTCTCTCTTCGTCAGACTCGGAATTGAGCTCTAGGTAAGGACAGAGCATTCCTTAGTCGAAATCGAGCTAGAACCTTTAGACCCCCTCTCATTCCTTTGTCCTCAAACTTGGTGCCCCAAAACAACGGAGGTGGAAGAAAATATCAGTGGAGCTGGTTTTTATCTAGTTCACTCTGCTCATATGTTTTACTTAAGGGATATGTCTTTAGTTTCGTTATGGATGATGCGGATGAATTTTATATCCTTTGCATTTTTGTGTTTTGATTAAGCTTTTCTTCTTGTTATGGACGATGATGCGGATGAGTTTTCATGTTTTGCTTTCAATCCAAACATGGCTTCTTCGTCCCGTTTAACATGATTTATTATTGTTTAGGAATATTTGACTGCTAAAAAGTGCAAATGGTGCACTTTTCAATATTAGAATATTTAATGATACTCTATGCGTTTTGTTCAATTCAAAAATTCGAGGAAATGTTGAACCTGTACTAGAATGCATTGAAAGGTTGTGAATGGATCCTAAGCAGAACTGTAGCGCATTTTTCGGAACGATGAATTGATAAAACAAAAATTTCATCAGCATGGGGTTTCGTTAATGTGTGCCCAGTTATGTATAGTATTAGAGACATTCAATTCTTCCATGTCTACAGTTTTTGAACTATAGTATCATTGACATCTAACCCAACCTTAAAGTTCATAGCTTTTGAAAGAAATGTATATTATTAGAGACGTTTAATCCAAAGCTTAAAATTCATAAATGAGTCAAAATTGACAAATTATTTATAACATTATTTCAAAAATTACTAATGACGATACTCTACAATCCATTTTGTTTTATTCAAAAATTCAATGATAGCTTGAATTTGCACTAGAATTCACCAAAGATTTTGAAGTGTGAGAAGTTATTTCATTTCTAAGGTAAATAAAATAGTAGCTAATCGAGTCGTGACATGACCCGCGGGTTGGTTAGTTACTTTCTTTATCAAAGATATATCTTTTATTTATCGCGTCATCATAAAGATTACTATTAACACGTGAGCCGAGTGAGAAATCATTTCATTTTCAAGGTAAAGAAAATAGTAACTAACCAATCCGTGGCACGACCCTGAAGTTGATTAGTTACTTTTTCTCAAAAACGTATTTTTTTTGTAAGGTAAGTAAACGTATTTTTTATTTATTGTAACATCATAAATTTCATTTTTACTATATGAAAAGAGTGTGTTATGTAGATATAATTTCATAATAAATTTAAAAAACTTCTATTAACATGTCAAATTTACTTATTATATAAAAATGCATTATCATCTATGCTCACTATTATACATTGGACTAATGTCGAGCCATGTTTGAAAATGAAATGGGGGCATGTTTGGATAAGTCTCAAGGTCATATCACCAGTTGCCACATCCTCTTTTATCGATTTTCCTTTTTTGTCCTTATTTCAAGTTAAAAAGTAATAATAGTTCTGCCGTTTTCTTATTCAATATATTCGCTAGCCGACACTTTCCTCCCATACTTCTCATTGTCAATCTGCATATTCTTCTTCTTCTTCTTCTTCCTGTCTCCACCTCCTCCTCCCACGGCCACTAAGTCAAAGCTTGAAAAACAAATAACCAACCTCCAAATCACCTTCGACCAACAACGACAATGCTTCACCCAACTCTTGACCCTATACTTCACGGGTCTTGCTCTGTCCAAAATGGAATATCGACATGTTTGGATGTCGATTGTGATGATACTTTTGGTTGCACTACCATTTACTTTCGGTCTTGTTAGGTTGGTTCGTCTCCTTAAGCGTTTAAGCTCGTGACTTAAGAAAAAGCAAAGGATGTTAGAGTAGCTCAGACAATCCCGAAAATACGGGAACTCTCTCTCTCTCTCTGTTGGACTCAGAGTTGAGCTTTGGGTCGGGACAGAGCTTTCCTCAGTCAGAACCAAGCCTTCCTCAGTCAAAATTGAGCCTTCCTTAGTTGGAACCGCTTCCTCGGTTGAAATCGAGCCAGAGCCTTCAGTCCCCTCTCATTCCTTGCCACAAAAACAATGATGTTGGAAGAAAACATCTGTGGAGTCGGTACACCATGACAAGAGTAGGTTATTTTATCTATTTCACTTTGCTCATGTGCGTTATATCAGTTTCGCTAGCATGTTTTGCTTAGGAGATATGTCTTTAGTTTCGTTATGAACAATGATACGGATGAGTTTTATGCCTTTTGCATTTTTGTGTTTTGATTCAGCGAGACATCTCTTCTTATTGTTATGGACGATGATGCGGATGAGTTGTTATGTTTTGCTTTCAATCCAAACATGGCTTATTCATCCCATTTAACATGATTACTTCTTGTTTAGGAATATTTGATTGCTAAAAGGCACAAACGGGGCAATTGTCAATATTAGAATATTTGACGTACTTCACATGCGTTTTGTTCAATTGAGAAATTCAAGGAAATGTTGAACATGTATTAGAATTCACCTAAAGATTGTGAACGGATCCTAAGCAGAATGGTAATGCATCTTTCGGAACGATGAACTGACAAAAAAATTGATCTGCATGAGGTTTCGTTAATGTGTGCTCGGCTGTGTATAGTATTAGGAACGTTCAATTCTTTCATATCTACAGTTTTTGAACTATAATATCATTGACGTTAGATCCCAACCTTAAAGTTCATAGCTTTTGAAAGAAATGTATAATATTAAAGACGTTTAATCTAAAGCTTAAAGTTTATAAATGAGTCAAAATTAACCAAATATTTATATAATTATCCCAAAAATTGCAAATGACGATGCTCTATAATACGTTTTATTTGATTCAAGAATTCAAAGATAACTTGAATTTGCACTTGAATTCACCAAAGATTGTGAAACATGAGAAGTTATTTCATTTCCAAGGTAAATAGAATAGTAGCTAACTGAGCCATGGCACGACCCGCGGATCGATTAGTTACTTTCTTTGATTTTATTCAAGTCATATTATTTCTGTTTCTATCCTAAAAATAAATAAGTGAAAATTTTCTATTTCTTATTTTGTTACAAAATAAATTAAATGAAATTACGTTAGAAAACATATTTCATATACAAACATGTTATTAGGAATACAAAATAAAAAAAAATATGATTATCATGCACGACTTAGTGAGAATAATATAAATTGAGCAAAACCAAACCACTCTATTTCCTTTGTTTTGCAGCTAAATGTGTTTTGACACTTCCATATTTTGAAATGGAAATTATTTATTTAGATTTTATACTAAAATATTATTTTATTATAATAAATATACTAATTAACTAAACCAAACCACTCTATTTCCTTTGTTTTGCAGCTAAATGTGTTTTGACACTTCCATATTTTGAAATGGAAATTATTTATTTAGATTTTATACTAAAATATTATTTTATTATAATAAATATACTAATTAACTAAACCAAACCACTCTATTTCCTTTGTTTTGCAGCTAAATGTGTTTTGACACTTCCATATTTTGAAATGGAAATTATTTATTTATATTTTATACTAAAATAAAATCTAAAATATTATTTTATTATAATAAATATACTAATTAACTAAACTATTAAGGTTTGAGTTGGGTTAAAGTTTTTCCAATGCACAATCAAACCAAATCATAGTAATAGCCCTCCAAGCCAGGGCCCGGCCCAGAGAATGTCCGGTTCGTCCACTCCGAAGACCGGCCCATGGACCGTTCGTCGTGCGGACTCTCGACGACCGACCGGGGCACACCCAAATAGGTCAAAAAAACCCAAAGCGCAGAAGCAAATCGGTGCTGGTTGTCCTTGTTCCCTCCATTGCTGCTGCGGAAAGCCACAGCTGCTTGAGCTTCAGCTTCTTCCAGCGCATTCTCTTCCTTCCTTCCTCCGTAGCAGTAGAGTTCGTGGGGGAGGAGGAGGAAGAGAAGTTGCTGCAGTCGAGCTCGAGGAAACCTCGCCGAGCGAGCGAAGATGGTGAGGCTGACCGCGGACTTGATCTGGAAGAGCCCTCACTTCTTCAACGCCATAAAGGAGCGCGAGCTCGACCTCCGAGGTACTACTGCGCGCTATTTTTTTTCCCTAAATGTCCTTCCTTGGTGGCTTCCGGAGCGGAAGTGTTTGATGGGTCGGTGACCGAGGTTTGTTCGTGATTTTCTGTGATTAGGTAACAAGATTGCGGTGATCGAGAACTTGGGGGCCACTGAGGTTCGTTCGTGGTTTTGTAATTAGGGTTTTGTGTGCTGAAAAAGTTTCGTAAATGCCTGGTTGGTAGCCAATTTTTATTACTCTTGTAAGAAATGATTGGACGCAATGATGAGACTGGCGTCATTTGTGCTGCAAAAAGGAGTTTCCAGGCGTATTTGACTGTGGGGTTTTTGATGTTTTTGGCTGATGTGAGTTGCGAGCACAAGATATTAGGAGAAATTATTGTTTCTTAAGTGGAGTTCATGGGGGAACTATTCATGTAATTCTCGGAAGAAGCATCTGCTGGAGCTGTGTTCTTTGGGTTCTCTACGTGGGATGGGTGACATAGGTTGGGAGCGAGTGGGATCTGCATGATTTAACGGCTCATGTGAAATGGGCTAACGTAGGCAGGGAGTGTTTAATAGTTTCTCCATAAGTCTTATTTAACTCAGGAATTGCAAGATGCACACATTGATTACAATCTGGTGCAGTTAGTGTGACTCTCTTGACACTTAGAGCATCTCATTCACTGTCGGTTGATAAAGCTTAAGTGCTGTTTGTTTCATCAAGTGGAGAGACACCTTTGATGGTATACTGCTTACTATCTGGTCAATCTCAGAACCTGCGGACTCCTGTAATTCCGTCAACGATTATCTTTTGTAACATGTTTGGTTCCTAGATCATTTCTACCTCCATCGAAAGGATGTGATTTTTCTCTGGTACGTCCAGTGAAATTTTCGTCATCTCTCTCTCTCTCTTGGGGTGTAGTAAAGTAAAACAAAGCCGTTAGTTTTCACTGTTTGCCATTTGTCATTATATGGTTATCTCTTAATTTTATATTACTAAGATTTTGATGCACATAATCAAATAATGTATGTGGCATATCTAGCCCTTCCTATGCAGTGCAGTTTCATGCTTTAATTTGGTGCAGGACCAATTTGACACTATTGATTTGTCCGACAATGAGATCGTTAAGATGGAAAACTTTCCATACCTTAACCGGTTGGGTACTTTGCTTATAAATAACAATAGAATTACTCGCATCAACCCTAATATTGGAGGTAATAATGGCAATTAGATACCTGTTTTACATCTCTCTTGTTTAGCCAAAAGTTAACATTACCTCGTCTTTTCCTTGGCAGAGTTCTTACCGAAGTTGCACACGCTGGTTCTTACTAACAACAGATTGGTCAACTTGGTTGAGATTGATCCTCTTTCATCCCTTCCAGGGCTCCAGTATCTTAGTTTGTTGGATAATAATGTCACAAAGAAACCCAATTATAGGTTGTATGTGATTCACAAACTAAAATCGCTCCGGGTGCTGGATTTCAGGAAAGTAAAAAGCAAGGTTTGTTGATCATTTGCAATTTGTAATCTTTCCAGGCATGCCTGCTCCTCATGTTTGGAACTGCAGAATAGTTATAGACTGATTGCTTTACCTGCTAGAGTGGAAAACCATCATCTGTTGATGCTTCTGTCCTCAGTCATTCTCGTCTTAAATAGATTTAGCATCACAGAGCCTTGGAAGCTGTTTGGATGGACTTTGGGTGACTTTAAATATCCAATAGGCCTCATTTTATGTTTCCTGGCAAATTAATTTTGTTTATAATTTGTATTCAAAATAACACATGACATAAGCCTTATTAGTTGTATGTTTATCTGTGATTAAGGTTAAAATCTACATGTTAAAATCTTATATGCAGGCAGGCAGGCTATTTGGATAAGTACTGCAAAAAAAAAAAAAAAACAAAAAAGCGGAAGAACTTCTCTGATTAAGAATGGTCCAGATCAATTAAGTTCTTGTATTCACTGGAAAGACGCCAAAGAAGCCTTAAAAGAGGCCAAAGCTTCCATGTTCATGGCATAATCATTGATAAACTGATTTGTATCGTCTTTCACACATAGCATCAACACAAAATGATCCTTCTGCACTTCTAATTGTGTAGGTCCGAGTGCTAGAGTTCCTTGTTTAGGTTGTTGTAGGGAACCATTGTGGTGAATAAATATTTACTTCAATGTCATTTTTTGTCTATACAGAGCAGGGAAATATTTTATCTGTTTAGGTGGGTTTTGTTATTAAATCTTTCAACAGCACATCCATTAAATAAGTTTATTTCCCTCTCCATGTTTACCTGTCCTTTTCCTGTTTGAATGCCTCTTTGCACAAGTTTTTTTAACCAAAACATCCTTAGGTCTTGCTTACTGTATTTCTGGTTTTTAGAAAGGATCTAAAACACAATTTGTTAATAATATTCTGCATTATAGGGGAAGGTCAGAAGAAAAACATCTATTATTATCTAATTGCTGTTGCATCCTCTTTCACTCACGGCATCACTGCAAATGGTCTTCCTGCTCTGCTTGCCCAATTGACAGTGCCTTGTTTAGGTTGATGGCTGGAAATTATTGTGCTGAACTTTTGTTTACTTTAAAAACATTATGAGTCGATACATAGCAGAGAAAAACTTTTAGCTTTATTTTGGTTGCTATTGCTCATTGGCCCAATGCAACATTCATAAAATACATTACCCTTGTCTTCTTCTGGGTTTATCTATCGTTTTCTACAGTTTGAATAACTCTTTGCTCCAAAGTAATGGTTTCATCGTCTAATTTTAGATAAAAATTATTCTAGTTTTTTTAGTTACCTTGGAAGTCTTAACAGCCTGTTTGGATTGATTTTTAGCTGTTGTTTTTGGCTTAATCTAATCTTGCACCTAATGCATTTTGATTTATTCTAGATCCACAACTTCTGAATTTTTCAAGACACCCAAATGTTGACATGAAGACTTACATATAACTTTTCCATAATATTCTGGAGTTTGAATAATGTTTTAGATTCATGAAAGCAGAAGAGTACATTTCACTTTTGCTTAAATGTAAACAAACAGACCCTTAATTATTGCATTTCTAGTTTCAAATAGAATTTCAACTGCATTGATCTGTCATTTTCCACGGTTTGAATAACTCTTTGCTCTAAATAATTGGTTTCATATTCTACTTCTGCTCATTCTGGTAGTTAAGTCTTGTTGTATTTCTAGTTTCAAAAAGAAAAGAAGTTGATTATTGTTAATTTTGATGACAGGAGAGATTAGAAGCAGAACAGCTATTTTCATCTAAAGAAGTTGAAGAGGAAGCTAAAAAGGAATCTACAAAGACGTTTACGCCAGGAGAAATTCAAAAGGTTTCAGAACCTATTGAAGAACAGCAGGCTCCGAAAGTTGTTGCCCCTACACCGGAGCAAATTATTGCTATAAAGGTATTGCCTTTGCTCGTTATGAACTTCCAGGGTTTGTGCAGTCTTTTTTTTTCCTTTAAAGATGAGTGATAGATGTCTCAGTTGTGTTGAGCGCTTTAATTGAGCTTTGAAATTTTTATTGAGTACATCTTTGAAAAAAATGGATCCAGGGTTAGACCTGTTTTGATTTGCTATCTTCAGTTAGATTTGTTTTCTTCTTCTTTTGCATTAGTGATTAGCACTTTCCTGACTAGTCAATCAGAGGAATCTTCCAGACTTGGAAGGACGAGTCTTAGTACCAGTGTATTTTTGGTCCATAAACTTTTTTTTTGTTGGGGGGGGGGGGGTGGGAATCAATTTGATCCTTGAGCTACTAATTGGTCCCCAAGCTTGTCAACTGGTTTCTGATTCATCTTTCTAGGGAAAATTTCAATCTCTCTTTGGGTACAAAGTAAATTCCTTAATTGTCAAATTGATGCGTCTTAACGCAACTGAGAACTTTAAGTATTTCAGTTAGAACTTTTTCCACATTTAGCCATTATGAATTTAAAAATAGATTGGGAATTCTTTAAAAGTTGAAAGTAAGGCCCATGAACTTCCTCTGACATCCCCTATCCCCCCCCCCCCCCCCCCCCAAAAAAAAAAGTGAGGAAATTGCACTGGAGAGGTTTAAGAGTTGATAGCTTTAGGGCCTAATTAGGAAGAGGGACATATACACGAAGGATATACAACTGGCTTCCTCCTGAGCAATCTTAGTGGCGTTGTTATGGAGAGTTCAAACATCAGAGAAAGATTCAGAACTCTTTTTAGAGAACCCCCTGTGGTTTTTAAGTAATAGAGCTGCTTATCTTGATCATATATTCTGAAGAGCTCATGATTGTTCATGTGCTACCATGTTGAATGCTAAATGCAACTATACTGTGCTGATGCATTCATTTTACATAATTGATTTGTTTTACCAAAATGGCTTCTGCAAAAGAGAGCCACCTTCTTCTTTTATTAGGCTGGGGATCGTCCATAGTTTGATTTTTGTTTGTACTTGCAGGCAGCCATAGTCAATTCGCAGACTCTTGAAGAGGTTGCCAGACTTGAAAAGGTGCTTAGATTTTCCTTTACTAAACACGTGCATTATTCCATTATGTATGCCCTTGTTTTGTGTCTAATATAATGCAGCGCTTATTATTGTAATAAGCAGGCTTTGAAGTCAGGCCAGCTTCCAGCAGATCTGAAAATACCAGAGGACGTTACTGGGGCTGGTAGTGTCAAGGAAAGAGATGAAGAAATGAGTTCTCCTAATCAAGATGAAGCAGATGTAGAAAAGAAGAATGTAGAGGAGCAAACAAACAATGAACCTGCGCCCATGGAACAGGTATTACTCAAATGTCTTTGTACATAGCTGCCTCTATCTGAAATTCCTGTCTCTCTCTTCTGCTCTTTCTCGTGTGATAGCCCTTGGCAACATCAAGGCTTTTCAGCATTTATTATGACTTTCTCAAGTTTAGTCATTTTCCTCCCATCAAATTTTGACTTTCTACTACTAGTACGGAAATTGCATATATTGAAATGAATTAGTTGTTGAGGCCCATTTGCTAGGCTAGAGCATCTAATGACTGGCTACAAAATAGTAGGCATTGTAACAATTCATCAAGCTAAGTCAAGTCCATAATTTTGTATGTAAACTTAGCTTTCATGGAATAGGAAGTTGATTGCCAACTAAATTTTGCGTCAACAATGAAAAGCTACACAAATTCTGCGCTTGAGTTAATCTCAAAGTTGAACTTGAGCATCTAAAATAGAAAAAGTTCACTTTGTCATATAAGTTAGTATTTGGACCCTCTCAGAGAACCAAAAATACAAGGAATGTAGAAGCCAAAGCCTGTTAAGTATATGATTATGTAGAAGTATTTAAAATATAGAGTACCAGTGAGATGATTAGGGTTGAACCACCTGTAGTCCTATACAATTAATTAAACTTGACAATCATTAGTTCAAATACCTGCTCAACATAGTGAGTTCAACAGATGTACTGACAATAATAATTGAATTATTATTAGGTCCACTGCCAGTGTAGAAAAATCTTTCCACGATTATTGTTAGATGAATGACATGAGTTTGGAATTAATTTTGTAACTGAATTCTTTGACATGTTGACATTCCAACGGTGAATGTATAACTCATAAGTGTTGATGCTTCAGACGGTTGATTACCCTCAGTAAAGCATCAGCTGCATTAGCACTGCCCCTGCTGAGATATATTTTGTTCTTTTACTATTTAGGCGATGGTTTTCAAATCCGCTTTGTAGCAATTCTCTCTGTCTGTTCTTGCGAGCATTATGGTTCGATCTCATAGTCGTGCTCTCTTGTTTGGGATATCTTAGAGCAGCGCAATCACTAAGTACCTCTTTTATTTCATTCTCTTTCAGGAATAGGAGGTTCCAAGTGGTTGGTTTATCAGACAGTTCTTGGTCATCAGCGTTGGAATGGAAAGAGCCAGTAACTGGGGAGAGTACTGGATGTTGCGTATAATTGTGCCAGGGTTTCCCTTTTCATCTGTTGGTTAGACCTGAATCTAATTTGTACTTTAATATCTCTACTAGTTTGCCAGCAGGACTAATCCTCCCTGTCACTATTAGATATTCGCCTCCATAGAGCCAATTTCTGGTAGATTAAGGAGCTTTAGATTGGTATTTTTTCGTGCATGATAATTGCCTAAGCTTTTGTTTGCGGAGAAGTATCATTCTCATGGAAAGGAAGAGATGGTCTTTTGTTCAATCTGTAGTTTATCTCTCTTCCTCCCCCTCTCCCCCCTTCTCTCTCTCTCTCTCTCTCTCTCTCTCTCTCTCTGATGATGATGATGTCTTACTGATTGGACCTAATCCTCTCGATCACATTTCTATCTGCGTTACACAAGGTTAGTCCCAACACCGGCGCCTCTGTAGCTCTTTCCGTTTGTTCTAATTTTGACAAATAAGGAGAGCACAATGGCGATGCTTCTTCGGGTTATGGACATAAATAGCTACCGGCAGAATTCGTCAATGTGCTTCATTAGCTTCCTGTGGTTCGTTCCTGACTGATAAATGTCGCTTAACAGATTAGTTGTTTGGAAGAGTTAGCAAATTGCCATAGCTTTCCTACTTGTAAGTGGAACTGAGCGAAATAAATTATTTGAGTGAATGGAGAGTGACCACATCAACTTTTTCGATTGTAATAAACAGAGCGGCTTTCTGCTTTTTGTCATTACCGAGGATAACCTTCATAGGCAGCACGGAGATTACGTGGAGTTCGTATCATGGAAATCAAGGAACATCGCATGATAAACGTGGTCCGATAAAACTAATTAAGAAACCCACCTCGTGTTTCCCGTCCAGGATGGAACCTACGTTGGACTTTGTCCCTCAGATTGCTGCGAATCAAACAAATAGAATTGTTGTTTACAACGTCGTCTACAAGGTCTTCCCAATAAACAAAGGCACAAGTGGATACCTGTCTGCCTTGGAAATGTAGGATAGCGAAGATAAAGCAAGGAGTGGAGACGAAGGCATTCCTTTCTTCCTTCCTGGGACATCACAAGAGCGTTTTGCTTTGACACAGGAAAATGTGAACTAAGTGACCGTCCTAGGATGGCGAATGATTCGTTCAGCAAGATCGCTCTGGAAGATGTTCCTGCTTTATCTTCTGTGTTTTCAGGACAAAATCTAGCACTGGCGTTCATGTTTGTTCTCCTCGGATTGATCTCCTTTAGAAATTATTACCATTGCTCTTATCTTTGGATGTGGAGTACATGGAGAATTCGCTTCCCGCACATTTTTGGCAGGAGGCATCCCTGGGTTGGTATTGCCTTTGCTCCTCGTCAACTATATTTGGTCCTGAACAGAGTTTTCTGCCACTCTGCTGACAACAGCCGCAAGTCATCTGGCCCCGACAATGTTGAAAGCCATCCAGAGATGCTCGATATTGCCATCTCCGACCATGTGCCAAGTAGGCGTTCTACTCAATTTGATAGAAGAAATTGCGAGAATTTTTTGCAGACATTAGGGAGCACATGTTTTTTCATCCCTTATTGTAATGCCACTGCGATATTTGCCGGTCACGGTCACTGCCTTTTCCTTATGCTGTAACTACATAGCTCTATCCCAACGGTATCTGATTCAGGAAGCAATGGTGCAGATGCATCCTTAGGCGAAACTGAGCTAGAGGAGCTGATGTCTCACATAACGGAGTCTGATGGTGGTCCACCATGGCAGCTGATGATGGAGAGATCAACTCCAACCCTGACATACCAAGCCTGGTGCAGAGACCCACCGGTAAACTTCATCAGTTTCTTGTCTGAGAATTTGATCATCTTAGATTGATGCTCATCCTCTCAATGTACCAAGTGAAATGACAATCTTCGAGCCAACTGCCCTACCTCGCCTTAAAATTTGGAAGAAGTTGCATGTTCATGTGGATTTCTTAGACTTTCTATGTAAATCTGTACTGGAAAACTGTGCACTCGTTTTTGCATTCACGACATCGGATACACAGTCTCAGGGGCAATTGCTGTAGCACCTAGATCTGTCTTTCATGCAGATTGAAAGCTGAGAAATTAGGAAGGTTTTCATGAAGCTGATTTACTTCTACCTGCATTTTTTTTTTCTCTTTACGAGGGGTTCTAGTTGATAGTCTCACATAGCCACTCCTGATGATCAACTTCATTGTTGTTTTTTCTAATATTTTAGATTGGCCCAACACAGTATCGCACAAGAACGGTTTTCACAGACATCTCGCCCGAGTTACTACGGGACTTCTTTTGGGACGATGAATTCCGTCTCAAGTGGGATAAGATGCTAGTCTACTGCAGGACTTTACATGTCTGCCCACAAACTCGAACCATGGCTGTTCACTGGATAAGAAAGGTACCAAATCATTGTACCAGTAAATGGAACTATTTCCCTGTAGGAGCTAATTTTCAGATTTTGGGTGTGTAGTTACCATTGATCCGCACCGAGCGAGAGTACATCATCATTCGTCGCACTTGGCGATCTGAATCCAGCTACTACAGCGTGACAAAGGTAGAATGTTTGCTTGATATCTCCACTGATTCAGTGGATGACTCAGTGGAGGCTTCCCTTTACTTCCAATGAAGTGAAGCATTTTCTTATTACAAATTTCATGTAAAGGGAGCATCACTGAGACGAGTTCTAGAATTATTTTTCTTCAGAGCCACTTTTGTTAGAGATAAATTATCGTGTGTTCCAAATGCATTTTATCGTAACTTTCGCCCAAAAAAGATAGGCAAGAAGGTCATTCCTGCAACTTTAGGATGGCGAACCAAGAACCGATATGCATAACATCTGTTGGATCTTTACCACTGATGAAGTTCCATCTGGAGATTAAAAGCGAGTTTTTATGAATACAGGGAATACCATATCCGTCTCTACCGAATCGTAAAAATACCCGAAGAGTAGAGCTCTATTATTCTAGTTGGTGCATAAATCCAGGTACTTCTTTCCTCATTCAATCATTGATATTCTCTCATAGATGGTTCTGATGTTGACAATGTCATATACTTCTTCCAGTAGAATCGGGGAACCGGCAGCAGCAACCCACATCAGAGGTAATATTCTTCCACTACGAGGACATTGGTCTACCAAAGGAAATAGTTAAGATGTGTGCAAGGGCTGGAATGTGGGGCCTGGTGAAGAAAATGGACGCTGCGGTTCAGGCTTACAATCTGGCTCGAGCCAGTGGTGCGCCTCGATCATCTTATGCTGTCCTGGCGTGCATGACTACAGAATGCAGGCCGTTGATGGTACCAGCTCCTTATTTGGAAGTTCACGAGGATAAGAAATTGAAGGATAAGCAGAAAAAAGACTTAAATCCCTTGAAATGGTTGGTCGTGGGAGGAGTATTGATAGCTTCCGGGCTGACTCTACAGGTCACCAGCAAGGTGGTGCTATTCCACCTAGGAAAATGGATGACACGGCCCGGGAGGACGAAGGGGAATCAGCCAAAGCATGAAAGCACGCACTGACGTAAGGATTCATCTTCCTACCGTTTCACGCCCAGCGCGGGGAAGTTTGTGCTAAAGGTTTAAATGACGTTTCGGTTGAGCACTGGTGGCTGCACCAGAACCAGATATCAGAAACAACTGCAGGGACTAACGCATCTTTCGGTTTTGAAGTATAGCGGAGCGACACTGCTCTTCACAGTAGCACCTTTGTAACCCAGAATAATGCAGGTACAGTTGATTCTTAGGTGGTCAGAAAAGGCATAGAACAACAGCAAAGAGATGACCAAGAGACACTGTAATACATTGGTGCCAATCAGGAATTTTTTATAGGCAATCGATAAACTCATCAATCAGTCTTAATCATTTCATGCCGCCAGCGCTTGGGCGTTATCTGTTGCTCAGTTTTAGATCAAGAAAAATGTACTCAGCGTAGCTTTTGCTTCCACTTCTACTAATCTCAAGGACTACAATAAAGTCTTATTTAGGATCATCAAAGCCGCAAAAAGTTCGACCACTTGTGTGATTGAGAAGCATTTGGCTTGAGTTATAAGGTGCATCCAACACACATCCATTGAAGACTTCAACAATTAGATGTCATGAAATCTAACGAACCTACTCATGAGTTAATGTGCTTTGTTCCACGAGTCACTGAATTGTATGTAGACCCACCAAAATGAGAATCTAAAATCACCACATATGGATCGCCAGAGATCAAGCCCATCCCATCTTCCTGTCGTGCCAAAATATAAACTGCTATGTCGTGCTCTTGTACTTGGGACAATGAGCTTATTATACCAGCTACGTGGCAATTGGCAAATCAAGGTCACAGTACCACCAATGATTCCTCACTTTAAGAAGAACATTAATAAATTCAAAACCTCAAGAAAGCAAACCGCCATTGCCCATCAATCATTCTTATCAGACCAGGATCGTTCATGTCCAGATGGTATCTATCTATAACAAGCCACATACTCAAGACTCAATCATACATAACAACATGATTTATTCAACACGAATGCAAACACACTAGTAATAGTGGCGACATGACATGAAATCCATCACTCTAATGATAGTAGCGACATAACATGAAAATCCACCACACCATGGTCACGTATGACCAGACAACCACCACAGTAGCGACATTTAAATATTATCACGAGTCAGACCACTCTTAAGTTCATACTGGGTTGATAGAAAAGCTAATAGCTCATAGCGAAATGGAAGTAGAGAAATAAACAGACTATATAAGGTCCACCCAAGTAGCAGCAGCATCCGAATCAGCAAAGGTACTCCCTTACAGTCCAGACGTAAGCTTAATCCAATAGAGTGTATGCTTCTCCCTTCTGATAGAAGGCAGCAGATTTGATCCATTGCAATTTCCGCGCACTCTCCGAGCAATATGCCCCACCTGGAACAAAAACATATTGTTAGCGGCCGTTACACAGGAACTACCTAGAATGAAGAACTCCTGATATGAAAGTAAGGCAAAGGGTCTACAATCAGAGGTAAGTGGGAGGTCCAATAAAGAATCTGGGGAAGGGACAGTTAACCTTGACTAGGATTTGCATATATCTTCTCTTGTGCAACGCCAAAGCAGTAGCATATAGCGCGAGAGCTCTCGCACTGGTGCAGGCAATTCGCCCCATCCTCCTGCACCAGCCGTGGGGGAGAGTTTATTGATTGCTATTCAGAGTCATCATAATATTCACCATCATCAGAGAACTCATCAAATGATCGGATATCAAGCTGGTAACGGAGGATCCCTCCAATTCCACCAAAACCTCTACAGAACTGGGATCCCTCTTGAGATTTGTTTGTGACAAACTCGAGTGTGCATCCGAATCGCTTGTATTCATTAGCAAACCACTCCAAGAGCGACATTTTCTCCTGAACCTCAAGCTCAGCTGCATTGGCAGGATCCCTGAAGTTGTTCTGGTCAAGTTCTTGCTCTTTGTTCAAGTGCTTGATGATAGTCTCACCAGTAGTACTGTTTTTCAGTGTGAACCTATTGATATCCAGGTTCTCCCACACAATGAGTATTTCAACAGCACCCATCTCCAGAACTTTCAGTGTGTCATCCACACCAAAAACGTATTTTCCAGTATCCTGGCTTATCTCCTCAAAATATTTACCAATCAAGCGCTTTTCCTGAATGAACTTCACATTGGCCAATATCTCTGAAGACAACTCAATGGCCTGGTTGAAGCCATTCTCACCACCGTAAGAAACATCAACCACATTCAGTATCTTCGCCTGAAGACGAGGATCGAACATGTCAGATTGACTCAACTCAGTTTTGAAGTCTGCTGATCCAGCTAGTATAAGCCCTGAAACATTGGGCTGGCTAGTTGTTGGATTAATGAAAAACTGCGTGGCGAGCTCAGCCGTCTTCCTCACATAGTTGTGGCGCTTCTCCATTCGAAGACGAGCAAAACGAAGAGCTGACTGCCCACCTCTTCCATGCTTCTTCGGCAGGTCCACACTGAATTTGTGAAGCACCTCTCTCGTATTACCACTCAGAGTCCCAAAGAGAGTCCCATTACCATCCATAACAATAAAACCAAACTTATCATCGGACTCTAAGAGTTCATTCAGGGCTTCAGTATGGAACTTGTTGTCACACAGGTACAGAGATGCATTGATGGGCCTGAAAGGTTCAAAATCAATGGTCACCTTCTTCTCCTTTCCATCTTCAGTGACGATTGTGCCAGTGTACAGCACAAGACCATTAGGAGGAACCTTACTGTAAAGCTTGAGCCTCTGCTGAGCAGACGTGATCGCGCCAAGCACAGACTGTCGATTCACCCTGCTCTTGATGTTCGATGCAGTACCAAACTCATCGCCAAGCATTTTGGTAACACGAGAGACTTGATCACGAGGAGGCATGATCAGAGAAATCATGCTTGTGCCATTGCCTCTTGCAGCTTCCAAAGCCTTGATCAATTTCTTGATCTTCCATATCTCAATGTTCTTGTCAGTCTCATGACCGTCAGCCATCCCTACGTTTAAAAGCTCACAGCCAAAGTAGCCAAGCAACCTGAAAATAACAATCCATTGACTCGATAAAACCAAGTACTACATCACTACAACCAGCTCAATCATCCAGTAAAAGCCAACAGCTTCAAATCAATTGACACATTCAGTCAAGGCCGTCGAAGCTATATCAGACATCTTCCAATCTATCAACTCCTCCAAACGAGACGACTGAACAATCATAACCATCTTCCAATTAATCAACACACACCGCAAAACAAGCCGTGAAGAAAACAGTCACCCAAAGGCTGAACAAGCACCATTCCATGATTATTCAGGGATAAAACATCATATCCTTAACAACTGACTACCGCCGGCAAAAAAAAGGAGCATAACCATAACAGACTCAAAAACACGAACTTTTTCCCATCCTTCTCGGCAAGTCACGCCAAATTCGCGGATCTTCTCCATGGAAAAAAGCCGATCGGGTAAAAGAACAATTTTTTCATCACGGGAAATCGTTGTCATCAGGCATACAAATGTCTCCATCGACACAGAACACCAACGACCCAATTGAATCCCGAATGTAACCAGCAAGACCCTTAAAGAAAACAAGATGGGCAATTCTGAAAATCATCGAACAACAAAAACACGAGCTCGCTACCATCCTGATCATCACAAAAGAACATAAAAAAACACAGGAACTCCACGAATCCCGCGAGCGCGGATTCAGAACAAGATCAATCCAAAGAACCCGGAGAATCACGAAGCGAAATAAGAAGATGACGTAGAGAAGGCGACAACCTGGGGGGATTGTGAGGACGAGAGGCCGCGGGAGGATGGCACCGGAATGGACGAAGGGAACGTCTTGTGCTTTTCCTCCGTTGTCGAGCGTTCCGGTTTTTTAATAATGGGACGGAAGATGCTGGCGCTGGCGGCTTTTATAGTGGAAACCCTAACTCTGGTTCACTAACCATGGTTAAGGGCGTATACGAGGATGAAGCGACGCAAAGACTCCGCGGAATCTTAATTTGACACGGTTTCCAAAACCTCCTCCCAGAAAAAAAAAAAGAAGAAAAATGAGAAATGAGAAAATAGTCGAAATGTTCGCGAAAGATATGCTTTGTGTAGCGTCTAGACAATTAGCTCATGCCCACCCCCTAGGGGCATCAAATGGATAGATTTGGATCGGGTAAAAAATGCTCTAATCTGTAATGACCTATTTAATTCTTTTTGACCCATTTTCATACAATACAATTCTAACAATCCATACCCGACCCATCTCATATTGCTAAAACACTTCACATATTTGATCCATAATTTTTTTAAATGTATTGTTAAAACAAAATTATGCAATATGATTTAGTTAATATTTTTTTTTCGAAATTTTAATCATTTTTTTTGAAGTTTTTTGCTTTTTCTCTTTTAGTCATTGATGAGGCTCTAGTTGGCCAAATTTCAAAGAGCTTGACCTCACTAGGTTTTAACGAGCTCAACTTTCACAACTCATTAAGATGAGGTCAAGCCCATCGGAATTTGGTGAGTCTCGACCTTAGGCAAGCTCAACCTCGCCGAATTTGGCGAATCTCAAGCTCGGTGGCCTTAAGCTCGACCTCCCCACCTAATCCGGCAAAGTTGAGTTAGCACCTCATGCCTTAAGATCCGACCTCTTGAGTTTGCCCAAGGTGAGGATTGACTCTCGCCGACCAAGGGCGAGCTTGAACTCATCGACTTCAATGAGGCACAAGCTCGCTAATTTAGCAAGGTCTCAGCCTCCCCGGAGTCTGGTGAGCTCATCCCTCACGTCTTGGTCGGAGATTGGCTAAGAAAGAGAGAAAGATGAGGAAAATAAAAGGAAATTAAAAAAAAACAGAATTTTATTTTTTAAAAAATAAAAAAATGAGAATATCAAAAATTTCATAATCTAAAAATGACTTGTTAATGACACTTAAAAATAATCAAATAACTCATTTTATGACCCATTTGGAACCCATTTAAGATCTATATACGTTAATAAGTGATCCATTTAAAATTCATTTTAACTCATTTATGTAACATATTATCCCATATGAGTTAAAATATGAGCTTTGACCCATTTTTTCACCTCTACAACCCGCTCATCTATAATCATTTTCGATATCAATGGTCCATCACCATGAGCGTCGGGACAATATGACTAGCTACTGAATTATTGATTATACATAGCACAAGCACAATTTTGTACATTTGAAACAGTCAAGTTCCCACATGAGTTAGCTAGCATTTTGTTAGCGAGCTCTTTTTAACAATGTAGGCTCTATTCATTTCATAGAAATGAATGATTTGAAAATACTTTTTTGAAAATAATATAATGGCATGATTAGCCAATGCACATATTTTCTCATTTTATGATAAATATCTATGTCAGAATATTTTATATGGGTAATAAGATTTTTTTCATTAATTCATTTATGTAAGCAATATAAATAATTATTTTTCAAAATTTTATTATTTATTTTTATGAAAATAAAACAGAGCCTTAAGTATTTTATATTAAGAGAATTAAGTATTTTTGAATCTACACACTTGCGCATTTTGGGTTTTCAAATCACGTCTTCAAGTTTTTAGTTCATTTAATCAAAACCTTGAATTTGTGACTTTTGTAATCAAATTTCTTGGGCTCCAAGTCTCATTAATTGGATCTATATAATAGTATCCATTGGAGCCAACAAGAGTGTCAGTGTTGAAACCTTGATTATGGTGTTCGTGTTAAAGAATTCTCTTTACTCTACATCTAATCACGATCTTCTTTTTTAAAAATTGTGATCCCACAAATCAGTAAACAATAAAACTACATTAGAGATTTCATTCTTGCCAAGCTCCTTAACACATGAGTTTCAAATAATTAGAAGTCTGAGTGCTTGATTAATAAAGTCATTGCAAGCTCATGAATTTGAATAGAAATGTTACAAAGTTTAAAAGCCTGATAAAAAAAAATACCAAAATAATTCGTGCATATTTTACTGTTTACTTATCTAATCTAAAATCGAATGACCCTTTGATGAATCGACGAAATCAATTTGACAAGTCAATCTCTCTCTTCGATGATAAACAAATTTGTTTCAAATCGAACTGAATTCAACGATTCAAGCGAATTGATTTCAATAAATTTTTTTGCCCCCTCAATTTAGTTCAATTCCTACTGGTTCACATCTGTGATTCTCCATTTTTACTGGACCGGCAAGGCAAAAAGAGAATTTCGCGGGCGCTTTGATCCGTCAGAAACCCTACGGCTTGCTCAAAGCTCTGCGAATGGCGGACGAAGCAGCTTCGCTCCTCAACCTCGCGGAGATCGACGGCAGAGGGCGGGCTCTGGTGGCGGCTCGGCCGCTGCGAGGCGGCGAAGTCGTCCTCAGGGACTCTCCCATTCTTCTCTACTCTGCTCTTCCCTTCACCAAACAACCTCCTCCTTCTTCGACGACTACTTGTTACTGCGACAATTGCTTCAAGTTCTTGCCTCAGCCCTCCTTGTCGCGAGCCGTTCCGTGCCCTACGTGCGCCCACCACGCGTTTTGCAGCCCCAGCTGTCTCTCCGCCGCCGTCGCGACGTCGCACACTCCCTGGGCCTGTCAAGCGCTGTCGCGCCTGGTTAGTTGCCCTCTGCTTGACGCTCAGCCTGTCGAGCGCCATGTCCAAGCTCGGTTCCTGATCGCCGCTTGCAATCTGGCGACCGTCTCTCCTTCCAATTTCCAGCTGTTGCTCTCTCTCCAGGGCCGAGAGGCTCACTCCGACGACACCGTTTCGGCCGCGCAGTTCCTGCATTCGCTGCTGGCCTCGGTTTGTCCTCCTCCTCCTCCAGCTTCGCCTTTCCCTCAGGGATTTTCATTTGAAATGATCGTCGCCTTGCTGTCGAGGGACAAGCTCAATGCTTTCGGTTTGATGGAGCCGGTCTCTTCGAGGGATGGAGGTGAAGTGGATGGGGAGAGATCGGTGAGAGCTTACGGTATTTATCCTAGAGCTTCTTTCTTCAACCACGATTGCCTACCAAATGCTTGTAGATTTGACTATGTAGACTCTGCTTCTGATGGTAATACTGATATAATCGTGCGGATGATCCATGATGTTCCTCAAGGGAGAGAGATCTGCTTGAGTTATTTTCCTGTCAACTTGAATTACGCGAATAGGCAAAGACGGTTGATGGAGGACTATGGGTTCGCCTGCAACTGCGATCGGTGTAAGGTCGAGGCCAATTGGTCTGATGATGAGAATGAGCTCGATGATAACGGCAAAGATGAGGATGGCGACGGTGAAGGCATGGATGAGGATGCTGATGAACAAATGGGCGGTTCGGAGGAGGGTATAGGAGAGGAGAAAGAGACCGATTTCCCCCATGCATATTTCTTTTTGAGGTATATGTGCAACAGGAAAAACTGTGGTGGGACAGTGGCTCCTTTGCCTCCATCAGATGGTGCTCCTTCTGATATAATGGAGTGTAATGTATGCGGTCAGCTCAGGAATGTGAATGAAGAGGCGGAAGCTGATGAAGAAGAGGATATGGATGAGTGAACTTCCAATTTTTGATCTTGTATGAAGCTCTTGTACTCATAGACCCACTTCCAGTTTTTTTTTTCCAATCCATACTTTGACCTTGCTCTTCAGCCAAGTTAGCTGTGAGTCAATACTTAACAGTAGAGGGACCTAGTTGGCTAACTTGAAGAAAAACTTTGCTTTAAAATCGAGTCTTCTTGTGGTGAAAGTTGTGGATTGCGAGTACTCTGAGTTTCTAATGTCAATCATATTGAGGGAAAAAAATTTGACCTTGTGATGCTGAAGGCCATGTGCTCTGGGACTATGGGGGAGCTAATATTAAGTGCAGGTGGATTTTCTTTCTATAACTACAGTGATGACATTGCGTAAAATCTGATGAATGAATTACTGGGAAGTTTTAACATGAGTTCCTTCTTCAAATTGTGCATGTACATTGATGAACTGGAATGTTCTGTGTGGATCCTTGAAGTTAACTAAGCTGCTCATGTTTTTCAATCTTCAGATTTTGCAGCTCTTTGGCATTAGAAGTGGTGGTTTTATCTACTAATAAGAGATTTGATCTGAGAATATGATTTCCCCACCAAATTATGTTGGGAGGTGAATAAACTTGCCATCAATTTGAAGGCTGTTTGTGGATCCTCAGGGACAGGTTTTGTTTTGTCTCTTTAGAATCCTTGTGGCCATAAGAGCCCGGTTGTTATTGGACTTGTGAGCTGGTGGATCTCCATTGCTTCTTTGATAACTACTTCGACGGCCAAAGATATGTCCGGAGTATGGTGCTAGTTTTTCTTGTCTGAGCTCAACGATCTCACCTCATGTCCCTAATCTCACCAGTCTAGGAAACATCGAGTGGCATTCCATTCGCGTGTTGTTTTCGTGTCTCCACTGTCTCGAGCCTGTGTATGATGCTAGTTCTTCTAATATGAGCTGAGCGATCGTGCCTCAAGTCCATAATCTCACCTGTAGAAGGAAACATCGAATGGCATTCTATTCGCATCTCGTTTTTCGTGTTTTTATCGTCTCCAGACTCTGTAGAGACTGATTTTGGTACCGGTTATATTTTTCTTGGTATGTTTCTCCACAGTAACGACGGCGTGATACAGTAGAACGACGGCGTGATACAGTAAGGAAGCCTCGTCCTTACGACTGTCAAAGATGATACCGAAACAACTACAGGCTCCAAGAGTCCGCATGAGCTAATCAAAGCGGCTGTCTTGTATATCATATCTACTCAAATTTTTTGTGTGATATTGCATAACTCGATGTACAAACTAAAAAAACATACGAACATCTCATCCCTTAAAAATAAAACATCGTACTTAATAATGATTATGGAAGTTATTACCAATTAGAATGGTGAGTATATTCACCGCAATTCGTATACTGTAAAAGAACTATGTAATGCGGCCACTGATTATGTATCACACTACTAGTCAGATTACTTATGATACTGATGAATGTTGTAACTATCGATCCTCAATAATTTGATTAACAAGCCATGATTAGAGGATTCGGCCATTGCATACTTACGGCATTATTGCTTAATTACTTTATTATATATATATATACACACACATACGGGGAGAGAGAGCGAGAGAGAGAGAGAGAGAGAGAGAGAGAGAGAGTATTTTGAGCAAGTTATCTCCTATTTGAGTATTTTGAGCAAGTTATCTCCTATTTCTTTGTATGTTTTTAATCCCGTTAATCAAATAAGCAACTTCTATTCATTTGCTAAAGCAATGTTTTTCTTAGGGTTCAATAAAATATTGGTTCAAATATCTACAGAATAAGATGAAAGGAGGGTGTTTTGTTTTGTTTTTTTCGGATGTATAGGAAGGAGAGTAGTGAGAGTATAGAATTGATGCAAGTGTGCTTCGACATTTTTATTCCGCTACCCATTTGTTGCTTTTATTTTTTAAAAAGATGATTCTCAATTTATTATATAAGACGATGCGCCTAATTAACTTTTCCTTTTCCCTGATCAAAGAAAAACTTTTTCCTTTTCATTCGATCACTTTTTCCTTTTCTATTTTCCATTATTTTGAGTTAATTTGAAGTTTGACGCATAAGAAATTTCAAGATATATAGAAAAATTCCACATTATTGCAATCGATTTGTGTATGGTATATTCAATTTAGTCAACCTTTTTTTGTCATCTAAAAATTATTAGTTTTACATCTACATATCAAAGAAAATTAATTACTACAAGTGTCGTCACACTTATGGTGTATGTTTGTTGAAAAGATGATTACAATTATGCTAAATTAAATTTATATGAAAGAATGAGTTATTGCTCTATGTATATGTTTGACCATTAGAGAATGAACATTATTTTTTTTTATGTATAACATCCTATTTGCTATTATCTTTAAGTTTTAATTTAGTTAGTCAACATCAGTAGCACTCTCTATACATCTCAATTTATCTAAGTACTTTGTTCGAAACATATACTATACACACACAAACACACTTATGTATATAGCTAAACTTTACAAAAAATGAGATTCTTTCTTTAGAATAAATCATGACCCACAACTTGTGCTACAAATTTTGAGAAATTCTTCTAGAAAAAATTAAACTAACTTTAAGTACAGTAGATTATCTGAAAAGCATGAATCCTCACAAAATAAAGCATTTGAATCCAATTTAGCAAAAAAAAAAATTTAAAATGGTTTTTATATTTTAGTTTTTTAAGAATGAACTATGACCCACAACTTGTGCAACAAACTTTGTTGAGTACTTTGAAAAATAATCATTATAAGTAGATTGAATGATCTAAAAGCTTGAAACATCGCAAAATCAAGTATTTAAACCTCAATTGTTGCAAAACTTCGTTAGAATGGGATGTTATGCCTTAAAAATATATTGGACTTGTCAAAATGGGTCATAGAAACTCATAATTAATGAGTTGAGTTATTAAATGAGTTAGTTATATTTAGAAAGTAGTTTATAAATGAGTTTTGAAGGGCAAAACCCAATAAAGTACGAGTGTTAAATTGATTAACTGTTTACCTAAACCCAACCCACCTTTATACCTCTGTTTTCTCTCTCCTGCCGTCACTTGATCTCGCTTGTTCACTTAACACTCTTACCCGAGTCCAGCAATATCATTCATCTTCCGCACTCTCTCTATTTTTGCCCTCTCAAATTGAATGCCATGTCAAACCTAGCTGAATCCTCCCGTCTGGATAAATTGATCACAACTTCGACACTCCTCAGCCAAACATTTGATACTCTAAGCATGTTTTGTAGCGTCCCGAAATTGGCTTGCGGTGATACTTTAGTAAATATGTTTGTGACGTCATCATCAGTTTTGCAATATTTTGAACGTGATCTCCCCATTACTTTGTACTTTTCATATGAATATTTGATAAAGATTTGTTTAATTCGTATGTAAAAGATCACTTTTTAGAAACATCAATTACGGACTGCTTGTTGCAAATAATTGAACTAGGTTTTGTCCGCACTTCTCTAATATTCTCTTCTGTTCTTCGCAGTTATAATGCTTTTCGATATTAGGAACAATTGTGATTTACACAACTTTTCGAGTTAATTGTACAACTAAGTCTTGCTAGTTGGTCGTCCTTGAGAACATTGCAAAACCTAGTGAGAATGCATAACCAGTAATACTCCTTTGATTGTGATCCAAGCTTGCCTGATCACTATCAGTGCAACCAAGGAGCTCGGTAGTTGCACTTGGCCGGCATTAAATGACAAAGCCTGTGATTTCTCGTAAATAGCTTAGAGTTCTTTTGGAGCATAGGAGTTTTCTACTCCATCTTTCCTTAGTAATTTCTCATTCATTGCGAATGGTGTTGCAATTGTTTAGCAATGGTTCCTTTTGACTTTCTTTAGGATGTTCTCTGCATATTTTTTCTACAATATGAAGACTCATTTTTTTTGGTTAGTCTCCATGTGGAGTAAGTAGTGCATTAATCCTAAGTTCATCATCTAAAATGCATTCATCATTTCTTCTTTGAACTCTTGAATCATTTTCTCACTATTCTATGTATGTAAGAGTTCATCTATACACACAGAGACAATAAGAGTGTTAAACTTAGCTTGAGTTTTGATGTAGAATGTTGGCTCACTCATGGTCTTCGACCTTTGTTTGGTGAAGTATTTGTCAACTCTACTATATCATGCTCATCTTGCTTCTCTTAACCTGTATAGGGGTTTCTTAAGCCTTAGGACCTTTCCTTCTTTTGCCTTGGTGATAAAGCCTATTGGTTGTCCCACTTATATTTCTTCTTAAAAGTATCCATTTAGAAATGTTTACTTTACATCCTCTTGATGGATTCTCCATTTCTTTTTTGCTACTAAGGCTATGAGAGCATGAATAGTGTCTCCGCAAGCGATGGAGTGAAAGTTTCTGTGTGGTAATACTTGGCTGTTGCAAGTATCCTTTCATAGAGCCTCACTTTATTCTTTTGAATTGATCGATCGAGCTTCGTCGTGAAAACCCACTTGATGCCAATCATAATCTTTGTCTCCTCGATGAACTCCCAAATTTCATTTTTCTCACTCATATTGAGTTCCCCCTCCATGGCTTTTATCCAACTTCATCTCTGAAAGCATTTTCATAACTTTCTAGTGGTATAGTAGCATGTTTCATAAGCTCTTCCAAGTGACTTTTTTCTTCGTATAGGAGATCCTAGAGCAGATTTGTCTTGCATTAAGCTTGGAGAGGATGGTGGTTTTACATCTTGAGTAGAGGAATTTGATGCTTCACATTTTCCTTGAGTTTTGACTTCTCACATACTGGTGGTATGTCCGACTAAGTAGCATACTTCTTTTCGATCTTCTTTTCTTCTTAATTCCAAGTGTTTAGCTCGTTGAACTTGACATCTTGATTGATCATCAGCTTCTCAGTTGTTAGTGCGTAGACTTGGTAGCCTTTTGATTGACCGTCGTAGCTGATAAATATTCCCTTTTATGTATTCTTTTGTCCGCTCCATGCTTCGAATGAAGTTTTGTTATGGATTGCTTTCGCCCATAATGAGTTAGGAAGTCCTTTCTCCTTTGGCATGGATCTCGCCATCTTCATGACAGTCTATTTTTTCCTTTTGCAAATCCATTTTGCTATAAGGCATATCCAAATGTTGGTTGATCATTAACACCTTTGTCCTCATAAAATTTGTTGATTTCGTAGGAGTTGTATTCAGTGCCTCAGTCGCTTCTTAAGATCTTGATTCTATGCCCACTTTGCTTCTCAAAGTGGTTCTTGACTTTCTTGAAAATTGAGAAAATCTCTGTTCTAAAAAAATAGATCCATGTCATTCTGGTATAGTCTTCGATGAAGAGAATAAAATACTTATATTAGCTTGGTGTTGGGATTCCTCATTGGACCATCTACATCCAATATGAACTAGTTTTAGTGGTTTCATTTAGCTCTCCATGCACTTCTAAATGTTAATGACTACCTTTATTATTTTCCAATGAGATAGCTTTCCCAAACATCTTAGATTTTTCAAATAGATGAAAGTGTCTCATCAAATTTTTTTTAATGGAAAGTTCTTAACCTATTAAAGTTGAAGTGGTCAAATCTCCACTGCTGTAATCATAAATCATCAACTCCAGTTAGAGTTTCTATTGTCCATTTTAACAAAGATGATAATTTGATTTTTGTATTTATAATAGATGGTGCATGTATCTCTATTAAAATAATAAAGATTATCCACTTTGTATCATTTGGCCCTCACTGAGAGAGTTTTGTGTTGTTATGAATATATATTTGCCCTTTAATTGTTTCAACGGCTACAATGTTTTTTCTTTTCATATTGACTAATGCGCTGCTGCCTAATCTCATTTGAGTTATAGCATACGTATCAATATTGTTGAACATAGTTCATGGCTCATCATGTGGTTACCACATCGCTATCAATACAACATGTATCATTTTTCTTGACATTCACCACTTGGCTTCAATTGAACTTATCATATTTCGTTTTCTTTTTCTTCAGCATAATTAGCTTGATCATTTGTTTTTAACCATCTATGTGGCTGTATCTTTTACATGAAGGCAATTATGGTCTATCTAGAAACCAACAATCTTTTTGTAAGCGATCCGTTTTCTTGCAAAATACTGCAGGGTAGATTTATTTATTTTTTCCTTTGAAGAGGTTTCTTCTCGTCTTGTATTTTTTTTTCCCAAGAGTTCCTTATGCCATTTTTGGATTTATGCAACAACGTGTTTGTTGAAGACTTAAAGTCACTTTCAACAGGATCTTCATCTTGTAGCATTAGTCTTATTTTATTTTATTTTTTTATATGCCTTTAGAGAGTCAATTAATTCTCTCACTAGCATGGTTTTTAATGTTCCGTTTGTTTCACGGAAAATAACTTCTAGGAAAATATTTTTCGAATTTTCCGACGTTCGTTTCAAGGAAAATAAAATATTCAAAGAAAATATTTTCCACCAATGAAAAAAATACTTTCAAAAGTGGGGAAAATATTTTTCGCTTTTTTAAAAGGGAAAACATTTTCCGTATCCATTATCTACTTTTAAATATTGTGGTCTCTGATAGTGTATCTCAACCTCGCTCTAGACCGGCGAGCCGGTGGCTTTTGACAAACGAACACCCGAAAATATTATCATTTTCTAGGAAAATGATTTTCCGAAAAATATTTTTCAGAAATGCTATATTTTTCGCGAAACGAACGGAGTCTAAATCTTTTCATTCTTCTATTTAGGTGAGAATAGGAGAGTATTCTCTAATAACTGTCACAAATATTTTTTTTTCCTACTAGCCTGATCTCATCTCCAATATCCCTTGTTTTATTTATGCGTCCTTTTAATCTTCCATATAATTGCTTGAGGGTCCCATAGTTTTTAATTTTAACATTATGGAGATATTGAAATCTAATGCTGCGTACCTTTGTTGCATCTTGGAATTCTTCTTTTTATTACATTGTTAAATCATGTTTTGACTTTGAATCATACACGATACTCGATCTGATTAAATGATGAGATCTGTTTGTTAAGGGGATAATTGCCATTTTTACAATTTTGCCGATTCAGTTATAAATATTTTTTTTGTCAAATAAGTCCTAAACCTTTTACAACTTTACTGATTAAGTCATTCCGATGGATATTGACCGGAAAATGCCTACGTAGTAACGACATGGTGTGACCAGACCTTGCTGACAACGATGTGGCAAAAATGACATTGTTTTGGGCATAAAAATTTGTTTGTCTCCTCTTGCCATCATACCACCGAAGGAAAAAAAACCCCCAAATTCACTTCTTTAAGAATCCTAAATTCGCTTTTTGAAGAACCCTAAATTCGCTGCCCCAAATTCGTTCTTCTTGGCCCCAAATCACCGAACCCTAGCCCCAAATTCATTCTAGGATCTGATGCAACGTCGGAGGAGCTTCAGAAGCAACCCTAGAACGCGAGGGGAGGCCATTGACAAAAGTGGATGAAGGAAGAAAACGAAGGAAAAAGAAAAAGAGGAGAACGTGAGGTTTGGGCGAGAGAACCAGAGGCAAGGGGGAAGAAACAGAGAAGAAAACGTGAAAGGGAGAAAAGAGATATTTGGAGGCTTCGCTGGGGGTAGAAAAAAGTCGAATGAAGAAAGAAAAGTAGATGGAGTTCGACTAAAGAAAAAAGAAAGAAGGAGAGACAAAAAAAAAAAGAAGAAGAGGGAAGAGATCTCTCTCGCGGACGGCCTCTAGGGGACCTTCTTCATCATCATAGTCGTGGTCTTTCATCTCCATCGGGGCACGGTAGAAGCAAAAAAAAGGAAAGAGAGCAAAATAGAGAATCGGCTAGCCTTTATTATCTGTCGTAGGATTTGATATGCAACGTCAGAGGGGCTTCGGAAGCAACCCTAGAACGAATTTAGGGGCTAGGGCTAGGTGATTTGGGGCCAAGACAAAGTCATTTTTGCCAAGTTGTCACCAATGAGGTCCAGTCGCGCCACGTATGTATTTTCCGACCAAAATCCGTTGGAAAGACTTAATCAGCAAAATTGCAAAAGATTTTTTTTTTGGTAAGGTAAGAAGTATATTGATATTTAGTGCCAAATGTACAAGAAGGAGAGCCTGGTACCACATATCTACACTTACACCCATGATGAGCTAAGTGAAGGAGTACTATGGATTTCTATATGTAGTCGACCAAAAGAGCCAAAACAAAAACAAAGAGTAAGCTTACAACACATTTACAAGAAAATAGAATCTTCTAGACCCCAATTGTGTTGAATTCTTCTATTCCTTGAGGTATCAACAACATTACTTTGAGTCCGAGCAAAATCCCTTACCAATTTCACTAGCTGCATCTTCATAGCAGGGAGGAACCGATCTCGATTCCTAAACAAAATGTTATTTCTGGAATTCCAAACAATATGACACATTGCCCCTAGCGCGAACCTCGCAATCATATGGGAGAATTGGTTGCCGGATATGTGAGATGTCGCCCATGCAAGGGTGTCGTTCCAATCACCATTCTTCCAATCAATCAAACAGTTCCGCGACTAGAATAGTGCAAGATGGTTAGTGATGGAGCACCCAAAGAATAGATGATCCACTGAGTCCGGTCTAGAGCGGCAAAAGGCACAAGTAGCATTGGCAATTCTACCATAGGACATAAGGAAGACCTGAGTAGGAAGCCTTTTCTTGGTCACAAGCCAAAGGAGGAACTGATGTCTAGGAGTAATATGCTTGTCCCGTATGAATTTGGCCCAGGGAACCAAGGGACTTCTCGGTCTGACTGCATCCCAAGTCGAGGATGCTGAAAACTTACAAGAGGCACAACCCATCCATAATAAACGATCATGATGATTGGTAAGGATTGGAAGGTCCTCACCCTAATCATTTAACGCCTCCAAGAGAAGAGAATGAGGTAATTGGTTTTGCAATAGATTAGCAAGGGTGGCATTCCTCGGGTAACCTGACAAGTAAATTTGACGATTGGAGAAAATCATATTTAAAGGGCCATGAGGATGCCATGAATCAAACCATAAGGAAGTAGAAAAGCCATTCCCTACATGCCAACAAAACAAATGTCTAAACTCCTTCCCTAGGTCAATGAGTTTCTTCCAAGACCAAGAGCAAAAAGTAGGTTTACTTACCTCCCAAAAACTTCGCTTCTTGAGGAAATTGGAGTGGATCCACATACACCAAAGTGATTCTTTATCAACAAAGAGGGCCCAGATATGTTTGAGCATAGAAGCTTTATTGTTCTCCTTGAGGCGTCTGATACCAAGTCCCCCCTCCTCCTTGGGGATACAAACATCCTTCCAAGAAACTTTAACTCCACTCACACCCAAGGACGGCCTTCTCCAAAAGAACTGCCTTAAGGTCTTTTCAATGCAATCAAGGATCGATATAGGGAGAATAAAGATGTTAGACCAATATACCTGAATTGCATGAAGAACAGATTTTACCAACTGGAGTCGGCTAGCAAATGATAGAAAGCATTGAGTCCAGGATTGAGCCCTCCTTGTAATGGCGTTGACCAGAGAGGTACAATCAGCTTTTCCCAATCTAGCCGCTATCACGGGCACCCCAAGGTATCGGAATGGTAAGGATCCCAGCCTGAAGTCTAAGAGTCTGGCAATATCGTGAGAATCTGTGGGCTTTCCTGAAATATAAACTTCACTTTTAGAGGAATTAGGAACCAACCTCGACCACTCCGAAAAAGTCACAATCGCCTTCTGCAAGCATCTAACCAAGGCAACATTCGCTTGACAAAACATCAACACATCGTCAGCGAAGAAGAGATGGGTCAGATTAGTGGCTTTGCATCTCCAATAGTGACTGAAATCTTGGCTCATGGTACTTTTAAAGATTAAACCAGAAAAGACTTCCTTGATCATGGTAAACAAATAAGGAGAGATAGGGTCACATTGCCTTAGTCCCCTCGAACTCGGGAAGAATTCGTGTAACTCCCCATTAGTGGCAATCGAAAATTTGGGAGTACGAACACAAACCATTATAAGCTTAATGAGCATCAAAGGAAATCCAAATGCAATAAGAGTCGCTTCCAGGAATACCCAATCAACCGTGTCATAAGCTTTCTTAAAATCAACCTTGATGGCACATTTTGGAGAGTAAGTATCATGATGGAACCCCACAAACAACTCTTGAGCCAAGAGGATGTTGTCTGAAATCTTCCTCCCTTTTACAAAAGCAGCTTGAGACCCACCAATCAAAGAAGGAAGCATCTTAGCAATACGGTTTGCCAGAATCTTTGTGATACATTTATAGATGGTATTGCAACACACAATTGGTCTAAAGTCACTCAAAGAGGAAGCATTTGGGCATTTGGGGACCAAAGCAATTATAATAGCATTAATTTGGCGCAATAGGCATCTCGAGTGGAGGAAATCCAAGATAGCAGAGATGACTAAAGGCCCTACGACATCCCAATTTTTCTTGAAAAATTCAGCATTAAAAACATCGGGACCAGGAGCTTTACCTGAAGCCAAGGAGAAGAAGGTGGACTGCACTTCATTTTCGGTAAAAGGAGCCGCCAAGGAGCACTGTTGCTGTACACTTAGCTTACGAAGAAGGCAATCGGCAATGACCTGAGAATCAGGCCGATGAGGCGACTAAGGACTCGCAAACAGCTGCTTATAATAATTTACAAACGCTTCATTAATTTTCGGTTATGAGGAGATGAGAAGATCTGAGTCATTTCGGATCGAGATGATCCTATTCTCGAGCTGCCTTTTCTTCACAGAGTAGTGCAAGAATTTGGTATTGCGATCACCCTCCTCCAACCATCTAATCTGGGACTTCTGCTTATAAAAAAGTTCCTCTTGAAGGCGCAGTCTAGAGAAAGAAACCCCTGCAAGCTTCTCCTCTTGAGCTAGATCTATGTTAGTCGGGTCACGAAGGAGAGCATCCTGCATCCCATGAAGATGTTACCTCGCCAGGAGTGTGCGTTTCGAGATATCAGCAAAGGAATGACGGTTGAGAAGCTTCAATTTGGACTTGAGAAGTTTTAATTTCGTGCAAAGCTGAAACATAGGAGTCCCCACAATTTGCAGCTCCCAAACTCAAGAAAGCAAAGGAAGGAAACCCAAGTCTAGCATCCAGAGATTAAAAAACTTGAAGGGCCGTTTAACATGAGCTAATGGCAAAACACGTACCACCATCGGGGAATGATCAGATATACCCGGAGAAAGAAAGGAAGCTTCAGAGAAGGTGAAGTCCATCACCCATTTAGGATTGACTAGAACCCTATCGATTTTCCTTTGGATCTTGTCCTCACCTTGAAAAGAGGACCAAGTGAATCTGTTTCCAACATATCTTAGATTATCAAGTTCCGAATCCAGCAAACAATTATGGAATTCGTCAAAGGAGGGAAGCCAAACCGTGGTTCCTCCTAAACGGTCCGCGGGGGATCATATTGCATTGAAGTCTCCCATAACAACCCAAGGCAATTCTTGTAGAGACCAACTTCTAAAAGCTAGTTCAGCCCACAAAGGGCATCTAGATACAAAAGTATGAGCAACATATATCATAGAAATAGCAAAGAAGACCTTAGAATCCATCGTACCAAGAGTTCCATGCATTGCTTGAGCTGAAGATGATGTGAGTTCAAAACGGACCAACCGGGGATCCCATCCAAACCATATACGGCCAAGAGCAGCATGAGTATAATTTGCCTCCCAACACCACCCCGGAATCAAGTTCGGAGAGATTTCCTGAAAGCCTGACAAGGGGGCCTTGGTCTCCAAAAGACCTATACAAAAGAGGTTGTTTGTTCGCACAAGATATCGAACTTCTGTTTGTCTCACCGGGTTAACTAGACCCCTAATATTCCAAGCTCCAAAAAACATATATACAGAACAAAAGAAGAGACACTCACTTCCTTTTAGATTGGCGGCCTTTCTTCTTGGCCGTAGATGCCTTGACCAAATTAATCGTGGGGGGGGGTGGAGCAACTGTCCACCTGCAGCGCCATTCCAGGTCTCTGTGCAGACTCAACAGGAGCATTTTGTGGGGTCTCTAGCTGATACATCTCATGGGAGGAATCCTCTAATGAGCTAGCTTCGGAGCTGTCAGGCACAACTTCCAGGTCCTTAGACATTTCACCTTTAGAATTAAAGGAGGAACTAGCAATTTTGGCCACCGAAGGAGTAACTTGTTGTTGTGCTCCAACTGAGGTAACTCCTTCATCAGTGGCTACCAATGCAGCCTGAGACTTGGCGCTTTTCCTGCTCCTGGATTGGACCGTAGTCCATTCTTGAATAGAGTCTGAGTGAGTCCCATGTGGAGGTTGATCTAGAGATAGTCCCCTAGGAAAGGGACTTATGTCCTGAAGCCAACACCGGTTCTTTCTGTACATCTCGCCATTCATTCACAGCCTGCTTGGCCTCCACTTGGTCAGGACATTTGTGACCAAAAGCCTTGCATTTGTGGCAGAGTAGAGGCTTCCACTCATATTCGACAGCCACTATAATCTCCTCATCTTCTTGGAAAATTGAAACAGTATCATAAATTGGGTTAGATGCACTTATCTCAACACAGACCCTAGCAAAGGATATCATCCTCCTCTTTTCAGTGTGCTGATCCACATACAAGGGCTTCCCAATGGTGCTAGCAACAGAGCTAATGCCTTTCGGGGACCACACAGAGTAGGGAAGATTCCTTAATTTAACCCACACCAGGATTCTTTCATGTTTCTCCTTTTTTAGCATCAGCGAAGGGTGTCACTGCTGCAGGATGAGTGAGATTCACACCACAGTGAGAGGGCCTCTTTCTAGAATTTTCCTTCTGAACTCTGCATCCGGTACATGAAATAAATAAAAGCCATCCTCGTTCGCTATCATGTCCTCCAGGTAGTGCCCCCAGAGATGCTTAAGGGACGCTTCAATCAACTTGAAAGACAGTTTTTTTCCAATGAAGTAACCAACAATCGATTCGTGCCACACCTTGTCCGTATCTTGAAGGATGTCCTCGGATATATGAACACAAGGCTTGCCATCTTTAAAAGTTGGAGGGATATAAGTGAGGTCATATCCAATGGCCGCAGTAGCTTTAGCCACATTAGCCCATGATTTGGCCTGGTTATGAACAACAGGCTGCTTCGGAACATCATCTCCCAAGGCAGAATTAAGGGGGAGGATAACGTTGGAGGCATCAAGCTATGTTTCCTCAGAGAGCTTCTAGACCGTCCCCCCTTACGGCGACTCATAGATCTTCTCCCTGAGGAGCCAGGAGCATCCAATTTCGGGGGAACCTCAGTTTGTACGTCTCCCCCAAGGGGAGGACTAGTTGTGGCAGCATGTGTGGTACCCTTTTTAATTTGAACATTCTTACCATCTCCCACATCAGCCATGGGAATGTGAGATCGAAGGCCATCCACAGTAGCTGGAGGTCAATCAAACTCCTCCAACTCGTCACCTCCATCGTGGGTGGTTAACACAGACTTATCCCGCACTGGTAATTTGCCAAAAGCCACCCTACTCCTACTGCAGCCCCTCCTACTCAGCCTTAGAGAATGGCCAGCTTCAACTAAGGGGGTTCCGAGGGAGCTTTTCCTCCCAGCACGACTCTCATCAGCAATTGCACGTCCCATAGGTTGTAACTCAATAGGAGCATTACTCATCGGAGCATAAACACAATACCCACACAACACAGCAACAACCGAGAGAAGCCCCCTGAATAGTCCCCAATCATTGGGAGTTCACTCCGAAACCCCGGAAACCTGGTGCAATTTTGTTATACAAGTTTCCCCAAAATCCAAAATTCGAATCAAGAAATTCATTATAGTTTGAAGATTCAAAGGTTGTCTTCAATGAACAGTATTAGAGAAATCCAGAAAGTCCAGCTCAAATCAGGGTCTCATAGATAACACTTCAACTTGTGTATGACGAAGAAGGATTAGATAAGCTAAGAAGCCCCATATAGATAGCCCGAACATCACCACAAGGAGCACCGTGGATGAACCCACATGAGCTAAGAAAATCGAGTCTAGAGGTAGTAATCCGACAAGTAGTAATTCCGTAATAGATCACACCCAAAACCCCAGCAACTTCAAGGAACAGTGTCAGAGCTGGAGCTAAGAAATCATACAAAACAGGTGGACAAGTCAATCCGGACCAAGACCCCAAGACATAAGATGAGGAGAGAGGTCAACGAAGAAGACACCGCATCCAAACGAGTCCAATCAGCACAAAACCCAGATTCGTGCAACCGTGAACACTGCCATATCATCCGACCATGAGAGAGGGCCAAAGTTCCGAAACCCTAACAGGAAAATGCCGATCAATTCGAGTAAACCGGGAGCAAAGGATCCAAATAGCTGGGGAAAGGACGAATAGAGGTGAATCTTCCATCCCAAACAGCAACCAGCCAAGTCGAATCATCAAAAGAACGACCAATTCATCGAAGGAACTCAGCCATGAACAGTGTCGAATTTGAGAGCGTTTGGGGTGAACAGTACCCGAAAGAGTATCTATGCAAAATTGCAAAAGGTTTAAAACTAAATTTGACAAAAAAAAGGTTTAGGACTGAATTGGCAAAGTTGCAAAAGGTTTAAGACTTAAATGGCAATTATTCCATTTGTTATGGAAAATTTGTTGGATTAAAGCCCATCACACTATTCTATTTGGATTAGAACTCAGAGCGTCGGTTGTTGTAAGCCGCACATTAACTGCACTGCTTATAGCCAAACCAAAAAGAAAAAAAGAAGAAAAAAAGGAGTTCGTATGTATATGTTGGTGTTCGTCGGAAGAGAAGAGAATTTTGGACTTGTGTGGGGCTGCCTTGAAGTGGAATCCTCTTTTCGTTGGTGGCACAAAGGAGATTTGAACATCCGAAGAAGTTTGTGGAGAAAATCAGAAATGCTGCCGGAAGCTTGTACCTTCCCACAAGGCCACATGTCCTTTCTCCATGCTGTCGCATAAATCTTGTGCCATCAAGAAAGTAGTCATTTTTATGCTCCAGTAAATATAAATATTTTGATCGAACGTTGTGATATAAAGTTGGCCAGTGTTTTGGTGTGGGATATTTGGGTGGGTGATTTTAGAAGCAAGTGGATAGGACTCAAGGTCAACATCAATTGAATCAGGCTCTGATATAACTGTTAGCTCTTGGTGTTAATGTGCGAGTGCGTATGTCTATGGGATTTACTCAGCAAAAGGAACAAGGAAGGAGCTTTCGGAGCTCGTTGTATGATCAAAATGTTTCGTACAAGGGCTTTATGGAGCTGTAGTTGGATCTGAACATCAACGAACAAGCACGAAGCTTTTTTTATAGTCCTTCCTAATCGACAAATTTGCTTCATTCTACATGTTGGACAAATTTTTAGCCATTACTTCTAACTACCAAGAACTAAGGTAGAACCTCAAACCTTAACTACTCACTATGGATCCAGAAACTTGCAGAGTCTTGACTTTTCGGGATAAATTGATCACAACTTCAACAAAATTTTAATAAAAAAGAAAATGTTGTGATGGAAGATTTTATTTGCCTAAAACTTGATCATCCTTCAGACTACCTAAATGAAGAAGACTGAAAACAAGACAATCATCAGCTGATAATGATACATAAACAGCCAAATGTCCATAGTTAAAAGCATTTAAAGAGGGAAATAAGCACGACTGAAAGCAGGACGAAAATCATCCATGAGAACAATAAACAGATAATTATCAAGCATCAGCCATTAGCAGAAAAACCCATAAATGAAAAGGGCTCAATAGTAGCTGAGCACAGTATATACGGTTTGAATTAAGGTGAGCAAGAAGAGGAGGCTGGCAGCGATGAGAGACAATGCAGTCCAAGGACTCTTGAAGTAGGTGTTTTTGAGATTAGCCCACCAACTGTTCAAGGGCTCCTCATAGTACGTACAGATGTCCTTTTGCACGCCTTCAAGGCTGTTGTTGTATTCGACCGTCACTTCCTTGCACAGTGAGTTGAATAGCTCGGCCACCGCTTCGTCGCTCCCAAGGGCATTCTGGATGATGCCTTTGGCGTGGAGCAGCGCGACATCCTGCCCACTGTTGATGATTTTGTCCATGAAGTTGGTGTAGAATGTGACCTCGTTCCCAGCCCCGATGTGCAAGCGCTCGAAAGTCATGAGGTTGAGGAACTTGGACTTGGTGGTGCCATCAACTGTGATGATGGGGAGCTTCAGGACTCCTTCGGCAAAGGAGATGTCCTTGAGACTGCGGGTCGGGCTCTTCTCGAACTGGATCCCGGTATGGTTGAGTTCTGTGGCCGACCGGATTATCTTCTCGGTCTCCTGGTGCTGGTCCTTCTTGGTTTCGCTAGGCCGGCACTTCATGAAGACGCCCATTACATGCGGAAGGCATCTGCCCGTCCCCCTCATGCACGTACTGGGGGAGCATAACTTGAGGATACCCTGCGTTGTTGGAGTAAAGTCAGGACATTGACTACAAGATTGCTGTGAAAATGGATCGTTTCAATCGAACGGCTGAAATAAAAAATGAAAAAAATTATTGTGTAAAATCCCAGCCGTTTGATCTCTCAATCGGACGGTTAAGATTTCATGTCACATGAGTTTATGTCAGGTGATCCGGATCCGCTGTCGTGTCGATGCTACTTGGTTAAAAGGGGAAGAAAAAAACAAAACAGTCTCCCATAGAGGTGATCATCAATAAAGGTTATCTCCTCGCCGGAAAAAGACCCCACATTTTCCATCTTGGGCTTTTTCTCCTCGGGTTTCATCAGCTGGCCTTCCCTGAAGACGTCCACAACATGCAGGCGTCTGCCCAACACCCTAATATCCGTGACGCAGTAGAACTTGAGGATGAGCTCGTTGATGTATTCGTCGTGCTGCGTTGTTGGAATAAAGTCAATGCATTGAATACAAGAATGTTGTTGTAGTGATACCTCTCAAATAAGAGGAAAAAAAAGGAGTCTCCAGTTTGAGGTGATAGAAACTCTTAATTGATGTCGAACCGCGCATCCTAAACGTTTGGAGCACTAGATTTAATAGATTTCATGCGAGGTCCATAGAAGATCACCAAAATGTACTGTTCGGTCAACATAGTACGGTGGTTTGCCTGCGTTAGATAACCTCTCTAACGAAGTGAAATCTAAGAAACTGACCTCCTCGCCATTGTTCTCGTCAGCGACCAGCTGATACAGCACTAGCATCGGCAGCTGATTCTCCAAAATCAGCATGTCCCGTCTCATGTACGGCTTCATGTATTTCAGCCTGTGCTTGCTGAAGAAGGGGTCATCGGGCGCATAGCCACGCTCATCCCCTGTCGCAGTCCTCATGATCTCGACCATGAAGCAGCCATCCCTGAGCATCAGCTCCAGGAACTCGTCCTTCTTGTCCTTCTGCCACTCCAGGTCGAGCGTGCCGTAGCTCTCCTTGAGGGCATCTACCACCCTCCTCAGGGATTCCAAGAAGAACGCGTGGGACTTGCCGGACTGCTTGACGAAGCTGTTAAGCGCGCGGAGCTTGTGTTCCTCCATTAAAGGGAGGTTGTCCTTGCCGTGGTGGTACGGGCCGAAAGAGACAACCTGTGGCTTGTGGGACTTGGGGTCGAGCTCGCTGATCCAGGGAGGAACCTTGCAGATGAACTGCTTCTTCCATTCCTGTTGCTCGTGGGATGGACGGCTTCTTCCGCCTTGTCGTGGTGGTAGGGTCTCGTTGACCGGGATGATGCAGTTCCCGTTTGTTTCAAGAGTTTCTGCTTCGGGCGAGAGTAGAGGAGTATGCATGGCGATGGAGAGAGAGAAAGAGAGAGAGAGAGAGAGTGATGGAATGAGGGTTGGGGGATAAAGTTTAAGTTTGGGGGTGTCCAAGCCCAATGATGGCTATGCATGTATAAATAGAGATTTTTAGAGGGGTCTTTGGCCCACTCTTTAACTCATATAAAATGAGTTTAGGTTATATATTTTATATGATTATCGGTTAGTTAAATTTCAATTAATGGGCCGTTACGGATTTTAGCTGCAAAGTATAATTAAATATGAATTGGTCCAGAAATGAAGGAAAGGGGCAGTTGATTTGAGAACGTGACAAGTCTGGGTGGGCCCTCCTCCCTCGCGTGAAAAGTCTTCGAATCTCCGGGACAAACTTCTTGTTTATTTATTCATCTTTTTTTATTTCCCATTAGGAGCAGCCCCCATTTAAGGTAGTATTTCGTGAATTATCTGTACAGAAGTTCGATCCACAAAGTCGTATCCGGGGACATATAAACGAATTCCCGTTGCCAATAGTATGTGAATTTGGTTTATTGCCTAATCGACATGCGCGCACACTACTTAAAAAGTAAAGCCAATCGAGAGTCTCAAAATGCTATATTTTAGAACTTGAAATTGAATCAATTTAATGCTGTCAATCAATTCCAGAAAATTGGGCACCAAATTGATTGGATCCGCTGCTCATATTTGTATTTTTCACACGACGTCGTTATCGTAATTTATGAGTATGATTGATATTGGGTGCATCAAATCAGTTATAGATCCACAGAGCCAGTCCACTCTTTAAAGGTGATAGCTTAAGGCAAAAAAAGAAGAAGAAAAAACTGCTAAAGTGGATTTTAGATTGGATTGGATACATATTGGGTCAAGTATGAGTTGTTAAATTTATATAGAACAAAAATTGGTATGAATGGGTTAAAGGCCACTTCTTGTGCATGAGGTAAATAGAAAATGTGTCAAAGCATGTCCGACAGAAGCCATAGAAAATGAATTGTGCATGAGCCTTTGGATTCGATAAATTTCACGAGTGTCTGCCTAAATTAAAATGTTTGTTTGAATAGAGTTCATGTAATGCGGATTGAGCTATCAACTTCGCCCAATTGATATTTGACTGAATAATTGTTGGAATCGTGCCATGGGAGTCCAACCGAGATGAGGCTTGTTAGTTTATTTTATCTAATTTCTCGACGTAAAGATCCAAGATCGATCGAGAGATTGACTCCTCCCAGGGCCGTACAAGCGACCCTACCGTCGATTGGCTGTATGAAGAGAAGGGTTCGATTTTTTTCTTGATTTTAAGCCGCATAGAAGATCTATATAGACGAAAACAGTAGAGTCAGAACGGAGGAATCTGAAAGGACAGTAGATTCTTAAGAAGGAAAACGAAAAAAAGAATGAGAAGAAAGAAAGGGAGATGCTAGTAGCAAGTTTTACATTCAATCGACACACCGTGGGCTAGGATGCGACCTGGAAATACAAGATGCTCGAACTTGTGAACGATTATTACTCTATATTTCTCAGATTGACTCTTTTGATGGAGTAGATATGTATACACACACTAATTATATTAACACGGAAAGAGTGTTTCGGGGTGTGCCCTAGCCCAATATTTAAAGTTGAAGAGGTACAACAAGACAAGCCATCTTAGTAAAGACAAAAATTGTTTAGGGATGTTCCATGAAAATCGTGAAGAAGTGTTTTTCGAGCCTTGTGATTAAATGAATCTCCCGAGGATCTGCCTTAACTAAAAACCTCGTGTCCAATTGATGTGATTTGAGCACGGAATTTATGGATTTACCTAGCATTAGGTTTATAATATTTACCTCTGGGATAACCTAAATAGTACTTGACGCCCTTCTTCCCTATATAAAGCTCATGCTAGGTAAAAAAACCAATATTTCATGAAGAGTGACTTTCCGATAATATATATGCTTGTTTAGCTCATGACAATCATATGACTTCTCGTAAGTCAACTTTAGGTAGTACACAAGGCAAGTCTTAATCATCTTGTGTCAAATTCAAAAAACTTACCACCTGCTTCATATGGAGAAAATTTGATTCTAGCAAAAGGATATATTAAGACTCAAATCAAAGCCAAACTAGTATGGCAAAAGTCAATTTTATGAGTTAAACTAAATATTAGTGTGGAACTTTTCTCCTCTTTTTTTCAGTTTCGAATCATCTTTAGCGTAATTAACTGTGACATTTGTGATCCTTAATAAAAAAAGAACGTGGATACATTATAACAATTTGTAAGCTCCAATCAAGTAGTACTTGGATCCACCAAAATTGTATTATTAGTAAACAGTGATCACAAATATCTCATGAAAAATGTTGATCTAATCCAAAAGTAACCAACTCCATATACCATTCAAAGTAATACATCATCTTACCAACCGCCATAGAGAAGGCATTGATGATGCCTGAATCACCAAAATAAAACAAGAGAAAGGAGGCCCGAACTGCCTTAAGTGTGCCTTTTATTTTAGCTGCACAAGTATGCGAATTGTCTCGGTTGTAAGAGATGAGATTGGTTGTGAATGTTGCTACTTAGTTAGCCATAGAAAAGGCCACCCGCAATATGAAAATAATGTGCTGATTTGCTATGTTATTTTTAGGGGTGTAAATAGAATGAGAAAAACTTAAAGCATGAGACTCAATTAGACAAATTGTCGAAGGTTTCATTTATTCCACAAATTCAAAATAGCTAAATGCCATATTTTTACTTAGTTTGAATTTCGAACGCTCCTCTCTTTGGTAATCTTAGTTGCAACTCCACCATCCGCTCAACTATCCATCAAGAAAAGTTTATATGCATTAAGAAAACAGTACTTTGCAGACAATACGAGGAAGCCTTGAAGAGGAAATTTACAAGTAAGTGCGGTCCAGATTTTAATAACGAAAAATCGTATATTCATAAGCATCTCCTCCCTTTTGCTCTCAACATAAATAATAAATAGCTTTTTGCTTGAACATAAAGACAAGTGGAGCCATCACTTCTTCCTCGTTTGACTATGATCTAGTTGCTTGTGGAACGCTCCGATTTCACCCTCCCGATGCGCATTATTAATGTCAAGGGCATGACGCCACATGTAAACCCTAACATATGTATTTATTCCCCATGGTCATTTTTAATTCCTTCGAAAGAAAAGAGGCCCTTGACGCTACATGTAAACCCTAACATATATATTTTTTCCCCATGGTCATTTCTAATTCCTTCGAAAGAAAAGAGGCCCTTGATGCCACATGTAAACCCTAACATATATATTTTTTCCCCATGGTCATTTCTAATTCCTTCGAAAGAAAAGAGGCCCTTGACGCCACATGTAAACCCTAACATATATATTTTTTCCCCATGGTCATTTTTTATTCATTCGAAAGAAAAGAGGCCCTTGACGCCACATGTAAACCCAAAGAAAAGAGGCCCTAGACACCACATGTAAACCCTAACATATATATTTATTCCCCATGGTCATTTTTTATTCCTTCGAAAGACAAAGAGGAAAATGACAAAAAGAAAAAAAACATTTCCTTGCGTTACATAGGCCAGTGCTCGCATGTTTCCTCTCTTTACGCAATAATATTTCAACATGAAATTAGTTTATGAAATAGCGTCGTAAATCATGTATTACATCATTCTGAAGTATTACTCATAAGCTCAAGTAGTTAATCAAAGTTTGTCGCATCATTTCTTCTATAAAATCAGCATAGCTGTTGTTCAATTTTGTATTAATATCATATTGGATCCTTCTCTTCTGGGATACCAAAAACATATCTTATTGTCGACCCAGTAACTCGTTAAAACCTTTATATATGCAATAGTATTAACATACCTCTAAGTAAAACCCTATCTAGGAAAGACCAAGGTACTTCTCCTTACAAACTCATTTAGCATCTTGAGCAGGGTTTGAGTGGTTTGAGCCTTAATTGGTTTTTTAGTATCTTAGGTTATTAACTTTGAATTTATGTATAGTATTGGATAACTAACAAGAAGTTCTAAATCTATATTGATATGTTTCCATCAGTCACTTGTATATTAGGAATGATTTTTATTTTTATTTTTTTTAACTTTTTTGCTTAATTTAAATCTTATCATTTACGCATATTAACTTCTTTTACATCCTAAACTCCTGAAACTTGCATAGCACTCAAATGCCAAAACGTAGAGTCACGTGTATTTGTTCACTATTTTTTGAGATTTAAACAATATTTTAAATTTTGGCGGAAAAGTAAAGATAAGTTTTTGCTTTATGTTAAATCCAAACAAACATGCATGTTATTGAAATTAAGTTGATAAATGTTCAGACAAAGCATGTAAAAGTTCACCTTTTTGTGACATGCTTACAAGTTCAAGTTAGGGTAGTAAGGTTCACGTTTGTATGTATTCTGCAGCACACTTAGTAGTTCATTTTGATTTATATTGATAACTTATATATCAACATCGTACATTAGGACCTCAAGATTATATAAGATCGATATATATATATATTTATATTACATTGGTAATTGTGTATACACACTAGTAGGTACCATTGATATAAATTTGGTAACAATCCAAAAGTTTCACAAATTTCATTAATACGATGATAATTTTTGAAATGTGTTTATTTAGATAGCTGGTAAGATATATGACTAAAATACATATGCCTTTCAAATTTTAAGGTTGTGTTTTTTGCTGTTAAATTTGATTAAATGGAGTGTAATTCTTTAAAATCTAATGGAGATTATACACAGAGGGAGGGAGACTTCTTATCTGAATCTGGGATAAAGTTTTGATTAGGTGGGTACATCACAAATCCGTTCCCTTTACGACTCTTTCTCAAAGGACAAAGACCATATAATCAAGTAAACTACCAGTCTTTCTTTATTACAAAAATGCTGAACCAGAGTCTTAATCTCATTGGCTACGGTTCATCCAATTTGTACTTAATTGCAGATTAATGAGCATACCATAATGCACGCGAGCTTGCGAGGCCTAGAGATTGATCTCATACAACCTGACAAAAAAAAGAAGAAGAAGCACATTGCCATTACATGTCTCTCTGAAAGGACAAAGATCATATTCTCCAGTCAATGCCCATAGCTTTCACATGCTTGGACTGATTAGTCTTCTTTCTTCCTAAACAAATGGGAGATTATCGAGGTTGTCTGGGTGGGGGTGGTGGTGCTGGCACATGCACAATGAAAAATTCGACAATTTGGACGAGGAATAAAATAAGAGAAAGATATATTCATAGCCGAAGTCAACAAGCCTAATAAGGATTCGAATGCATTATATTGGAGTCGGCTGACATGACTGGGCAATTCATGTCAGATACTTCTTAGCAGTGTGCGCAAAAAGCATTCTACCTCACACTTACCGGAGATTATATATATATATATATAATTTCGTGATTTGGTCTCTCGTTTCACACTGGCAACCCCCTTATAACACGGCGAAGTTGCTAGCTGACCAAATAATGTAGATTTGACTCCATCCGACCACACAAGGTAAGGAGGAGATTCCATTCTTAGCGTGCTTTTTTGCTCTGAACTATCATTAAGTAGATGAGGATGACGGTTTGTAGTCACATGCTTCAAAAAGAAAAACGAAAACTTCCTCATCTAAAATTAGATTACTTATACAAATTTTTTTCTGAGCTAAATCATATTACTGATAGTTTCCTTTGTTTAATTTGACTAGCGATAAATTTATCCAACTAAATTATTCTTCATGCAGTTAAATCGACTTTCTAGCTCTAGTGAAATGATAATTTTGAGAGAAAGAGAAAGATTGAATTGAATTGATAGAGAAACAAATCGTTATCTTGAGTGTGATTATCAAAATCAATGCATTAAAAAGTCTACCTCATTGAAACCCTCAAACAGCATTTTGTATGGTGTTAAATAAGAAACCTAATTACAATAAAAAAACATAATTATAATCGAAAATCTAATGATAATAAGAATCCTAATTATAATAGCGAACTTAATTCTACAAGAAACCAAGTTACAATAAGAAACCTAATTAAAATAGGAAACAAAATTTTAGCTCATTCTTAGCTCGCCAATCTTGAGTGTATTAGGAAGGTGGCTTAGTTGATGTCCCTCATAGGGGTGTGCATGGTTCAAGGCAGTCCGGTTCCCCCCCCCCGGAACCGGGAACTGGACCGATGGGACCGGTCCGCGGTCTCTAGGATCGTGGACCGGACCGCCAAAGTCCTGGACTGGACCGGACTGGACCAACATGTCCGGTTCGATTCCTGGGCTGTCCAATGGGACTGGGAAAAATAAAAAAGAATGTTAATACAATGGGAGGCGGAGGTACGAGGAGTTCGAGATGAGGAAGAGGGAGAGGAAGGAGCGGAAGCTGAGGACGGAGGGGACGCTGGACTTCTTGTTCATTGGCGTCGGGGTCATGGCCGTTGCACTGTTTTGGCTGCTCATTCTTTGCAGATGATGGAAAACAGAGGTTCCCCCCGATTTGAGTCAAATCGTTGACCACCCTTTCCAAAAGTTCTTTCGATTTCTTGATTTTTTCCCTTTTTTTTTATGAAACTGTTTCCCTGTATATTTTGATGGAAGTTTGAGATTCATAAAATATAGAGTAAAAAAGGAGGATAATCGATCGACATTTGAAGTACTTGTTGTGGGTAGCAATGAACAATTAACAAAAGAAGATGTAAAGGTGGCGCTTTTGGTGATTCCATATTGGAGGCCACGTCGGGCTTAGTAATTAATGCAAGTACAGACTGCGACAATAGTGGTGTAATGGAAGGCATCTTCTGCAAGCCACCATCATCTTCGAGAGGATGTTGATTGAAGACCTACACTTGTTTTGTCGAGGATGGTCGTACCGTAGTAGATAACACTCCCTACGAAAAGCCTCGCCTCTAGAGATTGGGATTGCGTCTGACGTCGCTGCAAAGTGCCATTCTGAACCATACGATGGGCCTACGAAGAGTATGGCAAAAAGGAAAAAATAAGTGGGCTATGGAAATTTGAAGCTTTTGGACTTTGAATTGGAGTTGGGCTCCCAAGTCACTTGGGCTAAGAGACACTTTGAAGGTCCTAGTGGTCGGTCTTAGTGGTCCGGTCCGGGTGGTCCGGTCCGGTCCCGACCACCCTTAAACTGGGAATCTGACCACCTGGGAACATGTTCCATTTTTTGAAACCGTGGACCGGACCACAACTTCGAAGAACCGAACCAACCCAGCCAGTCTGGTCCAGTCCGGGCAGTTCTCGGGTTGGGCGGTACCCGGTGCTTAGCCCTAGTCCCTCATCCACCATTGCCATGTATACTGCAACGTCAAATGCCACCAAGCCTTGTCTTCTTGACATCGCTACAACACCGTCAAACTCCTTTTTAACCATTTCTTTTTCAAGTAATCTTCATCGACAATGCTAAGGTTTATCAACTTAACCCCAGCAGTTGAGAAAGTCATGCACACCTCCATCCTCATCTACCTTCATTTTCTATCCATTTGTTTTCTCTCTAACGTGATCCATTCCTGTTTTCATTGTGAGCGTGTTGTTCTTGTGGATTTATTATGAATTCACCATCACTACAATATTCACAATTTATATCTTTAAGCAAACAAAGCATCCAAAAGATCTCCCACATTTAGGTAACTCATGATTAGAGCGATTATGAATGGTTTTGGCTGAAACATTATTAATAAACAGGCAGATATATGTTGGTGTATAATCTAAATGTAAGAAATCAACATGATTAACCATATCATAAGATCTAAATTATCTCATTCTTATGTCACTAATATATAATTGGCTCTCACTTTATTTGATTTATTAATTAATAATAAAATTATTTTGGGTCTAATAATATTACAGTTCGATGAGTTGAAATTTCTAAGAGGATCCTCTCAAAAAGTGAAAAGAATAAAAAAACACATTGCCACTAGAAGAATGGCCAAGGTTATAATTTTTTCACTTAGATGTTGAAGCACCCCGAAATCGACCATTTCTCACTTCTTTACCTGCCATTAAATAAATAAATAAATAAATAATTAATTAATTAACAACAATTTTACAATGAAGAGAAATAAATGAATTGACACCATTTGATGCACTCAAGATTGGCATACTTGGAAAGAGCTGAAATTTGATTTTCTATTTTAATTAGGTTTCCTATTGTAACTACGTTTCCTATATAATTAAGTTTCCTATTATAATTATGATTCTTATTATCATTATATTTCTTATTTTAATTATGTTTTTAATTGTAATTAGGTTTCTTATTTTAACACCATGTGTTTTAGGGTTTAAGGAGGTAGATTCTTTGATACATTGATTTTGATAATCACACTCGGGAAAACAATTTATTCCTCTATCAATTCAATTCTATTGATCTTTCTCTTTCTCTCAAAATTATCAGTTCACTAGAGTTAAAAAGTCGATTTAACTACATGAAGAGTAATTTAGTTGGATAATTTTACTGCTAGTCAAATCAAACAGAGGAAATTGTCGGTAATATGATTCGGCTGAAATTTTTTTTTTGTATGAGTGATCTAATTTTAGATGAGCAAGTTTTTGTTTTTATTTTTATTTTTGGGGCATGTGATTATAAACTATCATCTTCATCTACTCGATGATAGTTCAGAGCGAAAAAGCACACAAAGAATGGAATCCCCTCCTTTACCTTGTGTGGTTGGATGGAGTCAAATCTACATTATTGTGTAATTAGGTGTTGCGATACGTCCATAGTTGATGAACAATTACCTTGTGTAGAAAATTTTAATTCGTCACATTTATTGTGACAATTCCCAATATGATTATCTGTATTTGATTAAAGAAAAGTCAGAATCTCTTAACAAGTTCAAGATTTTCAGCCATAAGTAAAGAAATAGCTAGGAAAAGTCATAAAGATTTTTTGATTAGATCGAGGTGGTGAGTATTATGGTAGACCTGATGATGCTAGATAGCTTAAAGGGCCATTTGCCAAATATTTGGAGGATTCCGAGATAGTAGCTCAGTTTGCTATGCCTAGGAGCGCTAAACAAAATGGTATGGTTGAAGATGCAATCATACCTTTGTGGAAATGGTGAGGAATATGATAAGTTTTACCTAATTTTCTATGGGATAAAGTTTTGAAAACAACCCTTTATATTTTAAACCGCGTTCTTATCAAAGTAATTTTATTGACTCCTTTTGAGTTGTGGACTAGATGTAAACTTAGCTTAAACCATTTTAAGGTTTGAGATTTTCTTGCTGAAGTGATGTTATATAATCCAGCATTAAGTAAGTTAGACTCTAGAGTCACTAGGCATTATTTTGTGTCTTATCTAGATTATTCAAAGTAAAATCGATTTTATTATCCCAATGGAGGTACAATAATTGTGGAATCACAGACGATAAAGTTTCTGAAACTTGATGTGGCCGAAAAAGGTAGCTACTCATAGACTATTGAGGATATCGGTCTGGTAGGGACAATTGTGTCATTTTCTCTACATGTACATATAATATGGAGTCTTGCACACCACAAATTAAACCTATTGAAGTTTAAGATCTTATTACTGAATAAGTTCCTGATGAAGTTTCTCAAATCTCTCAGACCTAAGATGAGGTTATGGTAACTCCACTTGGGAGATCTAGTAAGGAGAGACAATCAACCATTCCACCAGATTATCTAGTCTATGTAGGAGAGCATGACTATGATATCGGCTGTGTAGTTGATCTAGTGACTTATACTGATGTTGTTTCTTGTCCTTGATCAAATTTGTAGTTGGATGAGAAGAAAGATGAAATGTAGTTTATGAAACATAATGATGAATGTAAACTTGTTGAATTGCTTGAAGGATACAAGCTCATCGGCTGCAAATGAGCATATACAACCAAAAAGGATTCTACATGAAAGATTGGGAAGTTTAAAGTCAGATAGGTAGTCAAGGGTTTCACTTAGAAATAATGAATTGACTATGACTTTTAGAGTAATCATGGTATTAGTAACTCATTTAGGTATAGAGTTACACTATATGGATGTTAAAACTGCATTTCTAAATGAAAACCTTGATGATGAGGTCTATATAGTATAACCTGAAGGTTTTGCAACAGATACTTTAGGTAAACTTGTATGTAGAATGACTTAAGTAAGCTTCCAGAAAACGGTATCTAAAGTTTCATAATGATGTCACTTCATTCAATTTTGTTGAGAACATAGTAGATCAGTGTATATACTGCAAGGTCAGTGGGAGGAATTTTTTTTTTTCATACTTTATGTCGACGATATCTTGCTTGTGAGTAATGATTTTGCCTTACTACATGATATAAACTAGATGCTGTCAAGTAATTTTGACATGAAGGATCTTGGTGATATGTCTTGGCATTGAGATCCATATGGATCGTTTTAGCTGAGTATTGGGTTTGTCTCAGAGGGCATATGTTGTTTGTATTATGAAAAGATTTGGTATGTAGCATTGCAAGCCAAGAATTGCCCATGTCTCTAAGCGTGATAAACTAAGTTTGTCACAATGCTCTCATATAGTTGTTAAGAAAACCCAAATGAAGAATGTGCCTTATGCTAGTGCACTTGAAAATATCATGTATGCTCAAGTTTGCACTATACCGATATTGCTTTTGCAACTGGACTTCTAAGTAGGTATCAGTCAAATCCTGGACACGATCATTGGATTGCTGTCAAGAAGGTTTCAAGGACTTAAAGAGGATAATAGATTATATGTTGATTTACAGACATATTTAAGACTTGCAGCTAGTAGGGTATATGATTCAGACTTTGCTAGCTGTTAGAATGAATTGAAATGACATTAGGATACATCTTTAAGTTAGTAGGATGTGCAGTATCGTGGAAAAGCAAAAAGCTTTACCATGCAAGCGGAGTTTGTAATATGCTTCCAGGCGGCTACTCAAGCTATTTGGCTCCGGAACCTCATTAGGGAGTTGATTGTATTAGATTTTGTGGATGGACTCATACAGTTGTATTGTGACAGTAATTATGTGGTGTTATTTATCAACAATTACAAAAGTCTCAAAGGATGTAAATACAAAGAGGTCAAGAATTTGACCATAAAGAAAATGGTTCAAAATGGTGACATCAAGATAGAGCATGTTTTTGCAAATGATGTGGTTGTAAATTTACTAACTAAAGACTTTCGCCCTTGTGTATTTGAATGGCATGTCATTAGCATGGGCTTAGGAGTATCATGATATATTGTTGTTTAGTAGGAGTTACTATTGAGCTTTTGCTTTAATTAAGTTTACATCTTTGTTGTTACATTTTGTATTATTTTGATATATATCAGGTTTTTGTTTTTTTTGCAATTAATAAAGAATTTTTGAATGCACTGTTGTGTTGTTAACTACATACATCTAGCAAAAACTCAAGGTACTCAGTAAATCTTGAGTAAATGTTAAGGGCATTCAGTTATTATCCTTAAGGACATGTCTTGTTATATATAAATGAAAGTTTACTATAAAATAAGACATATACAGGTTCATTGGAACCATAGAGACATATGTAGGCTTGTTGGAGCTATAAAGGACATATGTAGGTTCGTTAGAGCCATAAGGACATGTATGGATTCGTTAAAACCATAAGAATACTCTCTTGCGACACATCATGTTAGATAATAGTGACTGGCAAATGCGATGGCACATAAATGTATTAATTTATATGAGGTGTTATCAATTTACCACACCACCATATTAAGTCTATATTAGTAGAGTTAAAAACATTTGAAACCATGGAAAGTTCTGTGTTGTGCCAATGCAGTTACCACCATGATTTAGTGTTTGAGACTTTATAGGATCGAATTGACTATTAAGAATAATCCTTAAACCAACATAAATGTGTGCACACGCAATAAAATTTCAATTAATATAACCTGAGTGTGAGAATATATGAATAGACAAAATTAATTGAGACTGTAATTAACCGTTTTACAACATTGGTCTAATAAGGTTGGATAAAATGATTTTTGATCAGTCTAATATGGGCCTAGCTAGTGTGGGCTGAGTTGGGTCCGGCTTGCAATGAGAGGGTCTAGGTAAAAACTCTATAAATAGTATTCAAATCACTCCTCTAATCCCAACAATAACATTCTACAATCACCTCACATAAGGAGTGTATAAGGTTATGAGTGTCGTGAGGAGTAGCCTCATTGAGCCAGTGATATGGTGGGTCATAAATGAGAAGATCTTGAGCAGAGGATCGTCGTATTCCACATAAAGAAAGATGTATTCCAAATTAAGTAAGTAAATCAACTTTTTTCAACTGTATTGTTCTAGATTTTAGCTATGACGATCCTAGAGAAAGCCATTGTCGGGCCTAATAACCAATAGTTAATGATGAAATTAAAACACATCGATCTCAATATAATTATTAATATCTACTCAACAGTCCATTGATCGAGAACAATTTAAATATTCAATTTAACTGTATACCTGTTATACATATTCTTTGCGTCTCAAGAATGGATTTAGTCATAACTATCTTATGGAATTATTTATGTAGTAATAATTGGATAAATGAATAATATGTCTTTGCCATTAATCATATAATAAGATTGAAAATACAATTGAATTCTTAACACATAATTACTACATGATTGTTTTAGGGCATACATCCAACAAGAACAATGGTTTTCATGCATGCAAAAACCTCTCTAACTATGGAGCTATATATGTCATCTCAGGCGGCGACAACCAACTCATGCAGCACTAGCTTCGGTAGCTGATTCTCCAGCAGCAGCATGTCTCGCTTTATGAAAGGCTTTATGTGTCTCAGCCTGTTTTTGCTGAAGATGGGGTCGTTGGGAGCATGGTCATTTCTCGTCATTATCGCGGTCCTCATGATCTCGAGCATGAAACCGCCCTCCATGATCATCATTAGCTGGCTCTTTCCGTCTTCCTTCCACTTTTGATCTAGCGTGTCGTACCTCTCTATTGACACCTAATTTTTACCGATCTAACTAATTCTGTTTAACTTAGTTTAGAGGGAATTGTCGTTTAATTAGAGCTAGAATTGCATTTTTATTATCACATTTGCTTTTGTTATTATCATAAAAAAAAAAGAACAACCCACTTTTCCTCACTCTCTCTCCCTCCTTCTTTTTCCTTGTTTTACGCTGACTCCACTGCCAGCTTTTCCCCATTTTTTCTTTGACCTATTGACCCATCCCATCTCTCTCGGCACAAAAAAAAAGGGCAGCCACACGCAAGACCAGGGGGGGAAGGATTCTCTCTCTGGCGGGCTCTCTCTCTCTCTCTCTCTCTCTCTCTCTCTTTCTCGGACGGATGCTAGGGCTCGAAAAGTTGGTCCTTCAGCTCTCCCGCACGAAAGGATGGAGGAGCTCACGGCCGTCGTCTTCCTCCAACTCGCGGTTACTCTCCACCGCCCTCTCTCTGGCCGCGATCCTTTAGCTTGCGTCGATTTTTCTCACAGCTCGTCCTCTCTCTCGTGGTGGCTCTCTCGGACCGGCGGCCTCAGCTCGCATTTTCTTCTCTCCCGAAGATTTCCCACATCTCGCTCTTGGCAACGGAACGACCGTCCTTTGGTGAACGTTTCAATCTCAGGTCGTAGGTAAGCCTTGTCTTGAATTTCTTTATTTGGTGAATGCTGCAATGGTTGTGAAGGCTTGATTCAAGTTCTCTTGGAGTTTTTGTTAGTTGCCAATTACTTGAACTAGGATGTTGAAGCTCTAGATCCAAATGTTTATTATTGGATTTTAGGATTTCTGAGCTTTACATGATGGTTTCATTTGAATGTCCTGCATTTTAGCCCTCAGCATTTTGTAGGTTATATTTCCGAGTTTACTGTGATAGATTGATCAATGTTGAAATCTTCATGATTGATGAAATGCTAAAAAATCCGAATAGTAAACTAGATCTAGAGGTTTAATCACTTTTGAAAACTTTGCTCGTTTGATGAAAATCGCCATTGTTATATTTAGTGTTGCTCTCGGCGGGCTAGTGTTCAAGCTGTGATGTCTGTCAGTGTTCATCATGGATGGAGAAGTTCAAGCTGAGGCGAAGGAGGCTTTGATTTTGTCATGAGTTTGGGCTGAGGAGTAAAAGAGAATCAAAGAAATAAGGGCCGGCCGAATTAAAGAATAAAAATGGGCCGTGCGTGAATGCAGAGATGTGGGCTATGTGTTAAGTTTGTAGGCTTAGAGGAAAGAATAAGCTGGGCCGGCGACTAAAAGAAAAAAGAAAAATGGGCCTGCGAAAAAAAAACAAACCAAGGAAAATGGGCCGGTGAAATAAAAAAGGAAAGAGAAAGGAAAGGAATCCGAGCCCATACTGAGTTGGGCCCGCGCGCTCGGGTCAAATCCGGGCCAAAACCCGAATTCGGCCCGATTTCCTCTTCGGAAATAATAAATATAATAAAATCTGAAAATAATAAATGTAATAAAATCCAAAAATAATAAATAATACAAAAATTTGAAAATAATAAAAAATTTAAAATTTAAAATGAATAATAAAAATTTAAAAATATTAGAAAATCATAAAACCATTAGAAAATCATAAAACCATTAGAAAATCATAAAAAAATAAAAAAAACTATTAAAAATTTATAAAATCATAAAAATCAGAAAATGATAAAAAAATCAATAAAAAATAAAACAATTCTAAAATGAATTCAATAGAGTAAACTCTTAGGGCTTTGCATTAAAACATTAGTGGACTAGTCTTTTAGGTGATGCAAGTCTGCTTTGAGCACATTTAGGTTAACTAAACAATCAATTTTAGATACCGAAAGGGCATTAACTAAATAGTTAATCTCTGGTTGCGTAGAAGGTGAAGCATTTCTCCCAATGCTTTCACTTGGTTTCTAGTCGACCTTAATGGGCTAGTGGTGGCTCCTTTTAAAAATTTAGACTATTAAAGAACTTTTTAAGTGAAAACGCCTAAATGTCACGTGAGTATGGATTTGGGAGAATTCGAGCTTGAGATTGTAGAATCAAGAGCAAATACCCCTAAACCTTATCTTCCTCTCTCTATTTTGGGCAGAATTTAGGTATGGACGGATTCTTTGAATACGATTGCTCGTCACAGGGCATGCCTAGGAGGGTTTCGAAGGTTCCACAAATTTCACTCTGGATGAGAGGAAGGGAGAATTCATGACGAGAGAGAGAGAGAGAGAGAGAGAGAGAGAGAGAGAGAGAGAGAAGAGGGTATGAAGTTTGGGGTTGGGCTATTCAATTTGAAGAGTTTTTACTGGACAAGCTGTTTGGCAAAATCTGTATATGTAAGTCATTTTCTATGCACGAGGTAAAAGACAAAATCTGTTTGACCATGTCCATTGGAGCCGTAGCAAATAAATTACATGCACGTGAAGCACAAGGTCTCGCGACCCTCTTTGAATCTCACGGGCGTCTGCCTAAATTTAAAAGGCTCGTTTGATGTGAGTACATGTAATGCCAATTGAGGCACAAACTTCCAATAATTTGATATTTCATGTGGCACTTGGTAATAATTTGTACCTCATGCATTTGAGATATGCCAGATTTCTTACTTATTTTTAGTGCTCGACGCCCTTCTTCCGTCGGCGCATGTGCGCTTGAGGTCTTATTTTTAGCTGCGAATTCTCTTTCATAAACTGATTGAAGACTCTAGCTGAAGGACAAAATCGAACACACTGATTAAATTGTGTTCACTAATTTCACTCTTTGACTTCGTCTGCACCAGAAAATTCTCCTCATGGACCGGTGCTTAAGATCGACACTGCGTGGCAACTTATGCTTCCTTGGATTGTTGAAGAGGCTAAGCTAAGCCTTCTTCCAAGAATCGATTGCTCACTCACTTGGATCATAGAGAGAGACGGTGTTTCGACAGTGATTTTTATTACTCAAGTGCTAGATGGATGTAAATGAGAGAAGTGTGACTCAAATTGTGATCGCCCGATATTTTCTCTTGCGAGACAACAGATTATTGTTAGTTGGAAAGGACTCCACAAGCTTGTCTGAATCTGCTCTTGATTACCTTGACTTCCCTAGCTGGCTTTTATTGAACTTTAAATTGGGTTGGGCCACCTTTGGCTCTATTACTAGATTTTACTCTTCCATCTATCATCTCTTTCCTATCTACTTCTGAAGGAGAGTGAAGAGGTTCTAAGTCCAAATTTCAAAATTAATAAGACTTATTCAGAGATAACAAAAATGACAGTTTTTAAATTTTTCTCGAAGCAGCTTTTCCTCCATTTTCATTTCTTTTTGTTATTTTCTTTTTCTTTCAACAAAAATCTCTCTCTTCCTATCTTCCTTTCCTCCACTGTACTTTTTATGTTCTTTCCTCTAACTTTTTATTCCCACATATAAAAAGTCAATAGAAATACCGATTCAAAAGATCGCATCAAAACTGCGCACAATTAGAAATATAATCGAATTATGCAATGAACTCGATCAAGAATGATAGTCTCCCATTCATATTTTACATTGCAATGGCCTCTATTTATAATATCAGTGAAATAGAGCTTATGGAACGATTCCATTGGAATAATGTGGAAAATCGACTTTTAAAGTGTCCCCTTTCAATCAAACAGAATTTCGGCATATCAAACCTTTTAAGTTCCTCTAATTTCATCCTTAATGATATTATTTCGCACACGATGCTTAGATTGGATCAGCGGAAACGTCAGTCGCTCCTCTGGGAATGCTCTGGCGTGTTTTACCATTCTAAGGAGCAGTTCAGTCGCAATCATACGGGAGACGTGGTGCCCCTTCTGTAGCTGGCAGACTACAAAGCCTTCATGTTGACTTTTCCAACTACTGAAAATTGACTTCGTGGGTCATTTGATACCAAGCTTTGACTCGTAATTGTTGTCAGACGTCATGCTTCCATTTCCTTGGGGCTTAATTTTTGAGGAATTTTATGGTTGATAGCTGGATGATGTTCTTAATAATGAAATTCGAGGTCGGTTCTTGGGTTTAGAGGAGATAATAATCCCATAATATTTTAAAGACGTTGACCCCAAGTATTGTAAATTTGATGTGGCATGACACCTGAGATAAAATTGTTTTAAAAGATTATAACAATCTAGTGACCAATTGAAAGTTATAACATTTAAGTGAACGTTATCTTGAAATCATGGCACTCAATTAATGAAAAAAATAAGTTATGCTACTCAAGTGAATATTATATGAAAAATATGATGGTTGTAGTGTCCTTATTCAATATATGAGAAATCAAATTGTGGTCTGTTTGGCTTGGGAGAACCTATTACAAAGCGTAAATACCGCATCAAGGAAGAGTTGTACGTGCCTACTTAGCAATCGGTTAAATACCTTAGGATTCACTTCGGGAGAGTCACGATAGACTTTCATAATTTTAAATGAGCCAGAGAACTACCAAAGAGGTAAAATATTCTTTTCCTATAGTGTTTCTCTTGGCGTTTCAACATTGATATATTCCTCATTTGTATAAATCAACATTGAGGTTTATTAAGACACTGAAGGGAATATGGTATGTGATAGAGCATTCATGTCATTTCGAAATGATTAGACGAGCCTACCCAAACGCGCATCTTGGTTACCTTCGCAACCTGAGCCAGCTTTCATTGGTTCTTAACTAAGATTGGGTTGCTCTACTAGAAGTACAAGTTAAACCCTTCCAAAACTTTGAGGCTCATCAGATGGTCCATTTTGGTATTTTTCCTTTTTTTACTTCTTTATCTGCACAACACCAAGTACTAGAAATAGTGCTCAAAGAGTTTTACCAAATTCAACTCCCACTATTTTGCAAAATCATATCAGCTAACAACTAATTTAGTCTTTTTTCTAATTCAGTTTTTCAATTTCATCCTAAAATTTTAATGCAATTAAGTCCTCTAATATGCATGATTTATATAATAAAAAATTTTAGTCATCAACATATAAAAAGCTTTACAAAAAAAAAACCGAATGTTTTCATTGAATTTTAATTGTCCATACAGATTTAATATCAAAATATCTTTACGTCATCATAAACTTGTTTAAGATCAAATGAAATATGAAAAAAAAATATGAGAGAGAGAGAGAGAGAGAGAGAGAGAGAGAGAGAGAGAGATCGTGGTTCCATATGAAATATATTTTCTGTGACCTTGGTTTTTATAAAGTGATTCCATTAAGATAAAATTAGTAAGCATTTGTGCATAGTGGTGATAAAATACATATCGCTGTGATAATTACTGTACGAGACCGATACACTATGAGAATATGTATTGGATGAGTAAAAACTTAGAAATTTACTGAGATTAGTTTCTCCTGGCATTTGGTAACTTTCGAAGAACATTTCAATGGGTTCAACATATCTTTCAGACTTATCAGTATTTAGAAGAGACATTCATTTTTTTGTTTATGTACTGAAATACTAGATATCTTATTGTTGACACCTCAAATTGTCCTTAGCAAAAAAAAAAGTAAAAAAAAGTAAAAGAAATAATTAAAAATTCGAAAATAATAAAACAGAAAAAGAAGGAAAACATAATCAAGGAAGCAAAAAATTGAGAATGAAATGTCGAGCAATAAAAAGGAAATAGAAAGGAAACAATGAATGGAAAGAATGGAAAGAAGATATTTGGGAAGGGAAATCAAGCAACAAAAGAAAAACAAAATAAAACAAAAAGAATGGGAGAATAAAAGAAAAAAGAAAGAAAGAAAAAGAATAAAAAGGAGGGGGAGCGTACGTGAGGGAAAAAGGGAAGAAAGAGAAGGAAAAAAAAGAGAAGGGAGGGGACGTTGAGGAAGAGAGAAAAGAAGAAACAGAGAAGAGGAAAAGGAGAAAAGAGAAAGAAGTAGAGAAAGGTTTTTCTTCATAAGATCTGTTATTGATCCATAAATCGACATCCACTTCGGCGTTTAGGTAAATTTTTTGTCAAATTGATCACTTCATTATGTTTTCATTGAATCAAGATTCAATTTTCTTTAAGATCGATGTCTGAAAGTAAATTTTACAAGTGATTGGATGATTTAGCTATTGAATCACGTCTCTCTTCCTCTCTCCCTCTTTTGGTGATTTTATGACATATCTCCTCATTGTTTGAGTCGGCCATTGACGAACCCTATCTCGTCGCAAATCTCCCCGCAACTACAACACCTGTGATCATAGGCCACTTTAGTTAGTTCTTTTCATTGCATCTACTTTATTTGATTAATGTTCTTTGTTTGCAATTTGATAGATTCATTGATGGTTGAATCGGAGGCCGAAAAACATGTTGAAAATTTTTGTTGACGGCCAGTTTTAATTGTTACTGTAAAAGTGATTGTCGGTATCATCCACAAAATTTGATGTTACATGCTAGAAAAAAAACTTAAAAAAAGTACTTGAAGAAGATGATGTAGTAAATAGAATAAAATAAAATAAGGAAAAAAATCAAAATTTTGAATTCGAGTTAGACTTTTGGGTTTGTTCTTCTTCTTAAAGAAAATTGCTTCTGGATTTGGGCATTTCTTAGAAAGATTTGGTTTTTGGGCTTTCCTATAAATTAATTCATGACTAGGGCCAGTATTGTGGGCTGAATATTCATTTTAGCCCATTTTTGTTTTGAGGTTTTTTTTTAATTGAGTTGGGCCTTAAGCTTGGCCCAATTAATAGACCCAACCTAGACCCGGTTCTGGGTTAGGGAGTTGGACCAAGTTTCCCTGACCCGGTTCGAAGTCCTTTTTTGGAATAAAAAATAAATAACATCAAAAAATTAATTTTAAAATAAAAACTATGAAATCTAAAAATATAAAAAAATCACAAAAAAATATAACAATTATTTTTTTTAAATTAGAAGTCCTTTTTTTCGAATTAAAATTAAAAAAGTTCAAAAAATAAAAAATTCAAAACATTTATAAAACAAATTTAAAAATTCATTTAAAATATAAAATATAAAATATAAAGAAAATGTCTAGGAGAGTGATCGTAATTGATTTCATGGACTTTTAGTATTATTACAATAAGTCTTGAATTAGTTTTAGATTTTCCATTTTAAATAAACATTTTTAGTTTATTATTAAAAATAAGAAAAGTTTTAATCTCAATTGAATGAGCTCTTAAAGCTTTACATTAGGGGGTGTTTTGTTTGATTTTCCTTTTTAGATACAATATTAGGATTGTTGATTGCACATTTCTTTTCGATTATACTTGTTTGCACACTTTCATTACATTAACTATTTTTTAGTATGGTTAGGATTTAAATAAAAATAATGCATGATTAATTAGTGGACTAGTCTCATAGTGGATAAAAAGATTGCATGAAAATATCGTAGTTAGCAAGATGATCAAGCCTAGGTACCAAAAGGGCACTAGTTTACTTACTAGTGTAATCAAGTCCTCGTCCCCAAATATTTGGTTTCATAGAAAGTGAAACATTCTTCCATGCTTTCATTTGGTTTCTAGCTACCTTTTGAAAGATCTAGTGCGATCAACTATAGGGGGTGAATAGGTGATTTTAAAATCTTTTGCGGAAGTATGTAAAACACAACGTGTGAAGCGTGATATATGAGTGATTTACGAAGAACTATAAACACAAACAGAGAGTTAAGAGAGAAGATCAAAGCACAAGGTTTATAGTGGTTCGGCTTAGCTCAAGCCTACGTTCACTCTCTCGAGCTGACAGCCTATCGGCTGGATTCCATTATGAATCAAAAGAGTTATAAATCAGTTCTAAGACTTCACAGAGTCTTAGGCTCTTACAGTAAGTATGTAACACTCTTTTGTTTACAATGTAAGTGCACAATAAATGAGCAACTCTAAACTTTAGAAATATACTCTCATGCCCCTCTTCTTGAAAGACTCGAAACATCCCCCTTATATACTCCATGCCAAAAAGATTGTTGGCACTTTCCAAAGGAATTCTTCGAATCAACCCGTTAGACAGAATCAATTAGGGAGATATCAAGCAATCTTCAGATAGTAATAAGAGCCCGTCAATTCTGGTTGCCCATACAATCAGGATCTTGGTTTCTATAAGTGAATACTTGCCATATTTACCCGATCTTCAGAGAACCCAATACCTGATCTTCAGAGAACCCAATATGCCAATAGTAAACTTCATAATCTTGGGAATAATCACTCTTGTTGATCCACATATATGCTGTCTGAAATCCACGAGCATCAGAGTCGTAAGAATATCCTCTTACTTAAACAGTCGTCATAATTTCGACTACCTAGATTTTACCAAATTTGCCTTTCAGACGATACGTGTCGGATACCTTTAGATCTTAAAGATCTGACTACCTTCAGATGATAAAGATCTAACAAGTCTCCAGATGATAAAGATATGAATACCTTCAGACGTTAAAGATCTAGCCACTCTTAGATCATACAAGATCTGCCAATTCTTCAGATGATAAAGATCTGACCACGACTAAATACTTGACTCAAAGTCAAATCACAGAATTTTGTTTACTTGTCATAGAGCTTTATATAGAGTTTTGTCATCTTCAAAATCATCGATAGATTTTCCTCTAGCAACCTTAATAGGCTAGTCTTATATAAGTTTATACTATTATAATTTTTGTAAGATTTTCCAACATCGTGCGAGATATGTGCTTGGTAGAGCCCGAGTTTATAATTGATGAGTCAGATCGGATTATGATTAGATGATATATTTGAGTCGTCTTTTAGGGACGCCGATTTAAATCTCCTTATAAACAATATCTCTAAACATGTTTCTCCCAAGGGTGGCCCTTTGACGGGTAGGTCGCGACACTTATTTTCTATCAAAATATCTAATTTGGTACCACGTAATTGGGCCATTTGTCTTTTTCTAATTTCAACTCTCTTGATTTCAACCCGGTGTTTTTTAACCTTAGTTAAACATTAGTATCCCTTTGTAATTATGTTTGTCTTCTTGGTACATAATCTCTTGATCTTAGAAAGCCTTTAGAAATAACTAAGCTTCAAAAAGAATTCCAACTTGTTCTTGCAAAGAAAAAGAGACCACCCTCACTTCCCTCTTCTATTATCACTTTTTAAATCTTTCGAGTAAAAAAAAAGATTTCATATTTATATTGTCGAAGCTTCAAAATTTCTTCTTTTTAGAGTTTACAAAGTGAATCTGTGGGCTTTATTTTTCTATTGAACTAATTTTATTAAATGATTTAAGAACTGTTAATGTTTGTTCTTGTTCATTTTGCCTTGAAGATGGTTAAGCGTTTTGAGTTATCTAAGCCTTGTCAAGGTAAGTGAAACTGCAAGAGCTGATAGTAAGAGCGTCAAATGGGTGGGTCCAATTGGGTTTAAGTTGGGTAAAAATGGTTCGTCTCATATTAATCCATTAAACTCGTTTTGACCTATTGCCATACCTGATTTGACTCGACCTATATTTGACACAACCCATATTGTTAAAGTACTTTCATAATTAACTAAGTATAGAAAAATTTGCTTCATGATTTTTTTAAAAATGTATCGTTAAAATAATCTTTTGCAATACAATTTAGTTAATAATTTTATATTTTTTCAAAATGTCAATTATTTTATTTTTAAAATCTATTTTATTTTTTCATTTCCTATTCTAGTTGTTGGCGAGGCTCCAACTCACTAGATTTCAACGAGGTTGACATTGCCAACCTCAAGTGAAGCTCGAGACTCATTAAAGGAAGGTCGAGCTTGTAGGAATCTTGCGAGTCTTGACCTCGATGGCGTCGGGCAAGCTCGACCTCACTGAATCTGGCAAGTCTTGAGCTCAACGGCCTCGGGTAAGCTCAATCTCGTCGCCAGGTCTAGCTAGGTCGAGGTGGCACCTCGCAACTCATGACCTAGCTTCTTAAGCTTGTTTAAGGCTAGAATCGAGCCTCGCCAACCAAGGGTGAGCTTGAGCTCACCAACCTCATGAGGCTCAAGCTTGCTCATTTGGTGAGGTTTCAGCCTCCTTGGAGTTTGGTGAGCCCTTGCCTTTTGGTTGACGACTGGCTGAGAAAAAGGGAAAAATGAGAACAAAAGAAAGAAAAAAACGAAAATAAAAAAAATTAGAATATCATAATTTTTATAGTTTAAAAATGGATTATTAATGACATTTAAAACTAATTAGGTAACTCGTTTATGACTTATTTAGGCACCATCTATGACCTATTAGATTATTAAGTGACTAATATAAGAGTTATTTAATCTTTTAGGCTAACTCATTTATGACCCACATTATCTAATATAAGTTAAAATATGGATTTTCAACCCATTTTGCCAGGTCTAGCTGATAAGGGTGTCAAATGGGTGGTTTACGTCAAGTTTGGATTGGGTCAAAAATGGTTTGACCTATATTGACTCATTTTCATATAATACAATTTTAGCAACCCATACCTAAGCCAACCCATACCTAACCCAACTTGATCCGACCAATCGGTTAAAATGCATCCATATTTAATTAAATCTAGGAAAACTCACTTTTTATGATTTTTTAAAATATTGTTAAAACACTTAGCAATACAATTTAGTTGATAATTTTTATTATTTATTAAAATTTATTTTTTTCACTTTTTCTTGGCCAACTATCAACCATCGTCGCTGACAAATAGCCATGAGCAAATGGACAAGCTTGTTGGCAAGTCTTGAGTGTCACCTGAGGTCGAGCTCGTCGAAATCCGACAAGTGTTGAGCTTGGTGGCCTAGGGTTGAGCTAGTGCCTAATGCCTTACAACCTGGCCTTGTCGGCCGAGCTAGGAGGTCTTGGCTTCATCGAAGTTTGACTAGGTCTTAACCTCGTGAGCTCGTCGGAGTTTGGCAAGCTTGTCCTTCGCCTCTTGGGTAGTTGCCGACAGTCGCCATGGCTGATAACTGGCAGAGAAATAGGGAAAAGGAAAAAAAAGGAAAAAGGAAAATAAAAACAATCAAAATATTCAGTTTTAAAGAATAAAAAATAATTAAATTATTAGAATTTTAATATCCTAAAAATGACTTGTAATTCTCAAAGCATATTAGGTAACTCATCAATGACCCATTTAAAACCCATACAATGCCCATTAAATTATTAAGTAACTCATTTAAAACCCACTTAAGTTTAGGTTAACCTATTTATCACCCACATTGTCTAATATGAGTTAAAACACGAGTTTTTGACCCATTTTGTCACCTTTAGTTCTAATTTGGATTATTCGACGTAGTACTTTTGACTTGGTTGATTGATGATTGTTAATCCCAAGTGTGATCAAGCTTCGATAAAGGCATTTTGAAATATTATATTTACTTGCAATAAATTGTTAACTATTTTCAAGCGTAGAAAAAGTGTCATCCACTCTCCAAAAGGCTTGGTTGTATATTGGATGCGATAAATGTAAAAAAGTGGAATTTGGACTTAAAAAAGTGTAGATTTTTGGTTATTTAATTTATTTTTGAGCAAATCTCTAATTTCGAAAGTAATTGATTTCTAATAAATCAACATTTTTAATCAATTATCATTTCTTTGACTAGTTCACTAATTCTAGTCTTTTACCAATTTTGGCCATCCAATCAACTTTCTCAACAAATTGATTTCTTGATCAACTTACCGATTGTTAATATCAATTATCCAAGTTATCGATTTTTATGTGTCGAATTTCAAATAGTCACTTTTGAGCAAGTTGACTTTGAACAAAAGTTGCCATTTCAAATTGTTGATTTCAACCAAAATTATCAAGTTATAAGGTTGCCGAATTGCAGACTAAGTCATTGATGTTAAAGTTGTTGGTTCCTAATTGCTTATCTCCTGTTATCAATCTATAATTATCGATTTTTGAGTTAATTACCTACCTATGGCTTTCAGTTAAATGGTGATGGTTTAGCAAGAAAAGAATGAGGATACATGCGTCGAAGTGCATGTAATTATTTGTTTATGATTAATCAAATTGAAAGGACAAATTATTGATATGCATATGGCAATTGTTATGTTATGATCATTCGTATGTCCTTAATGTCACGTGATAAAGATTTATGTAGTGGCCCATTTGCCTAAAATGAATCCCCTTTTATGAGTATGTGTATGGCATTCTAGAGTGAGTTAGATGTTAAATCATATGAGACAATTCTCTATAAAGTTGAAAGGACATGAAGTCCTATGTTGACAAGGCTTTTGGAGCCTTTGATATATTAAGAAATGGCCATCATCATACAAATGCACAATGGTGTACTTTTTTTTTTTTTATGACCGAGGAATTTACCATGGGCTTCCGTGCCCAAATGGCACCAAAGGGCCATGCCCTTATACCTCGGGGGAGACTAGCACAGCATCCTAACATCATGGCCCCCCACTTAAAATGCTAGCAATTGTGGGTTTTGAACCCTTGACCTCGGCGATGAGAGAGAAACTCTTAACCAACACAGTTACCCACCCTTGGGTCACAATGGTGTATTTATCCTCACTAATATGGTAAACAATCATAATGGATGGGCTAAGAGGCATTAAAAGTGGTTAATGTATGATTCCGTCACTAATGAGTTGGTGGTGATGATAACTCATTAGTTGAGATGGGTTTTGGCTAGTGATAGGTAGAAGTTAGAAACTCAATCGTGTATATCAATGAACTACTATGTGGTATATGCGTATTATGATATAATATGCCATATGTTTATATTTGAATGAATAATCTTATGCAATGTTATTAATAATTTTAACCATCATATCTTGATAGGAAGATAGTACATTTACTTCTACATTTGTCATACATGATTAGTTTGTACTAGTCTTAAACTCACATTGTTTGTTGATACTAAGTTGAGCAGTAAGATGATCTTTTATCTTAAATTTAAAGATTTCATTTATTGAGTTTTGGCTTAGTCCTTTATTTTATAGACATATAAGATGGACCTCCCATTGTGGCTACTTTTTGGAGCTCCCATGTATTTTAATTGTGAATATCAAGATATGCTTAGACTTGAATCGATTGAATTTAGCCGTCCTAGGTCTAGTCAGATAAAACAATTGAGCTCAGACACCCCCTGCTTGAGTCTATGAGCTTATTTGAATTATTTGAACTAGGACAAGGGCGGCGAAATTCAGTTGATTCAAATATTTCTTTCAGAGTCATAAAAGTATGTTTGTACTATGTGTTAATGATTGCTTGCTTCACAATTGGGAAACGGGACAATTGTCCAAAAAGCCCTAAACCTATTGTATTTTTGCCAATTTAGTCCTAAGCCTTTTAATTTGGCCAATTCAATCTTTCGGCGACTTTGTCTTGAAAATGCCTATGTGGATGTTCGGCGACATAAGATAGATGGTACTGGCGGGACATCCATGTAAGCATTTTCCAAGACAAAGTCATCGGAGTGACTGAATTGACTAAGTTTCAAAAGGTTTAGGATTGAATTGGCAAAAAAGTAATAGGTTTAGGACTTCTTGGATAATTTTTCCATTGGAAAAAAAAATAGTTAACTTTGAAATTTGAAGCCGATGGGGAAGAAAAGTGACTTTGGAGGCCATGTCTGTTGCCATGGAAGATTTCATTCGCCTAAAACTTGATCGTCCTTCAGACAATTGGACAAACATGAAGAAGACTGAAACAAGAGAATCCTCATTTGATAATGACATATAAACAGCCAAATGTCCATCATTTTGTACATTAGAGGGAAATGAACATGACTGAAAAGGGAAAATTATTGTTCAGAGAGGCAAAGGTTGGGTTCAAGGGTTGTAGCTGAGCCAGGAATATACGGTTTGAATTATAGTGAGTGCAAAGAGGAAGATGGCGCCGATGAGAGACAATAAAGCCCAAGGACTCTCGAAGTACTTCTGGTGGAGACTAGCCTTCCAGCGGTTCATGGGCTTGTTGCAATACTGGTGGACCTTATTGCCCACCTCATTGAGACTGCTGCTGGGTTCAATTATTGTGTACTTGGCCAGTAAGTGGAACAGCTTGGCGATCTCGTCGTCGCTCCCCAGGACATTCAGGACTATGCCCAAGCTATGGAGAAGCTTGATGTCCCTGTCATTGTCAATGATGTAGTCCATGAAGCAGATGTAGGACGAGACCTCATTCTTGGTCCCGACATGTAATCGCTCAAATGCGATGAGGTTGAGGAACATGGACTCAGTTGCTTCTTCCACCATAATCTCAGGGAGACTCAGGACCCTGCCGATAAAGGAGATGTCCGTGAGGTTGCCGGTCTTGCTATTCTTGAGCTGGATCCCATGCTCCTTGAGCTCAGTGGCTGGCTGGAGTAACAGACAGCCCTTGCATTCCCCCTCTTCCTGCTTGGGCTTGTCAAAGAGTAGGAGGCTCTTCTTGACAACATCCGGGACATGTAGGCATTTGCCTATCCTCTCGGTGTGCTTGACCGGCCACAGTGATAGAGAGCCCTTGCAACCCCCCTTTCCAGCTCGGGGTTCTTATGCAGCAGGCTCTTCCTGACAACGTCCAGGAGGTGCAGGCATTTGCCTATCTTCACTTTGGGCTTGAGGGAGAAGCAGTTACTGAGGATGAGCTCGTTGATGTATTCGTCATCCTGGTTGTTGGTGTGAAGTCAGTGCATTTGAATGTAAGATTGTTGTCATAGTGATAGTATTTGAGTTAAAGGAAAAGAAAATGTTTCCAACAGCAGTGATGAATTAGTAATGAAATTCTCAATTGATCTCGAACCATGCATCCAAAAGGTTTGGAGCATTTGATTTGATGGATCCCGCGTGAGTTTCCATCTGTGATCTCCAAGATGTACTGTTAGGTGAACATGACAGCGAAAATTAAGAAACTAACCTTGACAGCACCCTCGACGGCGACCAGCCGATCCAGCACTAGCATTGGCAGCTGATTCTCCAGCATCAGCATGTCTGGCCATACATATGGCATTATGGAAAGCATGTCGCCGATTTTGCGCTTACGGTCACCTGGCCCCAGTTTCTTGGCCCTCAGGATCTCAAGCATGAAGCAGCCGTCAGTGATCATCAGCTCCAGGAACCGGTTGCTTGCGTCCTCGCTGTCCTTCCACTCCCCGCCCAGTGTGTCGTAGCTCTCCTCGAGGTAGTGCCCGATTTCCCTCAGGGACTCAAGGAAGAAATCAAGAGGCTTCCCACACCGGCTGAGGAATTCGTTAAGCACGGGGCGCTTGTGGTTCTCCATGGTGCGGAGGCGGTCCTTGCCATGGTGGTAGGGGCCGAAGGAGACAACCTGCGGCTGGAAGGCCTTGCGTTTTATTTCGCTGACCCAGTCAGGGACCCTGTAGATGGATCGCTGTTGCTCGGGTTGCTCGGGCCTCTCGGGGACTGGGACGATCCAGTTGGTCTTGTTCGGGTCCAACAGTGCCATAATTCCGCAACTTTCCTGTTTCGGAGTGTTTTGATGCTCTATTTTCTGAAGCTGAAAATTGTGAGAGAAGAGGTAAATTTATGTATATATATATATAGAGAGAGAGGATAAAGTATGGGGATGCCCGAGCCCTGTGCTTCAAGTTCAAGATGGATTACGGGACAAGCCATGTATGCGTGAGTCCCTTTTTTTTTTTTTTTGGTGTGTGTGGGTGCACGAGAATTCGAATTGCTTGTTGTAATCTCCCTTTAAATTGGACGAATCTCACGAGTGTCTTTCTAAATTCAAGGACTCGTGTGGATTGAATATATGGAAGGTACGGACTTTGCATACTCGTTTAAGGTATGGAGTCCTTTTGTGTGTGTGTGGGACCTAGATCGCATAGCCATTAACTAGAAGGTGGGGGCTTTCCCTTTTACTAGGGGGCATTTGGACAGCGCAGCATTGCAATCGATCAGTTTCTGTGTGTGTGTGGGTGCACGAGGATTCAAATTGCTTGTCGTAATCTCCCTTTGAATTGGACGAATCTAACGAGTGTCTTTCTAAATTCAAGGGCTTGTATGGATTGAATACATGTAAGGTACGGACTTTGCATTCTCGTTTAAAAAAGTACTTCTTTTTGTTATATTTGGTAATACCTTTTACATCGTGTGTTTAAGATATTTCAAATGTTTTAATTGATTCTCATATTTTGTAGTCGACGAACTTCTTTCATGCATACATTGCATTTAGAACAAAGAAAAATTGACCTTAACTAGGGACACTACGATGTTATGTGTGCACGGTTGACTCATGGTAATCATATAACTTCTTATAAATTAACTTTCAGATGGCACACAAGATAGGTCATAGCCATCTCGTGTGAAATTCAAATGCCTCCACTTGCTTTGTATGATCGACTGCAAGAATTTATGAGCTTCCAATTTGAGAAGAACTGGAGTCCATCATTACTGCTTATGAGCTCCAATTGAGAAGCACTTGGATCCATTATAAACGTAACAATCAGTAAACTTTAAAACGCAAATTTCCTGCGAAATGTCGATTTAGTCCAAAGCGACCAATTCCATGAATCGATCATATTAATTCATCATGTTGGCGAATCGGATTTCCACGTTTAGGCAACAATTACGCATATTGCCTCGTTCCGGGTGCCTTTCGCCCGGGCAACGCATTCAGTTTTAGCCCCAAATAAGCCAACGGGAGGACATTCTGTTCTTGCTCAAAGACTGATTAATCCAAGAGGAAGAACTGATTGAAGGCAGTTCACCACTTTTGCTCTAAGAAGAATCCTTGTGAAGCTGCGAAAGCATAAGATATATAAGAAATGCATTGGCACTAAAGCACACATCGGGTGTAAAGGACTTTATTTTTTCACTTTCTTTTCCCCTTTAAATTATCCTTCCAGACCTCTATTTGAAATGACATATAATCAACATCTGTAGCCCATATTCTTTCTATAATTGTCTCTAACGAGTTTGCAAGTGAGAAGTTTATGTTATGGTTTAGTTCATATTTCTCAATGATTAAAAGGCACGGGGTCCCACTCCTCAGAAAGTGATTGCAAGCCGAGAGGGTGCCTCAACATGGGTTGCAAGGGCAGCTCCCTCAAGTTGTCATAGGATGTTTATAGTTTGAGCTCGTATCTTATTAGTAACTTAATCCCATGAATAGCTATTGAGTATATGCATTCTCTTTCTCTTGTAACTAAGAGTGGTAAAGAGATGTCTCTTGTAACTAAGAGCTGTAAAGAGAGATGCGAGGTACTAATTACCATGGACTCCTCGACTAGATGCAGCTCTAATTTAAGGAAAAACCTGGATAAAAACCTTTTGTCTCGATTTTCCTTTCTTGTTTTTACCTCTGTTTTCTAGTGTATGTACTGAATCTTAATATATTGTATCACATCATGATTTAATAATAAGTTTTCTCAATAAAGAGAGATCCAAAAAATTAAATCTTGGGAAGATGCCGGCTGGTCACTCATAGATATAAAGTAGACAAGTTAGGAGAAAAGCTTTTCTAGAAATAACTCATGTGTGTCACTCATTTAAGAACCGTAATTTTTTTGATCATTTGAAAACCATGTAACTTTTCATTCAATCACTTAACTATCATAATTTTTTTTAAAATATCTACCATTAGTGCTATGCCACATTAGATTTTTGATAGTTAGATAAATGTATTTAAAAAAAATTGGCACTTAGCAATCAATTAAAAGTTGTGACATTCAAGTGATAATTCTTTAGAAGTTTTGGCATTCAAGCATCTAAAAAAAATTATAAGTATTGTACAAAAAATTATGGCACTTGTGGCATTTTTTTTCCTTTCCTCAGTAGTTAATTTTTAATCATTTATTTTAAAGTTAGCCTTAAATTAATACCATGTCCTAGTGTCTCCCAAGCACTATCCCTAGTTAAAGGAAGAAGAGTGGAGCATCACTTCTTAAATAGAATATGGCTCCAAAAAATTCAATCTATGTAGAATTTATTCTGTCTTTCGACATAGCATAAAAATTTGTCACAAAAAAGAAAATTCATGTCTCAACATCAACAAGACAGAAACACAAAAAGATAAATAAGAAAAGGACTTTATTTTTTTCACTTTCTTTTCACCTTTAAACTATCCTTCAGACCTCCATTTGAAATGACATATAATGAACATTTGTAGCCCATATTCTTCCTATAATTGTCTCTAACAAGTTTGCAAGTGAGAAGTCTATGTCAGGGTGTGGTTCGTATTTCTCAACGATAAAAAGGCACGGGGTCCCACTCCTCAATGAGTGAGTGCAAGTCAAGGGGGGGCCTCAACAAGGATTGCAAGGGTAGCTCCCTCAAGCTGTCATAGGACGTTTATAGTTTGAGCTCATATTTTATTAGTAACTTAACCTCATGAATAGCTATTAAGTATATGTATTCTCTTTCTATTGTAAAAGAGGTGTAGGGTACTAATTACTATGGACTCCTCGACTAGAACCTGGATAAAAACCTTTTGTCACGATTTTCCTTTCTTGCTTTTACCTCTATTTTCTAGCTATGTACTGAATCTTAATATCTTGTATCACATCGCGGTTTAGTAGTAAGTTTTCTCAATAAAGATAGATCCAAAAAATCAAATCTTGGGAACATGCCACCTAGTCCCTTGCAGATTTAAAGTAGAAAAGTTCAGAGAAAAGTTTTCGTAGAAATAACTCATGTATGTCTCTCATTAAGAACCATAATTTTTTTAGATCATTTGAGCACCATATAACCTTTCAATCAATCACTTAAGTATGATGATTTAAAAAAAATATTTACCATGAGTGCTATGCCACATCAGATTTTCGACACTTAGGTGAATTTTTTTATAAACAATTTGGCACTTAAGCAATCAATTAAAAGTTATGACATTCAAGTTATAATTCTTTAGAAGTTTTGGTATTCAAGCAATCAAAAAAATTTATGGGCCTTAAGTGAGTATTGTACGAAAAAAATAAGGCACATGTGGCATTCTTAACCCTTTCATTAGTAGTTAATTTTAAATCATTTATGTTAAAGCTAGTCTGAAATTAATACCATTTCCAAGCGTCTCCCAAGCATTATCCCTACTTAAAGGAAGAAGAGTGCAGCATCTCTTCTTAAATAAGGAGTGGCTCCAAAAAATTCAATCTATGTAGAATTTATTCTGCCTTTTATCATAGCATGAATATTTGTCACAAAAAAGAAAATTCCTCTTTCAACATCAACTAGACATAAGCACAAAAAGATAAATGAGACAAGGACTTTATTTTTTCACTTTCTTTTCTCCTTTAAACTATCCTTCTAGACCTCCATTTGACATGACATATAATCAACATTTGTAGCACATATTCTTCTTATAATTGTCTCTAACGAATTTGCAAGTGAGAAATTTATGTTAGGGTGTGACTCCTATTCTTTAATGATAAAAGGGCATGGGGGTCCCACTCCTCAGTGAGTGAGTGCAAGCAGAGAGGGCACCTTAATAGGGGTCACAATGGCAGCTCCCTCAAGCTGTCTAGGACGTTTATAGTTTAAGCTCATATTTTATTAGTAACTTAACCTCATGAATAGCTATTGAGTATATGTATCATCTTTCTCATGTAACTTAGAGCTGTAAAGAGAGGTGTGAGGTACTTATTACCATGGAATCTTCAATTAGATGTGGCCCTAATTTAAGGATGAACCTGGATAAAAACATTTTGCTTCGATTTTCCTTTCTTGCTTTTACCTCAATTTTCTAGTGTATCTATTGAATTTTAATATCTTATATCACATCAAGGTTTAGAATTAAGTACCCTCAATAAAAAGAGTTCCAAAAAATCAAATCTTGGGAAGATGCTGACCGAACAATCATAGATTTAAAGTAGAAAAGTTTGAAGAAAAAGAAATAACTCATGTGCGTCACTCATTTAAGTACCATAATTTTTTTTTTGATCATTTGAGAACCATATAACCTTTCGTTCAATCACTTAAGTATCATAATTTTAAAAAAAAAATTTACCATGAGTGCTATGCCACATCGAATTTTCAACACTTAGGTGAACGTTTTTGAAAAAAAAAAACTTTGACACCTAAGCAATCAATTGAAAGTTATGACATTAAAGTGATCATTCTTTAGAACTTTTGACATGCAATAAAAAAAATCCATAGCACTTAAGTGAGCACTATACGAAATATGATGGCACTTGTGGCATTCTTAACCCTTTCATTAGTAGTTAATTTTGAATCATTTATGTTAAAGCTAGTATGAAATTAATACCATTTCCAAGCGTCTCCCAAGCTCTATCCCTACTTAAAGGAAGAAGAGTGGAGCATCTCTTCTTAAATAAAATGTGGCTCCGAAAAATTCAATCTATGTAGAATTTATTCTACCTTTTATCATAGCATAAATATTTGTCACAAAAAAGAAAATTCCTCTCTCAACATCAACTAGACAGAAGCACAAAAAGATAAATGAGACAAGGACTTTATTTTTTCACTTTCTTTTCCCCTTTAAACTATCCTTCTAGACCTCCATTTGACATGACATATAATCAACATTTGTAGCAGATATTCTTCCTGTAATTGTCTCTACCGAGTTTGCAAATGAGAAGTTTATATTAGGGTGTGGCTCCTCTTCTTTAACGGTAAAAGGGCACGGGGGTCCCACTCCTCAGTGAATGAGTGCAAACAGAGGGGGCACCTCAATAGGGGTTGAAATGGCAGCTCCCTCAAGCTGTCATAGGACGTTTATAGTTTATGCTAATATTTTATTAGTAACTTAACCTCATGAATAGCTATTGAATATATGTATCATCTTTCTCATATAACTAAGAGCTGTAAAGAGAGGTGTGAGGTACTTATTACCATGGAATCCTTGACTAGATGGGCCTTAATTTGAGGATGAACCTGGATAAAATCTTTTTGCTTCGATTTTCCTTTCTTGCTTTTACCTCAATTTTCTAGTGTATGTACTGAATTTTAATATCTAATATCACATCGAGGTTTAGAATTAAGTACCCTCAATAAAGAGGGTTCCAAAAAATCAAATCTTGGGAAGATGCTGACCGGACAATCATAGATTTAAAGTAGAAAAGTTTGAAGAAAAAGAAATAACTCATGTGTGTCACTCATTTAAGTACCATAATTTTTTCTGATCATTTGAGCACCATATAACCTTTCATTCAATCACTTAAGTATCATAATTTAAAAAAAAAATATTTACCATGAGTGCTATGCCACATCGAATTTTCAACACTTAGGTGAACGTTTTGAAAAAAAAAAAAAACCTTTGGCACCTAAGCAATCAATTGAAAGTTATGACATTAAAGTGATCATTCTTTAGAACTTTTGGTATGCAATAAAAAAAATCCATAGCACTTAAGTGAGCACTGTACGAAATATCATGGCACTTGTGGCATTCTTAGCCTTTTCATTAGTAGTTAATTTTGAATCATTTATGTTAAAGCTAGTCTGAAATTAATACCATCTCCAAGCGTCTCCCAAGCACTATATCCTACTTAAAGGAGGAAGAGTGGAACATCTCTTTTCAAATAGAATGTGGCTCCAAAAAATTCAATCTATGTAGAATTTATTCTGCCTTTCGACATAGCATAAATATTTGTCACAAAAAAGAAAATTCCTCTCTCAACATCAACTAGACAAAAGCACAAAAAGATAAATGAGACACAGACTTTATTTTTTTCGCTTTCTTTTCCCCTTCAAACTATCCTTCTAGATCTCCATATAAAATGACATATAATCAACATTTGTAACCCATATTCTTCCTATAATTGTCTTTAACGAGTTTGCAAGTAAGAAATTTATTTTAGGGTGTGGTTCATATTCTCCAACAATAGAAAGGCATGGGGGTCCCACTCCTCAGGAAGTGAGTGCAAGCTGAGCGGGGGAGCCTCAATAAAGGTTGCAAGGGAAACTCCCTCAAGCTATCATAGGACTTTTATAGTTTGAGCTCATATTTTCTTAGTAACTTAATCACATGAATAGCTATTGAGTATATGTGTTCTCTTTCTCTTGTAACTAAGAGATGTAAAGAGAGCCGCAGCGTACTAATTACCATGGAATCCTCAGCTAGATGTAGTTCTAATTTAAGGACAAACCTGGATAAAAACATTTTGCTTTGATTTTCCTTTCTTGCTTTTACCTCTCTCTTTTTGTGTATGTACCGAATCCTAAATATGGTATCACATCGAGGTTTAGAATTAAGTATTCTCAATAAAGAGAGATCTAAAAAATAAAAAATCTTGGGAAGATGCCGGCTGGTCAATCACAGATTTAAATTACAATAGTTTAGAGAAAAAGTTTTCTAGAAATAACTCATGTGTGTCACTCATTTAAAGGCAAGTAGAATAGTTTGGACAAGTGATTGTCCATTTCAAGGCAAGAGAATTGGGTGTTGCGAAGAATTTTTTTTTTTAAATGACAGAAATTTACTTTCGATCTTGATTATTCGTCACAATGAACTATCAGTTTTTAGGATAGTTTCATTAATTTATCTATCACTTGCTTTGTCGTAACCGGCACGCATGTGAATAAGGTTCTCTAAACATGCAGTTAAAATGCGGATCACTGCTGTAGTAGCTGGCATTCTCTTCACCTTAATGTACCTGATATCACCTATTGACTTGTCAAGATATAATAATTTAATGTGCATGTTACTCCGGATGGACACTCAAGATTTCTGAATATCTAATGAAGCAACTAAACTCATCCTCTAAATTGTGGTTCGTTGTAGTTCAAACGGAAAATATGAGTTTTGATAATTAAGGTCAAAGAACTGTACTTTTCTCCAAGTTTTTGGGCTATATTAGACAATTCCATGTCAGTTTATTGCGATATAGGATTTTCCCAGTGGTGGTCTACAGCAGTGAATCTCTTTTGTTCTTTTTTATTTCAGGAATGATGTTGGAAGTAATAGCTCTTTCTCAGGCATGGAATGCATACTTATTCTCTTATCGTCAGCAATCGGGAAGTATGGAGACAACTTTGCATTATAGATAATTTATTGTTCTTTTTTATGTATGTCCAAATGTATGAAGCTAATGCGGAATAAAGATGACTTCGAAGGCCAATTTTGTCTTTCACTTGAATTCGCTGCAACAAATATAATCAAGAAGGGAATTTGGCGATGGAAGATTTCTGTTGCCTAAAACTAGATCAACATGAAGTAAACCAAAACAAGAGAACCATCTAGAAGATATCACGAGACCAACACTAATTATTCATGTGGATACTCAATTTTGACCTAAGCCTAAAACACTAAAATAAATAATTAAATAGACATATAGGGGTCTGAAAAATTTGGATATCTCCTGCTTTGAATCATGTAAGATTTTATTAGACCAGTACTGATTATTTTGAAAGGTTAAGATCTCAAGTAAAACTGTAGTATAAAAGTTTTATATTCTAACATCCTTATTCGATAATAATAAATAAACAGCCAAACGTACATTATTCAAAACATTTAAATAGGGCATGATCATGACTTGATAGGTATCATTCACAACAACAATCAACAGGGCATCAGCCGTCAGGACGAAGGATGTATATGGTCTGAATTATGGTGAGCGGGATGAAGAATACGAAGGCGGCAATGAGAGACAATATAGTCCAAGGACTCCTGAAGTAGGTCCTGATGAAATTACCCCTCCACTTTTCCAGGACTTCTTGCAGTAGCCGCTGAACTCCTTTCGCACGGCAAAGAGGCTGTTGTTGGTAACTAAGATCATGTCCTTGTTCAGCAAGTTGAATAGCCTGGCAACCGCCCTGTTCCTCCCCATGAGATTCTTGATGATGCCCCGGATGTTGAGCAGCGTGACATCCTGCTCGTTGTCAATGATGTCGTCCAAGAAGACGGTGTAGGCCGTGAACTCGTTCTCAGCCCCGTGATGGAAGCGCTCGAATGTCATGAGGCTAAAGAATGCGGACTCGGTGGTGTCATCCACCACGACAGCAGGGAGCCGCACGACTCCGCCAGCAAACTTGATGTCCTTAAGGCTTTCACTTTTGCGTCTCTTTAACTGGATGCCGGCCTCCTCTAGCTCGGTGGCTGACTGGATTATTTCTTCCTCCTCGTCGCCCCTTCTCTCATCCAGGTTGGGCTGGACCTGCTCGGGCACGTTGTCATGGAGCAGCAAATCTTCCTGAAGAAGTCGATGCTGGCCTCCTCTAGCTTGGTCCTCACCCAGGGTGGGCTGGGCCTGCTGAGGCATGTTCTCATGGAGCATCAGGTTCTTCCTGAAGAGGTCCAAGACCTGCAGGCATTTGCCCATTGTCACGATCTTCTTGTCAGGGAAGAAGAATTTGAGGATGAGTTTGTTTGTATATTCGTCCTCCCGTTGTTGGAATAAAGTCAGTGAATTGAATATATTGAAAATATGTCTCTTACTCGAGCTCATAAAGGAAACTCAAGTCCTATAATTTTCATAGTTTCAATGGTCTCCTAAAGATTTCTTTTTTGGATCCAAATGGCAAATACTCTCTATATATATTTTAATAATTATATTTATATATTACGAGTACTTCTTGGTTTTTGCCAATCAGAGACCGAGTTCTCAGAGGTAACAATCAATTATGCAGCAAGCTCATGAATTACGTTCTAACAAAATTCCAAGTGTTTTCAAATTGCGCGAGTTGAGCACTGTTTGAGGGTGCAATCGGAGGCTTAAAAGTATTGCGAGTGTTTCAATGACATAAATATAGTTATAACTTTCGCTGCATCACTTTATCTATTATGAACTATGCTCTTCCTATGAAGTAGATTACACATAACTTCGTTATCTGAGCTATTTCCCTTTTCATTTATTATTGTGTATGATTGCTTGTTTTTGGCTACAGAGATTATTGTCATATTGATAATACTTGCATGAAAATCAGACAAGTGTGGAGCATCAGATTTGATGGATCTCACGTGGGGTCCATTTGAGATCATCAAAATGTACTGTTTGATGAACATAGAAGGCAGTTTGTGTTCGTGCAATGACTTCTCTTAACATGAAGCGAAATGTAAGAAACTAACCTGCTCGCTGCCTCTCTCAACAGCAACAAGCCGATCCAGCACTAGCTTCCGTAGCTGATTCTCTAGCATCAAAATGTCCCGCTTTACGAATGGAAAGATGTAGAGATATCGGAAATCACCAAAGATTGGGTCATTTGACGCGTAGTTGGCCTCCTCCTCTGTCGTGGTCCTTAGGATCTTGAGCATAAAGCAGCGGTCAGTGATCATCAGTTGCAGGAACTTGTCCGCCACGTTTTTGCTGCCATCATCCTTCCACTTTTGGTCCAGCGTGCCGAAGTTTGCCTCAAGGTCCCCTGCCACCTCCCTCAGGGACTTGATGAAGGGCTCGAAGCCCTTCCCCGACCGCAAGTGGAGGAGCACACCGAGCTTTTGTTCCTCCATGGGGTAGAGATTGTTAAATTATATCTCGAGTTTAAATTAGAAAAGTTACACAAAATAGGAAAATAAATTATAGGATTTCCTTGACCTATTAGGATTTGGTTTCGGCAAACAGAAGAGAAGGCTTCTGTTTGTTGCGTGGTCAACGGTCAACACACTAAGGCCATACACTCAAAAGTAAAAGAGGCCGCACGTTCAAGAAGAAGAGATTTTCTTCTTATAATAAAGAAGACCAACGTGGGAACCATGATCAAGTAAAAGAAAGAAGGGTTTTGTTTGGCTATTTATTCCTTCGGCAGATAAATAGCTGCACACACACAGAACGCACACCAAGCCGCACGAGAGGAGACCAAGCCGCACAGAAGAAAATAAAAGAAGAGCCGCACTGTGAAGCATTGAAGGGGGGGACTTCTTTGTGGGTTTTTCTTCGTGTGGCCGCGCATTCTGAACAAGTTCGTGAGTTTTATGTGTTTATCCAATTGAGTTGTTTTATTGTAAACACTTGGGATTGGGTATAATCTAGGTGCAGAAAATACGAGCGCATTGAGCGATTGTAAATCCGATTCTCCGATTATAATAGATTTTGTTACTGGCTCTCCCCGTGGATGTAGGTACCGATACTCGGACCGAACCACGTAAATTTCTGGTGTCCTTATTATTTCTCGTTTACTTCTCTGACGATTTTGCATTGACATAAATTGCAAGATCCTGGTTAGTTATCCGCATTAATTTACAACAGAGGTCATACTCGCTGTGGTGGTAGAGGCTGAAGGACGCAGCCTGTGGCCGGTAGGCCTTGCGGTTGAGGTTGCTGTGCAGGCGGGGACCCTGTAGATGGACCGCTTCTTCCAGTACTGTTGCCCGTTGGAGGGCATGAGCTTGATGCTCTCGTTGACTTCGACGATCCAGTCGGTCAGGTTCGAGTACAGAGGCATGGCTCCGCAAGTTTCTGTTCGCAAGGATCTCATGTTCTTGTTTTGATTGAAGCTCAAAGGAGTAAGAGAAGAGGTGAAGTTATAGGGAGAGAGAGAGATGGGAAGAGTATCCTTTGACGTAGGGGATCCGGATCCCCCTGACATAAGGGAGGGCCATCCGATTCAGATCGGATGGCTGGGATGAGACATATGTCATTCATTTCCACTTTTTCATGCGCTAGGTAAAGACAAAAAGTGTTTTTGCATGTCCCATGAGAAACGGGGGAGTCGAATTGCATGCACGTCATGCACATAATCTTTTGACCATGTTCGAGCCTTGGGATCTTAATTGATCTCCTGAGTGTCTGCCTAAACTAAAAATCTCGTCTTGAATGTGCATGTACTGTGATTTTAGTTGGAACTTCACATATTTGATGAGACATTAAATCTATAGTTGTTACATGTGGGATAATCCAAAGTTTTTACTTGAGATCTCCTTTTTAGTACTCAATGTCCTTCTTCCTTATATACATTTCACGTTGCAAGCAAAAAAAAGTGACTTTCTGATAATATATATGCTTCGTTGGCTCATGACAATCATGTAACTTCTCATAAGTTAACTTCAAATGGCCTACAAGACAAGTTATAATCATCCAGTGTGAAATTCAGAAACTTCCACAGGCTTCGTATGAAGAAAAGTTGATTCTAGCAAAAAATATATTAAAACTTAAATGAAGTCAAACTACTATGGCAAAGTCAATTGTATACGTTAAACTAGACATTCGTGCTGCTTGCGAGGGCATTACCATCCAACGAAGAAATAAATATGCGCATAAAACCTCCCTTTTAATTCCACAACCATCTAAAACCCAATAGGAAAGTCAGATTTTTCTCACCAATTCAGAATCAGAACTAGCAAAAACCCAATAGGAAGAAACTCCAGACGAACCCTCCCCTAACTCCACAAGAGAAAAAAGAGAAGAAATCCAATCCACAGTCGAGCAAGACCAGCATGAGGTCGCGGTGGTTTTGTGGTGGAGACTCCGTGGGCAATGGGCTTGGCTATTGACATTGGCGGTGGCTGAAAGGAAGAAAAAAGAAGAGAAATGCATGTCACAAAGTGGACTGAAAAACTAGAGCGCAAGTGAGAAGGAAAGGTTCTCCTTTTCTGTATTCTTTGGTTTTACAATTACATGTATTTATACTACAAGTGATTTACATAATAAAGGAAACAAAGAAGATTTGAGTATATCTACATTCCTATTTGAGCTATTCACATGGGAGGAAAGTAAATATTTGACTTGATCACGCATATATTTCAACACCCCCCCTCAAGCTAATGGCTTGTATATGTCCAAGACATCCAGCTTGCTTAATAAATATGCGTGTTGTCTTTGACATAGTGCCTTGGTAAAAATATCCGCCGGTTGATCCAGTGTGTTGATTCCATATGTTCTGATTATCCCTTCTAGAATCTTCTCACAAGTAAAGTGGCAATCAATCTCTATGTGTTTTGTTCTTTCATGAAAGACATGATTCTTCGCAAGCTTAAGCGCCGCATCATTATCACAGAAGAGACTTGTTGGTCTTGTAATTCGTACACCAAGATCCGATAAAAGTCCACGCAACCAAACTATCTCACATGTAGTTTTTGCCATTGCACGATACTCTACTTCAGCTGAAGATAAAGATATCGTCGGTTGCTTCTTGGTTTTCCATGAAAGTAAAGATTTTCCCAATTTGATGCAAAATCCAGTTACTGACCTCCGACTTATAGGGCATGTTCCCCAATCAGTGTCACAATAAGCCGTCAACTCCATATGACAGTCTTTTGAAAGAAAAATTCCCAATCCTGGACAATCCTTCAGATACTTCACCACCTTTAATGCAGCATCCATATGTGATCGTTTGGGTTGATGCATAAATTGACTCAACATTTGTACAGCAAAGCATATATCTGACCTAGTCATGGTAAGATAAATCAACTTACCAACTAGACGCTGATAACTGGCAGGATCTTCAAGTAATGGATCATCTATTGGCAAATTAGTTTTTTTATCATACTCTACTGTGGTCAACCTAAGGTTTTGCTCAATCGGTATAACCGCTGGTTTACAACCCGATAATCCTGCCTCCGATACTATCTCTAGAATGAACTTCCTTTGGCTTAATGAAATTCCCAGTTCAGAACGGGCAATCTCTATTCCAAGGAAGTATTTGGGAGCTCCCAAATCTTTGATATGAAAAGTTGAATGCAAGTGCTTCTTCAAGTCATTGATGGTAGTCATATCATTTCCCATGATGAGAATATCATCCACATAAATCATTAGATAGATTCCAGACATACCTTTCTTTAGTGCAAATAAGGCATAGCCATGCTTAGACTGTGTGAAGCCTGCTTTAATAAGAGCACTCGTAAATTTTGCATTCCATTGTCGTGAGGCCTGTTTGAGTCCATAAAGGGATTTGCGGAGACGACATACTTTGGACTCCCCCTGTCTTCGTAAACCCGGAGGAAGCTCCATGTAAATCTCCTCATCCAGATTTCCATGAAGAAAAGCATTGTGAACATCCATCTGGTGTAGAGTCCAATCACGACAAGCAGCAATGGAGAGGAAAGAACGAACAGTCACATCTTTTTGCTGTGTGTATCCTTTTGCTACTAACCTTGCCTTATATCGCTCCACGGACCCATCAGTCTTGTGCTTTATTTTATACATCCATTTACAATCAACTATTTTCTGACGTGGTGGTAAAGACACAATGTCCCAAGTGCCATTATCCATTAAGGCATGTAGTTCATCAGCCATGGCCTGTTGCCATCGCGGATCTCGCACAGCCTCATTGTAAGAGGAAGGCTCTTGTGCTTCAGATATACGATTGATGCAACAACGATGTGCAGGAGACAACCGATCATAAGAAACATATGAAGAGATCGGGTGAGAAATACCTGAAGAACCCTAAGCATTGCATACATAGTCTTTAGTCCAGCACGGTGGTCTGGTTGCACGACCTGATCGACGAGGCACACATTGTTCATGTGCCGAAGAGAGAGGTATCGGTTCCGGAGAAGTAATTTCAGAAGTATTCTCCGTAGGCATGGAAGGAATAGGATCCTTGGGTGATTCGTCCGCAGTAGGATTCCCATCAGAGGAGGAAGGCGCAAAAGTCATTGGTTCCAGGACAGGCAGATGATGTGAAGAAATAGTGTTATCTTCATCATATAGGAAGTTTCGATTTAATGATTCAAACCCTGTAGATTCTGAGTTGGATTGTATTTCCTTGAAAGGAAATATTTCTTCATGGAAAATAACGTCCCTGCTTATGAGGAAAGTACCTGCATGAGGGTCATAAACACGATATCCCTTTTGTAATGTCGGATATCCCATGAAGATACATTTCTTGGCACGTGGATCCATCTTGTTGCGAGTTCCAACAGTAGTGACATAGCAAAGACACCCAAAAACACGAAGATGGTCCATAACTGGTTTTTTGTGAAAAAGCAGTTCAAAAGGACTCCTACCGTCAAGAACTCTACTTGGCATGCGGTTAATAAGATAAGTCGTTGTGATCACACAATCGCCCCAAAAAGTCTCAGGAATAGATGCTTGGAATTTGAGGGCTCGTGCAACTTCAAGAATATGACGGTGTTTTCTTTCGACAATTCCATTTTGTTGAGGGGTGTAAGTACATGTGCTCTCATGGATGATGCCAAGGGAAGAAAATAAGATTGCACAATCATGATTAAAAAATTCTTTCCCGTTGTCTGTCCGAATTTTTTGAACAGACCTTTTAAACTGATTTTGAGAGAAAGAAAAAAATGTCTTCAAATGAGAGCAAACTTGGCTTTTAGATTGCATAAGAAATAACCAAGTAGCACGAGTATGATCATCTACCACAGTAAGGAAGAAACGAGATCCATCATGATTTTGTGTATGATAAGGTCCCCAAACATCAACATGAAGTAAATCCAAAGGATTATTGGCACGTGTGGTACTTGAGGAAAAAGGTAGGCGAGATTGTTTTGCAAGTGGACAAATCGTACAATCATGACAAGGAATTGTAGAAGTATGCCCAAGTCTTTGATGAAGAATAGAAATTTTATTCTGAATGTTGGCATTACACAATGATTGTTCCTTGAAGGGAAAAGAAGGAAAGTGCAAATTATTCGAAAAACTGGTCCAAAAATATAGTCCTTGTGATGCACTACCCAGCCCCATTAGTTTCCCAGTCGAATGGGCCTGAAAAAAACACTTATTATCATGAAAAATGACTTGACAATAATTGTCTTGACATGCTTTGGAAACGGAAATGAGATTGAATTGAAACTGAGGGATGTACAAGACATTTTTAAGTGTAATGGAAGGACTAAGATTCACAGTTCCCACCTTTGTCACAACAGTCATATGTCCATTCGGAAGTTGCACAGATTTTGGAAAAATGGAATTTTCTGAGATACTGGAATAGAGACCCTTATCACAGGTAATGTGATCACTAGCGCCTGAATCTATAACCCATGCAGTATTTGAAATAGAGTTCAAGAGACAATAGGAGGTACCTGAAAAACTAGCCTCTTTGTCAGTGATATCCATTTGTTGTAGTGCCTTCATGAGCTGCTAGTATTGATCATAGGAGATAGGTGGATTCACGCCAGTGACTTGATGCGCCTGAGCCTCTTGTGTCCTTTTATTTTTTTCGCCAGGTTTTCCATGCAATTTCCAACAATTGTCTATTGTATGGTGCGGACGCCTACAGAATGTGCAATACAATTTTCCTTTAGATTTTCCATTATTACCTGACCAATTAATCGCCCCAGGTGGACCTCCGTCGAGCCCATAAAAAACAGTTCTATCATTGGGCCCATCGGCTTCTCGGCCCATCCCTTTAATTCGGCCTTCTCCTTGTCGCGGCCCTTTTGAAATAAAGAAAGCAGGATGATGGACCTCTGCTCGGCCCATTCCCCCTGATGAAGAATGAGAGACCCTAGGGTTCTCGTCGTCTACTGCTCCTCGTCTGTTCCTCTTCTCTTCTTCGTCCAACGACGCAGTCTTCTCGTTGAGCCCCCGTCGTCGTCCAGCTGCAAGGATGAGGCCGTCAACCGATCGTCCAAGGTCCTGAGTAGTGAGTCGCTGACTCTCCTCTTGAACCGCGAGCTGGTAAATTCTTCCAAGGGGCGGCGGAGGGTCCATGGCGAGAACCTGCGTTCTGAAGGCGAGGTAATCGTCATTCAAAATTAGGAGAAATCTCGTCGCTTTCTATCGTTCTCGAATGCTTTGATACTGCTTTAGAACAGAATCAGGTGCGTCGATTTTTTCCTCGACCGCCTCCAGTTCATTCCATAATGCCGCGAGTCGGTTGTAACATGCCCTAATCGACATGTTGCCTTGCTTGAGATCGGCAATTTGTTGCTCTATTGCGAAAATTTTTGCCCGATCTAACTTGCCATACATTTCTTGTATGTTATTCCACATTTGCCTGGGATCCTCCGTTGGAGGTAACCCCGCGGCCACCTCTGCGCTCACGGTATTGCCTATCCATGTGCGTACCAGTCGTTGGCACTTGTTATACAGCCGCTGAAGTCGTTCGTCTGTCGGTACAAGTACAGTGCCATCCAAAAATCCTTCCTTGTCCTTTGTAGCAAGGGCTCGTCGGAATTCTGTCGCCCATGTTGTATAACTTTCTGGTCCGTCGAGCGTTCGGCTGATGAGCCGAAGCTCCGGTCCATCGCCGGTGGACATGAATAATGGGTCTCCCGGCTCCGGACGGCCAGTGATGAGCGTAGGAGGGAATGGCGCGAAACCGGGTCGAGGGACCAGGTAAGGGTCCGAGCCTGCTGTAGAAAATGGGTAAGGATTTTGACTCGGCGGAGGAAATTGATAATGGCTCGGATCCACTCCTGGGCTCCCCGGTCCGCCTGATTAACCAAAAAAACTTGCTGATTCGTAAGCCCCACGCTTGAGGCCAAACCTTCCAATCCAGTTCCGAGGCCATTACTAGCAGCAGGTAAGTTACCTTGAGTCTGATTGATGAGTCCGGGTGGATAATACCATGGTGGTATTCCATACATCCAAAAAGGCATGTTCGGTATTGCAATCGGGCCTTGTGAGGTTTGACCCGAAATAATTTGCGTCGATTCTCTGGTTTGCTCTTCTGTTTCTGAGGGTAGATCCTGTGATGATATTGGGTCTGAGGATTATTCTCCCCCTGAAGATGACTTATCCTTCGGCATAGCAAAGGAGGTAAGGAATAGAGATTGTTCTGGTGATGTAAAGGTTCAACAGCAACAATGCTTACTGAAGGAAACCAAAGAAAAGATAAAAGAATGGAAGACGCTCTTGATCCCTCTCTGATTCCTGGTTTAGTGTGATACTTTTCCTTGTTTTTGCAGGTTGCAAACAACGAGGAAGAACAAAGGTAATCAGGAAGGAAAGAAAGTGCGGAAGCTAAAATGAGATCGAAAAATGCTCTGATACCATGTCACAAAGTGGACTGAAAAACTAGAGCGCAAGTGAGAAGGAAAGGTTCTCCTTTTCTGTATTCTTTGGTTTTACAATTACATGTATTTATACTACAAGTGATTTACATAATAAAGGAAACAAAGAAGATTTGAGTATATCTACATTCCTATTTGAGCATTCACATGAGAGGAAAGTAAATATTTGACTTGATCACGCATATATTTCAACAATGCAAGGCCAAAGAAAGAAAGATGAGATCGCAAGTGGACAAGTGGTGATCAATGAGTTGAGTGAAGCGTGACTCATGTGAAGAGTATCATCCAGTAGTTTCTCGTATTAAGTTTCATTCGTTTCGCAAAAATTATAGTAATTCTGAAAAACATTTTCAAGGAAGTCTTTTTTCATTATATGTCTGAAACTTTAAAATGACGTAGAAAATATTTTTCATTGTTCAGTATTAAAAATTTTTTCATGAGGAAAATTATTTAAAAAATCAAAATTTAAATTATTCTTTCTTTTTTCTCTATCTTTCGAAGTCTCGTTGGCCTATGGTGAGGCCCAAACTTGCATGTGGCCAGTGGCTGGCTACTACTGTGGGTGGCAACTGGCCAAAGAAGGTGAAAAAGAAAAGGAAAATATTGAAAATTTTAAAATATATAAAAAATTGATTTTTTTCAAAATAAAATATAAAAAAGGAAAAGGTATTTGGCGAAACAAAATGCATGGTCCAAAGGTGAAAAAAGATGGTGGAAAATGTTTTTCACTTTTAGAAAAGTGGAAAGTATTTTTTTCTATTTTTGAATGTGTCTTTTTATTAGCGGAAAATATTTTCTTAATTAATTCAATTTTTTTGTGTAATGGATGCTGATAATTTGAAAAAATATTTTTTGAAAAGTATTTTTCGTATGTCGCGACCTCCCCAAAGGTGCACCACCTAGGTTAGGCTAATGGATTGCTAAATTCAATTTAACACGAGCTCTCCCAAGCTCATACTAATTCGCGACTTAGGTTTCACTTTTTAAACATGCAAAATCAATTTCAAATAGAGTCGCCATGGTGGGTCGATTAGAAATCCATGTAAAGCACTGGGAGTCGTACTTTACTCCTAAGAATTAGAAATCATGAATTTGGGGTCTTGAGAATCATTTTCTTTTATTTCAAAAATAATTTGTAGGTAACTTGAATTGATTTTAACTAACTCCCTGACATGCATGGGCTACTTTACTATGCAATACATGTACTAAAAAAGCTAAGGCTAAATGCAACTATGTCATGCCACGTGCTATTTTTAAGCTAAACTACTTCTCATGGAATGTAAATTAATTAAACTAAAACATGCAATGACGTGCAAATGATATTTTTGACTTTTTCCATTTAAAAAAATCGAAATAAATAAATGCATAGATTAAACATGCTGCTAATCTAAAATGAGAACACCTATTTATTAAAATTAAATAAGCTAGTAAAAACATGAATCTAAATCTAACATGACATGCATGGAATGGACCTAGTTTTGATGCAAGCTTAACCTATTATTCTAATATGTCTTAAAAAATTGTAATTTCTAATTAACATGCATGAATGATATGCAATCTTCCTAATTGATGAAACTAATATGTAAACTACATGGCAAATATGTACCTAACTCTACGTGACATGCGATTACGTGTGACTCTATGACATGCATATGACCTATTAGTGTGATGCATTCTAAGTTACATGAAAAGCATATTTTTATGAAATTCGAAATTACTTAATATATGAAACTAGTTATCTATAGTTAAAGATTATCTAATTTAAATTAGAAATTAACTTATCTTAATCCCTAATTTAAGCTAAGATATTATCTTTACCATAGACAAGGTCCTAGCATGCAAATTCTAACTAAAATTACTTTATTCTAACTTAAAACTAACAAGAGAAATCTTTTGGTATTTTTTTGAGTTGGAAAAGAATATAAGTAAAACCTATCTACCCATAAAATCTCATCCATAGTGCAAAATGTAAAAATTTTGTAGCACCAAATCCATTTGAAAACAAATAAAATCAACGAATCATATCTCGGGCATGAGATCGGATCGATTGATTTTTTTTTTATGCAATCACGAGTCGTATCTCGAGCATGAGATCGGACTATCGATCAATGCACGTTATAGATTAGGATTTTTCTAATTTGGATATGCTCAGACTCTTCGAAAAAAATCAAGTTAGATAGCAATCTATCAAAATATTTGAATTAATTGCGGATAAGATTATTACCTAGCTTGTGGATCACTTTCCATTGAATCAAAGGAAATGGATTCATGTTGCGGCAGCCATGGATTGATGTGTGGACGATGAAAACCACAACCAAGGTGGTAGCTTGTAATGATTTCACAATGTGACCAAGGAGAAATTGGTTGGCTTAGGCTCACGTCACTTTTGTTGATGAAGTACTCATTGCTTAAACAAGTAATTCAGCCTCCGTGAACGCTTCCATGAATTGGCAGAGGAATGCTCAGAAATTATTTTCAGTGAGCTCCAGCTACAAAGACGTCGTGGATTCACCAAGGAAAATCTTCGATCACGAGGCAAAGATCGTCAGATTGCCAGAATTAGAACTGGAAGCGGTTGGCCACACGTTTGGACACGTCATTAGAAACTTGTCAATCAGCGATGACCTAAAAACTTGAATGGCTGTTCAGGTGCGATGAACCACAAAGCAAAAACAGCAAAAGTACTTGGCCACGAAGGAGATCAACATTGGAAGCGTTGGAAGATGCAGCAACGTTGGTGATGCTAGGGGCAACAAAAACCAGCGACGATGGCACAAGCTAAGGCAACAACCAAGACGTGGCAAGACGGAGAAACACAACAACACTACACCGGCTAATTAGCAACACTTCATCGTCGACTTGGATGAGAGATTAGGAGACTCGTGGAAGCAAATCTGCAGGTCCATCGGTGGAAGGAATGCTGTGGAAGACTTGTCATGGGGTTGACTAAGATAACCATGAACAAAATTGACATGCCTGTCTTGATCGAATTTTCCAGCACGTGGAACCCTCCCTTTTTCTTCTCAATTCTCAACTCTCCCTCACTTTTCTCTGATTTTTTTCCCACGCTCTCCTGCTCGGCTTTCTTTTTGCCGATCGTTTTTCTCTCTATTTTCTCACGCAGCTCCACTCCCGATTTTTCTTTTTCACCGAAGAGCCCCCTTACGCTCGTCTCCACGCCCTCTATTTATAGAGGAGTAGAGTTCGCTTCAAAAATTTTCTGAAAATTGAAGAGATCAGGCATATAAGGTATCCTTTGCAAGATTGATGCATTTTCGTTAGCTTCAAATCTTCTTGCGGATCGAGTATGACTCAAATCCTATATTTATCTATTAAATATGCTAAAACTAACAAAATCTCTATCTCAATTTGAATTCCACGCCTTCTAGAAACTCCTCCGATTACACGTGCGATGATACGTGGTAAGACCATACGATACTAATTCAAAATTTAGATGTCAACACCGTAAAACATATAAAACTTAAATTAAAGATTTTGTCATTTCGAAATGACTTGACAAGCCTAACTACATTTGCTCTTGATTTCCTCATCTGCCTTAACCAGCTCTTAAATTGGGTAGAGTCGCATTTCGCTCGACTAGCAAATTCTTCTCTACGAGTTATATTCTTCTTGCTACTACTTCTCAACGAGAGTAAAGGGTTTCTAGTCCAAATGTCAAAACTAATAGGACACATCGGAGACAACGAAGTATGACCTTTTATAAAAGTATACTTTTCTACTGCAATGAAGTCCTATGATATGCTTAATTTATACAATCAAGCCTTTTAATTGTCAACATGTAATGGGCTTCATAAAAAAAAAGCCGAACATTTTCATTCACATATACTTGTCCATGCAGATGTAATATCAAAATATCTGCATGTCATCTTAGAAAGGCTACAGATCCAATGACATATAATAAACTTTATGAGAGATATTAATAATATATTTGAAAAGAAGACGATAAATGTCACAAGTGAAAAATTCTACTTGGATTAAAAATGTTGTAGCATGGAGCACATTCAGAATATATTTTTCCATGATTGTGGTACTTGAAAAGTGATTCCGTTAAAATGAATTAATAAATGTGAATAGATTTATTATGTATTGGATGACTAGTATGTCAGAAATTTACTGAATTGAATTTCTGGCATTGGTATGTTTTGCAGTATGTTTCAATGGGTTCAAAATATTTTTTTGGACTCATTAATACTTATAAGGGACACATGTACTGAAATACCAGATATCTTAATGACCTCTCAAAATATTTACTTTGGAACCATATAATTGAGCTATTTGTCTTTTTTTTTTTTCTATTTCAAACCTTCTCGCTCGATTTCAACCTATTGTTTTGAACCCAATGTTATTATTGTGTCCTTTCGTAATCCATGTAAGTCTTTCATGTACGTGCTCTCTTGATCGTGTGAAGCCTTTAGAGATAACTAAACTTCAAAAGAATTCCAACTAGTTCTTGCAAATAAAGAAAAAGAGACCCCCCATCACTTTCCTATTTTGTTATCACTTTCTAATCTTTCAAGTAAAAGCAAAGATCTCATACTTGCGCTGTTGAAGCTTCAAAATTCCATCTTTCAAAAGTTTACAAAATGAATTTATGGACTTTATTCTTTTCTATGAGACAATGACTTTATTTTTTCACTTCCTTTTCCCATTTAAACTATCCTTCCAGACCTCCATTTGAAATGACATATAATCAACATTCGTAGCCCATATTCTTCCTATTATTGTCTCTAACGAGTTTGCAAGTGAGAAGTTTATGTTAAGATGTGGTTCATATTCTTCAACGATAAAAGGCATGGGGCTTCCACTCCTCAGTAAGTAAGTGCAAGCCGAGGGGGGTGCCTTAACAGGGGTTGCAATGGCAGCTCCCTCAAGCTATCATAGAACGTTTATAGTTTGAACTCATATTTTTTTAGTAAGTTAACCCCATGAATAGCTATTAAGTATATGTATTCTCTCTCTCTTGTAACTAAGAGCTGTAAAGAGAGGTGAAGGGTACTAATTACCATGATATCCTAGTTAAGGACGAGCTTCGATAAAAACCTTATGTCTTGATTTTCCTTTTTTGCTTTTACCTCTATTTTCTAGTGTATGAACAGAATCTTAATATCTAGTATCACATCGAGGTTTAGAATTAAGTATTCTCAATAAAGATAGTTCTAGAAAATATCAAATCTTGGGAAGATGCCAGCTGGTCAATCATAGATTTAAAGTAGAAATGTTTGGAGAAAAGGTTTTCTAGAAATAACTTATGTGTGTCACTCATTTAAGTACCATAAAACTTTTCATTCAATCACTTAAGTATCATAATTAAAAAAAAAATATTTACCATGAGTGCTATGCCACATCGAATTTTTTACACTTAAGTGAACGTTTTTGAAAAAAAGAATTTGGCACCTAAGTAATCAATTAAAAGTTATGACATTGAAGTGATCATTCTTTAGAAGTTTTAGCATTCAAGCAATGAAAAAATTTATAGAACTTAAGTGAGCATTGTACGAAAAATTATGGCACTTGTGGCATTCTTATCCATGTCATTAGTAGTTAATTTTTAATCACTTATGTTAAAGCTAGTCTGAAATTAATACCATTTCAAAGCGTCTCCCAATCACTATACCCTACTTAAAGGAGGAAGAGTAGAGCATTTCTTTCAAATAGAATGTGGCTAAAAAAATTCAATCTATGTAGAATTTATTATGCCTTCGACATAGCATAAATACTTGTCACAAAAAAGAAAATTCCGCTCTCAACATTAACTAGACAGAAGCACAAAAAGATAAATGAGACAAGTACTTTAATTTTTTTAGTTTTTTCCCCTTTAAACTATCCTTCCAGATCTCCATTTAAAATGGCATATAATCAACATTTGTAGCCCATATTCTTCCTATCATTGTCTCTAACTAGTTTGCAAGAAAGGAGTTTGTGTTAGGGTGTGGTTCATATTCTCCAATGAGAAAGGCACGGGGTTCATATTCTCCAATGATAGACAAGGATTCACTCCTCACTGAGTAAGTGCAAGCTGAGCGGGGGGCCTCTTGCAAGGGCAACTCCCTCAAACAAAATATGACTTTTATAGTTTGAGCTCATATTCTATTGGTAACTTAATTCAAGGAAATTGTTTCTCACTATGTGCCCAAAACTTGCAAATGACCTAGAAAATATATTTTTTATTTGGTATTCAAAATCTTTTCAAGAGGAAAAATATTTAAATAATCAAAATTTGAAATTTTCTTTTCTTTCTTTCCCATCTCTTGAAACCTCGTTGGCCTATGCTGAGGCTCAAACTCACATGTGGTCGGTTGCCGGCTATTGCTGTGGGTACCAACTGGCCGAAGAAGAAGAAGAAGAAGAAAAGAAAAAGGGAAAATGAAAATATTTAAAAAATTAAAATAGAACATTTAATTTGTTAAAATAAAAAAATAAAAGAGGAAAACGTGTTTGACCAAAGAAAGTGCATGGTCCAAAGGTGAGGAAAGATGATGGAAAATATTTTCAGGTTTTAGAAAAGTGGAAAGTATTTTTCTTACTTTTGAAGGTGCTTTTTTCATTAGCCGTAAATATTTCTCCAAATTTTTTTTTTGTGTAATGAATGTTGATGAATATGAAAAATTATTTTTCTATATATTATTTTTTGTGAAATGGAAAAAATTTAAAATGAGGATTTTGTCATTTCGAAATGACTTGACAAGCCTAACTAAATTTGCTCTTGATTAATTCAATTGTCTTAGCCAGCTTTTCGTCGGATCTTAGATTGGGTTGAGTCACATTTTGCTCGACTACGAGATTCTCTACGACCTATAATCTTCTCGCTGCTACTTCTGAATGAGTGTGAAGGGTTTTTAGTCTAAATATCAATATTAATAGGACACATAAGAGACAACGAAGAATGACCTTTTATACAAGTATAATTTTCTAATGCAATTAAGTCCTTTGACATGCTTAATTTATACAATCAAACCTTTCAATCATCAACATGTAATAGGCTTTATAAGAAAAAACCAAACCATTTCATTGAAATAAACTTGTCCATGCATATGTGTAATATCAAAATATATGTATGTCATCATAAAAAGGCTAAGGATCCAATGCAATATAATAAAATTTATGAGATTTATCAATAATATATCAGAAAAGAAGATGATAAAATGTCACAAGTGGAAAAATCTCCTTGGATTAGCATGCGGAACATTCAAAATATATTTTTCATGACCGTGATTTTCGAAAAGTGATTCCATTAATTGTGAAGAGGTCTACTATGTATCGGATGATTAGCATGTTAGAAATTTACTAAATTGAATTCTCTTGACATTGGTAAGTTTCACCGATTGTTTTTAGAAGGGACACATATACCGAAATACTAGATATTTCAGTGACCTATCAAAATATTTAATTTGGAACCGTATGATTGAGCCATTTGTCTTTTTTGTTTTGTAATTCAAACCGTCTCACTCAATTTCAACGTTATTATTGTATCCTTTTGTAATCCATGTTTACATGCTCTCTTGATCGGTGCACAACCATTTTTAACATCCAATAAATAAAATAATAAGTAAATTATAAGGATATGTATGAGATACCTATCTTGAAGCAACGTAAGTATCTAGGATATTAGTTAGAAAAATCACATCAACAACTCAATATGATGTCTGATAAACATGCAATCCCACTCCAAACATTTTTTACTTCTTCTTTTATGTAAATGGGAGCTAACTTATGCGGTGCATGAATGTAAACCTAGTCTAAATGAAATGATAGGAAAAAATGTTATACACTCTAAACACGACATGATATTGAACTTTCATGACCTAATTTGACCATGACATACCATTTCTAATTAAATGAACACATGATCTCTAAAATGACATGCAATTTAATGACCTAATCCTAATGACAAGTAAAAAAACTTATGCAACTACTCTAGTATGACATGTTACTTATGGCATGTGCATGGAATGAGGATATGACATGACTTATGTTATAAACATGCATATGATACTTTTTATTTATTTTTAATTAGAAGTAAATTAAATATCCTAATTTAAGCATGCACATAAAGAACCAAGTTTACTCTAAGATCATATTTTTTGTATTTTTATCAAATCCGGTGTAATAAATTACCCTAAATATACTATGTATTATAGGAAACTGCTTAATTTAAACTAGGAAACAAACCTAGTCATATCCTAATTTAAGTTAAGAAATTATCATAATTTTCTTAAATCTAAAACTATCTTAATCTTGTCACGCCCCGATTCTCGGACTCGTAACTATCTTCGATCTATACTTTCAGGATCTAATTCGATTCAAATTCCATCATAACTTCCGTGACTCCATCATTAAATAAACCGAGTCACAGTTACTAACAGATGAGGGACCAAGATAGAATCCATAAAATACCACCGTTAAACATCAACTTCAAGTCATGTCCACATAATCCCTGATTACAAAAATCCGACTTGGAAGAAATTTCAAAAGCCTAGGGTGTGTTCCTCCGCACAGCTATACAATCAAAAGTCACGGGTAAAGTGGATGGGTGAACTACCCTATGGTGTAGGGAGCGAATCTAGGTATTCACGTAGGTTAAAGTAGGGTTTTGGATTGAGAATGGTCCTGTCTTCCGAGTCATCTGCCCCGTCAGGGTCATCATGTCCAGACTCGTACCCTCCCCAAGGCACTCCACATTGCTCTGAACGGTAGCTCATCTCGCTTCCCTGGGGACCGGCGTACTCCACTGTGTGCTAGTGAGGAATCCAGGTTTGCTTCAAGATGTTCCATTCTGTCTGCTTTAGGGTTTCCACAATGAGGCCGCTCTTCATTACCTCCCTATTTACCACGCACTTTCTATCAACAGGATGGTCAGGGACCATCCCTATCTCTTCCCCTAAGTCTTCGACCTCCTCGTCTGAGCTAAACGGAGCCTCTAGCTCCGAGTCCTCCTACATCTGCTCCAGGTCCTCCTCCTCTAGAGGTTCCAGTTCTAGCTGATCCCAGTCCTCCTCCTGGTGAGGTTCCTCCTCCAACAGCTCCTCCTCCAAGTCCATAATTAGGTCCTGGGATGGTGGGGTGGTGGAGTGAGATACTTGGTATCTCAGTGAATAAACTCTAACGCTAGATTAGGAACACCCCTACCCTAGGGTCCCTATAACATCCCTCCCAACTTTCGGTCGCTAGGTGGAAGGCTAGCTATCCTTAACGGGGGATCACTTCTTATCACCTCACTTTAATCCCATTCTTGGCATTGCTGCTACCGACTCCTGGCTAAACTACCCAATGGGACTCCCCAGCTCACGGTTACTAAGAATAATCAACCGATACTAATGAAGCAATTAAGGAATTTAATCAAATACTGATTCAATACACCCTATTCATCAAATAAGGTTGCCCCGCAACGAACTAACTAACTAGGTAATGCGATTAAACGATAATTAATGAAACGGAAATAAATAAATAAATTTGTTAATAATTAAATTGCAGGACTGTAATCATATTATAGCTAATAGTAAATAAATTGGAAGGCTAATAATTGAAAAAACATAATTAATAAATAAATTACAAGATTAATAATTAATTTACAAATTTATTAAATAAATTACGGAAATAAATATTGAAAGGAACGATTAAATAGAGATAACAATTATGGGGTATGTGGCCGTCCACAACAAACTCCCTTTCACTCAAACTTGTTTCGATATCGCACCAAAGTTGAATTTCTCAACTTTCGCAAATTTCTGTGCCCTTGGCACTTCCATCATGCCAATCGTTGGCCTTGATGCACCACTCGCATCGAGCGAGGTCCCGTCATGAATTAATTCACGTCAGCCAATTTAAACATTCTATCTGACTATCCAAGTAATCAATCGAGTCTTTGCTAACCTTGAATTTCTAGGAATCCTAACAATTCTAGCAATTCTAGCAATTCTAGGAATTCTAATAATTTCTACTAAAGTAGTGAATGCACCTAATAAAGGTTTAGAACCCACTCACTTGTGAGCCTCTTAGCTTCCACTTAGCTGTTCCAGGCACCTGCTGAAAGCCGGGAGAAAATATTTTTTTTTTCGGCCCGCCCTCTCTTTTCTCTTTGTCTTTTCGTTTCTTTTCTTTTCTCTTTTATTTTATTTTCTTTTCTTTTCTCCTTTTTCTTTTCTTTTCTTCTCGGCCTGCTTGGGCTGGGCCGGGCTGGCTAACGGGTCAAGTTGCTGGGCCAGGCTTACTGGGCCGAGCTATTTGGCCGACTAGGCTAGGTCTCCGGCGACAGTTGTCTTCTCCGGCGAGGCGCGCGCAGACCAATTTCAACGGGTCGCGAGTCAGGTTGTTGGTGGTTGTCGGGTCTTGCCACCGTTCTCCATCCTCCGGCCAAACCGAGGCTTAAGACCGGTCGAAATCGGAAGCTAGCTCGACGACGAGTCGAACGGCGGTGGTGGCGTGCGCTGAGGTGGTCGGAGTTGCGAGAACTCCGACCACGAAGTCGATGGCTCGGAATCTAGGGTTTCAGAAAAGGGGGTTAGGGCTTCGAGCTTCAATTCGTTGATTTCAGGCCAAATCGATCGAAGGGAGGTTGGGGTTTTACTCACCGGACCAATGCGAGTCCAACGGTGCCAACGGCGTCGCGTGGGAGTGGCTTGAACGGTGGCGGCAACAACTAAGGCTCCGGCGAGCTCTGTTTGACCTCACCTTGAAAACAGCTGAACCTTCTCCAACCTAGGCCAAATCGAACGAATCAAAGGTCCGAATCAGGGTTTAGGGACCTCAAGGAATCGATTGGTGGTAACCAATCGAGCTAAGCTGCTCAGGATAGAGAGAACTCACCGGATTAAGCTGCGATTTTTCCAGGGTATTGCTACGGTTTTCTGGAAAATTTCCAAAAAACCATAATCGTGAAGCCTCCTTTCGGGGGCTATGGGCAATGACTCCGACGAAATCGAGGGCGGCGGTTGGTGGAGTTGTGAAGACGACGCTACAGGCTTCCCAACGGCACTAACGGCGAGACGAGAGGAGGTCTGAGTTGGAAATGGCGTGGGTCAAAAGTTGAGAGGGAGCTCCGTTTAAACCGCAGGGGAGTGGTTGGGGGCGAGCTGATATGCCACGCGGCAACCTCCCGTTGGCTATTGGCTACCCCGGCAGTTCCCTCAGGTCAGGTGGTAGGTGGTCGCAACGACGAGGCGACCGTTGAGGTGACGGTTACAATAGTTGATTGGTGCACATCAACTGTTCACCGAAATGCCGTAAAGAATAAGAGAGAGAGGGAGTCACGCGCATGCACGGCGAGTGCTGTCCGGTCCAACCCGGTCGGACCTTCCGGTTCGCGCGGTTGGACCGGCTGGTTTGCTGGCCGGTTCAGAATTTTAATAAAATAATAATATTTTAATTTCTGAAAATTGAAAATTCGCTTTAATAAATCGTAAATGTTCGGGAAAAATTTCTAAAATTCACTAAAATTTCCCAATACCAAAATTATGATATTTTGGGCCCAAATAAAATTTTAACAACCAATTTCAATAGTCCAAAAGCCTTTCACAATTTTCGTGAACCAAAAAGGAAATTATAAAATTTCCAGAAAATTTCCCGAGGCCAAAATTCGCGAACACGGTCCAAAATGCAGCTATTACAAATCTATTCTAGGAAATTTTAATATCTCCTAGATAGTATTAAATATGATTTTTATTCAAATTCTCAAGTAGGAAACAATCAAATATGCTAGTATCCATTACCAAAAATAAATGAACATCCATGGCAAATTTGGTATCCAAATCGGTAATAGTATCCACAAGATTATGGATTGGATTGATCAATCTTACATGTGATTTGGAATCGTATCTCAAGGTTGAGATCGGATTGCCGCTCATGTGCGTGATATGAATTTGATAATATTATCGATTCACATTGTCCTAAAGATCTTGCAGAGTATGTATCAACAAACTAGCTAATCAATCTAAAGAATCAAATTAAACAAGAATTATACCTAATGTGCAATTTTTGAGTTGAATTCGCCAAGCAACTTGTGGATCGCTCGGTGGGGTGCTCTTGGTATGCTAGTTGCTCCCGATGATGAGGAGGTGCTCAGTTGGCGATAGGGATGAATGATGATGAGCAAACCTTGGAAAGAAAGCAACCACGTTGAAGGCATTAAAACGACGGTGCGACTAATTGAGCACTGAAGCCGCTGAGTATATCTAGAAGTACTGGATAGCAACTAAAGCAAAAGAAATTCATTGAAAAACTGCCTCAAGGTCATCTCGGCCACCATGAGAAGGACTGGTAATGCTGGGTTGTTGCTTTTGGCTCTGTTGGGACATTGGGATATGATGGTTGCTAGACTAGAGGAGATGTCGCCAGAGAAGCTGGGCCTCACTGGTTCTCGGCTTTGAAGTATGGCCAAGAGTCAACCTAATGTTGCAAGGATACACCGCACAGAGATGGACCTTCGACTGATTCAAGAGTTTGCTGTAGTGACTTACAAGTTCGTTTGGCAGTGAAGTATGGCCGACACTAGAAACCAATGTTGTTGGGGCATCACGCTAGGGTGTGGTTCCTCTTGGACTCTTGCGTCTATATTTTCTTTCATCTGCCTCTCCCTTTTCTTGCTGTCTAGACCACGTCCCCTCTTTCTCCCCTTTAATCAACCCTAAAGAGTTTATATAGGTTCAAGTCTAAGGTTATCTTTTAAGAAATAAGATATTTTATTTCCTATAAGAATATATTCCTTGTCTAGCTTCCGCAAGAGATAATCCTAATTTTTTTTTATAATTTGTGACAATATCAAATCAACTTGATCAACAATCCATAAATACAATATTTTCAATTATTCCAATATTTTCTTATTTGGCACTGTTTAAAGAAAATTTCGGCACACAAAATGTTTAGAGGTTTGGCCAAACTCTCTCTTACGGTTTAGTTCAACTAGACATGTTAAGTTCAGAATTATTGTCACTAGTTCGTCCGCGACCGGTCCAATATGCAAGCTAAGAGAATGCTCCTAATATCTATGTGCAACTTTAATTAATATTTTTGTTCAGAGATTGTGGTTGATCCCTAATTTTTTTATAAAAATTAAATAACCGTATTGTCAAATTTTAGGTGTCAATAGGCATGTTGAGATATTTTGGTTACTTGACATATATTGATTACTATTGTGAGGCATAGAAAGTGCGTGATCAACTCTTAAAAAGGCTTGATTGTATATTGGGTGAGATAAGTGTAAAAATGTGGAGTTTGGACTTAAGAAACTACTCATGCGATATTAGTTAAGTGTAGATTGACAACTTAAGCTACCAGTTTTGGTCATTTAATAGGTTTCTGAGCAAATTTTCAATTTTAAAAGACATCCATTATTTTTTAAATCACCGTTCTTGACCAATTGTCAGTTTTCTGACTAGTTCACCCATTCTAATAATTTGCCAAATTTTGATCATCCAATCAACTTTTTAAGTAAGTCGATTTCCTAATCAACTTAATGATTATAACTAGCGGATCAATTGTCCAAGTTATCGATTTCTATATGTCAAACTTCAAGCAGTTGATTTCCGAGAAGTCAAATTCTAACAAAAGTTGCAATTTCAAATCTCCCATTTCAACCAAAATGATCCAACTTTTAAATTGTCGATTTGTGGACTAAGACGTCAATTTCAATGTTGTTGGTACCTAATTTTTTTTCATTTTCCTAAAATTATCCATTTACCTCTTATAAAAATAAATTGATGAACACAAGTTTCATTATCCAAGAAAATATTTATACATCAATTGTTATTGATAATGAAAGTGTTTCATCGACTATTTGGAACAATTGCCAAATAAGTCCTAAACCTTTTGCTACTTTGCCGATTCAGTCCTATACCTTTTTTTATGCCAAATAAATCCTAAACATTTTGCAACTTTGCTGGATAAGTCCTTCCAGTGGATTTTGACTAGAAAATGCCTACGTGGCAATGACGTGGCGATGACCGGATCCAAAAAAAAAATTCCTTATTTTTCTAAAAAAACTTACTTGGCCAGTGAGCTCTAGTGGCCAACGGAGCTCACCGGCCACTCTAGAGGCTGGGTCGGCCCTTACCAGCTGCCGACAAGGGCGAGGGAGGCTGCTGCCGCCCTCACCAGTGGCCAGCGAGGGCCAGCGAGGGAGCTTGCCCAAACTGCAGCGAGGGACCTCCCTTGTGCAGGCCTCGAGGGAGGAGCTCTCCCTCGCTACAAATCTGGGTGAGGGAGGAGCTCCCTCGCCGGCCACTAGCAAGGGTGGCGGCAGCGTCCCCCGCCTTCGCCCGTGGCCGGCAAGGGCCGGCCCGGCCTCTAGAGTGGCCGGCAAGCTCCGCTAACCACCGAAGCTCATCGGCCAAGCAAGTTTCTTTTTATAAAAACAAGGAAAAAAAGGAACATTTCTTTGGGTCCAGTCATCGCCACGTCATCACTGGAGAGGTCTAGCGTGCCACGTCATCGCCAAGTAGGCATATTCCGGTCAAAAATCTACCGGAAGGACTTAACCGTCAAAGTTGCAAAAGGTTTAGGACTTATTTGGCATAAAAAAAAGGTTTATGACTGAATCGGTAAAGTAGCAAAAGGTTTAGGACTTATTTGGCAATTGTCCCATAATTATTTCAAGCGACATATATATTTTTCTTAGAAATTTCATTTTTCTAAATCATTCATTCTTCACGAGACAAACAAAACCTAACTTAGAAGCCTAAAGCTGCGAACTTTAGCTACGCATATAGTACCAGAAACTTGTTGAGTCTTGCCTTTTTCTGGATAAACTGACCATAACTTCAACGAAATTTAACCAAAAAAGAAAACTGTTGCCATTGAAGCTTTCATTTGCCTAAAACTCGATCATCCTTCAGACTACTTGTCCAAATTGGACAAAAATAAAGAAGACTGAAAAAAATAAGAAGGAGAATTATCATTTGATAATGATATATAAACAGCCAAATGTCCATCGATTCAAAACATTTAGAGAGGGAAATAAGCACGACTGGAAACAGAAGGAAAATCATTCATGAAAACAATCGACAACCAATCAACAGATAATTATTGAGCATCAGCCATTAGGAGAGATACCTAAAAATGGAAGAAAGTAATTATAATACACAGGCCACGGGAGGGTTCAATTGTAGCTGAGCACGGCATATACAGTCTGAACTATGGTGAGGATGAAGAGGAGGATGGCGGCGATGAGAGATATTAAAGACCAAGGACTCTTGAAGTAATTGCGATTGAGCTTAGCTCTCCACTTGTTCCAGTCGTTCACACAGTACTTACTGATGTCCTTGTGCACGGCGTCAAGGTTGGGGTTGGATGCGAGTGGCACCTCCTCGCACAGAGAGTTGAATAGCTCAGCGACCGCCTTGTTGCTCCCGATGGCATTCTGGATGATGCCTTCGGCGTGGAGCAGCGCGACGTCCTTCTCATCGTTGATGATGTTGTCCATGAAGGTGACGTAGGCTGTGACCTCGTTCCCAGCCCCAATGTGCAAGCGCTCGAAAGTCATGAGGTTGAGGAACATGGATTCGGTGGTGTCATCCACCTTGATACGGGGGAGCTCCAGGGCCCCTTTGGTAAAGGAGATGTCCTTAAGACTGTTGGTGCTCTTCTTGAACCTGATCCCGGTCTCGTCAAGTTCAGTGACCGACCGGATTATCTCCTCAGCCTCCTTGGGGGCCTCAAGCGCCACATTTTCCTGATTCCGCTGGACCTTGTTGGGGCTGATCTCCATCAGCAGGCCCTTCCTGAAGACGTCCACGACATGCAGGCATCTGTCCATCCCCTTGCTTTTCGTGGGGAGGGAGTAGAACTCGAGGATGAGATTGTTGATGCCACACTGTCCCTGCGTTGTTGGAGTGAAGTCAGTGAATTGAATACAAGATTGTCGTTGTGCTGATACGACTAGCTTAAAGGCAGAAAAGAGAGAGAGAGAGAGAGAGAGAGAGAGAGAGAGAGAGAGAGAAGAAGACGAAGAAGTAGAAGAAGAAGAAGAAGTCTCCCATGGAGGTGATAATTAGAAAAGATTTGCTAAAAATTTGCTTTCCTTACGCTATTATCATTAGTTAGGATTTATTAGTTTTGGCATATGTAGTATAGTTAGTTAAGAAACATTTGTTAGATTTTCCCTTTTCCTTCTCTGTTAAGCAATGTCTCGTAAAATTATTTGTAATGACAATGAGTAAGCTAAGCAACATTACGATTTCTCAGTGATAAATTTAATAATGAAATTGCGGACTGATCTCGAACCATGCATCCGACATTTTTTAGGCATTAGATTTGATGGATTCCAGTGAGGTTTAGGTGAGATCATCAAGATGTCGTTAGGTGAACATAGTACGGCGGTTTGCATGCATGCAATAACCTCTCTAGCGATAGAGCTATATATGACATCTCCCGCGGCTGCAACCAGCTCATCGAGCACTAGCATCGGCAGCTGATTCTCCAGTAGCAGCATGTCCCGCTTTATGAAAGGCTTTATGAATCTCAGCCTGTCTTTGCTGAAGATGGGATCGTTGGGCGCATAGTCATTGCTCATCATTGTCGTGGCCCTCATGATCTCGAGCATGAAGCAGCCGTCCGTGATCATCATGTCCAGGAACTTGCGCATTCCGTCCTCCTTCCACTTCGGGTCTAGCATGTCGTACCTCTTCTCAAGGTCGCTCGCTACCTTACTCATGGAGTAACGGAAGTGGTCGAGGGACTTTCTGGACCGCTCGAGGAAGTGGAGGAGCACGCGGCACTTGTGTTCCTCCATTTGGCGGAGATGGGCCTCGCCGTGGTGGTAGGGGCCGAAAGAGACGACCTGCGGCTGGTAGGCCTCGGGCTTGAGTTTGGTGATGAAGCCGGGGACCCTGTAGATGGACGGATTCTTCGAATCCCATCGCTCGTCGCAGGGCATAGCCAGGCAAGTTTCGGAGGTTCCATAAATTTCTGTTCTGGGTGAGAGGAGAGGAGAATTCATGGCGAGAGAGAGAGAGAGAGAGAGAGAGAGAGAGGGTAAGGGAAGAGGGTATGAAGTTTGGGGTTGGGCTCTTCAATTTGAAGAGGTATTACTAGACAGGGTGTGTATATATAAGACATTTTCTGTGCACGAGGTAAAGACAAAATCTGTTTGAGCATGTCCATGTGAGCCGTTACAAATGAATTGCATGCACGTGAAGCACGAGGTCTCGCGACCATCTTTGAATCTCACGGGTGTCTGCCTAAATTCAAAAGGATCCTTTGAATTGAGTACATGTAAATGCCAATGGAAGCATGAACTTCCCATAATTTGATATTTCATGTGACACTTGGTCATAATTTTTTTTGGGTACCTCGTTCATGGGATAATTATCCAAAAAGTCATAAACCTATTGCATTTTTGTCAATTTAGCCTTTTCATTTAGTTAATTTAGTTCTAAACATTTTGAAACTTTGTCAATTCAATCCTTCCAGCGACTTTATATCAAAAAATGCCTACATAGATGTCCAACCACGTAAGATAAACAGTGCTGACTAGACATCCACATATGTATTTTCCAAGGCAAAATCATTGGAATGACTAAATTAGTAAAGTTTCAAAAAGTTTAAGACTGAATTGACAAAAATATAATAGGTTTAAGACTTTTTAGATAATTTTCCCTACATTTGAGATATGTCAGATTGCTTACTTATTTTTAGTGCTCGACGTCCTTCTTCAGTAGGTGCGTGGTTGCGCTTGAGGTCGTTTTCTCAGCCTAGGGTTCTCTTTCATTAACTGATTGAAGGCTCAACTGGAAGGACAAAACCAAAAATACTGATTAAATGTTGTTAACTACTTTCGCTCGTTGACTTCGTCTGGACCAAGAAATTCTCCTCAAAGCAAGGTGTCAAGGGCCGGCGCTTTAAATCGACACTGCGTGGTAACTTATGCTTCCTTAAATCATTGAAGGGCCCAAGTTAAGCCTTCTTCCAAGAATCGATTGCAAACTTAACTGGTGATTGTAATGAGAAAAGGCGGTTTAGAGAGTGATTTTTATTATTCGAAGTGTTGGATGGATATAAATGAGAGGAGTGTAACTCATATGGTGATTGCCCCATTATTTTATAGTACCAGACAAATTGATGTTAGTTAGAAAGGACTCCACGAACCTGTCTCAATATGCTCTTGATTACCCCAACTTCCCTAGCTGGCGGCTTTTATTGAACTTTAAATTGGGTTGGGCCACATTTCGGTCTGTTATAAAATTTTTATCTTCGATCTATCATCTCTTTCCTATCTACTTCTAAAGGAGATTGATGAGGTTTTAAGTTCAAATTCTACAATTAATAAGATATATCCGAAGATAATGAAATATGACAGTTTTTTTATAATTATTCTCAAAGCAGCTTTTCCTCCATTTCTATTCTTTCAACAAATCTCTCTCTCTCTCTCTCTCTCTCTCTCTCTCTCTCTCTCTCTCTCTCCTTTTTATGTTCTTTCTCCTAACTTTTTATTCCCAAATATAAAAGGTCAATAGAAGTAGAAGTATTGACTCAAAAGATCACGTCAAAATTGTGCACGATTCAAAGTATAATAGAACATATGCACTAAACTCGGCCTAGAATGATATGTCTGTCGCTCATATTTTACATTACAATGGCCTCTATTTATAATATCAATGAAATAGAGAACTTATGGAACGGTTCACTGACATAATGAGAAAAATCGACTTTTAAAGTGTCCCCATTCAATCGAACAGGATTTTCGCTTATCAAACTTTATAAGTTCCTGTAATTTCATCCAGAACGATATTTTTTTCGCACACGATGATTAGATCGGATCAGCGGGAACGTCAGTCGCTCCTCTAGGAAGGCTCTGGCGAGTTTCACCATTCTGAGGAGCAGTTCAGTATCATACGGGAAATGTGGTGCCCCTTCTGTAGCTGGCGGACTACGGAGCCTTCAATTCGCCGACATGCATGTTAACTTTTCCAACTACTGAAAGTTGACTTCGTGGGTGATTTCAATACCAGGCTCTTGTCTACTAATTGTTGTCAGATGTCATGCTTCCATTTCCTCGGGGCTTACTCTCTGAGGAATTTTATGGTTGATAGCTGGATAATGTTCCTAATAATGAAATTCGAGGTCAGTTTTTGGTTTAGAGGAGATGATAATCCCCTGATATTTTAGAGCCGTTGACCACAAGTGTTGAAAATTCGATATTGCGTGACATTTGAGATGAGAATTTTTTTAAAAGATTATGACAATCTAGTGATTAATTGAAAGTTATAACACTTAAGTGAACGTAATCTAAAAGACATGACACTCAATTAATGGAAAAAAATAAGTTATGGTATTCAAGTGAATATTTTATGAAAATTATTATGCTTATGACGTCCTTATCCCAAAATGATAAATCAAGTCGGGGCCGGTTTGGCTTGGGAGAGCCTATTACAAAGCGTAAATACCGCAGTGCAAGAGAATTATACGTAGGGCTAAGCACCGGGTATCGCCCAATTCGGGAACCACCCAGACCGGACCGGACCAGCCGGATTGGTCCGGTTCTTCGGAGTTGTGGTCCGGTCCATGGTTCCAAAAAATGGAACCGATTCCCGAGTGGTCCGATTCCCAGTTCTGGGGTGGTCAGGACCGGACCGGACCACTAAGACCTTCAAAGTGTCTCTTGGCCCAAGTGACTTAGGAACCCAACTCCAGTTTAAAGTCTAGAAGCTTCAAACTTCTAGAGCCATTTACTAGTTATCAAAAGCCAAAATAGATTCTCTAGGTACGCAAGTAGACTTCAAGATTAGATTTAATAGGCTATGACTTATTTGCATGACTCTTTAGGGGCCTTTGTCGTAGGAGGATTTACTTGAAGCCATGAAGCTGGCTAGCACTATTTATTTCTCCATACTTACACAGTTTGTCATTGCTTATGTAATTGTTCTTCACTTTCGATTTAACCGACAGAATAGATTCTCATTATTTGTACACCATCTCCGGCCACTTATATTCGTTAAATATAGAACTTCAACTCTACTTCGTTTTAATTATTAACGTGAGGATACGCTTATTTATATGGTGTTCATCTTGCGTTTATGATGACTTTCTCTTCCTTTGCATCTATATAACTTCGATGCACGAGTCCTTGGCTGAGTTACAACTGTGGTCACATCGAAAGCAAGGGGACTTCAATGGGGCTGAAAGAGTCATGCATTTTTACTGGTGTAAGTAAATGATTTTCATTTTAGTTTAATATTTTTTTTGAAATTTTCTTGGTCCCATTGGACCGCCCAAGAACCGGACCGGACCAACAGGTCGGGTCCGGTCCAGAACTTTGGTGATCTAGTCCACGGTCCTAAAGACTGCAGACCGATCCTGTTCCCGGTTCTGGGGGGGAATTGGACCGTCCTGGACCATGGACACCTTTATAGTGCATGCCTAGCAATCGATTAGATCCCTTGGGATGCACTTCGGGAGAGCCACAATAAAGAGATTTCATAATTTTAAATGAGCCAAATAATTTCAAAAGAGGTCATATATATATATATATATATATATATATATATATATATTCTTTATAGTGTCTCTCTTAGCGTTTCAACATTGATACATGCCTCAGTTGTATAGATCAACGTTTAAGACGTTGAGTGAAGTATCGTACATGGTAGAACATTCAAAATATATTAGTTGGATTAAAATTGTCATGGTGCACTGAACATTCAAAATATATCTTTCTGTGAGCATGGTTTTTGGAAAGTGATTTCATTAGTGCTAAATTAATAAAAAAAATTGTGCGTATGTTGATTATATAGAGTTGCAATAAAATTCTTTTTGTTGTAATAATCATAATCGGGGACTAATATGCTCTGAGATTACGTAGTGGATAAGTGGAAGGTTAGAATTTATTGAGTCAAGATTATCTTGACGATTGGTGATTTTGGTGGAATGTTTTAGTGGGTTCAAATTATTCTTTGGCTTACCGGTGTTTAAAGTGGGCACCGATTGCTTTGTTTATGTACCGAAATACTATATATCTTAGTAACTATCAAGATACCTATTTTGGAATTATTTTATCGAATCGTTTGTCTCTTTATAATTTGGACACCTCTCACTCAATTTCAACCTAGTGCTTTTAATCCAATGTTATCATTGCTCTTTGTTGACACCTAAATTTTGATAAATCGGAAATAATCTTTGAGAGAATATATGCATCGATTTCGTAATTTTGTTTGAAAATTCAGTCAAGATTACGAAATATATCTTTCAGAAATTTCTGATTTGATTACATGTGGATTTTGGCGGGAGGATATCTAATGACGTATATTCGACAAGAAATCGGCGAAAAGATTGGATCTTAGGAAGAGAATCGGGGAAAAAGGGGAAGAAATAAAATAAAAAATCAATCTTGTTTGATCGAGATAAAATCAAAAAATATATTTCTTTTCTTTGATTCAAAATTTGATCTCCGGCTATATAAATGGGGCACTCATACAATTCAGAGGAGACCACACAATTGATAGACATGGCCACATTGAGGGGGAGAGCAAAACAGAGGAGAGACAAGGAAGGAGCGTCCTTCGTCCGTGAGCTTCGACCTCGGCGTTTCGTCCATGACCTCACCCAATTCGTTTTCTTCTTCTCTCACCGGTGAGTCTTAGTCGAAGCCAATTTGTTCACGGCCTCTCGAGGATCATGGTCGGGTGACTTCGTGGACGAACGATGGTTTGGCTCAAGTTCGATTGAGCGCGCCAGTTTGACACCGTCCCCGAACTATGTAGGGATATGTTTTACATTACTTTCGCTTGTTTTCTTCATGAACCCCATGCTCAATTTGTTGTGCTCGTCAAGCCCGTGTCTAACTTTTGATGTTTTTCTCGGCCTAATTGATTTCCAAGCCCTTTTTGTGTTTGTTTTCGCTTCATGTGTCCATGGTGGTTGTCTTTGGTGCATTATAGGCTTAGACTCTATATCCTTTTGGTTCTACAAACGAGCACTTTTCATTGCACTTCAACTATTCAAAAGTAGTTGTCTTTGATGTTTATTTTTCTACAATATAAAAAAAAATCTTTTTCTCATGTTGATTTGATTTTCTATCTAACTCGTTTGCTTTTGGTGATAGGGTTTATCAATTGGAACTTATTTTCCAATTCGCAACCACCAAAATCAATTTTTTATTCTATCTATAAGGCTTTAGATGGAATAATTAATTGCGCGGGAATAAAATTGATATTTTGATCTTTAAGGCTTAAGATCAACTTATCGATTCTATTTGCGAAATTTTTTATTGAGCTTAGATATTTTTTTCCATTTGATGAGTCTTGTTTTATATGATGTGCTTTCATTAATGAAAAATATCAAAAAAATTTGCATTCCATGTTGAATTGCATGTTAGATAGAATTACATTTTTCATGTTTAGGTTAAATCGCATTTAGGTAGTATTGCATAACATGATTAGATTATTTTTTAAATATAATTACATGTTTAAATTAGGCTCTCACATTTTGTTTCAAGTTCAATAAAAATAAAAAAAATCGTATGCATGTCATGACATGAATCTTTTCTTATTAGTTTGCATTATTAGTCATTGCATAACATTTAGATTAGGCATACTAAATCTCATGTCACTTAGGAATTGCATATAAATTCATAGCATGGTAGAACCTTACATTTAGAAACTTAAGAGTCATGTTAGATTAGGTTTTCATATTTTACTAGTTAATTAATTTCGAATTTCATTTAATAAATGAGAAAATGCCTAAAAAATACCTTTTTGCATGTCTTTTAATTACTTTAGTTAAATAGCATGTCACGTAGGCTAGGTTAACTTAGGATTTTCATATTTCAAAGCATGTTAGGTCATGTCACATTTGAAGTTAGATTTTCCATGCATCACATGTTAAAATAGTCTTTGCATTTTAGAATATTATCCGTAGTTAGGATAATATTTTAGTTTAAATTAGGGATTAACGTAGTTTAACTCCTAGTTTAGATTAAATGTTATTTAACTATATATAATTAGTTTCATTTAATAATTTCGAAATTCATAAAAATCGCATTTAGGGTTGCATAAAGATAGTTGTATATAGGATTAGTTTTCCATTACATGCATCGCACACACATAGAAAACCCCCAAAAAGATCTTCTTGTTGATTTGCTTCATCTTTGTTCGTTGCTTTGAGCTTTTAAATAATTGTTTGCGCATCTGCGTGATCACCATGCATGTTAGGGAATAAAGTTAAAATCAATTCAAGCTACCTGCAAAATTTTTTCTGAAAATAAAAAAAATTGATTCTCAAGTCCTCGAATCCAAAATCTCTGGTTCATAGGGGTAAAGTATTAATCCCAGTATTTTACATGGGTTTCTAATCAACCCACCATATATAGATTAGTGGTGACTCCATTTGAAATCAATTTGGCATGTTAATAACTTAAACCTAAGTTGCGAAGTGATATGAGATTGGGAGAGCTCGAGCTAAATCAAACTTAACAATCCATTAGCCGAACTCTAGGTGGTGCACCTTCGGAATGGTCATGACACTCTTAACTTTAGTAAAACATTTTTATCTTTGTAACACATGCAACTCTTCCAAGTACCTCCAGTCTTGAATGTATGAAGCCTTCTTAAATAACTCAGCTTCACAAAGAACAACAACGTGTTCTTGCAAAGAGAAAAGGCCACCCATCACTTTCCTATTTTATTATCACTTTTCAATATTTTGAGTAAAAATAAAGGTTCCTTGTGTTGTTAAAACTTCAAAATTCCATCATTCAAGGCTTTTCAAGGTGAATTTACAGGTTTATTAACTTCTAATAACTAGTTTTGTTAAAGGATTGATAATTGTTAATCTTTGTTCTTGTGTATTTTGCCTTAAAGGTGATTAAGCCTTTGAGTTCTCTAAGCTTTTGTTCAAGGTAAGTGAAACTCTTACGGTTAAGTTAGGTTGATCTACTTAGTGTTTATGACTTGATCAATTGATGATCATTAACCAAGCTCAAATGTTAATCCTAAAGGTGATCAAGCTTAGATAAAGGCATGTTGAAATTTTGTGTTTACTTGACATTAATTAATAACTATTTTCTGGTGTAGAAAGTGTGTGATTGATCCCCAAAAGGCTTAATTATATATTGGGTGAGAAAGTATAAAAAATGTGAAATTTGGACTTAAAAAATTATTCATGCTATTTCGACTAAGTGTCGACAGACAAGTCATTTTACTGATTTTGGTCATTCAATCAATTTCTAAGCAAATTTTCAATTTTCAAAGTCATTAATTTTTTATAAATCAACGTTCTTGACCAATTGCTAGCTCTTTTAACTAGTTCATCAATTCTAGTCTTTTGTCAATTTTGATCATCCAATCATCTTTCTAAGTAAATTGATTTCTTGATCAACTTGCGGATTGTTAATTAATTGATTGATTATCCAAGTTATCGATTTCTATGTGTCACCTTCACGTAGTCATTTTCAAAGAAGTCGACTTCGGATCAGAGTTGCCCATTTCAAATCTTCCATTATTAACATTATCTATCTCTAAGGTTGTCCATTTGTGGACTAAGATGTCAATTTCAAAGTTCTTGGTTCCTAAGTGTTCATTTCGAGTTGTTGATCTATAAGTATCAATTCCGAAGTTATAGATTGCCTATTATGACTTCCGATTAAGTGATAATGGCTTAGCATGAAAACAATGATGATATATTTGGTATTGACTAACAAAACACTTAGAGTGGGTGAATAGGGTTTTTCAACAAACTTGATGAGATATTATGGAAATTCAAGGTGCCAAGTTAGATATAATCACGACCAGGTAAAACAAAATGATGATATTAGTAATGTTTTGATTATATCAAGCGGTGCGGTGTGCTTCTATCAAGTAATAGGTGAATATGAGTAGAAAAATTAAGACAATGTTCTTAGAGCTTATAGTGGTTTGGCTCGGTTATATTCCACTGGTCAATCTTCTAAAGTAGTTACAGTAGAAGGTACTGCTTATACTCAAATACTTCTCCTAGACTTTAGTGCTGCTTTTACTCAAGCTGATATGATTCACTATCTCATACCTAAGCACAAACTATAATATTGCCAACGCATCTCGAAAATTACAATATTAAAGCTTGCATAATACAATTGTAAAGAATGTAAAGTTCCTCAAATTGGGGTTATGAACTCGTAATTGATCCCCTTTCTTCAATGCCTTGGTCTTCGTTTATACTTCTTCGCATCTAATCTTCTTGTTGAACAATCTTCAAGATGATCAATGTCTAATCTAGCAGTTGGACAATTGTTGAGAAGATTAAGGTAGCCGTTGAGGCCGAGCAGCAAGAATTCTCATAAAATTGGTTGCCCATACAATTAAATCTTGGTTTCAAACATGGAGTGCTTCAACTATGGAAAATATCTTGCCTTTGGAGTGATTAATAATTAAAAAAAATATCTTGCATGGATAATCTTTAAGATTGATGTTCAATCAATTTCTTTAAAAAGGAATCCATACAAGATCACAAGCTATCAAGGGACGAGATAAATTATATCAAAATGATAATCTCGAAGTTCTTGACAAGACTGAAGTCGTAGGTAGCATAAGTTGTTTTGCTTATAACCATTGCCGCCGCTTACAACCCACTTTCTAGTTATCTAATGATATCAGACATTAGCTAGGCTTCTGCTAATATGTAACGTTGTAGTACCTGCATGACTGAAGTAGAAAATTATTGTGCAGAAAGGCAAAAGCTGGGTTCAAGGGTTGTAGCTGAGCCCGGTATATATGGTCTGAATTATAGTGAGTGCGAAGAGGAAGATGGCCGCGATGAGAGACAATAAAGCCCAAGGACTCCTGAAGTATGTCTGGATGAGATTGGCCCTCCACTTGTTCCAGGGCTTGTTGCAGTACTCATTGACCTTATTGCATACGGCAATGAGACTGTTGTTGGGTTCAATTGTTGTGTACTTCGCCAGCAAGTGGAACAGCTCGGTGGTTTCCTTGTCGCACCCCAGGACATTCAGGACTATGCCCAAGTCGTGGAGAAGCGTGACGTCGCACTCATTGTCGATGATGTAGTCCATGAAGTAGATGTAGGTCGTGACCTCATTTCCGGTCCTAACATGGAAGCGCTCAAATGTGATAAGGTTGAGGAACATGGACTCCGTTGCTTCTTCCACCACGATCTCAGGGAGACTCAGGACCCCGCCAGCAAAGGAGATGTCCGTGAGGCTGTCGGTCTTGCTCTTCTCGAGCCGGATCCCATGATTGATAAGCTCTGTAGCTGACCGGACTAACAGAGAACCCTCGCACCTCACCATGTCCAGCTTGGGCTTCTCATGGAGTAGTAGGCTCTTCCTGACAACATCCAGGACGTGTAGGCATTTGCCTATCCTCGCGGTGTGCTTTCCAGGGGAGCAGTAATTGAGGATGAGCCTGTTGATGTACTCTTCATCCTAAGTTGTTGGCGTGGAGTCAGTGCGTTTGAATGGGAGATAAATGTCGTATCCATAGAACTTGAGCTAAAGGAAAAAAGAAAAGAAGTTTCCGATGATGATAGATTTAGTAATCAAATTCTCAGTCGATCTCGAGCCATGCATCCAACAGGTTTAGAGCATTCGTTTTGATGGATCCAGCAGGTGAGGCCCATCAGTGATCACACATATACTGTTAGGTGAACATGTCACGGCAAAATCTAAGAAACTAACCTCCTTGCCATCACTCTCGATGGCCACCAGCCGATCCAGCACTAGCATTGGCAGCTGATTCCCCAGCATCAGCATGTCTGGCCATAAGTATGGCATCATGTAAAGCATCCCGCGGCTGTGAAATATGGGATCGTCGGGTTCATAGTCGTCCACCACCTGTGTCGCTGTCCTCAGGATCTCAAGCATGAAGCTGCCGTCAGTGATCATCAGCTTCAGGAACCGGTCCGCCGTGCCCTCACTGCTGCCCTCCTTCCACTCCAGGTCCAGTGAGTCGTAGCTCTCCTCAAGGTCTCGTGCTACTTCCCTCAGGGAGTCGAGGAAGGGGTCGAGGGGCTTCCCAGACCGTCTGAGGAATTGGAGAAGCGCGCGGTGCTTGTGGTCCTCCATGCTGCGGAGGTGTTTCTCACCGTGGTGGTAGGGGCCGAAGGAGATAGCCTGCGGCTGGAAGGCCTTGCGGTTGAGGTCGGTGACGGAGGTGGGGACCCTGTAGATGGACCGCTTCTTCCAGTATTGCCGCTCATCGGTGGACACGGACTTGAGGCTCCCGTTGACTTGGACGATCCAATTGGTCTGCTTAGGTTCCCGCGGTGCCATGGTTCCGCAAGTTCCTCCTTCAGATGTGAGTGTCTTATGTCCTTTTTTCTTGAGCTGAAAGAAGGATAAAAATTGAAGAGGAGTCGAGCTGCGGGCACGCAACCCAAGAATTCGATGAATCTGTCTCTCTAAATTGAAGAGTTCGTGTGGGTTGAAAACATCTAATGACGTAGCACTCGTATGATCCGAAACCTTCACGTCGGCGTGGTCCCCGACCGTTTAGAATGTGACGCGTGAATTTACGTCAACGTATGGGGCCGGCTTGTCAGATAAAATATTTATGCCTAAAATTGGATTTTCTCTCTCTTACTTTTGCTTCCATGCCCTGCAAACGTTAAAAAGATTCAAAATTTGGAAGCCATGGCGGAGCATTCGTTGGATGAACTAGAAGGAAGGAAGGAAGCATTCCTCACTTGCGAATTTTGTCGCTCAATGATGATGCTCCGACGTTCTGCGCACCGCAAGATTTTTACTCCATATGAGAAAATCGTAGCCCTTCTCGATTCGGAATTCGTCACGCACATAATCTTAGACCACGTTCGAGCCTTGGGATCTTAATTGATCTCCCGAGTGTCTGCCTAAACTAAAAATATCGTATTGAATTGAGTGCATGTATTGTGATTTTCGTTAGGACTTCACATATTTGACGTGACATTAAATTTATAGTTCTTACCTATGTGACAAGCCAATTTTTTTTTTTTTAACTTTAGAACTCCCTTTTAGTACTCAACGCCCTTCTTCCTTATATACATTTCATGTTGCAAGAAAGAAAACAAGTGACTTTCTGATAATATATATGCTTCGTTGGCTCATGACAATCATGTAATTTCTCATAAATCAACTTCAAATGGCCTACAAGACAAGTTATAATCATCCAGTGTGAAATTCAGAAACTTCCACAGGCTTCGTATGAAGAAAAGTTGATTCTAGCAAAAAATATATTAAAACTTAAGTGAAGTTAAACTACTATGGCAAAGTCAATTGTATACGTTAAACTAGATATTCGTGCTGCTTGCGAGGGCATTACCATCCAACGAAGAAAAAAAAATGCGCATAAAACCTCCCTTTAATTCCACAACCATCTAAAACCCAATAGGAAAGTCAGATTTTTCTCACCAATTCAGAATCAGAACAAGCAAAAACCCAGTAGGAAGAAACTCCAGACGAACCCCCGCCTAACTCCACAAGAGAAAAAAGAGAAGAAATCCAATCCACAGTCGAGCAAGACCAGCATGAGGTCGCGGTGGTTGGTGGTGGAGGCTTCGTTGTCAATGGGCATAGCTGTTGACATTGGCGGTGTCTGAAAGGAAGAAAGGAGAAGAGAAATGCAAGGCCAAAGAAAGAAAGATGAGATCGCAAGTGGACAAGTGGCGATCAATGAGTTGAGTGAAGCGTGACTCATGTGAAGAGTATCATCTAGTATTTTCTCGTATTAATGTTTCATTAATTATAGCAATTCTGGAAAATATTTTCAAGGAAGTCTTTTTTCATTATATACCCGAAACTTGAAAATGACGTAGAAAATATTTTTCATTGTTTGGTATTAAAAATCTTTTCATGAGGAATATTATTTAAAAAATCAAAATTTCAATTATTCTTTCTTTTTTCTCCATCTTTTGAAGTCTCGTTGGCCAATGGTGAGGCCCAAACTTTCATGAGGCTAGTTGCTGGCTACTACTGTGGGTGGCATCTGGCCAAAGAAGGTGAAAAAGAAAAGGAAAATCTTGAAAATTTTAAAATATATAAAAAATTGATTTTTTTTTCAAAATAAAAGGAAAAGGTGTTTGGCAAAACAAAGTGCATGGTCCAAAGGTGAAAAAAGATGGTGGAAAATGTTTTTCGCTATTAGAAAACTGGAAAGTATTTTTCCTATTTTTGAAGATGTTTTTTATTAGCGGAAAATATTTTCTTAATTAATTCATTTTTTGTGTAATGGATGCTGATAAGTTGAAAAAACATTTTTCGAAAAGTATTTTCCGTGAAACAAACAAAAATTAAATTGAGGATTTTGTCATTTCGAAATGACTTGACAAGCCTAACTACATTTGCTCTTGATTTCCTCATCTGCCTTAACCAGCTCTTAAATTGGGTTGAGTCGCATTTCGCTCAATTACCAAATTCTTCTCTACGAGTTATATTCTTCTTGCTACTACTTCTCAACGAGAGTAAAGGGTTTCTAGTCCAAATGTCAAAACTAATAGGACACATCGGAGACAACGAAGTATGACCTTTTATAAAAGTATAATTTTCTAATGCAATGAAGTCCTATGATATGCTTAATTTATACAATCAAGTCTTTTAATTGTCAACATGTAATGGGATTCATAAAAAAAAAAAAAAAACCGAACCTTTTCATTGACATATACTTGTCCATGCAGATGTAACATCAAAATATCTGCATGTCATCTTAGAAAGGCTACAGATCCAATGACATATAATAAACTTTATGAGAGATGTTAATAATATATTGGAAAAGAAGACGATAAGTGTCACAAGTGAAAAATTCTACTTGGATTAAAAATGTTGTAGCATGGAGCACATTCAAAATATATTTTTCCATGATTGTGGTACTTGAAAAGTGATTCCGTCAAAATGAATTAATAAATGTGAATAGATTTATTATGTATTGGATGACTATTATGTTAGAAATTTACTGAATTGAATTTCTGGCATTGGTATGTTTTGCAGTATGTTTCAATGGGTTCAAAATATTTTTTTGACTTATCAATACTTATAAGGGACACATGTACTGAAATACTAGATATCTTAATGACCTCTCAAAATATTTACTTTGGAACCATATAATTGAGCCATTTGTCTTTTTTGTTTTCTATTTCAAACCGTCTCGCTCGATTTCAACCTAGTGTTTTTAACCCAATGTTATTATTGTTTCCTTTCGTAATCCATGTAAGTCTTTCATGTACGTGCTCTCTTGATCGTGTGAAGCCTTTAGGGATAACTAAACTCCAAAAGAATTCCAACTTGTTCTTGCAAATAAAGAAAAAGAGACCCCCCATCACTTTCCTATTCTGTTATCACTTTCTAATCTTTCAAGTAAAAGCAAAGATCTCATACTTGCGCTGTTGAAGCTTCAAAATTCCATCTTTCAAAAGTTTACAAAATGAAATTATGGACTTAAACTAGTTTCGTTAGAAGATTGAGAATTGTTAATCTTTGTTCTTGTTCATTTTGCCTTAAAGGCTGTTAAGACTTTGACTTGTCCACATCTTTATTCGAGGCATATAAAACTCTAAGGTCTAAGTTAGGATGATATGCACAGTAGTTTTGACTTGAATGGTCCATATAGTTAATCGAGTTTGAATGTCAATCCTAAGTGCAATCAAGCTTCAATAAAGGCATGTGAGATATTGGGTTTACTTGACATAAATTGATTACTATTTTGAGGCGTAGAAGGTGTGCGATCATCTCTCAAAAAGGCCTGATTGTATATTGGTTGAGATATGTGTAAAAATGTGGAGTTTGGACTTTAATAAATACTCATGCGATTTTAGTAAAGTGTCGCTTGACAACTTATTCTACCACTTTTGGTCATTTAATTGGTTTCTGAGCAAATTTCCAATTTTAAATTTTCTTTTTAAATCACCGTTCTTCACCAATCGTTAGTTCTCTGACTAGTTCACCGATTCTGATCTTTTGCCAAATTTTGATCATCCAATCAACTTTTTAAGTAAGTTGATTTCCTGATCAATTTAATGATTATACCTAGTGGATCAAATATACAAGTTATCGATTTCTATACGTCAAACTTCAAGTAGTTGATTTCCAAGAAATCAAATTCTAACAAAAGTTGCCATTTCAACCAAAATGATCTAATTTTTAAGTTGTCGATTTGTGGACTAACACGTCAATTTCAATGTTGTCGGTTCCTAATTTTTTTCATTTTCCTAAAATTATCCATTATATCTCTTTTATAAATAAACTGATGAAAACAATTTTCATTATCCAAGAAAATATTTATACATCAATTGATATCGATAATGAAAGTGTTTTTTATCGACTAATATTTTCAAGGGATTCAAATATTTTTCTTAGAAATTTCATTTTTCCATATCATTCATTTTTCAAAAGACAAACAAAACCTAACTTAGAAGCCTAAAACCATGAACTTTAACTACGCATTATAGAACTAGAAACTTGTAGAGTCTTGCCTTTTCTGGATGAACTGACCACAACTTCAACGAAGTTTAACCATTTTTATTTTTTTTTTGCCATTGAAGCTTTCATTTGCTTAAAACTTGATCATCCTTCAGACTACTTATCCAAATTGGACAAAAAATGAAGAAGACTGAAAAAAAGGAGAGTTATCATTTGATAATGATATATAAACAGCCAAATGTCCATCGTTCAAAACATTTAGAGAGGGAAAGCACGACTGGAAACGGGAGGAAAATCATTCATGAAAACAATCGACAACCAATCAACAGATAATTATCGAGCATCAGCCATTAGGAGAAATACCTAAAAATGGAAGAAAATACACAGGCAACGGGAGGGTTCAATTGTAGCTTTAGATGGCATAATAAGTCTGAATTATGGTGAGGATGAAGAGGAGGATGGCAGCGAAGAGAGATAATGAAGACCAAGGACTCTTGAAGTACTTGCGTTTGAGATTAGCTCTTTCCTGGTTCCACCATTTCTTACAGTAATTACTGATTTTTTTGTGCACGGCGTCAAGGTTGCTGTTGGATGCGACCGGCACCTCCTTGCACAGAGAGTTGAATAGCTTGGCGACCGCCTTGTTGCTCCCGATGGCATTCTGGATGATGCCTTCGGCGTGGAGCAGCGCGACGTCCTTCTCATCGTTGATGATGTTGTCCATGAAGGTGACGTAGGCTGTGACCTCGTTCCCAGCCCCAATGTGCAAGCGCTCGAAAGTCATGAGGTTGAGGAACATGGATTCGGTGGTGTCATCCACCTTGATACGGGGGAGCTCCAGGGCCCCTTTGGTAAAGGAGATGTCATTAAGACCGTCGGTCTCGCTCTTCGTGAACCGGATCCCGGTCTCGTTGAGTTCAGTGGCCGACCGGATTATCTCCACCTCCTTGGGGTCCCCATTTTCCTTCTTCTGCTGGTCCTTGTTGGGGCCGATCTCCGCCAGCAAACCCTTCCTGAAGACGTCCACGACATGCAGGCATCTGCCCATCCCCGTGCTTTTCGTGCTCAAGGAGCAGAAATTGAGGATGAGATTGTTGATGCCACACTGTACCTGCGTTGGAGTGAAGTCAGTGCATTGAATACAAGATTGTCATTGTGCTGATACGACTAGCTTGGCAGAAAAAAGAGAGAAAAAAAAAACAAAAGAAGTCTTCCATGGAGATGATTATTAGAAAAGATTTGCTAAAAATTTACTTTCCTTACGCTATTATCATTAGTTAGGATTTATTAGTTTTGGCATATCTCGTATAATTAGTTAAGTGACGTTTGATAGAGTTTCCCTTTTCATTCTCTGTTAAGCAATGTCTTGTAAAATTATTTGTAATGCATCCGACATTTTTGAAGCATTAGATTTGATGGATTCCACGTGAGGTTTAGGTGAGATCATCAAGATGTCCTGTTAGTGAACATAGTACGGCGGTTTGCATGCATGCAATAACCTCTCTAACGATAGAGCTATATATGCCATCTCCCGCGGCGGCAACCAGCTCACGGAGCACTAGCATCGGCAGCTGATTCTCCAGTAGCAGCATATCCCGCCTTATGAAAGGCTTTATGAATCTCAGCCTGTCTTTGCTGAAGATGGGATCGTTGGGCGCATAGTCATTGCTCATCATTGTCGTGGCCCTCATGATCTCGAGCATGAAGCAGCCGTCCGTGATCATCATGTCCAGGAACTTGCTCCTTCCGTCCTCTTTCCACTTTGGGTCTAGCATGTCGTAGCTCTCCTCGAGGTCCCGCGCTACCTTACTCAAGGCGTGACGGAAGTAAGCGAGGGGCTTTCCGGACCGCTCGAGGAAGTGGTGGAGCACGCGGTCCTTGTGTTCCTCCATTTGGCAGAGATCGACCTCGCCGTGGTAGTAGGGGCCGAACGAGACAACCTGCGGCTGGTAGGCCTCGGGTTTGAGTTTGGTGATGAAGGCGGGGATCCTGTAGATGGACGGATACTTCCAATCCCATTGCTCGTCGCAGGGCATAGCCAGGCGAGTTTCGTAAATGTCTGTTCTGGGTGAGAGGAGAGGAGAATTCATGGCGAGAGAGAGAAGGAGAGGGTAAGGGAAGAGGGTATGAAGTTTGGGGTTGGTCTCTTCAATTTGAAGAGGTATTACTAGACAGGATGTGTATATATAAGACATTTTCTGCACATGAGGTAAAGACTAAATCTATTTGAGCATGTCCATGTGAGCCGTTACAAATGAATTGCATGCACGTGAAGCACGAGGTCTCCCGACCGTCTCTGAATCTCACGGGTGTCTGCCTAAATTTATAAGGCTCGTTTGAATTGACTACATGTAAATGCCAATAGAGGCATGAACTTCCCATAATTTGATATTTCATGTGACACTTTGGTCATAATTTTTTTTTGGGTACCTTGTTCATGGGATAATTATCCCAAAAGTCATAAACCTATTGCATTTTTTTTTATTTCAATTTAGTCTTCAATTTAGTTCTAACATTTTGGAACTTTGTCAATTTTGAAACTTTACCAATTCAGTCCTTCTAGCGACTTTATTTCAGAAAATGCCTACATGGATGTCCAGCCACGTAAGATAGACAGTACTAACTAGACATCCACATAGGTATTTTTCAAGACAAAGTCATCGGAATGACTGAATTGACAAGGTTTCAAAATGTTTTAGGATTGATTTGGCAAAAATATAATAGGTTTAGGACTTTTTGGATAATTTTCCCTACATTTGAGATATGCCAAATTGCTTGCTTATTTTTATTGCTTGACGCCGTTCTTCGGTAGGTGCGTGGTTGCGCTTGAGGTCGTTTTTTCATCCTAGGGTTCTCTTTCATTAACTGATTGAAGGCTCAACCTGAAGGACAAAATCAAAAATACTAATTAATTGTTGTTCACTACTTTCGCTCGTTGACTTCGTCTGGACCAGAAAATTCTCCTCAGAGCAATATGCTTCCTTGAATCATTGAAGAGCCCAAGTTAAGCCTTCTTCCAAGGATCGATTGCAAACTTAACTGGATTGTAAAGAGAAAAGGTGGTTTAGAGAGTGATTTTTATTATTTAAGGCTCCGTTCATTTCACGGAAAATATTCTTTTGAAAAATATTTTTCCGGAAATTGTGGTGTTCGGGGGACGGAAAATAATATAGTCAAGGAAAATATTTTCCACCAATGGAAGAAATATCTTCAAAAGTGGGGAAAACGTTTTCCGTTTTTTTTAAGTGGAAAACATTTTCCCTTTTCTTTGCTTACCTTTAAATATCGTAGCCTCTAACAGTATCCCTCGACCTTGCTCAAGGCCGGTGAGTCGGCGACCTTTGACAGATAAACACCGAAAAATATTATTATTTTTTTGGAAAATATTTTCTAGATTGTTGTATTTTTCGTGAAATGAACAGAGCCTGTTGGATGGATACAAATGAGAGGAGTGTGACTCACGTGGTGATTGCCCCATTATTTTATAGTACCAAACAAATTGATGTTAGTTAGAAAGGACTCCACAAGCCTGTCTCAATATGCTATTGATTACCCCAACTTCCCTAGCTGGCGGCTTTTATTGAACTTTAAATTGGGTTGGGCCACATTTCGGTCTGTTATAAAATTTTTATCTTCGATCTATCATCTCTTTCCTATCTACTTCTAAAGGAGATTGATGAGGTTTTAAGTTCAAATTCTACAATTAATAAGATATATTCGGAGATAATGAAATATGACAGTTTTTTTTTAATTATTCTCAAAGCAGCTTTTCCTCCATTTTCTATTCATTCAACTAATCTCTCTCTCTCTCCACTATACTTTTTATGTTCTTTCTCCTAACTTTTTATTCTCACATATAAAAGGTTAATAGAAGTACTAACTTGAAAGATCGCTTCGAAATTGTGCACAGTCCAAAGTATGATAGAACATCTGCACTACACTCAACCTAGAATGATATGTCTCTTGTTCATACTTTACATTACAATGGCCTCTATCTATAATATCGATGAAATAAAGAGGTTATGGAACGGTTCCATTGGAATAATGAGAAAAATCAACTTCTAAAGTGTCCCCATTCAATCGAACAGGATTTTCGCATATCAAACTTTATAAGTTCCTGTAATTTCATCCAGAACGATATTATTTCGCACACGATGATTAGATCGGATCAGCGGGAACGTCAGTCGCTCCTCTAGGAAGGCTCTGCCGTTTTTACCATTCTGAGGAGCAATTCAGTCGCAATCATACGGGAGATGTGGTGCCTCTTCGGTAGTCGGCGGACTACAAAGCCTTTAATTCCCTGACATGCATGTTAACTTTTCCAACTACTGAAAATTGACTTCGTGGGTGATTTCAATAACAAGCTCTTGTCTACTATTTGTTGTCAGATATCATGCTTCCATTTCCTCGGGGCTTACTTTTTGAGGAATTTTATGGTTGATAGCTGGATGATGTTCCTGATAATGAAATTCGAGGTCGGATTTTGGTTTAGAGGAGATGATAATCCCATAATATTTTAAAAGACGTTGACCGCAAGTATTGGAAATTCAATGTGTCATGAAATTTGAGATGAAAGTTTTTTGTATAAAGATTATGACAATCTAGTGATCGACTGAAAGTTCTAGCACTCAAGCGAACGTTATCTGAAAGCCATGGCACTCAATTAATAGGAAAAAAAAAAGTTACGGTAGTCAAGTGAATGTTATATGAAAATTATGATGCTTATGGTGTCCTTATCCCAAAATGATAAATCAAGTCGTGGTTGGTTTGGCTTGGGAGAGCCTATTACAAAGCGTAAATATACCGCAGCTCAAAAGAATTATATATGTGCCTGCCTAGCAGGCTAGCAATTGATTAAAACCTTTGGGATTCACTTCGGGAGAGCCACAATAAGGAGTTTTCATAATTTGAAATGAGCCAAATAATTTCAAAAGAGGTAACATATATTTTTCTTGTAGTGTTTCTCTTGGCGTTTCAACATTGATACATGCTTCAGCTGTATAGATCACCGTTTAAGACGTTGAGGGAAGTATCGTACGCGGTAGAGCATTCACGTCATTTCACAAGGGTTGGATTAACCTGCCTATACGTGCCTCTCTGTTACCCCTTCAAATTCATATCCGGTAACGACTAATTTAGTCTTTTTACGAATACAGTTTTTCCAATTCCGCTCCTCAAATTTCTTATTGCTGTTAATTCCTTTTATGATTAATTTACACAATTAAATCTTTGGTTAAAAGGAAAAAACAGACTCTTTTCATTGAAATATACTTGTCCATGCAGATTTAGTATTAAAATATCTGTATGTCATCACAAAAACATTTACCCATCATGGGTAGGCCAACTGATTAGGACAAACTTGGATTTCGTTGAGATCTTGGGTTCGATTTTCCAGAGAAGCGCCTATGATTTAAGTGGGAGACCATTGCGATGAGTTGCTGTGCTAGTCTCCCCCGAGGAATAGTCGAGGTGTGCGTAAGCTAATCCAGACATCTCGATTACCAAAAAAAAAGAAACTAAGTGAGAGAGAGAGCATGCACATCCGAAAATTCCTACATCAATCAATAATATGTAGGAAAAGAAGACAGTAAATGTCAAATACGAAGTATATTAGTTGGATTAAAAATGTCGTGGTGCGCTGAACATTCAAAATATATCTTTCTGTGAGCATGGGTTTTGGAAAGTGATTCCATTAGTACGAAATTAATAAAAAATTGTGTGTATGTTGATTATATAGAGTTGCGATCAAATTCTTTTTGCCGTAATAATCATTATCGGGGACTGATACGCTCTGAGATTACGTAGTGGATAAGTGGGAGGTTATAATTTATTAACTTGAGATTATCTCGACAATTGGTGATTGTGGTGGAATGTTTCAGTGGGTTCAAATTATTCCTTGGCTTACCGGTGTTTAAAATGGGCACCAATTGCTTTGTTTATATACTGAAATACTATATATCTTAGTAACCTATACACTACAAAAAAATTTTTTATTTAGCTACGGATTTAGCGATGGATTAAATTTGACTAAATCCGTCGCTAAATGATTTAGCTATGGATTTAGAGACAAACTTTTTTCCATTGCTAAACGGCGTAGCAAACTTAAGCAAAGGAATTTTTTACCATTCGTCACTAATTAGCTCTGATCTGGGCCGTCGCTAGCGACGGATGATATCCGTCACTAGATTTTTGTCGCTATAATCCGTCACTAATTTAGCAACAACTTATATCCTTCGCTAAAGTTTGTCGCTAATTTAGCGACGAATGTATTCAGTCAATAAAGTTCATCGCTAGTTTAGCGACCGAATATATCCATCGCTAAATTCGTGGCTAACCGCTAGTTTGAGATGAAAATTTCTCGTCACTAAATTCGATGTTAATTTGCGATGACTAATTTTTCGTTGCTAAGATCATTGCCGATTCATCGCTAAATTTTTTGCGTCGCCAAATTATCGTCTTTCCATCCCATTTCGTAATTTTCATTGAAATTACACGCTAATTTGCAACTGAAATTTTTTTATTGTTACTATGAACATTGTTTTCGGAATGAATGTATCGACAAATTTTAATTAATTTTTGAGCGACGATATTGGAAAAGGGCCAATTGTTTAGTTCATGTTCTTCACTAATTTGGAAATGACCAATTTTTATTTCTTTCTACTTGCTTTTGACACGACGAATAAACAAATACACTAAACATAATATATATTCTGAATCTTGAAATAAACAAGTGCATTGATTTTTTTTTCACAGTAAAATGTTATCCCATTATTCTATTTTACGCGTACTCATACACTTAAAGACACAAGAAACTTCATCCAACATCTGATTACTCAACAACACTATGAAACATGATACACACTTTTAGCATTGGGAGGACGAATGTAAGGGCACGTGACATCAAACAGAAAGCCTATAATAGCAAATATCATTCCTATCAAGTCCTAATACCGGTAAATTGTAGAGTTACGGGATGTGAACTTGCTCATGGTAAGTCATTTGCTTCAGCAAGTAAAAACACACATATACCCACGACGACACATTAACTCACTGAAATAATGATGACCTTTTTTGCAACAACTCCATTCCTTCATCCCATCATGAACTCATGAAATGTGAGCAACACGCCAAGCTCCATCTCTGTTTCTAGCTCTTTTCTCTTCCCTTTCAGCTTTCATTTCTACATCTATTGAGAAGAAAAGAGAAGTCAACGCATGTGGAAACTTAGCACACTTGATAATTAGAAACAAAAACAATTAACTTTGCTTTACCAATTTATGTCAAAAACCAAAACGGATAACAAAGGAACCTCATTATGATGGAGATTGATGTGTCGCATTCTCATTATCATCAGCAGCAACAACATCAATGTCATCATCATCATGCTCATCACCTATGAGATTAGTGGGAGGAACAAGAGGAACCTCATTATTTTCGATGTTAAGGTGTCGCAAGATGAGTTGCATATGTTGTTTGACCTCTCTCATTTTTTCGTCTTTATTTTCAAGTTGTCTTTTCATTTGTCTCATTTCTCGCTCCATCTACTCTTCATGTCGTGTCCTTCTTGAACTAGCCATATTGGAGGATGATGTTCCAGCAATCTTTGTTGTGTATACCCTTGACAATGATCCCAGCCCAATTATTTTCCCTTTGTTTATTCCACCCAATGCCTCCACCCATAATGCCATACTATTAACTAATTGTTTAAATGCGACAACACCATCACCGCCACTAGCATTACTCATGGAAAGTTCATCAAATTTGTCCTACGTTGCCAATATAAATGAAAAATAAAATAACTTCATATATATAACTACCATGAAATTGAAAGTAAAACCTTACAAACCTTAATAACTCTTGCTTAATCGCCACTCCATTTCTTATCTTTTTTTTTAAAATGTGCATTCAAATGTCGTTGTATATGTTGGTTCCCTTCCTAATTCCTTTGTCTACAAGATATAAACATAAATGAGCATATGAAAAAAATGAACTTACAACCTGCTTAATAAACTTACCATTCTTTTTTTCTACTCCCTAATATTGATAGAGCCCTTAGCATATGTAGCAAACCCTTCACTAGAACTGGAAGCTTAATTCAGCTTATTTATCTCACTTAGTTTCTTATGCTTTTTTGTTTCTCAAATTTTCTTAATTTTTATCCAATTTTCACTTGTAATATAAGCTGACTTTTTACCCGTTGTCTTCGCTTTATTCATCACATTTCGTATGTGATCACTAGCCTTTTTCTTAAAAATTTTCTTAACTTCATTCTCCTCATCTTCATCCCACCTAAACATCCGCTGCAATCAATAGAAAAAAAACTAACTTTATTTACACTGAACTTAGCTTCTGAAAAAATAAAATGAAAAAACTTACTTTGAACTAGAGGTGGCAAAATGGGTCAAAGACCCATATTTTAACTCATATTTGACAATATGAGTCATAAATGGATTAGCTTAAAAAGTTAGTTGGGTCAAAAATGGGTCACTTAATAACCTCATAGGTCTTAAATGGGTTCTAAAAGGGTCATAAATGGGTTACCTAATTAATTTTAAGTATTATTAACAAATCATTTTAAATATTATTAACAAGTCATTTTTAGACTATGAAAATTATGATATTCTAATTATTTTATTTTAAAAAAATAAAAATTTGATTATTTTTATATTTTTTTAACAATACGGGTCGGATCGGGTATGTGTCATTATATTTACACTACATGAATATGGGTCAAAACGGGTTAAATGGGTCAAATATGGTCCGACCCATATTTAACGCGACCCAAACCCGACCTGACCTACCCGTTTGACGCCCCTACTTTGAACTCATTCCACCACATTTGATGTACTTCTTTTGGAGTGCTGCTATACGTAATATATGGCCCCCACCAAAATTTATTGATTATTTTACTAAGTTGCCTCACAACATACGTCGCCTTCATGAATCTGCAAACATTTCACACAATAATTTAATTGACATCCATATATAAAACTCTAAATATGACATATACTTAAAAATATCTACTACATACATATCTCCATATGGGCATATAATGAATCGGGTGTCTTTTTCACTTGTGTTTCCCTCATCGTTCGTTAGTGATGTTGAAGAAGGTTGAACTAAAAGAGATTCAGTTTGCCTACGATAAACTTGTCCCCTAATTTGATGTATAGGGTCAAAGAAGGGGCCAATGTGTCCATGTTGTGGAGGGTCGGAGGAGGTGCCAATGTGTCCATGTTGTGAAGACGGAACATTTAGTGGTTCAAGGTTAGATGAAAGTGAGGGAAAATGAAAGGGAAGGGGACGGGGACGAGGAAGGGGAAGGAGAATGGGAAGAGGGAGGGGCTGGTCTTCCTTGTGAAACAATACAACGACCTCCACGGGTATACTGACAAGTACACAAGGTTAGACAAATATCTTAAAAAATATGAACATGCATACATAATCACATAGATCATCAAGCTTACCATTTTGGACCTAGAGAGTACTTGAGAAAATAAAACAAACATGCTATCGCTTTATGCACCTTCAATTGTAAGATGTTTCAAATATATGTACATGTAATATGTTCCACCCCAACATTAACTTCTAAATCCCCCATGCAGTTGGATACTAGGATGTAAGTGATTTATGAAAATATCACTTCATCGATCAGATGGAGTTGTAAATCTGATCACGACATCATCAATGTTCAAGTAGCACAAGCTACGGAAGGTATGCAAGAGTTCAACTGCTAACCAGAAGGAAAAGGTAACATTTGCAGAGAGGTAAGAGCTACTAAGGCTTCTTACATAAGGAAGGTAGGGTACCAATTTGCAAGAAACAAGCTGCATTTAAGGCCTATATCCAATCAGTGGTTCTCCACACTTAAAACCAAACCAGGAAAATGTCCAAGAAGACAAAAAGGAAAAGGAGAGAAACATTCAATTGACAAGTAGACTTAATTTGCATGGATAATGAAAGCAAGAATGAAAAAATCACTATCAACAAATGAAATTCTAGGGTGCGTTAAGAATAAAACCAGAAGAAGAGCATTCAAGTAGCATTCCGTAAAAGAAGAAATGCAATTCATTACAGAATAGGTCCTCATAATTTGTGGAAAACATCACAATAAGTGCCATGACATGAGTAGCAGAGAACCGCATATTCACACTAACACTAGTCAAACCACATAATAACTTCCCAACACCAAGAAGAAGCAAGTGCTTTCCTCATCCACCATACGCCTGTAACTGTTGAGACAAAGCTAAACAAATTCCCTTATTACTTGTTCAATGTGTCTGTAGAAAAACCCTACCATACCTTATTCCATGCCAACAAAAAAGAAAGCACAATTTCCAGTATTAAAGATACGTGATATGGCATTTAAACCATACAGTTGAACTTGGAGATAGTGACATGCCCAGGCATTTGAACCATGTTAGGAAATATAATGATGGTAAATGTGTCATTTACATTGATAGGGTTGCACACATATATATTGTATTGTATTCTTGTAATTCCAATATTCAAGACAATACAATATACAAACATTGACCCTCTCAAGATGGTATCAGATGATGAATTGTTAATCAACCAATTCCCAAATATAATTTTCTAAAATAGAATCAATCTCAATTTTATGGTTTTTCTTTTTCAAAAACTACTTTCTCTAGTAGAAGTTGCTTCGAAATAAGTTCAAATAAGTTCTCAAATAAGTTCAAGGATCGTTATCAATAAGATAAATATAAAAGTAATTTTCAGAAGAAGTTTCTTTCCTCATTCTTTTACTCCTTCTCAATTCATCATTTGAATTTTCAAAAAAAAAAATTATGAAGAGGTGAAGAAGAAATATGATCAATTATTAATGAAAGAATATGCTAATAAAATTATGCATTCTTTGGCAAATATTATGTTACTATCAAATACATCACTTTTTAATACGAGAAATTTATATGCAGTAAAATGTTCAAATAACCAATAAACATGAAATAATATCTTAGAGCTTATTTTCCTTTCTCAGAACTAGGAAGCATAAGGCACCTCCACACTTTCAAATATTTTAAAATTAAGACAATAGCCTTTCCAAAAATCATAAGGTGTTTTACTAATTTTCTTGGGTATTTTTATTTAGGATATGACATGCGGACAGTGTTGCTTCTCCCCTATATCATTAGGAGCTTTAGAATTAACAAGCATGGAATCCATCATTTATTTTAAAGTTCTATTTTTCCTTTTGACTCCACCATTTGATGCAAGGGAATAAGGAGGGACAGTTTCATGAATTATTCATTCTTCGTTACAAAAATCATTAAGTAAGAATTTTTTTTCCACCTCTGTCCTATTAAACACCTTTTTTTTTTCATTTCATTCAGTCAATATCCCCGCAATAAATACTTCTTGCAAATTATTGATTTCCTTCTTCGAGTCCTCATATTCATTGATTTGTTTCTTGATTTCCTTATCATTAGACATTTTCCATCGATAATAATTTTAGTGACAACCTTTTGTCTGTCAACATCTACGACAATGTACTTTGCAGTCATGGAATTCCATATTTGTTTTGCTTCCTTATTAGAAAATGTATTAATAATTGTGTGCCTACATACCTTATTAGCATGGTTGCATTGTTCTCATTGGTTATTTTTAATTGGTTCGGCCACTGTAAGTGCAAAAGCCACGCGATGCTCGTTGATAATAGAGAAAACACTTTCTTGTCACCTTTTGAAGTTGTTGCTATTAAAAACTCCAAAATTTGATGTCAAGAGACGGTTTAGTATTAGACATGTGCGACAGTGGTGGTAGGACAACTGGAGTCGTGAAGATAGAGGCATCGAAGACAGTGTCAACTTGAGAATCCATCGAGATTATTCTTGTAATTGTTGGAAAATTGGTGAAAATAAGAATTTACTTGAGATGTGCAATCACTATTCTTGAGGATAACTCCACTCCTTGGAGAACACAAATCATTACGATAGGCTTTAGTGGCTATTCTCCTAAGAAACCACAAACCTTCTTTATTCAACACAAAATGATAGAATGAACATAAAGAACGTTATTTATATAGTCCAGTAAAGAAAGAAAATGTCTTCGAAAGATTTTTTTTTAAATCAATATATATCGAAAGATTGTCTTTTGCAGTTTTATCTTTATATTAAACAAAGGCAAGCCGTTAAGAAATAGTCATAGAACCGTTGTAAATTAATGAAGGGCTTATGAAGAAACATATCATACGTTATATACTCATTATAAAACCATTACATGAGCATTAAATAGCAGTTATATGACCGTTATAAACTGTTATAAAGCCATTTTATACTAATGGCAGAAGAAAACCCTTGCAAATTAATGACGATAGAAAAACACATCACAAACTTAAATGACTTTCAATATTTGAAAACTAATGAAATATTCAACACTCTTGATAGAAATATTTCCGAGCAGACTAAGCCAAGTGGACAATTGGTTTACCCACCACTAAGATATACTTGATCTTGGGCCGGTGACCAAAAGAGCCTAAGATATATGCCCATCTTTTGAGTGGATTTGCATTAAAAATATCCTTCTCTAAGATCGTTTTATTAACGAGATGCAATCACAATCATTGATCATATGAAATAAATACGCAAACGTCATGTGAACCCACACGATCAACTATTGCAATTGATCTGATCCATATGGAATTGGCTTTGAACAAAAAAATCCTCTGGAGCAAAGCATGTCTAAAAGCTTCCAGACCTATCGATACACGAATGCATATACAATCAAGAATTTTCATATGGGGAATTCTCATCATTTTAGACAATCCAAAGAATTCCAAAGGCCGATGTTGTAGAAGGAGACTGACTTCCCCCCATGCCTATTTCTGCATCAGGTATACATATATCCAACAGTTGATCATAAAGGCTGACGTGATAATTTGAAGCTGAAAACGTTCATTACTCGCACAACTTAAGAAAGAGATTGACACTAATAGACTTTTTCAATTGACCCCTTTCACATTATTAAAAAACGATTATAAAACTTGCCAATTTATGGGCTTGTTATATGATTCTTACTCTTATTCTTAATTGGCTCATATATATATATATATATATATATTTCTAGGGGAATAAATTCTCAGGAATCGAAAATAGATAAAACATAGTATAGATATACAAGCAAACGCTTAGAATTTAAACCACATAAAGAGTCCTCTCATCTCGTGAAGCAATCATGGGAGCTGAACAGTTTTCGACATCAAAATTTGTCAATCAACAACATCCACGAAATGTATAACTTTCCCACTGAATTGATAACTCCTTTATCGGCAACTTGGTCTATAACTTTTGCATCAATATCTTCGATTTGCTTTAATTACTAACAATGGCTCATTTTCCTTCGTCGGACGGTGCATACTTATGATATAATAGAGTAATGCATATGATCAGCTCAGAAATGTAAATATAGAGGTGGAAGCCAATGGAGAAGAATGGAAAAGAGGATATGAATAAATGAGCTAGTCCATCTTTGATCTTGTACGAAACTCTTCTACGCATAAACTCATTTCTAGGAAATTGTTTTATTTTCTAATCTGTCCTTTGGCGTTGCTCTGCACCCAAGTCAGCTGCTGGTCAATACTTGACAGTAGGGGGAACTAGCTGGCTAATTTACAGAAATTTGCTTTAAAAGTCAATTTTCTTGTGGTGAAATTTTTAGATTGTGAGTATTCCATTTAATGTCACACATTTTGAGGGAAAAAATTCAGCTTGTAGTGTCGAATGCCCTCTGCCTATGGCTACAAGGGATCTACTATTATGTGAGGTGAATTTCTCTCTTTATTGATATTTAAGACGTACGGTAAAATTTGATAAATCAATTACTAGAAAGTTCACAATGAGTCCCTCATGAAATTAAGTATTAGTGTCAATACACTTGAATATCTGTGGATCCTTGAAGTTAACCAAGTTGCTCATATTTTTCAATCCACAGATTTTGGCACTAGAAAAGGTAGTTGAATCTGTGATAAATAATATGACCTGATATTGTGGCATATCATTTCTCAACCAAATGATGTTGGGTGGTGAAAAACGTGACATATGTGCTTGATTCAATTGGGCAGCCTGTGCAATTTTTATCTATCTTTATGAAATGTTGCTGGATTGACATGATAACATCTAAGTGAGGAATGGGAACTAGTACATTATAGTCTTATTTTATTCCTACAACCAAATGGACCGCTTATACTACGAACCCATAATATTCTAATTCTTTATTAGGGGATAAGAACACCACAAGAGCCCTAATTTTCATATGATGCTCAATTGAACGGCATAACTTTTTCTTTGGATCACTTGAGTGTAATAATTTGTACACACTCACTTGAGTATCATAATTTTTTTCAATTACTTGAATGTCATAACTTTATTAATAATGTTCATCACAACTGCTTTGTCATGTCAAACTTTCAGCCCTTAGACGAATGTTTTTAAAAACATTTGGCACGTAATAGTACGAATGATAACCATTCTGTTTCTGAATATAATTTTAGCATGAAATAGATTTTCTATTATTCCATGGATAAACTTCTAATAAAAAAAGTGTTTGATAAGAATACAAATTTATGTTCCTAAAATGGAAATTTGTTTGGTAGATCTTCTTAATTTTTATTCCAATAATTTACTGATCACCCACCCATCAATGATCGACGATAGGCGGTAGGGAGCAGTAGTCGGTAGTAGGTCAAGGTAGTGGCAAGGGAAAGCAATGAGAAATTTTTTTTTTTATTTCAAGAATAAAGAAGTAGAAAATTTTTACTTCTTATTTATTTTGCAAACCAATTACTGGATTAAAAATTTATTCAAAGAATAGGAAAATGAAATTATTTTACCAAACAATTTTGTATTCCAAACTTGTTCTTATGAATAGAAAAATAGATATGGGCCCAAATAAAATGGTCATCATGCATGTCCTCAATTGAAAGTTATGACATTAAAGTGATCATTTTTTAGAATTTTTTCGCTCAAGTGGTCAAAAAAAAAATATGTCTCTTAAGAGTGTCGTACAAAGTTTTGACTAGTTTGAGTGGGGTTTCTTGATGAAGAGAGATGAAAAAACAAATGTTATGAAGATGTTGGCTAGTTAGTTAACATCTGAAGTAGAGAAGTTTAGAGAAAGGGTTTCAAGGTATAACCTATGCAGGTCACTTAGTCTTGTGTCAAAAGTTTTTTTTTCTATCACTTGAACACCATATAACTTTTCATTCAATCTCTTGAATGTCATAAATTTTAAAACGTTCCCCAAAGTGCCATGCCACATTGAATTTTCAGCACTTAGGTTAATGTTTTCATAAAATTACACTTAAATTGATCAATTGAAAGTTATGACATTCAAGTGATCTTTTTTTAGACATTTTGACACTCAAGTAATCAAAAAGAAAGTTATGGTATTTGTAGCGTTCTTATCTCATTTATTAGTAATTAATTGACAATTATCTACTCTAAAGCTTACTTGAAACTAATGCCATGCATAAGTTGTCTCCTAGGCATTGTACCTTACTTGAAGGAGGAAGAATGGACCATTTCTTTCCATATAATGTGTGGTTTAAAAATTTTAATTTATGCAGGATTTATTCTGCCTTTAGACAAAGTATAAACATTTGTCACAAAAAAGAAAATTCCGCTCTTAGCATCAACTAAACTCTTCATAAAAGTGAGATGCTATTGCCTAGAACAAAAATGCATAATATTAAACTATCATTTCCTTTTAATCATAACTTGATTGAGGAGTGCAGTTCAAATTTCAATCATAATCATAGAAATATAAATGAGACAAGGACTCTCCTTTCTCACTTGCCTTTTTCTCTTTGAATTATCCTTCTATACCTCCATTTAAAATGATATAAAACCAACATTTGTAGCCCATATTCTTCTTATGTTTGTCTCTAAAGAGCTCATGAGTAAGAAGTTTATGTTAGGGTGTGGCTCATACACCCCAACAACAAGAAGATGCGAGGATCCTGCTCCTTAGAGAGTGAGTAGGACTTGAGGGGGCACCCCAACAAGGGTTGTGAGGGCAACTCCCTCATGATGTCATAGGGCTTTTATAATTTAACCACATATTTTATTAGTAATTTAACCTCATGAATAGCTATTAAGTATATTTATTATTTTTCTCTTATAACTGACAGCCATAAAAGAGAGATGTAATGTGCTAATTATAATGGAATCCTCTATTAGATGCAGCTCTAATTTAAGGATGAACCTAGATAAAAAATATTCTTTTTTTCCTTTTGCTCTCTATTTTCTTGTGTATTTGATCAATCTTAATATATGGTGTCACATCAAGGTTGGGCGTTAAAGTTTCTCGATGAGGATAGATCCAAAAAAAAAAATCAAATCTCGGGAAAATGTTCGATGGTCAATCATGGGTTAGAGTAGAGAAGTTCAGAAAAATGGCTTTTGGGACATAACTTATGTGTGTTAATCATTTGAGTACTATAAATTTTTTCCGATCCCTTGAGCATCATATAACTTTTCATTCAATCACTTTTAAGTGCTATAACTTTTTAAAAACGTTTACCACAAGTGCCATGCTACATCGAATTTACAACACATAGGTGAACGTTCTTAAAAAAAAATTGGCACTAACATTCAGGGGATCAATTTTTAGAAATTTTCACACTCAAGTGATCGAAATTCTGCAAGGGTGTGGGATAGGTTTTGTGACTAGGTCTTGAGGCCACATCAGCAATATAAGGGAACACCAAATTGATGGGCTCGTGACCCATGTCTAATGCTTAACAAGGAGCTTAAAGCCGAGAGCTTTAGTAGCTTCCTTCCTCCAAGGGAATGGGCCGAGGACCAAACCCAAAAATAAAAAGGGGTCCTTGCATCAAGAGGACTGGCCAGAGGATGCGCAGACATTTGCCGCGTTGGCCCGAGTGGAATATAAGATTGAATTCTTCAAGGAAGGAATGATTCAATTAGATTGAATTACCAGAAGTTTGTCATCCTATTAGATTAGGTTGATCTACCCAGTTTGCAAGAAAAACTGATGAAAGAAGATCAGAGTTGCGAACAGTAAAAAGCATATTCATGGCATCACTTTACATTAATGGGAAGTCCTGCATCTGAAAGACGTCGCCTCTGTTGAGCATCAGGATTCAAGAATGCGAGCCCAGCTTTCCTCGAGAATTTGAGGTTGAAGTATGTGGAGGGCGAAGCAAGCCCATTGGTATTGGTTTGCTGCTGCTGCTACTACTGCTACGGCAGTGGTGCGAGGAGTGTGCATCAGAACGGAATATAAGACATGCCCCCCACCAGCTGGAGGTTGGAAACTTGCCTTAAATTCGCTCGTAACGTTAATACTCCCCCTAAACTCTCTGTCTTTTTTTTTTTCTGTTTATTCTTTAATATTAATCAGGAATGACGACCGGCTACTTTATGATCATGTCATGGAAGAACGACGACTTAAGTTCGAACTTTTGGCCTGTCACGATAACCGTGATTTGGACTAGTTTCTCGCGCGATCGTGAATACCCGACTTCTAGATCTCGAGCCGAAAATTCGACAGGTTCTTTGCCGCGGCGATGGTGCAAGAGTGCATCGGAACATAATTCAAGACACCCACCAATTGAAAACTTGATTATGAATTCTCCCCCTCCAATCTTTGTGATTCTTTATTTCTTCTTCCTCTTATTGTGAAGAACCATAAGCCTATAAGCAACACCGAACGGTCTATGTTAATCTAAAGCAGCTTTCCACGGCCCCCGAAAACTTAAGAAACAGATGGGATTGTCCTCGGCACCCGTGCGGGCACATTGCCCACTCCACTCCTCTTTTTGTTACAGAGGAAAAAGGAAAACCTTATCCCGATTCAAGACCGCCAGTGCTCGTCCTCTTTTAGAGCCTTTGTTTTTTTAGTGGCATGCCCACTTTGGCTTATTTTAAACGAGCCCGATCATGTTTGATGTGACTCCTAAATTAGGCCGAATCTCATATGTAGATCGTTGGTTATGCCGCGACGCATTCTAAGCCAACCATATTCAAAAGAAAAAAAAGAAAATTATCACGTCCTCACGAATTATGGATGTGGAATAAAAAATATAGTGCGGTCGATTCTTTTTCGAAAGTGAGGATTGCTGATTTTTCAGGCGCAATTCGAACGTCGGCAAGCAACGATATCAATTTCGAAAAGCTATAACGTAGATTTGATGGAGATATTGGTGGAACATGAGTAAGTAAATCTTCTCTTGAAAAAGGGGAAAATAAAACGAAAAGATAAATGGGGAAGGACTCCAAGAGAATCGTAACGGCAATCAAAGCCTTTGTTTACACAGTAATAATATTTTTTATTTCTCTCTTCATCTTTGGATTCCTATCTAATGATCCAGGAGGAATGTGCGGTCGCGAGCAAAAAGATTTTCCCGGAAGCGCCCGAGTCAGGGCTCGGCCCCGAGATCTTTTCCGGACTCAAAGCGCAGTCCGTCCTTTTCTGTCGCGGGCGCGCGCAGTTAAAAAAAGAAGGAAAACGGGGGAAAGAGGCGCAGAGAAATATCTGCCCCTCCCCCCGCCAGCCTTCCACCGCCCGCTCACGTCGCGCCACGTCATCTGGTGGACCCCACCATGACTACGTACATATTGGGGGGAGAGGGAGAGAGAGAGACAGTGGGATTAGGGGGTCGTTATCGTTAATCCGGGGTGATTAGGCAAAAGATAATTAATACCGCCAGATAAGAAATATCTATTTTCTCAAAGTAACTGTTAAAAATCTCTATCTAATTATTTGGCGGGATCGCAGAATCACTTTCCCCTTAGCAACTCCATCCTTTCTCTCTCTCTCTGTCTCTCTATCTCTCTCTCCTTCCTCCTTCCTCGCCGTGCCTCGTCGTCTTCCCCTCTGTCTCTGTCTCTGTCTCTCTCCTGCTGCAGGGCGGCGAGCGGAGAACGTTACCGTGCGCCGGTCGCTATCCCTTCGAGTACCGCGAGGCGCGTGGAGGGGCATTCCTCCGCCTGTTCTCTTCCTTTCCCTTTCTTTCTTTGGATTCCGGTTCTGCTTCGGGGGCCCCTCGCGCTTCTCTCCTTTTCCTTCCCCACCTTGTCCTTCGGTTTTTTTTCTTCTTCCTTTTTTGTCTTTTCCTTCTCTTGGAGGGGAGGAAGGACCGGAGAAAGTAAGTCTCGTCGCGGATGGCCGCGCAGTTGCGCAATGCGATGGGTGCGTACGAGCGGGTGCGGACGGAGGACGCCAGTGGCGACGTCGAGAAGGCTTCTTTCGATCCCAAGGCGGGGTTCCCGCGCGCCGGCGATGGCTGCGTCGTCGGAGTAGGCGACGTCGAGGCGGCGGGGCGGGTTTCCGACTCGAGATCAGCCACTCGCCGCGGCGGCGGCGGCGGCAAGGGATCGGAGCGGCGGCAGCGGCTTGTTTCTCTGGACGTGTTTCGCGGCCTCTCCGTCGTGGTAATGTTGCTCTCCGCCTTTTTTCCATCTTGTTAGGAAAGCGACACGAGTTAGTCGTAAAGATATTGATAGAAGTATGAAACTTTTGAGGTGCCCCATAAGGCTCGTGCTCAATGTGATTTTCTGGAATCCCTGCATTTGCGTACCGGAAAGTCGCTGCCCGCTTCAACGTATTCATTGCTGTTGGGTCGATAAAATTGATATTGATGGTGGCGTCTTAGGTGTTGGGCTTATTCCTAATGCGGCATGGTCGAATCTGCACGGAAGGGGGGAGTTTGCGTACCGGAAGGTCATGGCACGTCGAGCATTACTATTATTATCCACATAATAGTGGTAGCCGAACTGTTATCCTCAGAAACATAACAAAGCTTTATCTTAGTTGTCAACAAACTGTCGGTTAATTGTCTTAAGTTCTAGTCATTGATAACGTACCTCCTAACTGTAACTTGGGGCAATGAGCAATCGATTAGGTTATGTTTTCTTCTCATGCAATTCTCCTTAGTTCTATGGCTTGATCAGCTACCAACCTCTAGATTTCTTGTGAACCTGAGAAACAGAGGAGGGAAATTATTGGAGAGGGTACTTTTAGATTTATAACATTTTTATGTTGACAATCATTTTCAGGCCAAAAACGTAAAATAAAGAAAACATTTGATGAAAAGCATCTAGACCTACACTTGGCCCCACCGCATGGACCCTGCATGGATGTCATTGCTTCTTCTTTACTTAGAGCAAAAGTCAAGGCAGAGGAAAGAATTATTTATCATTAGTTTATAAAGTTGCTTTCCGTCCTACTCCCATTGAGGGGAGAAAGGAGCTTTCTTCTTATGGCCTCAATCTGAAGATATAATAATATGGAAAAAGAACGAGTGTTCTTCCCAGTGCCACACTCTGAAGAAATATTAATGACCCTGCATACGGTTTTCCGGCAACATGGGAGGTTTTGGAATGATGCGCTGCTTTAGAGAGTCTAGACATGTTGAACTTCGATCCGAGACAGATGGGGCGAAAACTCCCACACTAATATATGAGTCAAAAGGGCATTTAACTTGGTTTTCTCAAATCTCGGAGTGCTCAGGCATAAAATCTGTCCCCGTCAGTTTTCAAATGTAGCAGAAGTGAAATAACTCCTTTTTTAAACATTTAGGGAATTGTTAGTTGGGCTAAATGAAGCCTAGTTTAGTTCTGCGGCGAATACAGTAGCTAGGATGCCTTTGCTCTTATCTGATCATTAATTGCTATCATATTGTTGAAGGCTGGGACATTGTGGCTGAACCATGGAAGTTTATATACCATATTGTCAATGTTTCTCTATGTTGAACTGTTAAATTTTTACCAATGTTATGATCTCCTGGATATTAAGTGATAAGAAAGAGATTTGTTTCATTCCCAGTATTTATGCCACTTGATCAAGTCAGATTTTTCAGGTGTCCTCCGGAGGGGGATTTTTCCTGTTGGCTGAATGATCAATAATTGGCCCATGTATTTGGGAAACTTTAATAGGAAAAGGAAAGAGGAAAATATGGTGTAAGATTTCGGCCACATGTGATATTGGAAAAAGTCAACTAACAACCGTGAATCACTCAGAGACTGTTTCCCTCTGCTTGCACATTTCTTTGATGTAGTTTTCTGGGTTCTGAAAATGACTTTTACTCTACTCGCTCTTAATTTGTTTCATGCAGCTAATGATTCTCGTGGATCATGCGGGTGGAATCTTCCCTCCAATCAACCATTCCCCATGGGATGGTTTAACTCTGGCAGATTATGTAATGCCATTTTTCCTGTTTATTGTTGGTGTCTCACTGGGACTTGTGTACAAGGTACTTGTTGCTGATGTATATATCTCTGTATTTCCAAGTACTTATTCTGCTCTAATAAGCTATGCCTTTTGAATCTCGAACCCTATATGCTAAACCCTGGAGCTCGGTGTCTCCTATGTATGTTGCCTCTTTCTCCTTGACTTCTATTGAAGAAGTTACCTTGATCAACTTAATCATCTGACAGATTTCCTTTTTTTTTTGGTAGAAAATGTCAAGCAGAACTGCTGCAACTCGGAAAGTCTTTCTTCGGGCACTTAGACTTTTGCTTTTAGGTCTTTTTCTCCAAGGTACCATACTCAGAACCTAGTTTTGGTAATATGGGACAGTCATAACATATTCTTTGCTGATTTTGTTATTTACTTGCTGAATGAGGTTTATGTCACAGTTTCTTTCAATTATGACTGGATTGTTTAATTCATCTGTGTCATACTGGGAAGTAATTCCTTCTTTCTGTCATTTCTGTACCTTAGGTGGTTATTTTCATGGTGTTGGTAGTCTTAATTATGGAGTGGACATGGAACAAATGAGATTTATGGGAATACTGCAAGTACGTGCTTTTATAAAGCTCTTCTATTAGTTGTTTTTTGTTATTAAAGTTTCACGTGCTGTCTAATTTACTTGATAACCACTTTATCATTTTCTGCCCCTCCAGAGAATAGCTATAGCATTTCTGGTAGCAGCACTATGTGAGATTTGGCTAAAGGGCAACGATGATGTTAATTCAGGATTTTCTCTGCTGAAGAAGTACCGAAGTCAATGGTATGGAAATTAGATTAATTAGAGTAACCATTCTTAAAGTTGAATGATTTTTGTTTTCAGAGGCTGGAGAGGATGGTCCCAATGTTTCCAAAACTGGAAATACTGTGAATATTAATGCTCTGCCAAGGCATGTTAGTCAAGTCATTAGGGCAAGAAGGCTGCTAGATTCCTCAGCTTGCTCTACAGGGAATTTTAGCGTTTGCCAAAAATACTAAGATAATGATAGTTAATATAGTGGTAGTAACTTAGAGGAGGTTTAAAACCACTTCCACTTGAATGGGACTTGTCTGTCTTCATCGATGGGAAGAGTTTCGCTCTGTAGTATAATTAAATAATTAAGTAACTATTGGAACATATTTCCGCCTCATTCCTGTGTCTATGAAAAAACTCTGGATATCTGACATTCTCCATGGGAAAGGCATTTGTTATTTCTAGAGTAATGAATAGCACTGTCCAGAATCATCAATTTAAAAGTCTTTCCCCTTTGTCAACTGCAGTTGCGATGATATTGTTTCAGACTGCATTATCCTTGTAGCATGTTAACTTTCATAGCTGATGCCATGTCATGTCTTCTTCCAGGGCTGTGGTACTTGTGCTGACCACTCTATATATTTCATTATTATACGGCTTGTACGTGCCTGACTGGGAGTATCATATTCCAACTGAAACCCCCTCCCTTTCACAAGAAAGAATTTTGGTGAGCTTTTTGATTCATTGCTCAATATTTCCTTGGATTGATCATGTTGGTATGATTTGTGACTGACTAGGTGCTAATATTTGTCCATTTCAAGGTGAAATGTGGAGTGCGAGGAGATACTGGACCAGCTTGTAATGCTGTTGCAATGATTGATCGTGAAGTGCTGGGAATTCAACATTTATACAGAAAGCCAACACTTGCACGGAGTAAGGTCTGTCCATCATATCTTTCTTCTTCGTCCATGGTTTTTCTTGCTTGGATTTGGGTACTTCTGATCTGATCATTCAATCTTTTTCACAGCAATGCAGTATTTATTCTCCAGAGTCTGGTCCTTTGCCTGCTAACGCCCCATCATGGTGCCAAGCCCCCTTTGATCCTGAAGGCCTTTTAAGGTGCTTTCTTGAGATTCTGCTCTTCATGCTTTCAATTCATTTCAAGAACTACTCACGAGGGAAGAGGGTAGGGCTTAGGATGGAGGAGGGGAAGATTGAAAGAAAGAGAGAAAAGAGAAGGGAGGGGGGGGGGGGGGGGGGGTTGCTATGTTACGTGCTAAATCGAAAGTGTTTCTGTCGGTAAAAGGCCAAAGATATGTATTCTTGTCTATGTGGTTTAGTGGGTGATTTAATTACACACATTGCTATGGATATATATAATGTGGTGGCCTTCTATGAGAGGACGGTAATTTGTTACGGGTTTCATGTGTTCCAACATTATTTATGCTTTATTTGCGCAGTTCTATGATGGCCGTGGTTACATGCTTGGTTGGCTTGCACTTTGGACATGTGATTGTCCATTTTAAGGTGAGAGAATTGTGTGTGGGAGAGCTTTATTTTTACCCAATGGAGATCACTTTTTTTACCTCTTTCTTCTTTTGGCATTTTGCTTTCAGGATCATGGGGATAGAACTTTCCACTGGATGATCTCATCTTCTTTTCTTGTGGCTCTAGGCCTGGCATTAGATCTTTTTGGTGATTTACTTTCCATCTTTGATTAATCATCAGAATCAACTATCGGTTATGAGGATATTTTTATTAATTTATCTATCATTTGCTTTTTCGTAACAGGCATGCATGTCAATAAGGCTCTCTACACATGCAGTTACGTGGCTATCACTGCTGGTGTGGCTGGCATTCTCTTCACCTTAATATACCTGATGGTAATGCACTGTGGATATCGTCGATCACGTATTTACTTTACAATTTATGTCCATATGTTAGGTTATAGTGTGGACAAGTCTTATGTTATGTTCTAGATATTCTTCTTGTTCCTAACGGGCTTTTTTCTCAACAGGTTGATTTCGTTGGGCTTAGGCGTTCCACCACGGTTTTGGAGTGGATTGGCAAGAACGCCTTGACTATTTATGTCCTCGCTGCAACGAATGTATTGCCCGTTTTCCTCCAGGGCTTCTTCTGGAGGCGTCCTGAGAATAACATTGTGTGTTTGCTTCTCCTTCCATTATTCTATTTCAACTAGAAAACGTTGCTCATTCATCTGACAATGTCGCTAATTCGATAACTCTTCTTATGGCAGCTGAGTTTAATCGGAATTGGAAGACGGTAGGATGCTTGACTTTGTAGTCGTTACTCTGGAAGGACACTCTCGATCCCTGAATATTTATCGAAGCAACTAGCCACATCTACTGTATTATGGTTCGTTGCAGTTCATACAGAAAACATGCGCTCTGCTCAGTGGAGTCAAGAGAACTGCAGTTTTCTCCAAATTTGTGGGCTCTCCGTACAAAATTAGCAACACGCTGTTGTTTCATTTCGATATAGGTTTTTCTAATTGCGGTCTATAACAATGAATCTCTATCATTCCTTTTATTTTGGGATGGATGTCGGAAATTTCAAAAATATTTCTTTGTCAGCTTGAAAGCACGTTTATTCTCTGTGGTTGATGATTGATTGCTCTGCCATTGGGATTTAGATGACTTTGAATTCTGAAGCCAGTGGAGATTAGAGATCACTTTGCAATCCGTGGTTGTTTTTCACTTAAAGATCTCTGCAACTAGCAAATTCAATCAAGAAAGAAAATGGTACTGATGGAAGATTTCATTTGCCTGAAACTGATCGTCCTTCGCACTACCTATCCAAAGTGGACGAAGATGAAGTCTGAAACGAGTGAATTGATAATGATGGAAAAAAAAACAGAGCACAATGTCCATCGTTCGGAAATTTAACGAGTGAAATGAACATCGTTGAAAACAGGAGGAAGATCATTCATGACAACGAGCAAATCATCGAGCGTCAACCATCAGGAGAAAAGCCAAAAAATGGAAAAAAGAACAAAAATTTGTACAGAGCCAAAGGGAGGGTTAAAGGGTTGTAGCTGACGATGGTATGTACGGTCTGGTCTTTTTTATGGTGAGCGCGAAGTGGAAGATGGCGGCAATGAGAGACGACACAGCCCAAGGATACCTGAAGTTGGTGTGGGTGAGATTTGCCCTCCACATGTTCCAGCGCCTCTCGCAGTAGTTGCTGCACCTTCCAGCGCACAGTGTTGAGGCTGCGGTCAGGTTCAGCCATCACCTCCTTGGACAGCAAGTCCGAACAGCTTGGCGACTGCCTTGTCGCTCCTGTGGGCATTCTGGATGTTTCCCTGGTCGTGGAGCAGCACGACATCCTGCTCGCTGTTGATGATGTTGTCCATGTAGAAGATGTAGGACGTGACCTCGTTCCTGGCTCCGATGATGAAGCGCTTGAAGGCCATGATGTTGAGGTAAGTGGAATCAGTACTGTCGTCCACCTCAATCACAGGGAGCCTCAGAACCCCGTGGGGCAACGGAGATGTCCTTGCAGCTGGTGGTCTTGCTCTTCTTGAACCGGATCCCGGCCTTGTCCGGCTTGGTGGCCAACTGGATTATGTCATCACCGATGAACCAATGAACTAGAGATTTGCCCACCAGTCCATTGTACCTTACCATGAGCCGATGAACCAACGAGTTCAAGAGATATGCCTATTCTTTAGCGGGATTCATCTAAAAATATCCTTGTCGATGGCGGTATCTGTGGACGAATGCAATCACGACCGTTGACAAGGTCAAATATGCATGCTGATGCCATGTGAGATCCAATTCTCTTCCTCTCTTTATTTGGATTTTGGTTCAGGTCTCGCGGGTCTCTTTTCTTGTCCTTTCAATTTCTTTTCCTTCTCTTGGAGGGAAGGGGGAGCAAGAACCCCACTTGCGGGTGGCCCCATTGTTCCACAATGCGATGGGAATGTACGAGCGAATAAAGATTAATACTTCGTTTATTTCATGGAAAATAACTTACGCGAAAATATTTTTCGCGTAGCGACACATATTCGGCCTGACTCGACTCAACTCATATTACTAAAATGCATACATACTCAATGCAACCTATGAAAACCCATTCCCATTAATTTATAGCCCATAAAAAACTCATACTTAAGATGCATATACATTTCTACCTCTCTCTTTTTCCTATATTTGCTTTGCTCTTTCCAATTTCCTATGCATTTCGATATGTTTCTTCTTAAAATTAGAAAAAAAAATTAAAGCTTAGACAGTCAAAGTAAATCTAATTTCTATTGTAGCTAACGATTATGATTATCTTCCAAAATATATCTTTCAGGAATACCCCGATTATGGTCAACACATAAACACACAGTGGCAATCTCACCGATGCATTCTCTATTGGAGCATATGGCGGCTATAATTTCAAGAAGGAATATATCAAGAAACAATCGTTCGCAAGCTCATCTCTAGTCTCTCGCCCTCCTGAACAGTCAAATCCACCATTTGAGTACTGAAAGGTCGCGGCCAATGGGAATTAAAGTGACTGTGAAGGCCATATTTGCTTTTCACTAGAATTCACTGTGGCATTCTAACACATTTGATCAAAGAAGAAAAATGGTTCAATGGAAGATTTCAGTTGCCTAAAAGTTGATCATCCTTCACGCCTCTTGCCCAAATTGGACCAACATGAAGTGGGCTGAAACAGGAGAATTATCATTTGATAGTGGTACATAAAAAAAGCCAAATGTCCAACATCCGAAACATTCAAAAAGGGATTAAGTGAACATCACTGAAAACAGGAGGAAAATCGCTCAGGACAGTAATCAACAACCGATCAAGAGATAATGGTCGAGCATCAGCCCTCCGGAGAAAAACCTGAAAACCGTGAAAATTTTATTGAACAGAGGCAGCGGGACGGTTCAATGATTGTAGCTGAGAACGGAATAAACGGTCTGGATTATGGTGAGCGCGAAGAGGAATATGGCGGCGATGAGGGACAATATAGCCCATGGATTTCTGAAGTAGGTGTGGATGAGATTAGCCCTCCACATGTTCCAGGGCTTCTTGCAGTACCTGCTGACCTTCTTGTGCACGGCGTCTAGGCTGCTGTTGGGGTCGAGTGTCACATCCTTGGACAGAGAGTTGAACAGCTTGGCCACCGCCTTGTCGCTCCCGATGGCATTCTGGATGATGCCCCGGGCGTGGAGCAGCGCGACATCCCGCTCACTGTCGATGATGTTGTCCATGAAGAAGATGTAGGAAGTGACCTCGTTCCCGGCCCCAACGTGGAATCGCTCGAACGCTATGAGGTTGAGGAACATGGACTCGGTTGTGTCGTCCACCACAATCACAGGGAGCCTCAAAACCCCCCCGGAAAAGGAGATGTCCTTGAGGCTGTCGGTCTTGCTCTTCTTTAGCTGGATCCCAGCCTCGTCGAGCTCCATGGCCGACCGGATAATGTCCTCACTGCTATCTGGCCTCCCCTTGCCCAGCTTGTGGTGGACCTTCTTCTTGGGCTCTGACAGCATGCTCTTCCTGAAGACGTCGAGGACGTGCAGGCATTTGCCCATCTTCGTGATGGGCATGCCGGGGGAGCAGAACTTGAGGATAAGCTCGTTAACGAATTCGTCGTCCTGTGCTGTTGGAGGAATGTCAGTACATTAAATCCGAGATTGTGGTCCTATCCATATTACTTGATCAAAAGGGGAAAAAATTGAAGTTTCCGAAGTGACAGATTTAATAAAGAAATTGTCAGTTAATCTTGCACAGTGCATCCAACGCGTATGGGGCGTTAAACTCGGTGGATCGGTCCATGTGAAATCATCAAAGATGTAAGGTGCACATCCGTGCAAACAAAAGCCTCTCTAGCAACGGATCGAAATATAAGAAAGTGACCTTCCCGCCATTGCTCTCTACAGCTACCAGCCGATCCAGCACTAGCCTCGGAAGCTGATTCTCCAGCATCAGCATATCCCGCCTAATGTACGGCATTATGTAGAGCTTCCCGTGGTTGCTGAAGATGGGGTCGTTGTCCGCGTAGTCGTCCACCTTCTGTGTCGCGGTCCTCAGGATCTCTAGCATGAAGCAGCCGTCTTTGATCATCAGCTCCAGGAACCGGCTCACCCTGCCCTCAGCGCCGCCCTCCTTCCACTTTGGGTCCAGTGTTTCGTAGCTATCCTCTAGGTCCCGCACCACCTCCCTCACGGAATCCAGGAAGAGCTCAAGGGGCTTCCTGGACCGCTTGAGGAAGTGGAGGAGCGCGCGGTCCTTGTGTTCCTCCATGGGGCGGAGGTGGTCCTCACCGTGGTGGTAGGGTCCGAAGGAGACTGCCTGCGGCCGGTAGGCCTTACGGTTGAGGTCGGTGACACAGGCAGGGACCTTGTAGACGCACCGCTTCTTCCATATCTGTCCCTCGTCGATGGGCATACGCTTAAGGCTATCGTTGACGTAGATGGTCCATTCGGTCCGGTTCCGGTCCGGCGGTGGTGGCAACGGAGACATGGCTCTGCCAATTTCACAGGTTCCGAAAGTGTATGCTCTGGAGCGTCTGATGTTCTCCCTCTTTTCATTCTACACTGGGAGGAGCAAGAGGAGAGGTGAATTTATGGAGATGGGGAGATGGGAAGCGTGTCGAGGGACAAAGTTGGAGATGCTCCGAGTCCCCGGTGCTTCAAGCTGAAGAGGCATTACTCGACAAGCCATGAATGTGGGGGTCACCTGTGCACCAGATGTAAAGACAAAAAGTGTCTTAAAGTGTTCCGTGGAAGACGTGGGAATCGAATCGCATGCACGCCACATCGCAAATCACGTACGAGCCTTTCGAATCCTTGGAATCTCACTGGTGTCTGTCTAAAGTGCGATTACGAATCGAGAACATGTAACTTCAACTTAGGTAACGATGTTTGCATATTCGACGTGCCACTAAAGTTAGAGTAGTATTTCTTTATGTTTCATTTGGTAATCAATTTTCTTTTACCCTAGTATGTTTAGGGTATACCTGATTTCTTGCTCGAGGTGTCATTTTCAGTGCTTGATGCCCTCCTTCAGATGGGCACGCATGACCATTTGCATCGGGCGCTTCCATTGGTTCAGTTCGGAGGAAAATTAATTCGAGGAAAAAGATAGGTTAGTACTCAAATCGAAATCGAAATACATCGAGGAAGTCGAAGTTTCTAAGTTAAACTATATATTAATGAAGTTTTTCTTTTTCCTTCTTTTGGTTTCAAATTAATGAGCCTTATAAACCGCGACCATTATTGAGCTCCAGTGGAGAAGAACTTGGATCCATTATAATCGGGAAAACTATACAGCTAATCATAAGTCTACTATACGGATATTGATTTAGTCATAAACTTTTCAATTTGTCAATTTAATCATAAACATCTATGCAAAATTCCAAAGTTGTTCTTCTGATCAATTTTCGCCGAAATAGTTGACATAATAGCCCAGTCATGCCTAGTCGTCCTATGTGGCACACCGCCACTTCAGAGATTCTAAGCGAAAATCATTCAGAAGGACTACATAAGAATTCCGAGCAAAGATTCGGATCCCAACTAACAGTATTAAAAAGATTATAACTGAATTGACATACAAATAATAGATTCGAGATCGATCAAATAATTTCCCTTATTATAAATGTTTGTGAGCTCCAACCGAGAATTACTCGGATCCAATATCGGTTTTTACATCCTAGCATGGCTTTCTAACTTCATACCCGCTTCTTGTATCATGTGTGAAGAAATTGTGTTTGAGTGAGAAATAGAAAAGAGTTGAAGATGAAGAAGATGTAGTGTATTCAAGAAGATGAAGATGAAGAAGACGAAGAGAATTCTTGAAAGGCTTCCTCTTCTTTGTATTATTGTATTTCAACTAAGAGCGTTACTAATGAGTCCGCTCTTCTGAGTTTATGTAGTACAAGCTTCAGAGAAGTTCTTGTTACAAATTTAACAAACTAAGAATAAACTAACAGCTATACAATAGACAGAGATATTTTCGTTTATCCTTTATCTTCTATCTCTATAGAACTATTATTTATACAAGAGTCAAGTTCTCGTATGCAATGATCAACGCACGAGTCAAGCCTTCGCATATAATAGTCAACTTCTCGTGCTCTGTTTTCTCTACTCCCAATATTACTCCTTTCTCTGTTCCTAGCATCATCTTTCATATTAGTGGTCTTCATCATATGATTCTTGACATCCCTCGCAAATTTGGAAGGGTTTGAGAGCCCAGACCCAATTTGAGTTTGATAGTGAAATGTGAAGGCCATGATAATGCCTTGGTAAAAATATCAGCAATCTGATTAACACTGGAAACATACCGCAGGTAAAGAGAGCCAGAGGACATTTTCTCTGGAACAAAATGGAAGTCTACTTCAATGTGTTTTGTGCGAGAATGAAGGATCGAATTAGCAGTGAGGGAAATAGCCTACTGATTATCACAAAAGAGCATTGTTGGTGAGAATAGGCTAATACCAATATCCCAAAGGAAAAAGCTTATCCAAGTTAGCTTGGCAATTGCAGAGGCAAGTGCCCGATATTCTGCCTTTGTAGATGACCTTGAAACAGTTGGTTGCTTCTTAGCAGCCCATTAAATGATATTAGAGCCAATGTATGTACAGAAGCCAGTAGTTGAACGCCTAGTTGTAGCACAACCAGCCCAATCGGCATCCGAAAAACCATAGAGATTCATGGAACTCTGAGAATGGAGAGATAGACCAAGATGCATTGTGCCTTTAACATATCGAAAGACCCTCTTCAATTTATGAAAGTCACCAAGTGTTGGTTTTTGCATGTGCTGGCACAACAAATTAGTGGCATACGCAAGATCAGGACGAGTAATTGTGAGATACTAAAGGCCACCAACAAGACTTCTATATTGAAGTGGATTACTAAGGAGACGATCATCATTCTTCATAACCACATGGCATAAGGAGAGAGAACTAGAGATAGGCTTACAATCAGCCATATCGGCTTTAGTAAGTATGTCCAGAGCATATTTAGTCTGATAGAGGAATAGATCATTGGCTGTGTGTTTAGCCTCAATGCCAAGAAAATAGTGAAGATCACCAAGGTCTTTCATTTTAAATTGAAGACTGAGAGACTTGATCAGTGTGTCAAGTAAGTGGTCAAAACTTCCAGTCAAAATGATATCATCGATATAGTGTAATAAAAGGACAATATGTGGGCCATCATGGAGAATGAAGAGAGATAGATCGGTAGTACTGCAAACTGTCTTAAAAGTTTAAGCCGTTAGGTGAAAATGTGGATATATATTTAAATAATTTCACACTCCCTCTCGTGCTTAATCTGATCTTTTTGCCAATACTAAGCGTAAAAATATTTTTTTGGGAGACAGAATAGGGGTCTGGAAAGATTTGAACTCATGGCCTCTTACTTTGATATTATGTGAAGAAATTGTGTTTGAGTGAGAAATAGAAAAGAGTTGAAGATTAAGAAGATGTAGAGTATCCAGGAAGATGAAGATGAAGAAGACAGAGAATTCCTGAAAGGCTTCCTCTTCTTTGTATTATTGTATTTCAACTGAGAGCGTTATTAATGAGTTTGCTCTTTTATGTATATGTAGTACAAGCTTCAGATGTTCTTGTTACAGATTCAACAAACTAACAATAAACTAACAGCTGTACAACAGGAAGAGATATGTCCGTTCATCCTTTATCTTCTATCTCTATAGAACTATTACTTATACAAGAGTCAAGTTCTCGTACGCAATGATCAACGCACGAGTCAAGCCTTCGTGTATAATAGTCAACTTCTTGTGCTCTGTTTTCTCTGCTCCCAATATCACTCCTTTCTCTGTTCCCAGCATCATCTTTCATATTAGTAGTCTTCATCATATGATTCTTGACATCATGCAACCCTCTCGATTCACTCTTTCGAGATAAATAACAGCACATGCATCTTAGGCCTGAAGCTCTAATTAAGAACACTGATGACACTCATGTTGGGTCCCTTTTGTCTGGGCAACGCATTCAATTTTCAATCCCAGATAATCCAGCTGCATGCAGAACAATTCCTTTCTTGCTCACAGAAAAGAGTGCCCTTTGTTTTCTCTTCCATAAACTGACTAAAGGCTGCTCGACAGCTTTTGCTCTTGGAAGAAAGAATCCTTGTGAGCATGGTGGTTCGCATAAAAGAATTTACAGCCCATTATCATGATAGCCTTCAATTATTAACTCCTTTGTTTTATCACTTATGCCAATGTTACATTAAAATGAGGTAATTTGCATGCCTACCATGCATTATAAATGGCTCTATCCACCACGCCATCCATAAAACTTAGTTTATATGGTATTTAGATGTGCCCTACAAAGAAGCCGCAGATTTTAGTAATGGACACACATTGGATATGGACCATTACATTTTCTACCTTGAAAGCCAAATTTTTAGCCTCAAAGTGATTAGCATCGGCTTAATAAGAAAGAGGAGCGGTTACGTACTAATTCACAAAAGTTTTCCTTCTTCTGATACTAAGGATACTGAAGAATTTTAGGCTTTCTACAGGGAACTTTTCCAACCACGTTAGACCAGGGTGGCAATTAATCTACACCACCACTCCCTGTTAACTGGATCATGAGTTTAATCGCCTAAAATATCCTTGTCTAGAACGGTGTCTATAAAACGAGCCTAATCACAATTGTCGATCAAATGAAGTACGTAAGCGTAGTGGACGCCATATGGAACCCACACAACCAAGGTTGCGATTGATCCAGTCCATGTGGACCTGGGCCTAGACCAAAAAACAATTGCCCTTGGAGCAAGGCACGTTTGAAAATCTCTAGGCCAATGGATAATATGAATGCTTTTCTGTGGTCAAAAGTTTGTATAGGGGGAATTTCAGATTATTTTAGATGGGACAAAAATATCAAAAGAGGTAAAGACCTTTTTATGCCTACTATGCTTCTCTTAATGTCTCAAACGATTTCGACATAGGCGTCAATTGATCCATTAATTGTTGAGATTTATTGATAAATTGAGGGAAGTACTGTAGAAGATGGCCGATTCGTATCAATTCAAAAGGACTTGATGAGCTTGCCCAAACCCGCCTCTTGATTATTTCCCCAACCCGAGCAGCCTCTATTGAATCTTATATTGGATTGGGCCACACTCCATTAGAAGCGCAAGTCACACCCTCTGAAAACTTTCAGGCCCATCTAATGGTCCATTTGATTCTGCTCCTTTTTTTTTTCTTTCTCTAAACGGTACTTGAAACAGTGTTTAAGGGCTTTACCAAATTAAACTCCCACTACTTTATAAAATTAGGTTAAGACTAATTTAGTCTATTTGCCAGCACTGTTTTCCCAATTCCTCTCTTCAAACTATTTAACGAAATCAAGTCCTCTAACATGCTTGTTTGTCTAATCTGATTGTCAATCGGAAGCATCTAATGAGCTTTAAAGAAAAACATAATATTTTTATTATTATATAGTTTTTCATGTAGATTCAATATTATAACATTAATATGTCATCATTACATCGGTTAAAGTTTGGATGACTTGAAAACTACTTTATGAGATAGAAAGAGAAAGTTTTGACATAAAATATTATTCTCTCTCTCTCCATGATAAAAGCACCTTTTAACTACCGCCTTCATCAACTTCAACTGTGGCGAAAGGGGCATCAACTGATATCGTCAACTTATAACCCTACATCTTAGTGGATTTCAAGTTGTCTAAATTAACATTGCGAAAATCTTAAAATGTCATGGGGGCAAATTTCCTACTGAAAGACCCTAAGTGACATAGCGTAATTTTTCGAAACTATATCGAATGGCCAATTGTCAATTCAGTCCTAAATCTTTTGCTACTTTGTCAATTCAGTCATAAACTCTTTTTTTATACCAAATGAGTCATAAACTTTTTTCAACTTTACTGATTGAGTCATTCTGACGGATTTTGACAGGAAAATGCCTACGTGAAGATAACGTGGCACGACGAAGCTCGCCAGTGACGACGTGGCAATGACCGGACCCTAGATTTTTTTTTTATGTTCTTTTTCTTAAAAAAAAAACTACTTGACCGGTGAGCTCTGGCGGCCAGCGGAGCTCGCCGGCCACTATAGAGGGCCAAGCCTGCAAGGGTGGGGGAGGCCATCGCCTCCCTCCCCCGTGGCCGGCAAGGGCTTGGCGAGGCTCGCCTCGCCTAGATCTGGGCGGGGCAAGCTCGCCATCCGCTCACCTTTAGACTTTAGGACCACTTATGTCAAATTTTGAATCGATTAACGGGATAACTCGATTGGCAAAATATAAAAATATTTAAAATTGAATTGATACAATTACAATATGTTTAGTAATGTTTTAGTACTTTTTCTCCAAATTTGCTGCATCTTCTTAACAAATTTTATCAATAATTATCAATAAGGAAATGTTGCGGTGGGTGATGATGACAAATAGCAGCCAAATGTCCATCACTCAAAACTTCTGAAGAGGGGAAATGAACACGACTAAAAATGAGAGGAAACTCATTCGGAGTCGTTAGTTTGGCATAGAACGAAAAAAAATCCATCGCACCACATGTTCCTGACATCTGATACCCGGCCATAATTGACTAATTTCACTCAATCACACCATAAAACCACACAGTTGGCCTAATAATTCTACTAAGGCAATAAACATGCCTAATTAAGGTTTAGGAGGTCTACTCACCTCAAATTTGTGCGCTTTAGGCGGCGACGACGAGCTTGACACAAGCCTTCAATCTCCTATCAGATAGCGTAGATGGATAGCCTAGCCTCAATGGATTTCGACAACAGCTTCAACGACTTTCTAGTAACGGTTTGGCAAGATTCCAGCGAAACTCCGACAACTCCTCTTGGCTCCAAGAAGCGAGTCAAAGCTGTGGATGACAATAACGGATGACGAAATGGGCCGACTGCACAAAAAGCCCACAAAAGACATGATTTGGCAGTTCGGATCCGGGGAAGAGGTTGAGTTGGGTTTGGGCTCGATTTTTCCTCCTCGATCCAAATTGGAGTTTGAGACCAGTTGGGTTTTGAAGAGGACTTCCACACGAGCCGATTGACACCAACATTGAGGGCTGAGGTGGTCGAAGGGAGGAGAAACAGCTCCTCGATGGCGGTCGACGGAGGTTTGGGTTTTTCCGGAAAAAGGGCAAACCAACTCGAGCCTCAATCCATCAACTTGGGCCAAATCAATCAAATTAATTACCTAATCCTCACTCATAAGACTCATACGAACCAATTGGAAGTGATGGTGGAGGATGGGTATCGCTAGATCAATGGATTAATTGAAGCTAGGGCTCGGACGCATGATTTTGGGGGAAAAAGAGCTCGATCGAATCCCAATCAAAATCAAACCAAATCAATCTAATTAAGAATCAAATCTAGGGTTTATGAGTGCCTAGGAATCGATTGGTAGCATTAGTTTGAGCCCTAGATTGAAGGATAAAGAGATATCACAAATTGAAGCTCGGGCAAGCTTATCAGAATAAAGGGAGATCTAGCCGTGGAGGGGTTTTTCAAGGTTTCTCGACGGCGTTTGAGGCAGAGTTGGCGGCAACGATTCCAACGACACCAACGAAAAGCTAAATGGAGCTCAGAGCTAGGAGAAATCGCGCTCAAAAATGGGTCTCTCGCACGGACGAAAAACAGAGGAGTTGCTATGCCTGAGAAGTGAACGAGCTCGGCGACGCCAACTGGTGCCCATCCATTGGCCGAAAACCTATTCGGCTAGGCCCTAAGGTTGCTAGGCTCGATTTCCCAGTGAATGGCCAGTCAAAATGCCAATGGTGGACCCCACGGCAACGTGCCCTCAACCCATTCGATGAAATGCCGTTGAGAGAGAATGAAGAAGGGAGGCGGCTCGCACATGGGCTTGGGCGTAGGTCATGCGCTTAGGCTGGGCCGAGTTGAACGGGCGGATGGGCCGGGTCTTACATGGGCTTGGCCCAATTTCGCCGCAAATTAACAATTTTTAATAAAAACTAATAAAATATTTAATTAAAAATATTAATTAATTAAAACAAATTCAATAAAATCCAAGAAAATTCCCAAAAATTCAGAAAAGCATTCGAAAAATAAAAATAGATATTTTTGGGCCAAAAATACATAAAATGAATTTTCAGGAACCCCAAACTAAATTTAGAAATTTCCACAGTCTTTCAAAAATTACCAAAAATTACTAGAATATCCTCGGGGTCGTTAAATCACGATCTGTGCCTAATTAATTATTTACTAAGGCTGAGAGAGGGCTGGAACGCGGCTGTTACATATATACATGTTCGGGCTAGTAGTCATAGCCACCCATTACACAGCAGTCCCACCCGGGCAGAAGACTGTTGGAACTGGGCGGCTTAGGGTTCATGCCCTTGGTCCTCTAATTGACAAGGTTCCCGGTCCGTGTCAAATGCATGCCACTGGGGTTCTCTAGACACGTAGTTAGATGGGTGTCGCTGCTATCCTAGCGGGCATTCTCTTCACTTCAATATAACTTATGGTAATGCATTGTGGTTCCTCGATCACGTACAGACTTGTCAAGATTTTACAATATGATGTCCTTGGTTTATGCTATAGTGAGGATCTCGTCCTTCTGAAGCCTTGTCTTATGTTCCACGGACTCTGGTCTTTCCTCCTGGGCTTTTTGTCAACAGGTTGATTTCGGGGAACTTAGACATGCTACTACGGTTCTGGAGTGAATAGGGAAAAACGCGTCGACAATGTCGTGCCCAATTTTCTCCAGGGCTTCTAACTGGACACGTCATGAGACTAACATTGTATATCTCCTTTCTCCATCCATTTCCCTGTTTCAACTGCAAAACATTAGGATTATTAGTCGCCGGACTATGTTGCGAAATTGATGACTCTTCTTCTGGCAGCCAAGCATAATCAAGAGTGGAAGACAATGGGAAGCTAGATATTGAGCTATGGCCACTCAGGAAGGACACCCACGATTGCTGAATATAAAATGAAGCAACAGACCTCATTTTTTAAATTGTGGTTCATTTGTAGTTTACACAGAAAATATGAGTTCTGTTCAGTAGTAAGGTTAGAGAATTGCAGTTTTCACCAATCTGTGGGCCTTTTCTCTGTACATAATTGGCAGTTCGCTGTCAGATTTTTTCAATATAATATTTTACAATGGGATCTATAAATCAGTAAACAACTTTTATTTCAAGAAGGACGTTTGAAGTTTCGAAATAATTATTTCCCAGACATGAAAGTATGTTTATTCTCTGTCCCTAATATCGATTGCTTGGCAATTGGGAGATATATAGATGACTTTGGATTTTGAAGCCAATGAGGAGTAGATATAATTTTAATGTTCCGTTCATTTCGCAGAAAATATAGCAATTCTGGAAAATATTTTCCAGTAAGTCATTTTTCAGGAAAATAACAATATTTTCTAGTGTTCGCTTGAAACTTAAAAATAGAACGAAAAATATTTTTTTGCTGTTCGGTAGAGAAAATATTTTCCAAACTTTACCACTTGGGCATGAATGGCCGGGCACAGCCTGAGCGCGACCTGAGCGCGAACTAAGCATGGGTGGAAAGAGGCGGGCGGTTGGAGCTGTTCTCAGCAGCTTGCCTCGCTTGTTCCTAGCGGCGGTGCCGGCCCCGCCAGCCACCATCCTGCACGAAAAATCCTTTGGAACGCCTAACTGTCGCCTTAGCTAGGTTGATTGGTTTACGCAAATCAACAAACACTTAATGTTCAATGGTTCGAACAGCAATGGGTTCAACTATGAAGCCAAGCATGCATTCGGACTTCAGCGAACCTAACATGCAACAATCAAGGTCGATATGAGGCCACTCATCTGCTCTCAACAGGGGAAAAAACCGGGGGGGGGGGGGGGGGAGAGGGGGCTCCGCTTGCAACACCACAAGGAGAATTTAATCTTCTTTGCCCTTCCACGAACCCACCATCCATGTCGAACACCACCCCTCTTCCCCTTGACCTCGCACACGCCGACGACGACGCCCTCTACTTCTGCAACCTCCCTTTCGCCTCCCTCGACCAACTCGACGAATCCTGGTCCGCTCTACCTCCAGCTTCGCCTCTTCACCCGGTTGGAGGAGCGGCGGCCACTGGAGTCTGTTCAGGCCTTTGCGGTGTCGGTCCCACCTCGCGAGCACTTTGGCGAAGGCTTCTCTGGGTTGCGACTTTTTCTGGTGTCACAGCAGAACCAGATCTGGAGATAGGGGAGTGCGAAGGAAGAGAAAGATAAAAGATACAAAAACAAAAAAGTTGCGCTTGGAAAATGTTTTTTTGAAAAATATTTTTTTCATTTTTAGAAAGATAGTTTTCATTGATTAGAAAATATTTTCCTTGATAAGTTATTTTCCTCTCCTCAAACATCATAATTTAAGGAAAATTTTTTTCTGTAAAAATAACGAAGCCTAAAAGTCATTTATTTTCCACTTAAATTTGCTCAAAAAGGTACCAAATAAGTCTTAACCCTATATAACAAATACTTATTCAGTTCTAAACCTTTTAATTGTGACAGTTTTGTTCAAAATATTTTTACATTTTGTCAATTGAGTACTTCTAATCAATTTTGACCAAAAATCATTAACGTGAATACTAATGATCGTACATGATACAGCTGACATTGGCATTTACATTTTTACCAGATTTTAAATTTTAGATTTTTTTTGCTTCATTTTGGCCAATAGGGCTACTCAAGCCCTATTTGAGCCTCGCCGAGCCCAAGCAAGGGTTTGAAGGCCCTTGCTCGGGGCCTTCCTGTTAGCTCTGGGTGAGATGACCCTTGCCCAGATCTAGCGAGAGCCGTGACCCTCATGCAGCCCAAATGGCATGAGCCCAAATGAAAGGATATAAAAATATGATAAAATAATAAAATTAAAATACAAAAGAAAAAATTCATAAAATTAAAATTATATTATATTAAATATATTCATTTTAGCACTAATTGTGTCATGTAAGATGGTTGACTTCCACGTCAATTGATTTCATATCAAAATTGGCAAGATAACTTAAGTGGCAAAATATGAAAAGATTTAGAATTAAATTGGTACAATTGCATATGTTTGGAATTTTTTGAGTACTTTTCCTCTAATTTTGCTGCAACTTCTTACAAATTTAATCAAGAAGAAAATGTTGCGATGGACAAACATGAAGAAGACTGTAACAAGAGAATCATCATATGACAGAACCAAATGTCCATCACTCAAAACTTCTGAAGAGGGGAAAAGAAAATGACTGAAAACAGGGGGAAAATCATTCACAATTGTTAGTTTGACATAGAACGGAAAAGGGCGAGAAAATGCAAGGTTAGTGGGCGGCTTCGCAGCAAAGCGCCATGAATTTCGCATTTCGAAGGCTTTAAGCACGAGGAATGCTTCTTCCTTAGTTTTCTACGATGCTCTCCAATGAAGATGGCCATTTTATGTTTGGTTATCCAATGACCGACATAGTACAAGAAAGTCTTCTCCAAGATATTCATGGACTCATCTTTGATCACAAACAGTAACTATTTCCCAAGCGTTTTTCTGCCACAAAATTCCCTTATCCCTCAGAGAGAGTGAGAAAGAGTATTGGAGACTATTCTTGAGAGTTTTTAACAATAACAACAATCAACAACTAATCAAGAGAGCCATTAGGAGAAAAACCAAAAAATGGAGAAGAAAAAAAATTATTGTCCAGAGACGTAAAGGGAAGGTTCATTTGTTGTAGCTGAGCACGGTATATACAGTCTGAATTAAGGTGAGCACGAAGAGGAGGACCGCACCGATGAATGATGGTGTACCCCAAGGACTCCTGAAGTAGTTGTGGATGAGATAGGCCCTCCACTTGCGCCTCTTCTTTTTGCAGTAGTCTCTGACCTTGTCGATCACGTCATGGAGGCTGCTGTCGGGGTCAAACATCACGCCCGTGGCTAGCGAGTTGAACAGCTTGGCTACCGCCTCGTCGCTCTCCATGGCATTAATAATGATGCCCCTGTTGTGGAGCAGCCCGACGCCCTGCCCCTTGTCGATAATGGTGTGCATGAAGAAGATGTAGGACGTGACTTCGTTCCCAGCCCCCACGTGGGATCGCTCAAATGCGATCAGGTTGAGGAACATGGACTCAGTGTCTTCATCCACCACGATCTCGGGGAGCTTTAGGACCCCGCCAGCAAAGGAGATGTCTTTTAGGCTATTGGTGTCGTTTTTTTGGAACCAGATCCCATGCTCATGGAGCTCAGTGGCTGGCCGGATTATCTCCTCACTTTCCTTGCTCTCCGCCTTGTCCTTCTTCTTGGGCTCCATCAGCATGCTGTTCCTGAAGACGTCTAGGACGTGCAGGCTTTTTCCCTTGCTCTCCGCCTTGTCCTTCTTCTTGGGCTCCATCAGCATGCTGTTCCTGAAGACGTCCAGGACGTGCAGGCATTTTTCCTCGCTCACGTTGGCCACGCTGCGGGAGCAGAAATCGAGGATGCGACGGTTCATGATTTTGTCCTCCTGCATTGTTGGAGCAAAGTCAATGCATTTTCTCTTCCTACTGCTGTCATATGGATTGTCCTCGCGTAAAAGGTAAAAAAGAAGAAGTTTCCGATAGTTGTCATAGATCTAATCATGAGTTGTCGATTGGTCTCAGACCTCGCATCCAACACATTTGGAGCATTATATCTGATCCATCTGAGATCGCCAAGATGTACTGTTAGATGAAGATAGTACGGCACCTTACATGCGTGCAAAACCTCTCTTATGACGGAGCAAATCTAATGAACTAACCTCCTCACCATAGCAAAAAGCAAACAGTCGATTCAAAACTAGCATTGGCAGCTGATTCTCCAGCAGCAGCATGTCCCGCCTAATGAACGGAATCACGTAGAGCTCCCCGTGTTTGCTGAAAATGGGGTCGTTGTCGTCATAGCAGTCCTGCACCTTTCGTGTCGCATACATCAGGATCTCAAGAATGAAGCAGCCATCAGTGATCATCAGCTCCAGGAACCTGTCCGCCGAGCTTTCGCCCTCCATCCACTCCCGGGGCAGCGCGTCATAGTTCGCCTTGAGGTCCCCTGCCACTTTCCTCAAGGACTCGCGGAAGGGCTTGAAGGGCTTCCCAGACCGCCTGAGGAATTCGAAGCGCACACGGCGCTTGTGGTTCTCCATGGGACGAAGATGGTCTTTGCCATGGTGGTAGGGGCCAAAGGAGACAACCTGTGGCAGGTAGGCCTTGCCATTGGGGTCAGCGACGTAGGCGGGGACTTTATAGATGGACCACCTCTTCCAGTCCTGTTACTCGGCGAAGGTCATGTGCTCGAGATCATCGTTTATGTGGACGATGCAGTCAATCGCGTGCGCCTGAGAGGTTCCGCAAGGTTTACTTGTGGGCGGTCTTACGATCCTTTTCTTTCCTACTTTAATTCCAAGGGAAGGAGGGAGAGAAATACGCCTCTTCGTCATGGGGAGAGACAATGAGACAGAGAGAGAGGGAGGGATGGGGAAAGTGTTGGGGGATAAAGATTGGTGGTGCGCAAGGCCTATGTGTCTTTAAGTCAAAGAAGCATTACGGAACCAGCCATGCACGTCTGAGTCGCATTTTGTGCACCAGGTAAAGGACACTGTGGAAACATGTCCTGTGAATAACGTGGGATGGAATTGATGGGCTCATATAATTGTGGAGAACTAATGTCAAGTGGGGCACGGGGCCCAATACATAACTTCATGTCGAGTCACGATTTTACCATAATTTGTTTTTTCATTTTTTTGATAAATATCCCAACTTTCAATCGAATTCCAATATTATTAAAAAAATTGTCTCATTAAAAATTACTAACTTTAGGTCTAGTCCTAGGTTCACTCTATACTTTTATTTGTCTTATAAAAAAAATCACCAATTTTTACGTGAATATCATTTTTCTTTGTTAACACTTCGTCCAAAATTTCACGTCCTTACTCTAATTCTTTCCTCAAATTTTAGATCGAAAAAGACGTTTGTCTTTTCTACAAAACATTCCATGTCAGCCCTAACGACGATTTCTAGGAGAAGAACACCAAAAGTGCCAAAAGTTATGTACGGCGCTCACTTTAGTACAAAAAGTTTCAAAACGCTCATTTCAGTGCCAATTTCGGAAAAACATGATCTTTTAAGTGCCAATGGCGAGAATTTCGGCCAAAAATTGACGTGACTTTTATAATTATTGATATTATTTAATGTGGTAATTGTTTGGTCAAAATAAGAATTCACATAGGAAATTGATCAAATTAGGGTTTAAACTTAAATTTTAATTAACTTAAATTAAAAAAAGAAGAAAAAAATTATAAAAAAAAGTAAATATAAGGGGGAGGAGCCATCCTCCCTATGGCCGTCGCCCCAACGTCGGTGGGCGGCAGCTGTTACCAGTAGGGTCGCCAGCCCCTCGGCGAGGGCCGACGGGGTCGCCGGCTCCTCGGCGATGGCCTAGGAACATGAATCGAGGAAATTCTTTTGACCCCCTGTGTCGTGCGTTCAAGTCTACACCCGAGCGCCTCGAGGATGAATGATGGAGCCTCGTCCGAGGAGGGCAGGTACACTTGATAAATGCTACACTGGGCTTGGTTCGGTCTCCACTTTTCAGTTAGAACTTTTTCCATCTTTATTCAGAACGGGTTGATTACTCTGTCTGAGCCTGGGTTTTGCTTCACTAGGTCGTCCTCTCTTGGTATGCCCGTGATTCAAGATCTCATCGGTTTGTGGATTCTTTGAAGATATGGTTTTTCGGGTATTCTTAAAATTGGATAAGAAATTAAGGGTTTGAGGTATTCCTGCTAGATTTGTGTTGCATGGTATTCTAATTGCATATGGATCTTCAGGAGTAACTGCGAAATGCTTCCGCTGAGTCGGCAGATCTACGAATCTTGAAGTCTTAGCTTTTGTTTATGCTATTTGAGAGGCGTTGGAGCTTCACAATCTGTCTGATAGTGTTTCCGTAGAGTTTCAATTAGTCGGTCATCTGTTCTTCTTAGAGGGATTAGGGTTTTCGTTTCATAAATGTGGAAGTAGAAAATGCGTGAGAAGTTTTGGGCAAATGAAGATGACAAGTCGGTGGTTGAGTCTGTGGTGGGTAGGGAGGCATATGAGCTTTTGATATCTTCTGGAAATGCTGCTGCTGATGTTTCGTTGCTTAGTGTGTGATGGCGAGAGCTGCTAGCCATCGCCGAGGAGCCAGAGACCCCGCCGGCCCTCGCCGAGACGCTGCCAACCCCGCCGGTAATGGTCGCCGCCCAACGGCGTTGGGGCGGTGGCCACAGGATCCTTTTTCCCCATTGTATTTCCTTTTTTTGTTTCTTATCTTTTTTGTTTTTTTTTATTTAGGATCCTTATTTTTGGGAAAGTTGAATACACTACATCGTTTTTTATGTTTATATGCTGACTGTGCCTCCGACGAGCCACATTGGACTTGAAAATTAATAAACAATAGGCCACATCGGATTTCCGATAGGTATATCGGTGTTGGCACTGAAATTTTCGATTTTTTGAAAAAGTGGAACTAAAGTGAGCGTTTTGAAACTTTTGGCACTAAAGTGAGCGCCGTACACAACTTTTGGCACTTCTAGTGTTCTTCTCCCTCTTCTTATTTATGAAATTTAGGTAATAACTAGAGTAATTAGAATTGACTTTCTTCCATTGCTCTTAGTCTTCAAGAATCTTCGATTTTGCACTCATTATTCAACAAAGAATCATCCATCTCAATCGAAGACCTCATGCTCAAATTTTTTTTCATCCCTCGATTTTTCAAAAGAAATTTTGGATAGAAAGTTAACAAGAGTAGATTTGAGACCCAAGTAAAAGTCGACAATCTTTTATAGGACCAAAAAAAAAAAATTAAGGCCGATTTGGACTAGACATAAAATTTGGGATTTATTTAAGGATAAAAATATTAGGATAAAATTAAGACATGATCTCAAGCTAGAGGTTTTTTATGGGACAAAAACAAAATTTTGAAAGAATTGAGACTAGACCTAAAGTTTGTGATTTTTAGGATATTTTGTGTTGGAGGCTAGCAATAGCAGCTTGAGGGGATGAATATGTGATTTTAATAACACTTGATAATTTAAAGCGGAAATGAAATAGTCTAGTTGAGTATTATCAAACTTGAGTAAAATTTGAATCTAAACAGCATGAGTCTGAACAATAATAATAATATGATGACATTAACCAATATGCAAATTTCAATCAACGATACTAAAAAAGCATTGATGGGTAGAGAAAATTGCACATAAAGTTTATAGTGGTTCAGTTTATAGTAAGCCTACCGTTGACACCTAAATTTTGGTCATGCAATGAATCTTTGAAAAAATAATATTTGGGAGAATATGCGCATTGATTTTATGCATTTTCCAGAAAAATTCGGTCAAGATTATGGAGATATGCGGAAGCGGGAATGAATGAAAAATTTTGATACATGAAGGAATGTACACAGTCGCAATATAAGGTAAAGAAGGAATCAATGAGAATTTTGATGGATCTTTCTTGATTACTTTGGAGCCTATAATATATTATTTTGATTTTCAATCTTTCAATACAAGGAAATCAGCATGCGAGCAAACAAACGTCTTGGTTAAAAAATATTTGGTCAAATATTTGAAAAGATTGACCGAATGCCTTTAAAAAAAATGTGGGCTATCTTCACCTATAAAAGACGTCTAGGGGTTGTTCTTTAGAGGAGGATGAAAAAATTCAGAAAAAAAGTGGGGAAGTTATTGAATTTGCTAGTGGAGATCTCTCTCTCTCTCTCTTTTAGGAATTTCATTGTTTTAGTCTCATCTTTTGCAGTGTTTTGTCAATGGTTATCTTAAAGTCTTGCCTTGTTGCCCATGATCCATTTGGTCGAGGGGCTTCCTCAGTTATTCCATTCAAAGTTTTTGCCGACTCTTGTATCGACGAACTATCGTCACGTCAGCAAATTCAGCATCAAAGTCGTTGTGTCAATCCACGAATCGTTGCCCATGACACCATGATCTGCAATTCGTGATTCGTCATCCACAATTAGTTCAAGCTTGGAAATTTTATCCAAAAATTAGGTAAAAATCTTATGGCAAGTTGACTTGAATATTTTGTGGCTTAAATCGGTAAGATTTCATGTGTAACTTGATTATTTTTAGTGACATGCATTGCCTATTGGAACTTATTTTTCAATTCGCAACCGCAAATCAATTTTTTATTCCATCTATAAGGTTTTAGATGGAATAATTAATTGTGTGAGAATCTATAAAGTTGATATTTTAATCTTTAAGACTTAAGATAAATTTATTGACTTTATTTGCGAAAATTTGTTGGTGAACTTAGATGCTGTTTCCATTTGATGAGTTTGATTGGTTTGTTGCATTTGCTTTTCTTATTAAAAAAATATCAAAAAAGATTGCATATTTAGATTAATTTGCATGATTAGATCATGGTGCATTTTCATGTCATAGCATAAGTCACTTCATATAGGTTGCATACTAGGTTTTACTTGACATTTAGATTAGGTGCATAAGTCCCATGCCATGTCATTGCATGTTAGAATAACATTTAGAAATCTAGGGTCATGTTAGATTAGAGTTCATATATTTATTAGTTTATGTAATTTCGAATTTTCGTTTATTTTAAAAAATCATTAGCATGTCATATAAATTAGCTTAATTTAGGATTGCATGCCATAAAACATATTTGGTTAGTCATATTTAGGGTTTGATTTTAAACATATGTATCGCATATTAGAATAGTTTTTGCATATAAAAAGTAAAAATACCAACAAAAAAAATTTGACTTGATTTGTTTTCCATTGAGTACTTACATTAATGTCTGCACACCTGTGTGATCACTATGCATGATAGGGAATAAAGTTAAAATCAATTCAAGCTACTTGCAATATATTTTTTTGAAAAAAGAAAAAAGAAAATGTATTCAAGTCCCCGAACTCATATCTCTAGTTTGTAGGGGTAAAGTAAAACTCCCGGTACTTTACATGGGTTTCTAATCGACCTATTGTAAATAGATTATTAGCGATTCCATTTGAAATTGATTTGCATGTTAAAAAGTGAAACCTAAGTTGCGAATCGGTATGAGCTTGGAAGAGCTCGAGCTAAGTTGAACTTTGTAATCTGTTAACCAACTCCTAGGTGGTGCACTTTCGTAAAAGTCGCGACAGCTTGACGACTTCACTGGGATTTTTTTCTCAAAGAACTCTAGTAGACTTAGGCCAATTTTCTTTTTTTCAAAAAAAAAAACTTTTTGTTTGGCAGTGAGGATTCTAGGTATGTCCTTAAAATATATGGTGAATGTTTTTGCAGGATGGTTTTTGGAATGTATGTTTAAATGCCTTGTTTGGAGTGTTGCTTGATATTAGTTGTTGTGTATGTTCTCTTTGCTTTAGAACTACACTTTTGCACACACAACCTGTCGCCGAACTTGGGCCGCACTAGGATTGCTTAGGATGGTATTAAGTTGGATATGACTTCGACTGCAAGGCTGCTTAATAGAGGTTGCCCAGCTTAATCCCAAAAACTTTCTTTCTTGATGTCGAGAGTGTTTGCCTCTACCTACGAATCTACGTCGCATCAGGACATCAATATTGACCAAGTCGGAGTTGCAAGGATTTTGATTTAGTACGTGAGGCGGGGACTAATCATTCCACCCTTGTAGCTCCATTTTGTTGCCTTCTAGAGTAAAAATCGAGCTGCACCTATCATATGCACATGTCTATGTGATTGTTTTATTTTCCTGATGAAGTAAGTTTTCTATCTCTTTTCCTTATTCAATTTACTTATTTCATTCTTTTTCATTGGTCCATGATAACTTTAGACCAGTAGTGTTATCATAATGATTTTTGAGTTAAAATTAATTATCATTAAGATCTTTTTTTTCTTTTCCCTTTTAAAAAAATCCCTTTAACAAGAAAAGATAAAAGATGCTAATTAAATTGAGTCATGGACCGAATATTCTCTTGATCATACATTTATCCTTAGTTTTGTTTTTTGTAGGTGATTACGGATCGTCCACATTTACCCATTATCACAAGAGCAAGAGCAATAATAGCAAACCAAAACGAACAAACTTGTGTTGCCATGCTTGAAATTGAGATGAAGACAGCCTTGAATGTTCTCGGAACCTCTTTAAGCAAGTTATTTCTCTAAACACAAGCATTTCCACTTTGTCTACATCCATTCAACCGAGAGTCGAGGTCGTACTGCCCAATGACTTTGCTTTGACTGAGCTAATGGATAGAGAAAAGAATGTTGATATTGGGACTTCCTTGATTGAGAATGGAGCAATCTCGACTTATAATGTTCCTCCGACCATGACTGATAAGGCTAGGGTATCTTCTGAATTGCCAAAGAATGATGAGGCTAAGCGCATTGTTAAGCTTGAGGAGTAAATTCGACAAATACAAGGATTTCAGGATTAGTTCCCATAAGGTCTTGCTCATATTGTTAGGGTCCAGGTTCCTAAGAAGTTCAAGGTGCCTAACTTTAACAAGTATGAAGGCCTTTCCTGTCCTAAGGTCCACTTGCAGTACTATACTATGAGGATGGCACCGTATGCTGATAACGTGCCACTCATGATCTATACTTTCCAAGATAGCTTAATTGGACCTGCCTTATAATGATTTCATTGTGAAAATGATTAATCTGCTCGAGATTTGGGAGGATTTATCTTATGCTTTCATCCATTAATACAAATTTAACATGGATGTGGCCCCGTCACGTGAGGATTTGATTGGCTTCGAAAAAAGAAGAACAAGACTTTCAAGGCTTATGCCACGAGATGGAGAGCAGTAGCCGCATAAATTGCTTTGAAAATGAGATGCTAGACATGTTTATAAGGACTTTGCCATTTGAGTTTCGCAATCAAGTGTTAGGGTATCGTTTTGAATCCTTGGCTGAGTTTATTCTCGTAGGAAAATGCATTGAGATCGCTTTGCGTGATGATTGGGCTATGGAGTATACTACCTTCGCGAAAAGATTTACTTCATCCGAAGTGAACGTGGCCTACTCTCAACTAACTCGTGACACTGGCATACAGCAAAGTAGAGAACGCTCATACACTTGTCGACCACAATGTATTAAGAGAAATTTCATGCCTCTGTCAGGGCCGTTATCCAAGGTTTTATCAATTCTCCTAAAGAAATGGCTACTTTCAAGTGAGCCATCTTGAAGCACAGATTTCAAGATCTCTTGGATACGAAGGCATTTTCCTTCCACACTGGTCAACCAAATGTCCAGCATAATCCCCTTCCCAACAATGTTGAAAGTGCAGATAGGCTCACCGAGTAGAGAAATGGACATACTCTACTGCAAATGAGTCTTTTGTTGCTTTATGGGATTTCTTGCTTTCTAAGATTTTAATTATTGTTTGAACTTTGATCATTAGGGTTTGAATGGTTGCATTTTTCATTTCAATAATGTAATTCATTTGATTATGTTCAATGAAATATTTCTTTATTTTGAGGGCATATTGAAGTATACCAAACTAGCTCGGTGATGATAACCAACAATTGAAAAAAAAATCATCCAAGAAGAATTATGAGGGCTGGGTTTCGTCATTCTTCCTCATTCCAAAAAATTAAAAAAAAATTAAAAAAAAGGTGCATGTTGGATAAACCGTGTTTGTTTTTCTAACCCATTTACTTCATGTGTCAGAGCCTAACTCTTCTTATCCGATCGAGAGTTGACACTTTCAAAGGAAAATAATTTGCAAAAGTTAACATGAAAAATTATGGAGCACTTTCCAATCTAGCGAATACAGCGCATCGATGGGTGATGGAAATTCCTCCAAACTTATATTGCATTTATTTAGAGCCATATTTATGCACGTTCCTCTGGTGCATGGGCAAGAACAAAAATACAGTATCAAAGATTGAGTTCATACACAAAGGTAGCCAATGGACTCTCATTTCCAACAAATTTCTTTTGAATTTCATATCATATTCATACTATTTGGGTGAGATGAATTGTTTGTACTCAAAATACTCATATTTGCTAAAAAAATTTGCATGGTGATTTTACTTGTTTCATTCATCATTCACATTGAGGATTGCCAAGATAAAACAAATTGATAAATCATGTAGAATTAATTGAGAATGCTAAATGAGATGTATCAGAATGACAAAAGGCAAACATTATCCATACATAGTCCCATATTTTTACACTTGTGAGATGAACGTTCAAAGTTCCATGTCCGTAAGGTAAATGGTTCTCTTGTGAAAAATACAATTATTGAAATGATGAGAGACATTTTTTCTCTATCCCAAACACTACATGAAATCCATTGATTACCTATTTTGAGCCTAAACACTTGTAAAGTTTCTTTTCATACTATCCCTATCAAGAACCACCCTACATCGAGACAAACTGGATGTACATTTGCATCATCGGAGTTAAAAAAAAATGGATAGATCAAACGATAAATCAAGTGCCTTAGAAATGATGAAGAGCATTCATTTCTCTATCTTAAGTACTTTCCACTTTGAGCCTGTAATTTCATTTCATTAAACCCACATTGGTGATCATCTTTTACATTGGGGCATGAAAAAAAGTAAACCTGGTAAAAGCAAGGTCAATGCCCGAATACGAATTCAAAAAAAAAGTAAAAGAATCTATGAGCATGAAAAAGCAATATGCTTGGTAAAAACAAGGCCGATCCCCATAGAAGTTAGAGCCAAAGGCTCAAGTTTGTAAAAGTTATCTCTCAATGTGTTTGGATTTTCTCAAAAATGCTAAATGAAGCAATGTTGTGAATAATTTCCAGTGGATTTAATATCATATATCATCCCCAATGAAGCAAAGCCAGAAGCTCGAAAGCTGAACTTGAAAACAATCCCTAGTGAAAGAAATCTGGTGACAATTTTGAGATAATCACCAACTCTTCACCTCATACAAGCTTTTTAAGCCTAACAATCTAATCGTTTCTCACCTTTGAATCAAGTATACATCACATCTTTTTGAAAGTCTCTTCTGATTATGGCACTTGAATTAACGTGAGATTATAATGTTTTAAGCTTAACTCGAAAGAGTGCAGGCAAGATTATTTTTATCTTTTTTGTAGGGTTTTTAACTTGTAAACTCGGAGACATTTGTTGAAAATATTTTTCTAAGCCTTAACTCAAAGAGTCCCTTTTACTGAGCCATTGACCAAATCCACATCACATCCCTCATAAAGACATCTATAATCAGTAAAGTCATACTGTTTACGAGAGTACTTGGACTCCTATCGACATGATGATGGCAATATAGAGTGACTCTCAAATATTCTTTATTTAATGAGAGTGAGTGAAAACTCTTTCTAACCGAAAGTATCTCATTTGTCATTCTTAAGAAATTCATGTTATGAGTGAAAATGATCTTGATTGATGATGCCAAGCATGGTGAAACATTACATATGAAAGAAAAAACTTGATTGAAATGTATGCGTTAATGAATGCATATGTTGCTTTGCTCTAATTGTGTCTGATGTATCCTTGAAAACTAAAGAGTGCTAGAGTTTGTTCTTTGAGGCCTCACATTTGTCTCAGTATTCCAGAATGCTTGATTGGAGTTTCAAGCATATTTTCCTTGAAAGTCCGGCAGGAATTTTCAAGTCAATTACATTATTGGAGTTTCAGGTATCTTTTTTGAAAGTTTGAAAGAAGTTTTCGAACCCATTTCACTTTTTATCTTGAAAGTCCGAAAGGAATTTTCAAGTCTATTACATGATTGGAGTTTTAGGTATATTTTTAGAAATTCCGAAGGGAATTTTCTATCTTATTGAAATACCTGACCGGAGTTTCAGGTGTCTTTTTAGAAAATCCAAAGGGAATTTTCTATCTTATTGAAATACTTGATTAAAGTTTCAAATATTAGCTTTTACGAAAATCCGGAGAGAATTTTTGAGTCAATCCAAACATCTGATTGTAGTTTCAGGTATCTCTGAGAAAATTCGAAAGGAATTGTCTAGATATTTGTCTAAAACAATCTTGTACCCGAAGTTTACTTCCTTAGGTGCTCAGGTAAGTAGCTATAGGTATGCTTTTTATCTCTACATTTGCATAACATTGAAAAAATGAGTGTGGATTCATTGAGGTCCCCATTTCCCAAAAAAAAAAAATCATCATATTCCATAAAAAAATTGGATTCATGGTCTTGACAAAAAAATCATCCATCACATTGCATCATCAAAATTTAGGTATCATTTTATCTCTGAATGCAACCTCTGTGAGCTCACCTTCAAAAAGGGGTAGTTGTTGGCACCTAAATTTTAGTCATGTAATGAATCTTCAAAAAAATAATCTTTGGGAGAATATGTGCATTTATTTTATGCATTTGTTAGAAAAATCCGGTCAAGATTATGGAGATATGCGGGAGTAGGAATGAATGAAAAATTTTGATACATGAAGGAATGTACAAAGCTGCAATTCAGGATAAAGAGTGAATCATTGAGAAATTTGGTGGATCTTTCTTGATTACTTTGGAGTCTGTAATATATTATTTTGGGTTCTGATCTTTCAATACAAGGAAATCAGCACGTGAGCAAATGAACGTCTTGGTTAAAAAATATTTGGTCAAATATTTGAAAAGATTGACCAAATGCCTTTCCAAAAAAAAAAAGGCGAGTTGTCTTCACCTATAAAAGATGTCTAGGGGGCGTTCTTTAGTGGAGAACGAAAAAATTCAGAAAAAAGTGGGGAAGTTATTGAATATGTTGGTGCAGAGCTCTCTCTCTCTCTCTCTCTCTCTCTCTCTCTCTCTCTCTCTTCAAGGAATTTCATTGCTTTAATCTCATCTTTTGCAGTGTTCTGTTGGTCGCTATCTTAAAGTCTTGCCTTGCTACTCACGATCCATCTAGTCGAGGGCTTCCTCAATAATTTCATTCAAATTTTTTGCCAACTTCCATGTCCGCGAATTATCGTCACGTCAGCGAACTCGGCATCTAAGTCATTGTGTCAATCCACGAGTCGTTGCCCATGACACCACGATCCACAATTTGTGTTTCGTCGTTCGCAATCGGTTTGAGCTTGGAAATTTTATCCAAAAATTAGGTTAAAATTTTTATGACAAGTTGACTTGAATATTTCGTGGCTTAAATCGATAAGACTTCATGTCTAACTTGATTGTTTTTAGTGACATGCATTACCTATTATAACTTATTTTTCAATTTGCAACCGCAAATCAATTTTTTATTCTATATATAATGCTTTATATGGAATAATTAATTGCTCGGAAATATATAAAGTTGATATTTTGATCTTTAAGGTTTAAGATAAATTTATTGACTTTAACTGCAAAAATTTGTTGGTGAACTTAGATGATATTTCCATTTGATGAGTTTGATTGGTTTGTTGCATTTTCTTTTATTATTAAAAAAATTCAAAAAAAAGATTGCATATTTAGATTATTTTGCATGATTAGATTAGGGTGCATATTAAATAAATTTCCATGTCATAGCATAAGTCACTTCATATAGGTTGCATACTAGGTTTTACTTGACATTTGGATTAGGTGCATAAGTCCCATGCCATATCATTGCACGTTAGAATAACATTTAGAAATCTAGGGTCATGTTAGATTAAAGTCATATTTTATTAGTTTATTTAATTTTGAATATTCATTTATTAGTAATAAAAAATGCCTTAATAATATCATTAGCATGTAATATAAATTTACTTAATTTAGGATTGCATGCCATAGAACATATTAGGTTAGTCATATTTAGGGTTAGATTTTAATCATATGCATCGTATATTAGAATAGTTTTTGCATATAAAAAGTAAAAATACTGAAAAAAAAATTTGACTTGATTTGTTTTCCATCGAGTACTTACATTAATGTCTAGGGGTGAGCAAAAATAGGGTGGGTAGGTTTCATATCTGGACTCTGTACTCGATCATATTATAACCAGTTCCCATTTTTTGGACCTTATACCATACCCTATCTGCATTGGACCCTGTTCCCGACCCACCCTGTTTTTCCGGTCTTGTTCTAGGGGTAACCCTGTTTATATTGGAACCTGTTTTGCAACCGCTCATCCTATACGACTTTTCATTTGTCTAAGCAAAAATCATAACATTACATATACATTAGTAACAACCATAGATCTAATATTAGTCTCATTCACAAAACATTACATGAAACTTTTCAATTGTCTAAAATGGTTAACAAATCTTTAGTGTAAACACTTCTCCAATGAAATCAACATAACTCATTCTCCAAAAGTGAAATTAGGCGAGCTAATCCATGTGGTACAAAATCTCTAATAAAAACCTAAAATTCATATATAAAGAAAAATCAACGAGAAATCATGCTCTAAATACATATGCAAAAATTATGATTTAATAAAATGTATTTACTTACAAAATCAGAAACTAAATGAAGTTTATTTTTTAATAATCGGGTTCAGGGTAGGTTCTAGACCTGGAACCTGTACCTGACCTTTTTATAACCGGTTCCCTTTTTTTGGACCTTGTACCCGATACTATTTGCATTAGACCATGTTCCCGACCCTATTTTTAGGGTATGCCAAATAGGAAATCGGGTTTATCCGGCCCGGTTGCATACCCCTATTAATCTATGTGCACCCACGTGTAGGGATTAAAGTTAAAATCAATCCAAACTGCTTGTAAAATATTTTTTTTGAAAAAACAAAAAAAAAAGGTATTCAAGTCCCCGAATTCATATCTCTAGTTCATAGGGGTAAAGGACAACTCTCGGTACTTTACATGGATTTCTGATCGACCCACCATGAATAAATTAATGGCAATTCCATTTGAAATTGATATTACATGTTAATAAGTGAAACCTAAGTTGCGAATCGGTATGAACTTGGGAGAGCTCGAGTTAAGTCAAACTTAGTAATCTGTTAGCCAAATCCTAGGTGGTGTACCTTCGCAATGGTCGCGACACCTACGTCCATTCTTCCATGTTGATAATCTACTAACTAAAGTCTACTAGATAATTGATGAGAGATTACAATCAAGTTGTGCCACTTATATCCAAGTCCTTTTATCTAAGGTTTGTTTTTTTTTTTTGTAACAGATTACTCCACCACGGGTCCCCTATGCCTAGATGGCACTGAAGGGCCGGACCCCTATACTTCAGGAGAGACTAACATATGACTCAAACACCATGTCTTCCCATTTAAGATGCTAACAACTGCAGGTTTCGAACCCTTAACCTTGGCGATAAGTAATAAGCTATTAACTAACACAGTTACACACCATTGGGTTCCTTCTATCTAAGTTGATGTTGCTTATGTCCAAATCATTAGATCTATATCTTATACCTAAGCATAAATCATAACACTGCTAATACGTCTCAAATGATTACAATTATAAGCTCATGAAAGACATATATGTCAAATCGAAGTTCTGTTGGACTTTGAAATTTTTTATTCTGGACCTATCTATACTCTTCAACACTCTAGTCTCCTTTTATACTTTTTCACTTCTAACCAAACCCTTGTTTATGGTCATCAGAATTTCCAAGAAGATTGAGTAGTCATGATAAGCTATAAATTCGCATTGATTTGATCACTCATACATGCAAATCTTCAGTTTCCATAATTAGAGTTCTTCAATTGAAGAAAGTAGCTTGCCTTTGGGATGATCGTCAATTAATATGGATGTCATGCATAAAAGAATTTGTTGCAAAACTAACCTTATAATCAACGATTAATTGTTACTTTTTTTAATAGGAAATCCGAACTAGATCACTAACTATGACGATATAAGTAATAGAGTATGTGTCTGAACATATTGATCCTGAGAGTCAGCGTATGAACATATAGTCAAAAGAAGATATTGCAATTCGATAATATCCCTCTAATAATATCCAAATTCAACATTGAGTTTGAACATATCAAATGCTTTGATGACATTCATGGAGCAGACAAATTGGCTTCCTGGTTATATCTAAGCTTTTATCTTTTGTTCCTTACAAGTATATTAGCAATCGTGGCCCTACCTCGTTGTTTACCTATTCATGGTTCCTCCAAACTTTACCAAACTCCCCATTTTTAGACTTGTTTACCTTTTACTCAGCTTGTTCTAGCTTATAGACACCTATACTCCTAATTTTTGGTTCAATATTAATGGAAAACTCGTAACCTTTCAAACGTCCTATTAAAACATCAATAGCATAATGACTTATGCATCTTTCACCTAGTTCTACTCAATAAACAAAAATGTTGATTTAATCTGGCAGCAACTAATCCCATAAACCAATCAAAAAATAAAACATCATTTTGTGGATCACTTCTCCATATCAGTTTGATTATCTTTAACTTGACTTATTACAGGCAGTTCACTACTTCTGCTCTTGGACTCACGTCCGAGCAAGAATTTCTCCCCAGAGCAAGGCTTGCTCAAAAGCTTCTAGGCGTATTAATACAAAATGCACATATGTTGTCAACAGTATGTTAACGCAAAATTTTCATGATGTTAGACAAGGCCAAAGAATATCGAAAGAGGAAAAAATCTTTTATTCCAACAATATTTTCTTGGGTCTCGATGATTCTCAATCGTTGATATAGGCCCAATCTGTACTGATTTATCATAGAGATTTATGGAGACACTGAATGGAGCACCATTTAAGATAATAGATTCATGTCATTTTGAAAAGCCTGAACTTGCCTCACCAAACCTGCTTTTCATTTATCTCAACAACCCAAGCCAGCTTGTATTGAATCTTAAATAGGGTAGGCCACTTTCGCCCCATCACAAGATTCTTCTCTTCGACCTTATAATCTCTTTACTATATCTATTTCCAAATGAGAGTGAAGAGGTCATAGTACAAATTCTACTATTAATAAGCCGTTTTCAGAGATAACAAAGTATGACACTTGACAGTTTGTATAAGTTTTTTAAAGCAACTTTCCCTCCATTTGCTTTTTCTATAGTTTTTCTCTGTTTCAAAAAAAAAAAAAAAAACCCTCCCTTTCTTCCTATCTTCCTTTTCTCTACTCTACTTCTTTATGTTCTTTCCTTCAAGTATCTTTTTTTGCACAACTGTAAAATAGCAAAGAGAGTGCAGACTTGAAATATCCCATTGAAATCGTGCGCAATATGACTTTTAGTAGAAAAGTTGCACTAAACTCGACTTAAGAAGGTATGTCTCTCATCTATATATTATATATACCGACGATAATTGGATTGGATGAACGGAAATGTCGGAATGGCTCCTCTCAGATGGCATGTCTCGCCGTATGATGGGCAATTCAGTCGCAATCATACGGGAGATGGGGAGCCCTTCGTTAGCAAGAGAGAAAAGAAAAGTTGAAAACAGTTGACCGAAGTCTTCTTTGGATTCCCCAACCTGCTTGCTCATCTTTCCAGCCTTTGAAACTTGACTCGTGGGGCATTTCGATAGCGAGAGCGAGATGATCTTGTTGTCCCCTAATTGGTTTCGTACATTGTCCTTTCATTTTTGGAGCTCATCTTTCGAAGAAATTTATGGATTACTGCTAGATGATGTTCCGACAATGACATTTAAGGTCAATTTTGCTTTGAACGAGATGATTATGCCGTAACTTTTTGAAAGTAGGACATTGGTAATAATATCAATATTTGTTGTGAATGTCTTAAGAGTTCCGATATTTGAATAACAGATTGAAAATTTGACATTCTAATAAATGCTTTTTAAAAAATCATGATATTCAAATAATCGGAAAAATTAAAATATTTAAGTGAATGAAGATTATGGCACTTATTGTCTTTATCCTGCAAATGAGAAATCAAATTGCTATTAAAGCTTGGCATTTGAACAAATCTTGATCGCTGATATAGATCAACCGAGAACTTTTTAGACACCAACTAGAACACCGGGTACGATGGCGCATTCATGTCAGACGCGCTTGTCAGACGCGCGTCTGACAAGAATTGGACAAGCTTTGTCAGACGCGCCTCTCCATTATTGAATCTTAATTTAGGGCAGGCCATTTCACTAGAAGTACCAATTTTGATGTTTTTCCTTTTTTTTTTTCCTTCTTTATCTGCATAATAAAGATGACCAAAAACAGTGCTCAAAGAGATTTAAACCCAACTCTTTCTACTTTATGACAAAAAACAAGATCACTCAACTTTCTAAAATCATATTAGGTTATAAGTAATTTAGTCCTTGTTACTAATATAGTCTTTTCCCTAACTTGCTTTCTAAACTCAACTCCCTTTACTTTTTATTGTGATCAAGACCTTTTATGTGCTTCATTTGTATAACAAATCTATGAATCACCAGCGTCTGATTAACCTAAGGAAAAAATTGAATCTTTCATTTTGCCATTTGGACACCGATCTTCAAAATGGCAATAGTCTTTCATAGTCTTCAATCATCTTTATAACTCAAATTATCTTAGGGCAAAATCCTCCTCGTCACTAAAGATGGAGGCCAACTAAAACAATGCACGGCTTTAGTTTCTCAGTAATGGCAACCTTAATGCAGCGGCATCCTCGTTACTGTCACGATCTACCCGAATCTCTCCTCTTTTCCTCTTTCCCATAACCTCTCTCCCTCTGTTTTTTTTTTTTTCTCTTGCTCTTCCTCCGCCCGGCCGGGAAACCGAGCTTTCTTCTGCCCCTCGCTGCTGCTTTCTTTTCCAGGAATCCCGAGAAGTCAGCCCAAATTCTGCTTTCTGACCACCGAGTTGACTGGGCGGGAAAGAGAAGAAAGAAGCGACCGTGTGGGCTCGGGAAGGAAATGAGCTCGCACGGGCAAGGCCCGCGCGAGTGTTGGAGGGGGGCTGGGCCGACTGGGTCCGGTCCGAGGCTTTGCTTTATTTTATTTATTTTTTTGTTTCTTCTTCTTTTTTTTCTGAAAATAAAAGAAATTTCTAATTTCTAATTAATAACAATTTTATCAAAAAATTAAGCCAAAAGTGAATTACTAGATCGAAGAAATTTAGGTATCAACAATTACTAATCATGAAGGCCAACTAAGGCTATGCACGATTTCTTTTTTTAAGTGATGACAATCTTGATTAACATACTTATTAGATTATCTGCACTAAGAATATTTTTCAATGATGATGTCCTATCATCTATAAGTTGATGAGTAAGTTGATATTTCAACTCAATTTTTTTGTCCTTTAGTGAAATATCAAATTCTTTGCAATATAAATAACACTTTGATTGTCACTGAAAAGAACATTGTTATCTTGCTTTTTATCTAAATCTTTAGAAAATTCTTCAACCAAATCATCTACTTGCTAGCCTCAAATATAGCACCACACTCTACTTAAGTGGTTCAAAGGGACAGATACTTCTAAAATCTAGACATTCGATTTATTGCAATACCACATAAGGTAAAAACGTAACCCGAGATGCTCTTTATATCGTTCAAGTCACCACCAAGATTTGCATCGACAAACCCATGTGAAGTTCAACTCCTTTTCATTGGCTTGCACTTGGGAAATGTGATTGTCCATTTTAAGGTGAGAGAATTGTGTGTCGAGAGCTTTTATATTACCCAATGGAGATAACTTTTTTTTACCTCTTTCTTCTTTTGGCATTTTGCTTTCAGGATCATGGGGATAGAACTTTCCACTGGATGATCTCATCTTCTTTTCTTGTGGCTCTAGGCCTGGCATTAGATCTTTTTGGTGATTTACTTTCAATCTTTGATTAATCATCAGAATCAACTATCAGTTATGAGGATGTTTTTATTAATTTATCTATCATTTGCTTTTTCGTAACAGGCATGCATGTCAATAAGTGTTAAATTATGTCTCGAGTTTAAATTAGGAAAATTTCGTAAAAGAGGAAATAAATTAAAGGATTTCCTTGGCCTATTAGGATTTGGTTTCGGCAAATCAAAAGAGGAAAGAAGCGCTTGCTTCTTGCATGGTCAACAAGTCAACATATCTTGCAGGAGATTTATTTCCTAAAAAACAACGTGGGGCCCATTGGAGAACAAATCAAATAAAAAGGCTAGAAGGACATCTGCAAGCACAAAAGGAAATACGTGGGTTGCTTTTATCAAGTAAGTGGGGCCCAGAAGAAGATAATAAAAAAGCAAGGGTTTTTTACTTCCTTGGATATAAAAGCAGCCGCATGCACAGAACGTAAAAATAGCCGCACAAGTATAGCCGCACGCACAGAAGAAGAAGAGACGGAGTCGCGCAAAGAATTACGAGGGCTGTCTTTCTTCACGTAAAGGTGTGCGTAGCCGCTTGGTGCTTCGTGAGTTTTATTTGTTTATCCAATTGAGTTGTTTATTGTAAATACTTGGGAATTGGGTATAATCTAGGTGCGGGAAACACGAGCGTATTGAGCGATTGTAAATCTGATTCTCCGATTATAGTGGATTTTGTTGCTGGCTCTCCCCGTGGACGTAGGTACCGATATTCGGACCGAAACACGTAAATTTCTGGTGTCCTTATTATTTCTTGTTTGCTTCTCTGGCGATTTCGCGTTGACGTAAATTGCAAGATCCTGGTTAGTATCCGCATTAATTCACAACAATAAGGTTCTCTACACATGCAGTTACGTGGCTGTCACTGCTGGTGTGGCTGGCATTCTCTTCACCTTAATATACCTGATGGTAATGCACTGTGGATTACGTCGATCACGTATTTACTTTACAATTTTATGTCCATATATTATGTTATAGTGAGGACAAGTCTTATGTTATGTTCCAGATATTCTTGTTGTTCCTAACGGGCTTTTTTCTCAACAGGTTGATTTCGTTGGGCTTAGGCGTTCCACCACGGTTTTGGAGTGGATAGGCAAGAACGCCTAGACTATTTATGTCCTCGCTGCAGCGAATGTCTTGCCCGTTTTCCTCCAGGGCTTCTTCTGGAGGCGTCCTGAGAATAACATTGTGTGTTTGCTTCTCCTTCCATTATTCTATTTCAACTAGAAAACGTTGCTCATTCATCTGACAATGTCGCTAATTTGATAACTCTTCTTATGGCAGCTGAGTTTAATCGGAATCGGAAGACGGTAGGATGCTTGATTTTGTAGTCGTTACTCTGGAAGGACACTCTCGATCCCTGAATATTTATTGAAGCAACTAGCCACATCTACTGCATTATGGTTCGTTGCAGTTCATACAGAAAACATGCGCTCTGCTCAGTGGAGTCAAGAGAACTGCAGTTTTCTCCAAATTTGTGGGCACTCTGTACATAATTAGCAACACGCTGTTGTTTCATTTCGATATAGGTTTTTGTAATTGCGGTCTATAACAATGAATCTCTATCATTCCTTTTATTTCGTGATGGATATCGGAAATTTCAAAAATATTTCTTTCTCAGCTTGAAAGCATGTTTATTCTCTGTGGTTGATGATTGATTGCTCTGCCATTGGGATTCAGATGACTTTGAATTCTGAAGCCAGCGGAGATTAGAGATCACTTTGCAATCCGTATTTGTTTTTCACTTAAAATTCTCTGCAACTAGCAAATTCTATCAAGAAAGAAAATGGTACTGATGGAAGATTTCATTTGCCTAAAACTGATCGTCCTTCGCACTACCTATCCAAAGTGGACGAAGATGAAGAATTCTGAAACGAGTGAATTGACAAAAAAACAGAGCACAATGTCCATCGTTCGGAAATTTAACGAGTGAAATGAACATCGTTGAAAACAGGAGGAAGATCATTCATGACAAGGAGCAAATCATCGAGCGTCAACCATCAGGAGAAAAGCTAAAAAATGGAAAAAAAGAAAAAAAAAATTGTACAGAGCCAAAGGGAGGGTTAATGTAGCTGACGATGGTATATACGGTGGTCTGTATCATGGTGAGCGCGAAGTGGAAGATGGCGGCAATAAGAGACGACATAGCCCAAGGATTCTGAAGTTGGTGTGGGTGAGATTTGCCCTCCACATGTTCCAGCGCCTCTCGCAGTAGTTGCTGCACCTTCCAGCGCACAGTGTTGAGGCTGCGGTCGGCTTCAGCCATCACCTCCTTGGACAGCAAGTCCGAACAGCTTGGCGACTGCCTTGTCGCTCCTCTGGGCATTCTGGATGTTGCCCTGCTCGTAGAGCACCACGACATCCTGCTCGCTGTTGATGATGTTGTCAATGTGGAAGATGTAGGACTTGACCTCGTTCCTGGCTCCGATGTGGAAGCGCTCGAAGGCCATGATGTTGAGGTAAGTGGAATCAGTAGTGTCGTCCACCTCAATCACAGGGAGCCTCAGAACCCCGTGGGGCGACAGAGACGTCCTTGCAGCTGGTGGTTTTGCTCTTCTTGAACCGGATCCTGGCCTTGTCCGGCTTGGTGGCCGACCGGATTATGTCATCACCGATGAACCAATGAACTAGAGATTTGCCCACCAGTCCATTGTACCTTACCATGAGCAGATGAACCAACGAGTTCAAGAGATATGCCTATTCTTTAGCGGGATTCATCTAAAATTATCCTTGTCGATGACGGTATCTGTGGACGAATGCAATCACGACCTTTGAAAAGGTCAAATATGCATGCTGATGCCATGTGAGATCCAATTCTCTTCCTCTCTTTATTTGGATTTTGGTTCAGGTCTCGCGGGTCTCTTTTCTTGTCCTTTCAATTTCTTTTCCTTCTCTTGGAGGGAAGGGGGAGCAAGAACTCCACTTGCGGATGGCCCCATTGTTCCACAATGCGATGGGAATGTACGAGCGGATGAAAGACTAAAGCTTCGTTTGTTTCACGGAAAATAACTTACGCGAAAATATTTTTTGAATTCTCTGGCGTTTGTTTCATAGATAATATAATAGTCAATGAATATCAATGGAAAGCACCTTCAAAATTGGAGAAATTATTTTCCCTTTTCTTGAAAATGAGAAACATTTTCCATTTTTTTTTATCTATCTTCAAATACTGCGGCCTCTAATAGCGTGCCTTCACCTCGCTCGAGGCCGGTGAGCCAACAGCCTTTGACAAACGAACATCGGAAAATATTATCATTTTTCAGAAAAAATAATTTAAAATATTTTCATATTTCCATAAAACGAATGAAGCCTGAATTACAGCAATGGCGACGTCGGAAAGGCTTCTCCAGATCCTAAGATGAGGTTTTCACGTGCCAATGGTGCTCACGTCGTTGGTGGGGACTGCGTTCAGGTGGATTTTGGACTTGAGATAGGCCTAGCTGCCACGACAATGGCTAATACCATCAAATGGGTGGATTAGGTCAAAAATAGTCTTATACAAGCGTAGCGACACATATTCGGCCCGACCTGACTCAACTCATATTACTAAAATCCATAAATACTCAATGCAACCTATGAATACCCATTCCCATTAATTTATAGCCCATAAAAAACCCATACTTAAGATGCATATACATTTGTACCTCTCTTTTTTTCCTATATTTGCTTTGCTCTTTCCAATTTCCCATGCATTTCGATATATATCTTCTTAAAATTAGAAAAAAAAAACTAAAGCTTACACAGTCAAAGTAAATCTAATTTCTATTGTAGCTAACGATTATGATTATTTTCCAAATTATATCTTTCAGGAATACCCCGATTATGGTCAACACATAAACACACAGTGGCAATCTCACCGATGCATTCTTCCGGAGCATATGATTATGGCGGCTATAATTTCAAGAAGGAATATATCAAGAAACAATCGTTCGCAAGCTCATCTCTAGTCTCTCGCCCTCCTGAACAATCAAATCCACCATTTGAGTACTGAAAGGTCATGGCCAATGGGAATTATAGTGACTGTGAAGGCCATATTTGCTTTTCACTAGAATTCACTGTGGCATTTTAACAAATTTGATCAAAGAAGAAAAATGGTTCAATGGAAGATTTCAATTGCCTAAAACTTGATCATCCTTCACGCCCCTTGCCCAAATTGGACCAACATGAAGTAGGCTGAAACAGGAGAATCATCATTTGATAGTGGTACATAAAAAAAGCCAAATGTCCATCATCCGAACATTCAAACAAGGATAAGTGAACACCACTGAAAGCAGGAGGAAAATCGCTTAGAACAGTAATCAACAACCGATCAAGAGATAATGGTTGAGCATCAGCCCTCTGGAGAAAAACCTGAAAACCGTGAAAATTTTATTGAATAGAGGCAGCCGAACGGTTCACTGATTGTAGCTGAGAACAGAATAAACGGTTTGAATTATGGTGAGCGCGAAAAGGAAGATGGCGGCGATGAGGGACAATATAGCCCATGGATTCCTGAAGTAGGTATGGATGAGATTAGCCCTCCACATGTTCCAGGGTTTCTTGCAGTACCTGCTAACCTTCTTGTGCACGGCGTCGAGGCTACTATTGAGGTCGAGTGTCACATCCTTGGATAGAGAATTGAACAGCTTGGCCACAGCCTTGTCGCTCCCGATTGTTAGGATCGACGCACAATCACAATAAAGTAAAACGAGTGAAAGGGAGAGGAAATTTGAGACACGAGATTTTATCTTGGTTCACCCTTAAACTAGGGCTACATCCAGTAGAGGATTCCACTATATCAGCACCTTACCCTCTCGTTACAACTCTCAGCGCAAGGAGCAAAACTCTCCTTTCAGCGCAAGAAGCAATATTCTCCGCAAGAAGTAATATTCTGCACAAGAAGCAATATTCTGCGCAAGATGTAAAAAGAGTATATATATGGCAGTAGCTATTCATGAGCCTAAGCCCAAACTACTAATGAATAGCAATAGCTATTCACGCAGGACTCACGTACTTTCCTGTTGCAGGGGAGTATGAACCACACCCCAATATTCTCCCACTTGGTGAATACTTCCCATGCTTCTTTAGACCTAATTCAGCTGTACACCATTGATTCTTTTCTGCAATCACTGCCTTGGTAAAAAAATCTGCACTATTCACCTGTGTGTCAACCTTTTTCAGCATTACAACTTTTCATTTTACTTTTTCTCGAATGAAGTGATATTGAATGTCAATGTGCTTTGTTCTTGCATGAAAAGCAGCATTCTTAGCCAAGAATATAGCACTCTGACTATCACATCCAATATTCACTCTTCCTGTTGTAAAACCAAGCTCTTTACACAATCTGCTCATCCAGATTACTTCTTTAGCAACATGAGTAAGAGCCATATATTCTGCTTCAGTAGAAGATAAAGCAACTGTACTCTGTCTCTTGCTCATCCAAGACACAGCTCCACCGAATAAGGAAATAACATAACCGTTGGTCAACCTCCTGCTATTAATGTCACCTCCCCAATCAGCATCAACAAAACACTTCAATTCTAACGCTTGATGTCCCTTTGAGCTTTTCATACCTTCATAGCATAACTCAAAGTCAGACTTACCACGAAGATAACGAAGCACCCTCTTTGCAGCTATCCAATGCTCTTTTCCTGGATTAGACATATATCTACTCAATACTCCCACTGCATGCGCAATATCTGGACGAGTATATACCATGGCATACATTAAGCTCCCTACTGCACTTGCATATGGAACTGCTGCCATCTCTTATGCTTCCTCTTCAGTCTTGGGACACTGAAGCTTTGATAATTTGGAACTTGTGGACATAGGGGTGTTCACAGGTGTACAGTCTGCCATGTTGAACTTTCTCAACACACTTTCAACATATTTCTTCTGACTTAACCACAACCTCCCATTCTCACGTTCCCTCCTTATCTGCATGCCCAAGATGAAATTTGCTGGGCCTAGATCTTTCATCTCAAACTGTTTCACCAACAGTCCTTTCACGGTGCTAATCATTCTCATACTGTTCCCAACTAGCTGCATATCATCAACATATAAGGTTAAGATAACAAAATCATCATCTAACCTCTTCACATAGACACAGTGATCAGCATCACAACGAACAAAACCAAGCTTCAAGGCATATGAGTTGAACTTCTAGTACCACATTCTTCGAGATTGCTTCAGGCCATATAAAGACTTGGTCAATTTGCAAACAAAATCTTCTTTTCCTTTGACCACAAACCCATCTGGTTGCTTCATGTAAATATCCTCCTCCAAGTCACCATGAAGGAACGCTGTTTTTACATCAAGCTGCTCTACCTCTAGATTATATGCAGCAGCTATAGATAAAACAAGTCTTATGGAATTTAATTTAGCAACAGGAGAAAAAATCTCACCATAATCGACTCCTTCTATCTACGAGTACCCCTTTGCAACCAAACGAGCTTTGTATCGTTCTATATCTCCATTTGCAGTCATCTTCTTCTTGAATACACACTTTGAACCAATTGCTTTTCGATCTGCAGGTAGTTTTACTAGACTCCATGTTTTGTTCTTATCTAATGAGTCCATCTCATCTTTCATGGCTATCTCCCACTATTTGGCATCTTCCGTACTTCTTGCTTCTTTAACAGTATTTGGATCATCACCTGTAACAGTCTGAACACAATTTTCATTATTGGCAAATAAGGTATACCTCTGAGGTGGTCTAATCTATCGTGTAGACCTCCTTAAGGATGGTTCAGGTAGTGCTTCAACTTCAAATTCAGTATCATAATCTACAATATCATCCTCCACATCGGGCTCATCAGCTTCAGAATCTGAATTTTCTGCTTCAACTAGTGTAGCCTCTGTCTCTTCCTGTAAACCAACATCTAACTCAACTGTTTGTGGTTCTTCGGGAGCTTGTGAAACAATCTGATTCACCGTAGATTCTCTGAACACCACATCGCTACTGTAGACAATACATTTAGTATCAGGATTCCACAGCTTATATCCTTTAACACCATCCTTGTACCCAATGAAGATGCACTTTTCTGACTTGCTCTCAAGCTTATTCCTCTTTTCCTTTGGCACATGCACATATGCTTCGCAACCAAACACTCTAACATAATGTATATTTGGCTTCTTCTCAAACAGTGCCTCAAACGGTGTCTGATCCTTTAAAGATGACGTGGGAGACCTGTTCTTCAGATAACAAGCAGTAGCCACTACTTCTGCCCAAAATTCAGCTGCTAAACCTACATCACTCAACATACTTCTCGCCTTCTCCATAAGAGACTGATTAAGTCTCTCTGCGATGCCATTTTGCTGAGGTGAATAGGGTGTTGTTTTCTGCCTTGCAATACCACTAGTAGCACAAAATTGATCAAATTTCGCTGAATAGAATTCTCCTCCGTTGTCAGTTCACAAAACTTTAATTTTTCTATCAAACTGATTTTCTACCAAAGCTTTGAACTCACGAAATTTTTCAAACACGTCATCTTTTCTCTGCAAGAAATATATCCAAACATATCTGGAAAAATCATCAGTAAAAGAGACATAATACCTTGATTTTCCAAAAGACGCTACAGGTGTAGGACTGAAGACGTCACTATGGATTAAATCCAAAATTCCCTTTGCTCTCCCTCCTGCAGATTCAAAAGAAACCTGATTCTGTTTTCCATGTAAACAATATTCACAGAATCCGAAACCCACAGAACAGCTTGGAATTCCATCCACCATCTTCTTTGAAGTAAGGGTCACTAAGCCTTTTTCACTAAAATGACCCAATCTTCGATGCCACAGCATCGCCTGATCTTCTTTCACCTACTCCGTGATATAACTCTCGCCACTAATCACTGTGCTTCCCAGTAATTTTCACTATTTTCCTTCTCGTTCGCCTCTAGCAATCACCATTGATCCACGAGTTAACTTGCATGAATACTTATTGCTGGTGAAAGTAATGCCAGCATCTGCCATAGTTCCGACAGAAATAAGATTTCTGGTAAGACCAGGAATATGCATCACATCTGGAAGATTTTTGACTGTCCCATCTTTCATCTTCAGCTTCACCTTTCCGCGACCAATAATATCAAGCGTTGTATCATCTCCCAACCGTACTGTACCTCCTTGATATGACTCATAACAACAGAACCAATCTCGATGAGGTGTAATGTGGAAAGACGCTCCGGTATCAATTATCCATGCGTTGCAGTCAACATGAGATGAGTTACAAATGAGATACATATCCCCTGCACTACTATCATCATCCTTCTTTATACTAGAAGATGGTGCCTCATCTCGCTTCTCTGGACCCACACTCTTACTTCTACAATCCTTCTTCAAGTGTCCAAATTTTCCACACTTCCAACATTTAATTTCAGATCGATCTCGGCTTTTAGATCTTCCTCTGAATTTATTTTTGCCAACAAATTTGGATTTGGATTTTTCACTGTTCCTTCCTCTTACGAAAAGAGCCTCATTCGTTGTATTATCAGAACCTGCTCTCCTCATCTCTTCAGACAATAAAGCAGATACAACATTCTCAAAAGACAACGCACTAACACCAGTACCAATTGAAACAATAATATGTTCCCATGAATTCGACAGTGAACACAACAAAGTGCATGCTTTATCTTCCTCATCTAGATTAACATCAATATATGCAAGCTGCCCACATATTGTGTTGAATTCATTTAAGTATGCAGAAAAGGAATCACCTTTACTCATCCGAAGATTGTAAAGTCGCCTCCGCAGGAATAATCTATTCACGAGCGATTTGCTTTGATAAAGACTTCCCAACTTAGTCCAGAGATCTTTCGCCGTCTTTTCAGATGTCACGTTCACCAAGACATTATCAGCTAGACATAGCCAGATTAGGCTTCGCGCCTTCCGATCACTGCTAATCCATGCCTTCAATTGATTTGATGCAGACACAATATCTTCTTCCTTCGCCTTCTCCTTGGTAATCGCCTCAGGTTTATCTTCCTCAATCAAGTACCACAGATCTCTATCCACGAGCAAAGCCTCCATCTTCAGTTTCCATAACTCAAAACCCTTTCCTCCAAACTTCTCCACTTCAATTCGCGATTGACCAGCCGACATCTTCCAAAGATTCGATTTTTTTTTTCAGATCTCTCTAAACCAAGAGAAAACAAGAAAACCAACCTCACACCTTAGCTCTAATACCAGATGTTAGGATCGACGCACAATCACAATAAAATAAAACGAGTGAAAGGGAGAGGAAATTTGAGACACGAGATTTTATCCTGGTTCACCCTTAAACTAGGGCTACATCCAGCAGAGAATTTTACTATATCAGCACCTCACCCTCTCGTTACAACTCTCAGCGCAAGAAGCAAAACTCTCCTTTCAGCGCAAGAAGCAATATTCTCCGCAAGAAGTAATATTCTGCGTAAGAAGCAACATTCTGCGCAAGATGTAAAAAGAGTATATATATGGCAGTAGCTATTCATGAGCCTAAGCCCAAACTACTAATGAATAGCAATAGCTATTCACGCAAGACCCACGTACTTTCCTGTTGCAGGGGAGTATGAACCACACCCCAATAGCGATGGCATTCTGGATGATGCCCTAGGCGTAGAGCAGCGCGACATCCCGCTCACTGTCGATGATGTTGTCCATGAAGAAGATGTAGGAAGTGACCTCGTTCCCGGCCCCAACGTGGAAGTGCTCAAACGCTATGAGGTTGAGGAACATGGACTCGGTTGTGTCGTCCACCACAATCACAGGTAGCCTCAGGACACCCCCCTGGAAAAGGAGATGTCCTTGAGGCTGTCGGTCTTGCTCTTCTGTAACTGGATCCCGGCCTCGTCGAGCTCCATGGCCGACCGGATAATGTCCTCACTGCTATCTGGCCTCCCCTTGCCCAGCTTGTGGTGGAACTTCTTCTTGGGCTCTGACAGCATGCTCTTCCTGAAGACGTCGAGGACGTGCAGGCATTTGCCCATCTTCGTGATGGGCATGCCGGGGGAGCAGAACTTGAGGATAAGCCCGTTAACGAATTTGTAGTCCTGTGCTGTTGGAGGAATGTTAGTACATTAAATCCGAGATTGTGGTCCTATCCATATTACTTGATCAAAAGGGGAAAAAATTGAAGTTTCCGAAGTGACAGATTTAATAAAGAAATTGTCAGTTAATCTTGCACAGTGCATCCAACGCGTATGGGGCGTTAGACTCGATGGATCGGTCCATGTGAAATCATCAAGATGTAAGGTGCACATCCGTGCAATAGCCTCTCTAGCAACGGATCGAAATATAAGAAAGTGACCTTCCCGCCATTGCTCTCTACAGCTACCAGCCGATCCAGCACTAGCCTCGGAAGCTGATTCTCCAGCATCAGCATATCCCGCCTAGTAGAGCTTCCCGTGGTTGCTGAAGATGGGGTTGTTGTCCGCGTAGTCGTCCACCTTCTGTGTCGCGGTCCTCAGGATCTCTAGCATGAAGCAGCCGTCTTTGATCATCAGCTCCAGGAACCGGCTCACCCCGCCCTCAGCGCCGCCCTCCTTCCACTTTAGGTCCAGTGTTTCGTAGCTATCCTCTAGGTCCCGCACCACCTCCCTCACGGAATCCAGGAAGAGCTCAAGGGGCTTCCTGGACCGCTTGAGGAAGTGGAGGAGCGCACGGTCCTTGTGTTCCTCCATTGGGCGGAGGTGGTCCTCACCGTGGTGGTAGGGTCTGAAGGAGACTGCCTGCGGCCGGTAGGCCTTACGGTTGAGGTCGGTGACGCAGGCAGGGACCTTGTAGACGCACCGCTTCTTCCATATCTGTCCCTCGTCGATGGGCATAAGCTTAAGGCTATCGTTGACGCAGATGGTCCATTCGGTCCGGTTCCGGTCCCGGTCCGGCGGTGGCAACGGAGACATGGCTCTGCCAATTTCACAGGTTCCGAAAGTGTGTGCTCTGGAGTGTCTTATGTTCTCCCTCTTTTCATTCTACACTGGGAGGAGCAAGAGGAGAGGTGAATTTATGGAGATGGGGAGATGGGAAGCGTGTCGAGGGACAAAGTTGGAGATGCTCGGAGGCCCCTGGTGCTTCAAGCTGAAGAGGCATTACTCGACAAGCCGTGATTGCCGGGGTCACCTGTGCACCATATGTAAAGACAAAAAGTGTCTAAACGTGGTCCATGGAAGCGATGGGAATCGAATGGCATGCACGCCACGTCGCAAATCACGTACGAGTCTTTGGAATCCTTGGAATATCACTGGTGTCCGTCTAAAGTGCGACTACGAATCGAGAATATGTAACTTCAACTTAGGTAACGATGTTTGCATATTCGACGTGCCACTAAAGTTAGAGTAGTATTTCTTTATGTTTCATTTGGTTATAAAACCTTAGTACGTTTAGGGTATTCTGGATTTCTTACTCAATGTCTCATTTTCAGTGCTTGATTCCCTCCTTCAGAGGATCCGAATTGCCTGCAATAGTGCAGTAATATGGCAAGCAATCTTTTTCGCATGCAAAACCATTTGCATCATGCGCTTCCATTGATTCAGTTCGGAAGAAAATTAATTCATGGATAAAAATAGGTTAGAACTCAAATGGAAGTCGAAATACATCCGCAAAGTTAAGTAGTCTCTTAGTTAAACTAAATATTAATGAAGTTATTTTTTTTCCTCATTTTGGTTTCAAATCAATGTGTTATAAACCGCGACCATTAACGAGCTCCAATGGAGAGGAACTTGGATGCATTATAATTGGAAAAAATATACAACTAATCGTAGACCTACAATATGGATACTAATATAGTCATAAACTTTTTAATTAGTCAATTTAATCATAAGCATCTGTGTAAATTTTCGTAGTTGTTCTCCCAATCAATTTTTCCAAAATTAGTTGATGTAGCAGCCCAATCATGCCAAGTCATCCTACTTGACACATTGCCACTTTAGAAATTTTGAGTAAAGAATATTAAAATTCTGGGCAAAGATTTTGAACTCAACTGACGATATTGAAAAGTTTATGACTGAACTGATCAAATAATTTCTCCCATTATAACTGTTTGTCAGCTCTAACCAAGAATTACTTGAATCCAATATCAATTTTTGCATTCTAGCATGGCTTTACACCCGCTTCTTGTATCTCGCAACTCTTTCAATTCACTGTCTCGAGATGAATAAACAGCACATGCACCTTAGGCCTGAAGCTCTAATTAAGAATATTGATGACGCCCGTGCTGGGTCCCTTTTGTCCGGGCAACACATCCAATTCTCAATCCCAGATAATCCAGCTGCAGGAACAATTCCTTTCTTGCTCGCAGAAAAGAGTGCCCTTGGTCTTCTCTTCCATAAACTGACTAAAGGCTGCTCGATAGCTTTTGCTCTTGGAAGAAAGAATCATTGCGAGCATGGTGGTTTGCTTAAAAGATATTACAGCCCATTATCATTATAGCCTTCAATTGTTAACTCCTTTGTTTTTTACTTATTCCAATGTTACATTAAAATGAGGTAATTTACATGCCTACCATGTATTATAAAAGGCTCTGTCCGCCACACCATCCATAGGATTTAGTTTATATAGATTTTTCTGGCTGTGGGCACCATGTCAAGATGATGTGCCCTAAAAGAAGTGGCAGATTTTGATAGTGGATGCATATTGGGCATGTACCGTTACACGTTTACCTTAAATACCAAACTTAGCCTCAAAATGATTAGCATCGGCTCGATAAGATGGGGGACAATTATGTAATAATTCACAAGAGTTTTCCATCATCTTTTGATACTCAGGATACTGAGGAGTTTTAGGTTTTTTTAGAGCTTGGCCTGTCGAACTCTTGACAAGGAGCTTTTTGCAACCACATTAGACCAGGTTAGCAATTAATTTACACCACCACTCCCGTGTTAACTGATCATGAGTCAATCGCCCAACAAGCCCAAGAGATTTAATTGTCTAAAATATACTTGTCTAGAACGGTATATATGAAACGAATATAATCACAATTGTCGAATAAATAAAATGTATAAGTCTAGGTTGCGATTGATCTAGTCCGTGTGGACCCGGTTCCAGATGAAAAATTCCCCCCAGACCATTGAAAATCTCTAGGCCAATTGATATATGAATGCTTATATGTGTGGTCAAAAGTTCGTGTAGAGGGGAATTTATATGATTTTACACGGGTCAAAAGAGGCAAAGAACTTTTATTCATACGATGCTTCTCTTGATGTCTCAACCAATTTCTATATAGTTGTCAATTGATACATTAATTGTTGAGATTTATTGAGAAATTGAGGGAAGTGCCTTAGGAGATGGCTGATTCGTAATTTAAAAGGACTTGATGAGCCTGCCCAAACTCGCCTATTGATTATCTCCCCAACCCGAGCAGCCTCTATTGAATCTTACTTCATTGGGTTGGGCCACACTCGAGTAGAAGCGCAGGTCACACCCTCTGACACGTTTCAGGCCCATCTAATGGTCCATTTGATTCTGCTCCTTGTTTTCTAAACATTACTTGAAACAGTGTTTGAGGGCTTTACCAAATTAAACTCCCACTACTCTCTAAAATTAGGTAAAGACTAATTTTAGTCTATTTGCTCGCACTGTTTTCCCAATTCCGCTCTTCAAACTATTTAACTAAATCAAGTCCTCTGATATGCTTGATTTGTCCAATCTGATTGTCAATCATCAGCATCTAATGAGCTTTAAGGAAAAACATAATTTTTCATTATTAGATAATTGTTCATCTAGATTTAACATCAAATTATTCATATGTCATCATTAAAACGGTTCAAGATTTGATAACATGAAAATTAAGTTTATGAGATAAAGAGAGAAAATACACGCCTTCGTCTCTCCTCATGATGAGAGCACCTTTATCGGTAGTGTTAATGATAACTACAGCCTTCGTCAACTTCAACTGTAATGAAAGTGGCATCAACCAACTATCGCCACCTTATAACCGTACATTGTGGTGGAATTCAAAATGTCTAAATTGACATTGCGAAAAAAAATATGTCACGGGAGCAAATTGCCTACTGAAAGACCCTAAGTGACAAAGCGCAATTCTTTGAAACTAAATTGGATGGCCACTTTTGAGAGGGTTAAAAGATGGGAACTCTCCGAATTCTGTATTAAGATGGTTGAACTTCTCATGTGCTTTGAAAGGGTCAAAGCTCCCCACCTAATGCGCATCACATGTGTCTCTTGAGGATTAGGAACGAGGAACAGAAATACAGAAAGAAAAAAGGAAAAAGAGGCATCGCCCTCTCAAAGGTACGTAAGCCTTGCTTTGGAGGTGGTGGTCGATTTATGGCCCTTCAAGATCAGCTAAGGTGGCGAATATGTTGAAGCAACTGGTGGAGTACTGTTCATCCTCAACATTGACTCACACAACACAAACTGAAGAACGGGGAAGTCCGATGAGGCCCTCAAGTTGCCACCCCACCACCATTTCTCTTTTGACCCGGTCCTCCCTCTCGCCCACTCTCTCCTTTTACCACATCCATCCTCATAAACAAACAATGTTTTGCAGCTGACAGACGATGTGTTTTTCTCCGTCAAACAAGACCTGGAGACTCCATAGACTTTAACAACACTTCGGTTTCATTCATTAGCTGATTTTTTTTTTTTTGTAGCCGTCTATCTCTGCTCTTCAGTTGCATGTTGTCCTGTTTGATGGTCCGATGGCAAATTGGGAGTGCGCTGACCCATCGGCGAACAACATCTTTTCACTTTTTCTTGTAAAAGAAATTCTTTTTAGTATTGGGTGTAGGGTTCTTTCATGTACCCATTCAATGTTAGTTTTTGTCTTTTAGGATTGAGTTCCCTTTGTACAATCTTACACGGCCTTTTTTTACTCTTCAAAAGGCATTGGCATAAGTGTAGCCCTAATCAATAATCAATGATAATTTGCCATAGGACTTAATAAGCCATTTGCGATATCAAAATCAGCATAGAAAGCATTATTATATAATGAAAAATTCAGCCGATCAAGTTTTACAATGAGCCCGCCAATTCTCCTTAGAATTATATGTCATTTAAGAAAGTAGCAGATGGCATAGTCAAACACTAGAGGAGATCGAAAGATCGAAAGATTGGATGATGTGCATACTACATCATTTATGGTGGTAGTATCTACCAGTAAATTAACCTATAACGAGATGAATGGGGAAAGCAAGGGGTCCTTTTGCATTGTGATAAGATTTTATTTAGGTAGTTTTTTCACATTTGAATTAATCTCATCTCCTTGGTTGGGTCATTATCTTTTTATGGGGTCGCGACGTCAAGATCACAAACTTTGCAAAGAATTACTTGCTAGGTGATGTAGCGCCAAAGTCGATTGAGATGTGCCGTCTGACAAGAAGTTGTCAAATGGTCATTGTTAAAGATAAAAATATAAAATATCTAATTATAGGGTATAGCTGTGAGAATATTTGTTTTCTTTTTTGCCTTTTAGCCTTTTGTTATATAATTGTATGTAACTTTGATCAGAGGATATATATACAGAAAATACATTCTTTCAAGTTTATTACATGGTATTAGAGCCAATCCTAGGATTTGGATTCTGATGGTGGTGCTCCCTTAGTGTTCAATCGCCACATCATCTGCCACGCCGCCACTTCTCTACCATGCCATTGTTCTCTAACCCGCTCAGCCCTAGTCACAATTACTGTTCGTATGCGCCGGGAGTCACTGGGATCAATTTTCAGGTTTGCAATATAATTTTTGGGCTTGGGCGAATCTTTTGGTTCTCCTTGCTTTTGTTTCGTACAAATTGGTCTAGGAGCTAGATCGGCTGAGTTTTGGGGGTGTGACTGTCGGACGTCTGTGTTGATATTTGATCCCTTGTTCCAACGGTGTGACTTCGGTGGTTTTTGTGGGGAATGTTCGATCAGATTTGGCACCCGGGGAGGTTCGATTTGTCTCTCTGACCTCACTCCGCGTTCTGGGTGCCATCGATTTATGTCCTTTGAGGGGTTTTGTCGACAATCACGTCGATTTTCTCCCTTTGTTTGTTCTCTCTTGGGAGATGTTGCTAGATCTCTCCGTGAAGGATCAAGGTTTCTGTCATAAAAGTAGCGCAAGAAGATTTGCTTTTGACTGATATCGAGAAATAGGTTCTTGATTCTTGGAGGGATTGAGGCTGCTTCGCTGCATTTCTGGTGTCGTCTTTGAGAAATTTCTCAAAGAAATTGTCAATTGGGTGGTCTGTGGATAGTTAATGGGTGGTGAGCTGATTCGTTGGTGTTGGGAGATTGAAGTGGAGAGCCACTGATTCATGACGAGCAGGGGAATTCGGGCTGATTTGAAGTGGTTTAGACTTTATGTGTTTTCTTAGGTTTCTTGAAATTTCCTAAGGAAGAAGGAAGACGCCATTTGAGTTCTCATTTTCATCCTTAAGTTGAAGAGAGGGATTTCAGCTCCGGGGCCAATCGGATTGGGGCAAAGTACCCATCTAATTTTGGAAATCCAGTCACTTCTCCGCAATTTGCTTTCGGGTATTGATGAGAACTACTGTTGCGCAATGGGGACTAATCAAGGAACCGGTACTGTATCTCTTAATACTGATGTAACAGTGATTCCACAATCTGTATTGTCATTGCAAAATTTTAAGGTTCCGGTTAATCTCTCTAATTCTTATTGGGATCAATGGTCCATGTTTGTTAAAATGGGTTTGAAATCCCTTATAAAGAAAAAAAATATTTGATAGATGTACCACCAATACCAATAACTGAAGATTTAGAGTATGAAAATCTATGGAACCCGATATTCTATCCATGGTGCACACCTTCACGACTACCAAGAAAATGTGAAACCATCTCCAAGCCACATATTCAAGGAAAACGAGCATACCACATGCATATGCAGTCTCTTAGGCATATACTAGATGTGAACAAGGTGATACAATTCTAACCAAGTATTTTACCAAATTCAAGAATTTGTCTGATGAGATAAGAGAATTATTTCCCTTTGATACAAACACAGCAATCAAATAAACATTGTCACTTTCATTGGAGATATGTCATCTAGATATAACTCAAAAAATCAATACTCCCTGGTCATACCACTATACCCTCACTGTTTAATAGCTATAATCTCTTATGAGAGATGTTTCTATCTAAGAGGAGTGTGTCATCCCCTCTGATAGAGAGCTCAACATTGATTGTCGGTTCCAGTAAGGGCAAGAACCCAAGTCAATATGGAGAATGCAAATCTGATGGCCCAAATAAATCTGGTGGCACTCTCAATTCAAGTAGTGGCAAGAATGTGCAATGTCATTACTACAAAGAGTGGGATCACATGAAGTGGGATTGCCCAAAGCATCCCAAAGGTTCATCTCGTCCTCCTCATACTCACGTGGTTGTTGTTGATCAATCATCTATGAATAACACTAATTTAGACGAAATTTCTACACTTGTTCAACAACTCAAGAAACTAGACTTTTCTCTTGCCGACATGACCTCTTGGCCATAGATTCTAAGGCTACTTTAGCTCACTTAGGTATGACTTCCAACTGTTTTTTAGTATCAAAACCATCATGGATTGTTGATTCATGTGCTACTGACCACATGACTAGTAACTAAAGTATATTGTTAGGACTTGCCACCACCTTACAACCACCTGTCCAAATAGCCAATGGCTCCACTTGTAATATCAAAAGGGTTGGATCTACTTAGATTTCACAAAATATGCCCTTATCATCTGTCCTTTCTTTTCCTGAAAATCTGATGTCTATAAGCAAAATAATAGAACAATTATCCTGCTCAGTTACCTTTACTCCAACTAAAGGCATCTTTCAGGAACTGACGATGGATCAGCACTAAGTATAAGGATAAAGGTCTATATTGCATGGAGAACTCACCTTAGCGAGTGGCATGCCTGAGTATTGATAATGCTAGGGAGGTTCATAATCAGTTAGGGCATCCATCTCTCCCGGTATTGAAGAAGATTCGTCCTGAATTTCAGTCTATTTCAAAATTAGTTTGAGTCATGTATTCAGAGCAAGCATATTCATGCTCCCTACCCACTTAGAATCACTAGTCGGTATGACAGTCATTTTGCTTTAATGCATTATGATGTCTGGGGTCCTTGTCCTATCGACTCCATCTTTGATTTTTTGTATTTTGTTACTTTTGTGGATGATTTCTCCCGTGCAAACTTGAATTTTTAAAATTAAATCTAAACAATAATTTTTTGCAAAATTTTTAGTTTTCTATTCTCTTGTGCAAACTCAGTTCAAAACCACTATTAAAACTTTCCGTTGTTATAATGCAAAAGAATATTTTTCAAATGAATTTATGCAATATATGAATAATAAAGATATCATCCATGAACCGTCATGTGCTTATACACCTCAACAAAATAGTGTCATTGAACGAAAGAACAAACATATTCTTGAGGTGACTCACACTATGATGATTAATGGATATGTGCATCATCGCTTATGGGTAGATGCGGTTTTAACTGCATACCTGATCAACTGCATGCCATCTTATGTACTTGATGGTGCAATATGATATAATCTCTTGTATGCATCTATGTCTTTATTTCATATTACTCCAAAGATATTTGGTTGCCTATGTTATGTGTATGATACCCGACCAGGTCATATGAAACTTGATTTTAAGTCACTGTGTCGCATCTTTGTGGGATTTCCTATGACTCAAAAAGGTTATCAGTGCTATAGTCATACTCTTAAATGGTACTTTATTTCACCTGATGTTACTTTTATGAAGTCTATACGATATTACTTTGATTTTGAGTATAGTATCTCTACCACTTCTGCGCTAGCTCTGTTTATTTTAAAATATCATGATATTCTAATTAGTTATTCTTCAACTCCCATTAGTGGTGGGACACCGACACCTCTTGCGCCTGTTATTACTCAGGTATATACTCGAAGGGGTAAGTACCTCCCTATTAATACTAACTATGTTCAGACAATGCAAGATCATGAACTTTGTGCATCTCTTGTCCCTTCACATATACCTCCATCTACTACCGAACATGACTCCACCATTGCCTTTCCTACACCTTCACCTCTAACCTCCAACCTTGACCTACCTATCGTCCTTTGAAAAGGACCACGCAACTGTCCCAGTACCAGATATCCTCTCGATAACTTTTATACCCACGTAGCCTTATCCACCAATCACCATGCTTTTACTACCAGCCTTGATAGTTACTTACTGAAAATATGACAGAAGCTTTGCAACATTTGGGGTGGTTTCATACTATGCAAGAGGAAATGTCAGTTTTGTGGAAAAATGAGACTTGGTGTCTCCAATCTATTTATCTTGGCAAATAGGTGGTCAGTTGCAAGTGGGTCTTCATGGTTAAGGTTCATCCCGATGGGTCCTTTCATCGATTAAAAGTTCGATTGGTTGCCAAAGGTTACTTTCAATGATATGGCATTAACCATGATGAGACATTCTCTCCTGTTGCCCAGATGGCATTTGCTCACATCTGCATTGCTCTTGCCGCTACTTGTCATTGGCCATTACACCAACTTAATGTCAAGAATGCATTTCTCAATGGCATTATTATGGAGGAGGTATATATATGACTCAACCACCTGGATTTGTTATTTAGGAGGAGGCCTCTAAAGTTTGTCGCTTGCGAAAGTCTCTGCATAGTCTCAAGCAATCTCCTCGAGCTTGGTTTGGTCATTTGTCTTAGGCTCTCAGTCATTTTGGCACCAAGAGTGCCAATGATCATTCAGTTTTCTACAAACACTTGAAGGAAAAGACTATCATTTTGGTCGCATATATGGATAATCTCATAATTATTGGTGATGATGACGATGAGATTTTTGCGCTTAAGAAGCTCTTAGGTGAGCAATTTCAAATTACTAATCTTAGCAAGCTCAAGTACTTCTTTGGATTTGGGTATTATGATCTCGTGATAAACTTCTTATCTATCAGAGGAAGTATTTGCTCGATATACTCTTCGAAAGCGGGTTGCTTGGATGCAAACCCATTGATTTGTCGATGGTTACTAAGACCAAGCTTATTATAGATGATTGAGGGTTATTGCATGATCCAAACATATATCGAAGATTGGTTGGTAAACTAAATTATCTTACGGTTACTCAACCTGACATTTCATATCTAATCAGTGTTGTGAGTTAGTTCATGTCCGCCCCTCACACTACCCACTGGGATGCTACTGTTCGAATCCTAAAGTATCTCAAGGGATCTCAAAGAAAAGAGCTAGTATACTCCAACCAGGCACATGGCAGGATATTAGGCTTTACCAATGCGGATTGGACAGGCTATCCTACTAGTCAAAGGTCTACTACTGGGTTTTGTGTCTTTTTTTGTGGTAACCTCGTTTCTTGGAAGAGTAAGAAGTAGACTATTGTAGCTCGATCCAAAGTGGAGTCAGAATATCATGCAATGGCAAACATTTCCTGTGAGCTAGTTTGGACAAAGCATTTGCTTTACAAACTAGGTATTCACCACAATGGTTTGATGACTGCGACAACCAAGTTGCTATGCATATTGCTAAGAATCAGGTATTTCCTGAGCATACAAAACATTGTCATCTGGTTTGAGATTTAGTCACAGGGACATTCTCTTATCCCCTATCCCCTATGTATTTAACTCATTCACGTTCAGACATATCTTCGACTCGCTGACATTCTAACCAAACCTCTTTGCAAAGCTCCAACTGATACTATATGTAACAAGTTGGGCAGGTTAGACATATATGTTCCAACTTGAGGAGGAATGTTAAAGATAGAAATATAAGAATGTAATTATAAGGTATAGCCGTAAGAATATTTGTTTCCTTTTTTGCCTTTTAGCATTTTGCTATATATTTATATGTAACTTTGATTAGAGGATATATACAGAAAATTACAGTCATAATAAGTCTTCGTTGATGTTTGATAATTTATGAGAAACTTCATTGAGCAGCCATGCAGTGTCCTTATTTAAAAGTAATTCCACTTGAATGGGACTTGTGCGTCTTTATTGGATGCCCATTGTGAAGAGTTTTGCCGTAGAGTTCTATCAAGTGAATAGTGGAATAAAAATCCAAGCGTCATTCCGAGTCTATGAGAACCTCTGGATATCCTATCGTTCTCTATAAGAAAGACCTTACCTTTTACTAGAAATGAATAGCCTTTTACTCAGTTAACGTACAGAGTCATCAATTTAAAGGTTTCCCCTTTGTTGACCTCGTCTGTGGTAATATTCTTGTAGCATGTTAACTTCCTTAGCCGATGCCATGTCCACGTCTTCTTCCAGGGCTTTGGTACTGACGCTTACCACTGTATTTGTTTCATTATTATATGGTTGATACGTCCCTGACGGGGAGCATTGGACTCCAACTGAATCCTGCTCCCTTTCTCAAGGAAGAATTGTGGTGGACTTTTTGATTCATTCTTCAATCCTCTCCTGAATTGATCACATTGATATGCTTTGTGATTAACTAGGTGAAAGGTGGAGTGCGAGGAAATACTGGACCAGCTTGTAATGCCGTCGCAATGATTGATCGTCAATCGGTGGGAATCCAACAATTATACAGAAAGCCAACATATGCGCGGAGGAAGGTCTCTTCATCATAAATGTCTTCCACTCTATGGTCTTCCTTTGTCAGATTTGTGCACTTCGGTTATGGTAATTCTCTCTCTTTCACGACAATGTAGCACTAATCTTCCAGATTCTGGCCCGTTGCCTGCCAATGCTCCATTGTGATGCCACAGCCCCTTTTATCCTGAAGGTCTTTTAAGGTGAATTCTTCATATTATGATCTTACACTTTCATCCGATTTGAAGAATTGCTCATTGGGGAAGAGGGGAGGGATTAGGATGGGGACAGAAAGATGGAAAGGAAAAGAAGGTGGCGGCCGCAGATTTTGCTATGTTAGGTGGTAAAACAAAAGCAGTTCTATTCTGTAGAAAGGCCAAAACAATGTAGTTTAGTCATTGTTTTTTTCTCGTTTCTGCGATTATGTTAGTGATTTAATTACACAACTCGCTAAGGATGGAAAATATGGCGGTGGCCTTCTCTGTGGCAAAGAAAAATTGTTCACTGGTTTCTGTATTCCAACAGAGTCTATGATTTATGTATGCAGTCCATTGGTGGCCGTGGGCATATGCTAGATTGGCTTGCACAGTGGACATGTGATTGTGCATTTTAAGGCAAGAGAATTGGGTATTGAGGAGATTTTATTTTACCCGACAGAGATTTACTTTCGATCTTGATTATTGGTACTTTCAATCTTGATTATTGGATTGACCTTTTTTTCATTATCTACTTTCAATCTTGACCATTCATTACAATCAGCAATCAATTCTGAGAACACTTTCCATAATTTATCTTTCATCTGCTTCATTGTAACAGGCATGCATGTCCTGAGGTTCTCTAGACCTCATCTTTCAAATTGTGGTTAGTTTGCACAGAAAACATGAGTTATGTTTCCTTACCAAAAAAAAAAAAACATGAGTTTGTTCAGGAAGGTCAGAGAATTGCAGTTTTCACGAATTTGCATGCTTTTTCTGGGTACAAAATTAGCAGTTTGATGCCGGATTTTTCAATATAAGATTTTACAACAGGGTTTACAAATCAATGAATAATTTTTATTTAAAGACAAAAGTTGAAAGTTTCAAAATATTTATTTCCCAGACATAAAAGTATGTTTATTCTGTATTGTTAATATTGATTGCTTGGCAATTGAGAAATATACAGATGACTTTGGATTTTGAAGCCAATGAGGAGTAGATATGACTTCGAACTCCTTTAATCAAATATTTTCACAATTTGTCTATGGAGTACTTCCAATCAATTTTGGCCGAAAAGCACTACGTAAATACCGATGGCCAACATGGCACAGCCAGCTTTGACGTTGACAATTTTTATTATTAAAAAAAAATTGAATTCCTTATTCTCTATTCTTTATTTGTTTTCATTATGGTTAACGGGGCCATTCAGGCCTTGTGTGAGGCCTCGCCAGGCCCTAGCGAGGGTTCAAAGGCCCTCGCTCGAGGCCTTCCTGTTAGCACTGGCCTCTGGGTGAGACCTCACCCAGCTCTAGCAAAAGCTGTGACCCTTGCACGGCCCATACGAAAGTATATAAATAATGATAAAATTATAAGTGTAAAAGAAAATAAAAAACTATAAACATGCTATTAAAATGTTCACTTTAGGACCACTTATGTCAAGTAAAATGGATGGTGTCCATAATAACTGATTTTGAATAGAAATTGACGGGATAAATGAATTGGCAAAATATGAAAATATTTCAAATTGAATTGATACAATTACAATATGTTTAGTAAATTTTTAGTACTTTTTCTCTAATTTTGCTGCATCTTCTTAACAAATTTTATCAAGAAGGAAATGTTGCGGTGGGTGATGACAAATAGCAGCCAAATGTCCATCACTCAAAACTTCTGAAGCGGGGAAATGAACACGACTGAAAACAGGAGGGAAATCATTTGGACTCGTTAGTTTGGCATAGAACGAAAAAAAGCGAGAAAATGTAAAGGTTAGTGGCGGCTGATTTTGGATCAAAGTGCAATGGATTTTGCATTTCAAAGGCTTTAAGCACAAGGATGCTTCTTCCTTAGTTGTCTACAGTGCTCTCCACTGAAGATGGCTATGCTATGGATAGTCCTCCAACGATCGACACGGTAAAAGAAAGTCTTCTTCAAGGTCTTCAACACGGACTCTTCTTTTATAACAATTATTAACTATTTCCCAAGCGTTTTTCTTCCACAAAATTCACCTACCCCTGTTAGAGAGAGAGAGAGAGATGTGAAAAAGTGAAGAAGATGAAGAACGAGATTAAGGATGAACAGAGGAATTGATCAAGACAAATAGAGAGATGAACAGAGGAGTTGATGAAGATGAACTGAGAGCTTTTCCCTCTCTTGTATATTTGTTTCTCTTTATTCAACTCTAGAGAAAATGATCTGTTCTCACTTCTATTTATATGTACAGTGCCTTTGATATTAAAAAAACAGAATCGGAAAACTACTCAACATCAAAATAACAACTTGTCACACACAGCTGGCTCCATCTCTTGAGCTTGAACTTTTGGCTTGAACCTTCAGCTTCGGCTCTGGTAAAATCCTTTTGAGTTCTTGAGCTCGAGATAGAGCTTGTGAGTTAGTTACTGAGCTTGAACCTTCATCTTCAACTTCAGTTCAGTTCACAGCCGAGCTCAAGTCTTCACCTTCAACTTTAGTTAATCTAACCACCCCCCTCAAATTGGGTAGGTATAAAGAACCCAGACCCAATTTGGCTCGAATAAAAGAATGAGGTAACTGTGCTAATGGTTTAGTAAACACATCTGCTAGTTGAAGACGACTAGGAATATAATGCACCTGTAATAAACCAGAGGAAACCTTTTTCCGAACAAAATGAAAGTCTACCTCAATGTGCTCGGTGTGTGCATGTAATACAAGATTAGCTGTAAGAGATATAGCAGATTTGTTGTCACAAAACAACATAGGTGAAGATCGAAGAGAAACACCAATATCTCGAAGAACAAAACAAGTCCAAGTAAGCTCAGTGGTGGTAGAAGCAAGGACACAATATTCAGCCTTTGTGGACGACCGTGAGAGAAATAGTAGGTTGTTTCTTGGCCGACCGTGAGAGAAGATTAGAGCCAAGAAATACACAAAATCCAGTAGTATATCGTCGTTTATGTGTACAACCGGCCCAATCAGTATCTGAGTAGACATAAAGCCTTCTAGAACATGAAGAGTGAATGAATACGCCAAGACGAATTGTACCCTTTACATATTGAAGTAACCTTTTCAACTTATGAAAGTCACCAACTGTAGGACATTGCATCTTCTGACAGAGAACCTTTGTAGCATAAGCCAGATTAGGATAAGTCATTGTGAGATATTGAAGGCCACCCGCAAGACTTCAATAGACAAGAGGATTACTGAGTAACATATCATCATTGGACATGGTCACTGAACGAAGTGGAAGAGGGGTTGAAATAGGCTTACATTCTGCCATATGTGCTTTGTTGAGAAGATCAGTGGCATACTTTGTTTGGCAGAGAAACAAATCATGAGTAGTATGTTTAACCTCAATTCCTAAGAAATAATGAAGAGGTCCAAGGTCTTTCATATGAAAATGAAGATGCATTAGCTGAATTAAATGAGGTAGTAGTTCAGCAGAAGTACCAGTTAAGACAATATCATCAACATAGAAGAGCAATAAGACTGTACCTACGCCCATATGAAGAACAAAGAGAGAAGGATCAGTGGTACTACAAAAGAAGCCTTGTTCAAGAAGAAAAGTACTAAACTTCTCAAACCAAGCATGTAGAGCTTGACGAAGACCATAGAGAGATTTCTTGAGAAGATAGACACAATCAGACTTGCGAGGATCAGTAAAACCAGGAGGTTGCTCTATATAGACCATTTCAGGTAATGTCCCATGAAGGAAGGCATTTTTAACATCAAGTTGATGTATTGGCCATTGCTTCATCATGGCCACGGAAAGTATAATACGAATAGTGGCATGTTTAACCACAGGATTAAATATTTCAGTAAAATCAATCCCCTTTTCTTGATGAAATCCCTTAGTTACTAACCGAGCCTTCAATCTATCAAGGCTTCCATCAAGAGCTAGCTTGGTTTTAAAATCCCATTTGCAGCCTATAACATTCATCTGATCAGTACGAGGCACCAATGTCCAAGTCTAATTCTCATACAGAGCATTCATTTCTTCTCGCATTGCATTATACCAGCCTTTATCAGCCAAGGCTGACTTTACTGAACATGGTTCTTGAGGTACTTTATATTCAACAAGACATGCATACTTTGGATTAGACTTGATATTACCAGATTTTAGTCGAGTCTGCATAGGATGAACAGAATGAGTACCTGGGAGATGTGATAAGAATGGTCTCTGAGTTGCTGTACCAGATTTTGTCTTAGATTAAATAAAGTTGAAGGTGAAGACTTGTGCTCGGCTGTTAACTCAGCTGAAGTTGAAGATGAAGGTTCAAGCTCAGCAACTAACTCACAAGCTCTATCTCGAGCTCAAGAACTCAAGAGGATTTTACCAGAGCCGAAGCTGAAGGTTCAAGCCAAAAGTTCAAGCTCAAGAGCTGGAGCCAGCTGTGTGTGACAAGTTGTTATTTTTTGATGTTGAGTAGTTTTCTGATTCTGTTTTTTTAATATCAAAGGCACTGTACATATAAATAGAATTGAGAACAGATCTTTCTCTAGAGTCGAATACAGAGAAACAAATATACGAGAGAGAGAAAAGCTCTCAGTTCGTCTTCATCAACTCCTCTGTTCATCTCTCTATTTGTCTTGATCAATTCCTCTGGCCATCTTTAATCTCGTTCTTCATCTTCTTCACTTTTTTACACAAGAGAGAGAGAGAGAGAGAGAGAGAGAGAGAGAGAGAGTGTGTGTTTTAGACTATTATTGAGAGTTTTTACCAAAAACTATAATCAACAACTAACAAAGAGAGCTAATAGAAGAAAAGCAAAAAAATGGAGGAGAAAAAAAAATTGCACAGAGAAGCAAAGGGAAGGTTCATTTTTTGTAGCTAAGCACGGCATATACGGTCTGAATTATGGTGAGCACGAAGAGGAGGACGGCGGCGATGAGAGACAGTGTAACCCAAGGATTCCTGAAGTAGGTTTGGATGAGATTTGCCCTCCACTTATGCCTCTTCTTCATGCAGTACTCTCTGACCTTGTTGATCACGTGCAGGCATTTTCCCTTGCTCTCCGCCTTGTCCTTCTTCTTGGGCTCCATCAGCTTGTTCTTCCTGAAGACGTCCAGGACGTGCAGGCATTTTTTCTCGCTCACGTTGGCCACTTTGCGAGAGCAGAAATCGAGGATGCGACGGTTCATGATTTGTCCTCCTGCATTGTTGGAGCAAAGTCAGTGCATTTTCTCTTCCTACTGCTGTCATCCGGATTGTCCTCGCGTAAAAAAAGAAGTTTCCGATAGTTGTCATAGATCTAATCATGAGTTGTCGATTGGTCTCAAACCTCGCATCCAACACATTTAGAGCATTATATCTGATCCATCTGAGATCGCCAAGATGTACTGTTAGATGAAGATAGTATGGCACCTTACATGCGTATAAAACCTCTCTTATGACCGAGCAAAATCTAAGGAACTAACCTCCTCGCCATAGCATAAAGCAAACAGTCGATTCAAAACTAGCATCGGCAGCTGATTCTCCAGCAGCAGCATGTCCCGCCTAATGAACGGAATCACGTAGAGCTCCCCGTGTTTGCTGAAAATGGGGTCGTTGTCTTCATAGTACTCCTGCACCTTTCGGACCGCATACATCAGGATCTCAAGAATGAAGCAGCCATCAGTGATCATCAGCTCCACGAACCTGTCCGCCGAGCTTTCGCTGGTGTCCTCCATCCACTCCGGGGGCAGCGCGTCATAGCTCGCCTTGAGGTCCCCTGCCACCTTCCTTAGGGACTCGCAGAAGGGCTTCCCAGACCGCCTGAGGAATTCGACGCGCACACGGCGCTTGTGGTTCTCCATGGGACGAAGATGGTCTTTGCCATGGTGGTATGGACCAAAGGAGACAACCTGTGGCAGGTAGGCCTTGCCATTGGGGTCAGCGACGTAGGCGGGGACTTTATAGATGGACCACCTCTTCCAGTCCTGTTGCTTGGCGAAGGTCATGTGCTCGAGATCGTCGTTTAGTTGGACGATGCAGTCAATCGCGTGCGCGTCAGAGGTTCCGCAATTTTTACTTGTGGAGGGTCTTATGATCATTTTCTTTCCTATTTTCATTCCATGGGAAGGACGGAGAGGAATACGGTTCTTCGTCATGGGGAGAGACAGAGAGAGGGAGGGATGGGGAAAGTGTTGGGGGATAAAGATTGGAGTTGCGCAAGGCCTACGTGTCTTTAAGTCGAAGAGGCATTACGGAACCAGCCATGCACGTCTGAGTCGCTTTTTATGCACCAGGTAAAGGACACTGTGGAAACATGTCCCGTCAATAACGTGGGAGGGAATTGATGCGCTCATATAATTGTGGAGAACTAATGTCATGTGGGGCACGGGGCCCAATACATAACTTCATGTCGAGTCGCGGTTTTACCATGATTTTTTTTTCATTTCATAAAATATCCCAACTTTTGATCGAATTCCATTATTATTATAGATTTTTTTGTCAAATTAAAAATTACTAACTTTAGGTCCATTCTTAATTTTACTATATACTTTTATTTGTCTTATTAAAAAATCACCAATTTTTACTTGAATGTCATTTTTCTTTGTTAACACTTTGTCCAAAATTGCACATCATTACTCTGATTTTTTCCTCAAATTTTAGATCGAAATGTCTGTCATTTTAAGATAAATTTCCATGTTGGCCTGAACAACGTCTTCTTATTTATGAAATTTAGGTAATAAGTGGAGTATTAGAATTGACCTTCTTCCATTGCTCTTACTCTTCGAGAATCTTTGATTTTGCGTTTATTATTCAATGAAGAATCTTTCATCTCAATAGGAGACCTCATGCTAAAAAAAAATTCATCTCTCAATTTTTCAAAAGAAACTTTGGATAGAGAGTTAACAAGAGTAGATGTGAGACTCAAGTAAAAGTTGATTATTTTTTTTTTTAAATATAAGGCTGATTTGGACTAGACCTAAAATTTGGGGTATATTTAAGGGAAAAAAAGTTTAGAATATAATTAAGACATGATCTCAAGCTGCAGGTTTTTTATGGGACAAAAATAAGTTTTGGTAAGAATTGAGACTAGACCTAAAGTTTGTGGTTTTTAGGATATTTTGTGTTGGAGGCTAGCAATAGCACCTTGAAGGGGGTGATATGTGATTTTAATTACACTTGATAATTTAAAGCGGAAATGAAATAGTCAGGATGAGTTTTATCAATCTTGAGTAAAATTTGAATGTAAACAGCATGAGTCTGAACAATAATAATAATATTCACCAATATGCAAATTTCATTCAACAATACTAAACAAGCGTTGATTGGTAGAGAAAATTGCACCTAAAGTTTACAGTGATTTTAGTTTATAGTAAGCATACATCCAATCTTTCATGTTGATAATCTACTAAGTGGAGTCTACTAGATAATCGATGAAAGATTACAATCAAGTTGTGCCACTTAGATCCAAGACCTTCTAGCTACGTTGATGTTTCTTATATCCAAACCACTTGATCTCACTATCTTATACCTAAGCATAAATCATAACACTGCCAATACCTCTAAAATGATTACAATTATAAGCTCACAAAAGACAAATATGTTAGATTGAAGTTCTCTTGGACTTTGGAATATTTTATTCTAGATCTCTTTATACTCTTCAACACTTTGGTCTCCTTTTATACTTCTCCACTTCTAACCAAACCGTTGTTTTATGGTCTTCCAAGGATCATCTAGCATCAATCTATTATAGAATCTTCAAGAAGATTGAATAGTCATGATAAGCTCTGAGTTCACGTTGATTTGATTGCTTATGCAAGCAAATCTTCAGCTTCCATAAGTAGAGTTCTTCAATTAGGAAAATAGCTAGCCTTTGTGATGATTGTCAATTGGGATAAGGACACCAGGAGAGCCATAATTTGTGTATGACGCTCACTTTAGTATCAAAGCTTTTTGCATGATCACTTAAGTGCCAAATCGAAGAAAAGTGATCACTAATTTTTTTTTTGGGAGAAAAACGATCATTTAAGTGCCAATTTCGGTCAAAAATTGACATGGCTCGCCAGAAGTGCCATGTCATCATTTTAAATAAAAAAAAACACATTGCATTTGTAAATAAAAAATATATTCCACAAGGCATTTTTTATTAAAAAATTTCTACATAGCTTTTTAATTAATTTTTATGTGATATAACTTTTTAATTTATCTCTATACCCAAAGAAAAACTTTTTAATTTATCAAAAATTAGTTTTTTTTTAAAAGATAAAGAGCGAGGGTTTGGGTCGACCCTTACCGGCTTGGGCCAAGGCCAACCATTGGCAAGGGTCGTCGACCCATGGCTAAAGGCTGGTGGCCCCCATTGATGGTAAGCGAGGGCCACAGCAAGCCCTCACCCAAGCCATCTTCCTCTTTAAGCAAGCCAAGTCCCCATTTTTGTACCAAGTGAACCCCTCCTTTTTCAATTGCTATATCTCCCTCCTCCGACCTTTGTTTGACTCACTGTTATTGGCGTTGGCTTCCTTGAAACACCATCTATCAGTCCCTATTGATTTCCACCTCCTTAGCCACTGTTGTTGCCGCTAAGATCCCCCGAAAGAAGCCCCACGAAACTATTCTTCCCCTGTTTTTCATAAATTCTAGAATTCTTCCTCACCGGAAATTGGCAATTTCGGCAATGGCTAGGCCGAACTGCTGCTTTTTATGACATTCTTGAGTGTTCTCTAAACTCTTCCATGTCCCTTGTTGTGGTTGATTTGATGGATAAATCAACAATTTCCTCCTCACGAGAGCCGAGTCCTTGTTTTTGCACTGAGTGAACCCTTCCTATTTTGACCGTCATATCTCCCTCCTCCGACCTCCATTTGATGTGCCGTTTGTGGTATTGGATTTTTTGAAACACCTCTCACCAATATCAACTAATATCTACCTCCATAGCCACTATTGTTCCCACCAAGAGTCTCGAAATAAGCACCCATGAAATTGTTCTTCCCCTAGTTTTCAAAAATTCTAAAATTCTTTCTCGCCGGAAATTGGCCATTCCGGTAATGCCCAAGACGAACCAATGCTTCAATGATGTCCCCAAGTGTTCTCTAAGCTCTACCATGTCCCTTTGTTGCTATTGATTTGGTCGAGACATCATTGATTTCACCCCCGAACCATCGTTGGCCCCTGTTTTGCTGGAGTTGTTGTTTGTGAACATCGTGCCATCTCCGGTGAGACCCATTCACCGCCACCACCCCCAATCGATAGCTTGGAGTCCTACGATTACAACGTCTTTGGCCTTGGCCACTGGTGTTGAGCCATTTGGGAGAATTTGACCATGAAGCACAACCCCCTTTCTCGGAAACCCTAATTTCGACTGCCAAAACCCTCATTCCAAGCCCTTCCCCTTAAACCTTTTTTTTATTTTGTTTTGGAATTTGAATATTTCATTATATTAAATTCTTATTGGCACTTCTGGCAAGCCATGTGTGCCGCTACGTCAAATTTCTAACAAGTTACGTTGGAGTTGGTATTGAAGTAATCGTTTTTTTTTTTAAAGTAGTACTAAAGTAATCTGAATGAAAGTTTTGGTATTAAAGTGAGCGTTGTATACAAGTTATGGCACTCATGGTATCCTTATCCCAATAATATGAACAATAATAATGATGTCTTGCATAAAAGATTTTGTTGCAAAAATATCCTTATAATGAACGATTAATTATTACTTTTTTAGTAGGAAATCTAAACTTGATCACTAACTTTGATGATATAAGTAATAGAGTCTGTGTATGAACATATTCATCATTAGTCTGTGTATGAAGATATAGTAAAAAAAAAGATATTGCAATTCAATAATATCTCGGGACAATTGCCAAATAAGTTTTAAACCTTTTGCTACTTTGCCGATTTGGTCCTAAACATTTTGCAATTTTGCTGAATAAGTCATTCCGGCAGATTTTGGCCTTAAAAATGCCTACATGGCGACGACGTGGCGTGCCGGACCTTGCTGGTGATGACCAAACCCTAAAATATATATTTTTCTTTTTTTTGCTTGTTTTTTTATGAAAAAAACTACTTGGTCGGTGAGCTCCGCCGGCTGCCGGAGCTTGCTAGCCACTACAGAGGGCGGCTTGGCCCGAACCGGCCACGGGCGAGGGCCAACCTGGGTGGGGCAAGCTCGAACTCGCCCCCCGCATTTGCAAATCTGCAAGCAGTTTGCAAGAGGCGAGCTCATCTACAAGGCCCAAGATTTTCGCAACCTGGTCGGAGTCGTTTTTTGACAAACCCAACTCCAGCTCCCCCCAAGATGAATGTCGCTTCGCCATGAACACGCCACAAATGCAATCAAAGAAAGCACAAGACAATGAGCAAACCAAAAGTCGAAGAAAGTTTGTAGATCTACAAACACAGGGGGGCGGGGGCTCAAGAGCTCGCCCCTTGCAAACTACTTGCAGATTTGTAGTTTGCAAATTTGCAAATGCAAAGGGGATGAGCTCGAGCTCGCCTTCGCCTGCGGCCAGCGAGGGCGAGGCCACCCTTTAGAGTGGCTGGCGAGCTTTGGCGGCTAGTGAAGCTCGCCAACCAAGTATGTTTTCTTAAGAAAAACAAGGAAAAAAAGAAAATAAATTATGTGTCGCCACTTCATCACCGGTAAGGTCCAACGTGCCACATCATTGCCACGTAGGTATTTTCCTGCCAAAATCCGCCGGAACGACTTATCCGGCAAAGTTGCAATAGTTTTAGAACTTATTTGGCATAAAGAAAAGGTTTATGACTAAATCGACAAAGTAGCAAAAGGTTTAGGATTCAATCGGCAATTGTTCTATAATATCCCTCTAATAATTTCCAACTTCAACATTGAGTTTGAAAATATCAAATGCTTTGATGACGTCCATGAAGTAGACAAATTGGCTTCCTGATTATATCTAAGCGTTTATCTTCTGGTGCTTATAAGTATATTAGCAATCATGGCCCTAGCTCATTGTTTGCCTATTCATGTCTCCAACCTACCAAACTCTCTATTTTAGACTTGTTTACGTTTTACTCAGGTTCTTCTAGCTTATAGACACCTATACTCCAAATGTTTTGTTCACTATTAATGGAAAATTCGTAATCTTTCAAACATCCTATTAAAACATCATTAGCATAATGACGTATGCATCGTTCACCTAAATCTACTCAACCAATAAACATATTAGCAGCCTTTGATTATTTTGTCATCATCAAAACATCATAAAGGATTAAATATTACATACTTTTTGTAGACACCTTCACGCCTAATGTCATGTTCACTATTGAAGAAAAGAAAACTCATAACTTTTCAAATATCCTATTCAAACATCGTTAGCTTTACGACAAGTACATTTTTCACCTAGTTCTACGTAACCAATAAGCATAATAGCTGCCTTATTTATTTTTCCATTGTTAAAACATCACAAAGAATTGGATATGACATATTTCTCACTTCACGTACATCACATGTTGCAAATTAAATTAATTTTTCACTATGAGCAACGTTCCAATAATATGTATATGTGGTTATTATGAAAAGTATCGAAAAAGTCTTAAATATACGGCATTGGTACTTATTTGGTCCTAAACGTTTCAATTTTGCTAATTTAGTCCTGAATATGTTTAATTTTATCTATTGACTTATTAAATTAATTTTGATCGGAAATTGTTAACGTGAACAATAGCCACCTTACATAGTGTAACAGCACTAACATGAACAAATTTTAATGATATTTTAATAATTTTTTATTTTATTGTTCTTTATTTAGTTATTTCTTTCTTTTACTTTCATTTCGATAGCAAGAGCCTGGGCCACCAAGCCCTTGCAAGCAGCATAGCAAAGGCTCTAGGCGTTATCGCCCTCTCTTGCAGGCATACCTTCTGCGACATATTCCGCGAGGAAGGGTTCAAAGGTCCTCACCCAAGGCCACCTTAGTCTTGCCAGTTGTGAACGAGGGCAATAAGACCCTTGTCCAATGGTTGGTGAGGGTCATCGGAGGCTAAAATGAAAGGGAAAAAAAAATAAAACCAATTAAAATTTTAATTTTTTGTAAGTATATATATATATATATATATATATATATATATATATATATATATATGGTCCATATTAGTATCGCTCATGCCATGTAGATTAGGAGACGTCCACATTAGTGGTTTTGATTAAAATTGATTGGGTGGCTTCAATTGGCAACTGATGAAAGATTTACTAAATTAGTCCAATTGAAAAATTTGTTCGACAAAAAAAAGAAGAAGAAGAAGGTAAGACTATAGTGATACCAACACAATATATTTATACTTTATTGGTAATTTTCCCTACGTTTATCTCATGACAATCATATCTTCTCAAAAAATAGCTTCAAATGGCACAAAAATCGAGTTATAATCAACTTGTGTGAAAATTCAAAAACTTCCACTAGCTTCATTTGGGAAAAAATTTTAACGTAAGCAAAGAAGATATATTAGGACTCAAAACAAAGTCAAACTATCATGGCAAAGTCAATTTTCTCAGTTAAACTAAAGATTAGTGTGAGTTCTTCCGTTTCATTTTTTTTTTCAGTTTCGAATCGTCTAAAGCATAATCGACTGCGAGCATTTATGCCCTTAATCAACAAAAACTTGGATTCATTGTAACTGCTTATGAGCACCAATCGACAAAAATGTTGATTTAATCTGGAAGTAACTAACTCCATAAAACGAATAAAAAAATAATAATAATACATCATCTTGTGGATCACTTTTCCATATCAGTTTGATTATCTTTAACATTACTTATTATAGGTAGTTCACTACTACTCTTGGACTTCTGAGCAAGGCATGCTCAGAAGCTTCTAGACCTATAGATACAAAATGCACATAGTTGTCAACAGTATTTTAACGCAAGTGTTTCGCGATGTAAGACAAGGCCAAAGAATATCAAAAGAGGAAAAAATCTTTTATTCCAACAAATTTTTTTATCTCGATAAATTTCAACCGTTGATGTGGGCCTAATCTATACGAATTTATCATTGAGATTTAGGAGACACTAAATGGAGCACCATTCGAGATAAAAGATTCGTGTCATTTTGAATAGACTGAACATGCCTGACCAAATCTGCTTTTCATTTATCTCATCAACCCAAGCCAGCTTGTATTGAATCTTAAATAGGGTGAGGCCACTTTCGCCCCATTACAAGATTTTTCTCTTCGACCTAAAGTCCCCCTCCTATCTATTTCCGAATGAGAGTGAAGAGTTTCTAGTCCAAATTCTAATAATAATAAGCCATTTTTGGAGATAACAAAGTTTAATAGTTTGCATAATTTTTTTAAAGCAACCTTTTCCTCCATTTTCTTTTTTATATAATTTTTCTTTCTCTTTCGTCAAAAAACCTCTCTTTCTTCCTATCTTCCTCTTCTCTACTTTACTTCTTTATGTTCTTTCCCCTAATTTTTTTTTTGTCTTTTTTGCACAGCTGTATAAGAGCAAAGAAAGTGCAGAGTTGGAAGATCACATTGAAATCGTGCGCAATATGAAATTTAATACAATATATGCACTAAACTCGACTTAAAAGGGTATATCTCTCGTCTATATCTTCTATTACAACGGCCTCTATTTTTTATACCGACCCATAATTGGATTGGATGAACAGAGACGTAGGAATGGCTCCTCTCGGATGGCATGTCTCGCCATATGACGGGCAATTCAGTCGCAATCATACGGGAGATGGGGAGCCTTTCGTTAGCTGGCAGCCGCAAGATAAAAAAGAAAAGTTGGGAACATATGACGTAAGTCTCTGGATTCCCCAACGTGCTTGCTCGTCTTTCCGGCCACTGAAAGTCGACTTGTGGAGCATTTCAATAGCGAGAGCGAGATGAGCTTGTTGTCCCGTAATTGGTATCGAATTATTCTTTCATTTTTTGGGCTAATTTTTCCAAGAAATTTATGGATAACAGCTATATGATGTTTCTGACAATGACATTCAAGGTCAGTTTTGCTTTGAACGAGATGATTATGCCGTAACTTTTTAAAGGTAGGACATTGGTAATAGTATTGATATTTGTTGTGAATGTCTTTAAGAGTTACCATATTTGAATAACAGATTAAAAATTTGACATTCTAATAAAAGCTTTTTAAGTAATTATGATATTTAAATGATCAAAAAAATTAAAATATTTAAGCAAGTATTATATGAAGATTATGACACTTGTTGTTTATTTATCCCATAAATGAGATATCAAATTGTTATTAAAGCTTGGCATTTTAACAAATTTCGATCACCGATTTACATCCACATAGAAAATTTTTAAGAAATTGATGAGAGCACCATGTATGATAGAGCATTCATGTCATTTCAAAAGATTGGACGAGCTTGTCAAACGCAACTCATGATTACCTCCACAACCTGAGCCTCCTTTTATTGAGTCTTAACTTAGGGCGGGCCATTTCTCTAGAAATACAAGTCAAGCCCTTTCAATACTTTAAGGCCCACCGATTTTGATATTTCCCCCCTTTTTTCTTCTCTATCTGCATAATACCAATTACCAAAAATAGTGCACAAAGAGATTTAAACTCAACTCCATCTACTTTATTAGCAAAAAAAGAAGATTCCTAAAACCATATTAGGTTATAAGTTATTCAGTCAATTTTACTAATATAGTATTTTTGTATTTTTGTTACTTGCTTTCTAAACTCAACTTCCTTTACTTTTTATTGTGATCAAGTCCTTTTATATGCTTCATTTGTACAATCAAGTCTATGAATCACCAACATCTGATTGACCTCAGAAAAAAAAAAAAGAATCTTTCATTTGTAGTATACTTGTTCGTGCAGATTTAACTTCAAAATATCCACATGTCGTCATAAGAACGTTTAGGATCTGGGGAAATATAAAAAACTTTTCGCGTCTGTGAGAGAGAGAGAGAGAGAGAGAGAGGGGGCACCTATCGCCTCAAATAGTGGTGAACCCTCCTTTGTCATATGGCATGATCTACAAAAGATAAACGCACCATAGTCGATTCGAGGAAAAAGTTGGATTAAGATAGATTGAGGTCATGATGGTAGCAACAATATTGACGGCATAAAGGTCGATTCGCGCGTGTGTGTAGAAAAGCAATTATTAAAGAGAAAAAATAGAGAATAAGACACATAAATTTTTATGTGAAAAGCCCTTTTAAAAGCATAAAGGGCAAAATCATAGTATGATACTAGGCGATTTCTTCACTATTAGTTTTTAGAATTACAAGTAGCAAGGTTATAACTACAGAGATATTGCTCAATATAGCAAGAGTTTAGACATACATAATTGTGATGTAAATTACACTCATGCTGTTAGTTGCAGTATTCTCCACTACTTTAACATGAAAATTATATCTAGGATATTAACAATAAAAAGCTCTTTGCTTTAATATTAGTTTTCAAGGACAATTGCCAAATAAGTCCTAAACCTTTTGCTACTTTGCCGATTCAGTCCTAAACATTTTTTTATACCAAATAATTCCTAAACCTTTTGCAACTTTGCCGGTTAAGTCCTTCCGGCGGATTTTGGCCGGAAAATATCTATGTGGCGACGACGTGGCGTTACCGGCCGTCGCTAGCGACAACATGGCCAAAACGATGTCGTTTTGGCTAAAATTTTGTTTCTCCTGGTTATTGTTCATCGTCTTCCTCCTAAGCCTCCACAAACCCTAGCCACTGCGCGGAGAATTGACGGCCACGGCGGAGGTGGCCAAGCCCCAGCCGCCGCAACCGTCGCCCACGACGGGCGAGGGCCAGCCCCGCCGGCCAAGCTCCCTCGCAGATTTGGGTGAGGGAGCTTCCCAGATCTACGAGGGAGACTCCCTCGCACAGAGCTTCTGTGTGAGGGAGGAGCTCCCTCGACAGATGATCTGTGCAAGGGAGACTCCCTCGCATAGTAGCTCTCCTCGCAGCTCCCTTGCACAGATTTGCGAGGGAGCTCGCCTGGCCCTCACCGGCTATGGGCGAGGGCAGCGGCGGCGGCCTTTCCCGCCCTTGCCCATGGCCAGCGAGGGCCGGGCCACCCTCTAAAGTGGCTGGTGGCTGGCGACCCATCGGCCATGTAGTTTTTTTTTTAAAGAACAAAAAAGAAAAGAAAAAAATTAAAATAAAATTTTATCGCCATGTCATCGCCACGTCGTTGCCGGCAACGGCCGGTAACACCACTTCATCGCCAAGTAGGCATTTTCCAGCCAAAATCTACCGGAAGAACTTAACCATCAAAGTTGTAAAAGGTTTATGACTTATTTGGCATAAAAAAAAAGGTTTAGGGCTGAATCGGCAAAGTAACAAAAGGTTTAAAACTTATTTGACAATTGTCCCTTAGTTTTCACTACCATATTCCACAACTTCAAAAATTTTGCCATTTGAAGACTGATCTTCAAAATGGCAATAGTCTTTTAGCCTTCAATCGTCTTTGTAACTCAAATTATCTTAGGGCAATAGCCTCCTCATCACTAAAGATGGAGGCCGACTGAGGCAATGCAAAGCCTCAGTTTCTCAGTGGTGACAACCTTAGTGTGGTGACCTCCTCATCACTAATCATGAAGGCCAACCGAGGCTACAGGATCTCATTTTTCTTAGTTATGACAACCTTGATTAAAATACTATTGAATTATCTATAATAAGAATATTTTTCAATGACACGGTCCTATCATCTATAAGTTGACAAATAAGTTGATATTTCAACTCAATGTGTTTTGTACTTGAGTGAAACATCAAATTCTTTGTAAGACAAAAAACACTTTGATTGTTACTAAAAAGAACACCACTATCCTACTTTTCACCTATCTCCTTAGAAAAATTCTTCAACCGAATCATCTACTTACTAGCTTCAGATATAGCATCATACTCCACTTTAGTGGTTCAAAGGGACACATACTTCTAAAGTTACATAAGGTAAAAAAAATAACCCAAGATGCTCTTTCTAGTGTTCAAGTCACCACCAAGATCTACGTTGACAAACCCTTGTAAAGTTACACTATTTTTCCATAAAACATGGTGACAACGTGAAGTTCTCTTAAGTATATTGATAGCCAATTTTACAACTCCATAATGCTTTATTCTGGGATTAGACATGTACTCCTATTGCATGAGTCATGTTTGGTCTTACACACACCATAATATATATTAAGCTATGATGCATAAGGCACCCTAGCCATATATTTTTCTTCCTCGTCCATCTTGGTGACTTTGTTTTCAAGAATTGGTTCCCACGCGCACATCTTATCTTGCTATGAAAAAGTTTTGAATTCGAGGGTAAGGAGTACATTATATGTCTCTTAAAAAAAGCTCGTATGGCTTGAAGCAAGTTTTGTGGTAATAATAATTAAAATTTGATGCTTTCATGGAAGAAAATGGATTTGCACACGATGAGATTGATCATTGTGTTAAATTTTACAATTACGGCGATGGTGCTATTGTACATCTGTCTTCATATGTGGATGACATGCTGATGGATAGCTCCAGTATAAAGAAAAATTGCACAAATGAAGAAGATTTTGGCATCATGATTTGCTATGAAAGACTTGGGAGAGGCCAATAAGAAATTAGGTACGAAATCATCATGGACTAAATATGACTATTGTAAGAAGATTATGTGAACACGATGTTGAATAAATTCAAGATGGATAAGGTAACACCGGTTGTAACTCTTTAGTGAGTGATCCCAAACTTTTCAAGGATATGTATCCAAGTACTCAAGCTATGAAATATAAGATGGTGGCAATTCCATATGCACCAACAGTGGGTAGTTTGATGTATGTCATAGTAAGCATGAGACTAGACATTGCACAGGCAATAGGAGATGTGAGTAAATTTTTGCGAAATCTAGGAAAGAGCATTGGAATGTACTAAAATGGATGCTAAGATATCTAGTAGGTAGATTAAATTACTCTTCATATAGAGGTACATCTCTACAGTTGCAAAGATAAGTGGATGTAAATCACCCAGGTGATCAAGATAGTGGTAAGAATACCATTGTATATATTATTACATTGGTAGGTATAGTAGTGAGTTGAGTAACTATAGAAAAGTAGCGCCTTTATTGACAATAAAATCAGAGTACATGGTGATCACAAAAGCCTTCAAGAAAATCATGTGGTTACAAAATTACATAGAAAAGCTACATTGAAAGTAACTATTCAGCACACTGTGTAGCGATGGTCAAGGTGCAATGCGCTTAGCAAAAATGGAGCTTATCACTAGGACTAGACATATTAGGAAGTGTATCATTTTTATCATATAGACATTGACAGATAATTAATTAAAGTTATATAAGATTGTAGCGAACCAAAGCCCGATTCCTCATATGTGCGAGGGACGGTGCTTGATTCTTCCAAGTTTTTGACACCCAAGGCGAGTCAGCCGCCCTCTCACGACTCAACTTGCCTTTTCATTTCTCAGAACTTGCAAGTTGTGCGGGGGAGGGTTCATTTGTAGTAGCTGAGCGCAGTATACACGGCCTGAAATATGGTAAACCCAAAGAGGAGGGTGGCGGCGATGAGAGATGCTATAACCCAAGGATTCCTCAAGTAGGTGTGCTTGAGACTGGCCCTCCACTTGTGCCTCCTCTTTTTGTAGTACTCTCTGACCTTGTTGATCACTTCACGGAGGCTGCTGCTGGGGTGGAGCTTCACGTCCTTAGCCAGCGAGTTGAACAGCTTGGCCGCTGCCTCGTCGCTTTCCATGGCATTCTCAATGATGCCCTTCTTGTGGAGCAGCGCGACATCCTGCCCCTTGTCGATGATTTTGTCCATGAAGAAGACATAAGAGGTGACCTCGTTCCCGGCCCCAATGTGGGAGCGCTCGAATGCGATGAGGTTGAGGTACTTGGAATCAGTGTCTGTGTTCACCACGATCATGGGGAGCCTCAGGAACCCGCTGGCAAAGGAGATGTCATTGAGGTTGTTGGTGTCGCTTTTTCTAAACCGGATCCCGTGCTCACGGAGCTCAGTGGCAGGCCGGATTATCTCCTCGTTGCCCTTGCTCTTCCCCTCGTCCTTCCGGAAAACGTCCAGGACGTGTAGACATTCTCCCTTGATCGCTTTGGTCAGGCTGCCCTCACTCACCACTTTGGCCAGCGTGGGCTGGACCAGGTTTTTCCTAAAGACGTCTAGGACGTGCTGGCATTTTCCCATACGTGGATTGTTCGGGCTGGAGTCGTAGAATCTGAGGATGAGCCCGTTGATGTATTCGTCCTCCTGCATTGTTGGAGTAAAGTCAGTGCAATTTCCCTTCCTCCTGCTGTTGTATGGATTGTCCTCGAGCAAAAAGTATAAGAAAGAAGTTTACGACAGTGGTCATAGATCTAATAAAGTATTGTTGGTTCATCTCAAACCGTGCATCCAACAGGCGTGGAGCGTTCAATTTGGTTTCTTTGAGATCACCAAGATGTTCTGTGAAACATAGTACGGCGCGTGCAAAAACCTCTTGTACGAGGGAGCAAAATCTAAGGAGCTAACCTTCTGGCCATCACTGAGGGTGACCAGCAGATCCAGCACTAGCATCGGCAGCTGGTTCTCCAGCAGCAGCATGTCCCGCCTAATGTTTGGTAGGACGTAGAGCTTCCCGTGGTCGCTGAAGATGGGGTCATTGGGGGTGTAATCTTTTTCCTCCTGTGTCGTGGTCCTAAGTATCTCGAGCATGAAGCAGCCATCAGTGATCATCATCATGAGGAACCAGCCTTCCGTGCCCACGCTTCTGCCCACCTTTCGCTCTGGATCCAGTTCATCGTAGCTTTCCTTGATGTCCTCCGCCACCTCACTCAGGGACTCCAAGAAGTCCTCGAGGTCCTTCCCAGAACGGTTGATGAAGTGTCGGAGCGCGCGGCGCTTGTGTTCCTCCATGGGAAGGAGGTGGTCCTTGCCGTGGTGGTAAGGGCCAAATGAGACAACCCGCGGCTGGTAGGCCTTGCTGTTGAGGTCGGTGATGCCAGTGCGGACCCTGTAGATGGACCGCTTCTCCCAGATCTGTTGCTCGTCGGAGGACATGACGTTGAGGTTGAGGCTCTCCTTGAATTTAACGATCTCGTTCTGGTCCAGAAGAGGCATGTTTCCGCAAGTTTCACAGGCTCCCCAAGTTTCTTTCCGGAGTGTTTTATCTTCTTCTTCTTCTTTTTGTTACTTAAGCTTAAAGGGAGGAGAGAGAAGAGGTGAATTTATAGGAAGAGAGAGAGAGAGAGGGAGAGGGAGAGAGATGGGAAGAGGATTGGGATTCGGTTCACTTGCGGTGCTCAAGTGATGTGCTCTCTCAGCCGTTCGATATTAATTGGATGGCTAGGATTTTATAGAAAAAATTTTTAAAAAATCAAAAAAAATTTTGACTTTTTTTTTTAAAATTTTCCAACCGTCCGATTAGAATCGAACAACTGAGAAGCAGAAGGCAGCGGCCTGCTATGCTCCGTACGCACAACAGGCGATCTGCTTCCGAGGGAATTGGATTCCCTTCCCAGCGTATGGTTTGGGCAGGGTTGACCAGGTTTTGGTCTTGGGAACCAAAAAGTGTTTTTTTTTTTCGAAAAGAAAAAAAAAAAAAAAGCAAAACAAAAACCTCATAAGAAATAAGTTTAGAAGTTTAGAAGTTTTTTTAGTGCCTTTTCTCTAATTTTGCTGCAACTTCTTAACAAATTTTATCAAGAAGGAAATGTTTGGATGGGTGATAATGACAGATAGCAGCCAAATGTCCATCCCTCAAAACTTCTGAAGGGGGGAAATGAACACGACTGAGAACAGGAGGAAAATCATTCAGAGCCGTTAATTTGGCGTAGAACGAAAAAGGGCGAGAAAATGTAAAGGTTAGTGACGGCTGATTTTGGAGCAAAGCGCAATGGATTGTGCATTTCGAATGCTTTAAGCACAAGGGATGCTTGCTTCTTCCTTAGTTTATTACTGCTCTCCAATGAAGATGGCTATACTATGTATAGTCCTCCAATGATCGACATAGTACAAGAAAGTCCTCTCCAAGATCTTCAACATGGACTCTTCTTTCATTACAAATATTAACTATTTCCCAAGCGTTTTTCTACCACAAAATTCACCTATATCCTTAAGAGAGAGAGAGAATTTTAGACTATTCTTGAGAGTTTTTAACAATAACTACAATCAACAACTAACCAAACTTATCCATAGGTAGCCTAGCTGGTTAGGGCAAACCTGGACTTCGTTGAGATCTTGGATTCAATTCTCCAGAAAAGCGTCTGTGATTTAAGTGGGGAGGCATGGCGGTAGATTGCTGCGATAGTCTTCTCCGAAGAATAATTGAGGTGCACGCAAGCTGGCTCGGACACCTCAATTATAAAAAAAAAAAAAACAACTAACCAAGAGAAGCAAAGGGAAGGTTCATTTTTTGTAGCTGAGCACGGCATATACGGTCTGAATTATGGTGAGCACGAAGAGGAGGACGGCGGCGATGAGAGACAGTGTAACCCAAGGATTCGTGAAGTAGGTGTGGATGAGATTTTCCCTCCACTTATGCCTCCTGTTCTTGCAGTACTCTCTGACCTTGTTGATCACGTCATGGAGGCTACTCTCGGGGTCAAGAATCATGCCCGTGGCCAGCGAGTTGAACAGCTTGGCTGCCGCCTCGTCACTCTCCACGAAATTATTAATGATGCCACTGGTGTAAAGCAGCGCGACGTCCTGCCCCTTGTCGATGATGTTGTCCATGAAGAAGATGTAGGACGTGACTTCGTTCCCAGCCCCCACGTGGGATCGCTCAAATGCGATCAGGTTGAGGAACATAGACTCTGTGTCTTCATCCACCACGATCATGGGGAGCTTCAGGACCCCGCCATCAAAGGAGATGTTTTCTAGGCTGTTAGTGTCGCTTTTTCTGAACCAGATCCCATGCTCATGCAGCTCAGTGGCTGGCCGGATTATCCCCTCACTGTTTTTGATCTCCCCCTTGTCCTTCTTCATGGGCTTCATCAGCATGTTCTTCCTGAAGATGTCCAGGACGTGCAGGCATTTTTCCTCGCTCACGTTGGCCACGCTGTGGGAGCAGAAATTGAGGATGAGACGGTTGATGAATCTGTCCTCCTACGTTGACGGAGCAAAGTCAGTGCATATTGTTTCCTCCTGCTGCCATATGGGATTGTCCTCGCGTAAAAGGTAAAAACAGAAGTTTCCGAAAGTTCTCATAGATCTAATCATGAATTATCGATTGGTCTCAAACCTCGCATCCAACACATTTGGAGCATTAGATCTGATCCATCTGAGACGGCCAAGATGTACTGTTAGATGAAGATAGTACGGCACCTTATATTTGTACAAAATCTGCTCGCCATAGCCAAAAGCAAGCAGTCGATTCAAAGAATTAGTATCGGCAGCTGATTCTCCAGAAGCAGCATGTCCCGCTTGATGAACGGAATCACGTAGAGCTCCCCATGTTTGCTGAAAATGGGGTCGTTGTTTTCATAGTAGCCGCGCGCCTTTGCTTTCATTGTTTTATTGTACATCAGGATCTCGAGCATGAAGCAGCCATCAGTAATCATGAGCTCCAGGAACCTGTCCACCGAGATGTTGCTGGCGTCCTTCCTCCACTTCGGGTGCAGCGCGTCATAGCTCGCCTTAAGGTCCTCTTCCACCTCCCTCAGGGACTCGAGTATGGGCACAAAGGGCTTCCCAGATCGCCTGAAGAATTCGAGGAGCACACGGCGCTTGTGGTTCTCCATGGGAATGGTCTTCGCCATAGTGGTAGGGGCCAAAGGAGACAACCTGTGGCCGGTAGGCCTCGCGATTGAGGTCAGCCATGTAGGCGGGGACTTTATAGATGGACCACCTCTTCAAGTCCTGTTGCATGTGTACGAGATCGTCGTTGATTTGGACGATGCAGTCAATCGCGTGCGCGCCAGAGGTTCCGCAAGTTTCACCCGTGGAGTGTCTTCTGATCCTTTCCTTTACTTTTGCCCTTACAGCGGAAAGACGGAGAGGAATACGATTCTTCTTCATGGGGAGAGACAGAGAGACAGTGAGGGAGAGATGGGGATAGTGTTGGAGGATAAAGATTGGTGGTGCGCAAGGCCTATGTGTCTTTAAGTCGAAGAGGCATTACGGAACCAGCCATGAACGTCTGAGTCGCTTTTTGTGCACCAGGGAAAGGACACTCTGGAAGCATGGGAAACATGTTCCGTGAATAACGTCGGGGGGGAATTTATGGGTTTTTCCCATGTAATTGGGGAGGACTAATGTCAAGTAGGGCACGGGGCCCAATACATAACTTCATGTCGAGTCGCGGTTTTACCATAATTTTTTTTGTCATTTTGTAAAATATCCCAACTTTTGATGGAATTCTAATATTATTATAATTTTTTTGTCTCATTAAAAATTACTAACTTTAGATCTAGTCTCAATTTTACTCTATAAATTTATTTGTGTTATAAAAAAAATCACCAATTTTTACTTGAATATCATTTTTCTTTGTTAACACTTCGTCCAAAATTTCACGTCATTACCTTGATTTTTTTTCTCAAATTTTAGATTGAAAAACACGTCTGTCTCTTTTAGATAAATTTCCATGTCAACCCTAACGACATCTAAGGGTAATCGATTCCTCAAGTGGTTCGGTTCTCCCCCAAAACCCAGAACTGGATTGGTGGAATCGGTTCCCATTCTCTAGGACCGGGAACTGGACCAGCCGATCTTGGGACTGGACCACTAGTCTCAAAGAAGAAGCGTTAAGCAACCGAATGAACTAGTAAGAAAATTAGCTACACAAGACTCGTTGGTTGGGCCAAGAAACCATCACATACTCAAAGTATACCGGGATCACGCCACCTCAGCAAATCTTGCGGAGCAAATCGGCGGACGGCACTTGCGACTTGCTCGAAGCGAAGTAAGGCCCAGCAGCCGGTACCCCATTTATTTCCACAATTACTCCAATATGGCCGGACCTTTGCTGATTACAACATTCTGAAAAGAGTCTACCCTCCACTTGGTGCTTCGTCATAGAGGAGGCATGCAAATTTTTGTGAAGACCTTCACTAGAAAGACAATCACTCTTGAAGTTGAGAGCTCTAACACCATCGACAATGTTATGGCTAAGATCCAAGACAATGAGTGTGACGCCCTCCGCCTCACCTCCGATAATATTGTCCGCTTGGGCCCTACTGGCCCTCACGACTTTATTTTTCACCGGGTCCACCATCCTCATGGCCCTTCACAGAGGCTCAAGAGCGCGCAACTTGGGAAAATGCGTTGTCAGTGGGTCAAGGGCAGAGTATCACATATAAGCTCTCTCAGGATTTCCTCCCTAGGCGATGAAGGATAGGGATGTCACATACTCCCCCACCTCAATGGCACAGCGTCCCTGTTGTGCCCTCAACGGCACCAACGAGCACCTACTGTGATCACCACATGCAGTCAAGAGTGAACTTTAATACCACTTTGTAACGCTCTCCGCCTCACCACCGACAATATTGTCCACTTTGGGCCTTATTGGCCCTCACGACTTTGTTTTTCATCGGGTCCACCATCCTCACGACCCTCTACAACAGCTCAAGAGAGCGCAACCTGGGAAAACGCGTTGTCAGTAAGTTAAGGATGGAGTACCACATATAAATTCTCACAAGACTCCTTCCCCTAGGTGATATGGGACAAAGATGTCACATACTCCCCCCTTCAATGGCACAACATCTCCATTGTGCCCTCAACAGCACTAGCAAGCACTCACTGTGGTCACCACAAGTGGTCGGAAGTCGGCTCTGATACCACTTTGTAACACCCTCTGCCTTGCCATTGACAATTTTGTCCACTTTGGGCCCCACTGGCCCTCACGGCTTTGTTTTCCATCAGGTCCACCATCCTCGTGACCTTCCGCGGCAACTCAAGCGCACAACCCTAGAAAACGTGTTGTCAGTGGGTCAAGGGTGGAGTATCACATATAAATTCTTCCAGGACTCTCTCCTTGGGTAATGTGAGACGGGGATGTCACAAGGAAGGTATTCCACTAGACCAATAGAGGCTCATTTTTGCAAGAAAGCAACTTGAAGATGGCAGGACGCTTGCAAACTATAACATCTAGAAAGAATCTACACTCCACTTGGTGCTCCATTTGCGGGGTAGGATGTAGATTTTCATGAAGACTCTTATTGGGATAACTATTACTCTCAAGGTCGAAAGCTCTGACACTATCAACAATGTGAAGGCTAAAATTTAGGACAAATAGGGTAATCCTTCAGACCAACAAAGGTTGATCTTTGCTGGTAAACAACAATCGGTGGAAGGAGACGATGATGTTTTACTATTTTGAAGTAAAAGGCACACACAAATACAAGCAGGAACTAGGAAAAAGGGAAACCGGGGGAGCAAGGAAATAGGGGTTCTAACTTCAGTCTAGTTGGTCTGGTCCGGGTGCTTCGGTTTGGTCTCGTTCTCCCAACAACCGGGAACCGGACCGCTCAAGAACTTGTTCCATTTTAAGGACCATGGATCGGACCAAAGCTCCAAAGAACCAAACCAACCCGGCCGGTCCGGTCTGATCCGGGCGATTTTTGGGTTGGGCGGTTTAACATGCTTAGCCCTAACGACGTCTTCTTATATATGTAATTTAGGTAATAACTAGAGTAATTACAATTGACCTTCTTCCATTGCTCTTACTCTTCAAGAATCTTTGATTTTGCGCTCATTATTCAATGAAGAATCATCCATCTAAATCAGGGACCTCGTGCTCAAATTTTTTTTCATCTCTCAATTTTTAAAAATAAATTTTGGGTGAATAATTAACAAGAATAGATTTGAGACTCAAGTAAAAGTCGACAGTCTTTTATAACAAAAAAGTTATGGTCAATTTGGGTTGGATCAAAAATTTGGAATTTATTTAAGGATAAAAAAATTTTAGGATAAAATTAAGACATGATCTCAAGCTGGAACAACAACAAGTTTTTGAAAGAATTGAGACTAGACCTTAAGTTTGTGATTTTTAGGATATTTTGTGTTGGAGGCTAGCAATAGTAAGGGGTGAGCAACTTAGACCGCCTGAACCCGAAACAGCTTGAATTGGCCCAAATCGGCTGAGAATCGGACCGAAACGGTCCCAGTTCCCGAAAGTGGATTCTGTGTTCGGGCAATTCGGCTACTGATTCCTAGATAGGCCGGATTGAACCAAACCCAACTAGTAAAATTTTTTATGTTTTATTAAAAATAAAGATGTAAAAAAGTAAAAAGAACTCAATTTAAATTTCTAAAGTTTTAATATTTACTAGATTTTACCAAAATAATTTTTTTCTCAAAAATAAGTAAATAAATTCAATTTTTTAGAATTTTCCCAATTTTCAACTGATCCATTAGATTTCATAGGAATCAGATTAATGGGTTTGGTCCAGCTTGGTCGGGACTTAGGCGGTTCAATCTATGGTCTTAGAGATTGGGGATCAATCCCATCGGTCCGATTCCTGGTTCTAGGGGGAACCGGAATGCTGTGATCCATGCACACCTCTAGCAATTACACTTTGAGGGGATGAATATGTGATTTTAATATCACTTCATAATTTAAAAGCAGAAATGAAATAGTCGAGTTGAGTATTATCAAACTTGAGTAAAATTTGAATCTAAACAACATGAGTCTAAACAATAAGTAGCTTGCCTTTGTGAGGATCGTCAATTAATATGGATGTCTTGCATAAAAGAATTTGTGGCAAAACTGTCCTTATAATCAACGATTAATTATTATTTTTTAATAGAAAATCTAAACTAGATCACTAGCTGTGACGATATAAGTAATAGAGTCCGTATCTGAACATATTCATCCTTAGAGTTTGCGTATGAACATATAGTCAAAAGAAGATATTGCAATTCGATAATATCCCTTTAATAATTTGCAATTTCAACATTGACTTTGAACATATCAAATGCTTTGATGACGTTCATGAAATAGACATCGTGGTTATATCTAAGCTTTTATCTTATGTTCTTTACAAGTATATTAGCAATCGTGGCCCTACCTGGTTGTTTACCGATTCATGGTACCTCCAAACTTTACCAAACTCCCCATTTTAGACTTGTTCACCTTTTACTCAGGTTATTCTAGCTTATAAACACCTATACTCCTACTGATTTGTTCACTATTAATGGAAAACTCATAACCTTTTAAACCTTTCAAACGCCCTATTAAAACATCAATAGCATAATGACTTATGCATCTTTCACCTAGTTCTACTCAACCAATAAACATATTAGCAGCCTTTTGATTATTTTGTCATCATCAAAACATCATAAAGAATGGATGTAACATATTTTTTGTAGACACCTTCACGCATAATGTCATGTGCATTATTGATTGAAAAAAAAATCTCATAACCTTTCAAATACATTATTAAAACATTGCTAGCTTTATGACAAATGCATTTTTCACCTGGTTCTACGTAACCAATAAACATAATAGCTGCCTTTATTTATTTTTCTCATTGTTAAAACATCACAAAGGATTGGATATTACATATTTATGACTTCCGGTACATCACATGTTGCAAAATAAATTAACTTTTCACAAAGAGCAACGTTCCAATAACATGTATATATATTTATCGGGAAAAGTATCAAAAAAGTCTTAAATTTACTGCATTGGTACTTATGTGGTCCTAAACGTTTCAATTGTGCTAATTTAGTTCTGAATATATTTAATTTTGTCAATTGAGCTCATTCATTTAATTTTTGGTTGAAAATTACTAACGTGGACGTCAGTCACCCTCCATAGCATAACAGTGCTAACATGAACAAATTGAAATTTTTTTAAATATTTTTGTTTTCTTTTTCTCTTATTTATTTATTTATTTATTTTGTTTACTTTCATTTTGGTTAGCAAGAGCCTGGGCCATCAAGCCCTTACAAGCAGGAAAGCGAAGGCTCTAGGCCCTATCGCCCTCTCTTGCAGCCACAGCTTCTGCGAGCGAGGGTGCAAAGGCCCTCACCTAGGGCCACCTTAGCCTTGTTAGTTGTGAATGAGGGCAATAAGGCCCTTGCCCAATGGTTGGCAAGGGTTATTGGAGGCCAAAATGAAAGGAAAAAAAATTAATGAAAAAGTTAATTTTTTATATAAAAAAAATTATATAGAAGGTCCATATTAGTGCCGCTCATGCCATATAGATTGGGAGACATCCATATTAGTGGTTTTGATCAAAATTGATTTGGTGGATTTAATTGGCAACAAATGAAAGGTTTAGATTTAAATTAGTCCAATAAAAGGATTTGTTCAACAAAAAAAAGGTAAGACTATATGGATACCAACATAATTGATTTATAGTTTTTTTGGTACTTTTCCCTACGTTTATCTCATAACAGTCATAACTTCTCATAAACTAGCTTCAAATGGCACAAAACTCGAGTTATAATCAACTTGTGTGAAATTCAAAAACTTCCACTAGCTTCATTTGGAAAAAAAATAATTTAAGAAAAAAGATATATCAGGAAACAAAACAAAGTCAAACTATTATGGCAAAGTCAATTTTCTCAGTTAAACTAAACATTAGTGTGAGATTTTTTTTTTCCAATTTCGAGTCGCCTAAACAAAATCAACTGCAAGCATTGGTGACCTGTAATCAGCAAAAACTCAGAGTCATTATAACTGTGTATGAGCACCAATAAACAAAAATGTTGATTTAATCTGGCAGAGACTAATTCCACAAACCAATCAAAAAATCGATAGGACATTCACTTCAATCAAACGCTATACTTTGGAACATTAGTTTATTAAGACATACCAAATACCAACATAGAAGTTAGGTAGTTTTAAGTAGTGAGTTTGGAAAGGTGGCTTGATAATAGGAACTTTATTAGGATGTCACAATTGTTCAATGTTTCGATAGTAAATGTTATATCTATAAAGTTTTTATCATTACTTAAAACTGTTATACTTAAAGGGTGTAGGATTGAACTTGATTCACAATGTTGACCAAGTTCTTTCATTTTATTCTTTAGCTTTTATTTTAACCATAAATTTTATTCTTAATTTGAACTCAATTATACGGGTGATTTGATAAATCCAATTCTCGACAAGAACACTCTAATCGAGTTTGTGAGTAGGTGATACCTATGAATCGTACTCGAAATTTTTCCATGTTAGATCTCTAGCTTGCCATGTGGGTTAGCTTAATTATAATTGAACTTTTCTGTCAATAATTTCGGAAAAAAATTAATCATAGGGACCACGTTTGCAATATTGAAAATTATAAAACTGCTTTGAAATGGAACAATAAATTTCTTTAATATTGAACTAGTGATTTTTTTGTTTGAAAAGTTTTGACATTAAAATAGACACTATACACTAATAATTACGATGTGTGACCATTCTTGTCTAGAACTTCTTTTTCTATAAACTTCTTTAAAGTTAGGATCATCTTGGTTTTTTACAAATGGATCCCTTGCTGTGTGTACAAAACACGATAGAGATGATATGAGAAATTTAAAATAAAAATAAACAAAATTTGGATTTTTTTGAACTTTTTTATATAAAATCTCAATCGTGCTGAGATTACCACGTCACCTAGTGTGATCCATACTCACAACAGGTGATCCGAATCCTGATCTTTTCACGTCTCCCATGTCCATCATTGCTTTATTGAGAGATGAACAAGGTCCAATGGTACCCACCCATGGGTAGCCCAGCTGGTTAGGGCGAACTTGGATTTTGTTGAGGTCTTGGGTTCGATTCTCCAGGAAAGCGCCCGTGATTTAAGTGAGGGGCCATGGCGGTGGGTTGTTATGCTAGTCTCTCCCGAGAAATAATCAAGGTGCGAGTAAGCTGGTCGGGACATATCGGTTATAAAAAAAAACAAGGTCCAACGGTTCACTACAGTTCCTTAGAGGACAATAATGTCTCCTTCTACCTTTGCTTTTTTCATTTCAAAACTGACACTACTGTCGCGGACTATTTACAGCTGGAGATAGGGTGGTTTCAAACCTTCCACTGGAGCGTCGGCTCTTTCCTTTTGCTGTTTTTCCAAAGCAACATCAACTTCACAAGTCCTTTACAGCTTATAAAGTGGCCACGTTTTACATGGCCAATTAGAAGGCACGTACTCCACTACGGGCCCTTCGAGGAGAGCACAGCAATGTCTACTCTTCTGTTGTTTTACCCAAACAATGGTAATGTGGCAAATCATATGCAGCTAGAGCAAGGACCCGTTTCACGTGATGATGCGGCGTTTGATCCGACGCGAAAGAGATGAGTAATTGTGACACCCTCAATAACAAGTCCTCAGAGGACAATAATTCTCCTTTCCTTTTTACCTTTTTCAAGAGTGACACTAGAATCACTTAAGGTCATTACCACGTTTGACTGGACGCAAAAGGTTGAGCATAACCACGACTTTTCTCAATCTTTTAACCACGACCCACTTTTTAAAAGAATTTGCCTTTTAAGTAAAGTGAACGTATAGATAGACCTAATAAATCGACTACTAAAAGCTTTATTGTTACTGGTTTTCCCCAAGCACATGTAGTGGCCAAGTTTTATTCAAAATAGATACTTCATTATCGAGTAAATTGAACATATAGTTGGACCTAATAATTTCCCTTACTTTGGAAACACTAGAATTTGACATAGGTGGTTGCGCAGGATAGATTGAAATTTACACCTTGACACTTATATTTCATTCTTGGGAATTTGTTTAATTATTGTAGAAAAGATTTCATTCTTGGGAATTTGTTTAATTATTGTAGAAAAGATCATTTGCAAAATATTTAAACATGTTATAGATTTCATGGTGACATAGTTAATACTAGATAGACAAAATAAAACTAAAGATGTGTCAATGCAAGAAGGTACGTGTGAGTCAAACGTGTGAGAAAAAGAATCTAAATGCATAACATTTATCTATAGTATATTTGCATTAAAGCAATCAAACAATAATAAAGCAAAATACAAAAATGTTAGTTGGACACCATATTATTTAGTTCGATCGCTATGAAATTGTCCATGGAGAGAGCAATATATAATTTCAGTATTGATCAAGCAATATGATAGAGGTTATAATCACTGCGTATGAGCACCAATAAACAAAAATGTCGATTTAATCTGGCAACAACTAATTTTATAAACCAATAATAAAATAAAACATCATCTTGTGGATCACTTTTCCATATCAGTTTGATTATCTTTAACATGACTTATTATAGACAGTTCACTACTTCTACTCTATTGATACAAAATGCACATATCGAAATTTTCATGATGTTAGACAAGGCTAAAGAATATCGAAAGAGGCAAAAATCTTTTATTTCAATAATATATTTTTGGGTCTAATCTCAATCATTGATATAGGATATAGGCCTAATCTATACTGATTTATCAGAGATCTCTGGAGACACTGAATGGAGCACCATTCAAGATAATAGATTCATGTCATATTGATTATCTTGAATCAATATTGAATGGAGCACCATTCAAATTGTACAAACTTTCAATATTATTGAAATGACTGGACATGCCTCACCAAACCTGCTTTTCATTTATCTCGACAACCCAAGCCGGCTTGTATTGAATCTTAGATAGGGTGGGGCCACTTTCGCCCCATTACAATATTTTTCTCTTTGACCTATACTCTCTTTATTATAGGCGCGTTTGGCAACGTTTCTGTTTCGAGAAATAAAAATAATTTTTTTCTTTTTTATTCCCAAAAACAATTTTTAAACATTGCTTTGAGTTTTGAGTAGTATTTCTTTGGTAATAGCTAAATAAGTGTTAAAAAAATAATTTTTGAGTTTTTGTTCCTTTTTTACTTAAAAAATATTCTCGAAAACAAGAAATAATTTTTTTCTACTTTTTATTTCTGTTCAAATTTGTTCCTGGGAAAGAAATAGGTTTTTTGTTTCTAAAAATAAAAATATAAACAAATGCGTTTTTATTTTTTTTATTTTTAAAAATAAAAGATGCAAATTTTTGTTCCGAGAAAAAGAACCTTTTTTACTAAACAGACCTTATATATTTCCGAACGAGAGTGAAGAGGTCATAGTACAAATTCTACTATTAATAAGCCGTTTTCAGAGATAACAAAGTATGACACTTGACAGTTTGTACAATTTTTTTAAAGCAACTTTTCCTCCATTTTCTTTTTTCTTAATATTTTTTCTTTCTCTTTCATAAAAAAACCCTCTCTCTTTCTTCCTATCTTCCTTTTCTCTACTTTACTTCTTTATGTTCTTTCCCCTAATGTTTTTTTTCTTTTTCTGCACAACTGTAAAAGAGCAAGAAAGTGCAGACTGGGAAGATCAAATTGAAATCGTGCGCAATATGAATTTTAATAGAATATTTGCACTAAACTCAACTTAAGAAGGTATGTCTCTCATCTATATCTTATATTACAACGGCCTCTATTTATTGTACCGATGATAATTGGATTGGATGAACGGAAACGTCGGAATCGCTCCTCTCGGATCGCATGTCTCGCCGTATAATGGGCAATTCAGTCGCAATCATACGGGAGATGGGAAGCCCTTTGTTAGCTGGCAACCGCAAGAGAGAAAAGAAAATTTGAGAACAGATGACCGAAGTCTTTGAATTCCCCAACGTGCTCGCTCATCTTTCCAGCCTTTGAAGCTTGACTCGTGGGGCATTTCGACAGCGAGAGCGAGATGATCTTGTTGTCCCCTAATTGGTATCGTACATTGTCCTTTCATTTTTGGAGCTCATTTTGCGGAGAAATTTATGGATTACAGCTAGATGATGTTTCTAACAATGACATTTAAGGTCAATTTTGCTCTGAACGAGATGATTGTGCCGTAACTTTTTGAAAGTCGGACATTGGTAATAGTATCGATATTTGTTGTGAATGTCTTTAAGAGTTACGATATTTGAATAACAGATTGAAAAATTTGACGTTCTAATAAATGCTTTCTAAGAAATCACGATATTCAAATGATCGAAAAAAATAAACTGTTTCTGTGAGCATCAAATGAAGATTGTAACACTTATCATTCCTTTGGCCGGTAAATGAGAAACCAAATTGCTATTGAAGTTTGGCATTTCAACAAATCTTGATCGCTAATATACATCAACATAGAAAACTTTTAAAACACCGACGAGAACACCTTGTATGATAGAGCATTCTTGTCATTTCCAAAAGATTGGATGAGCTTGTCATACGCGCCTCTCCTTGATTGATTACCTCCACAACTGGAGCCACCTTCTATTGAATCTTCAATTAGGGCAGGCCATTTTACTAGAAGTACAAGTCACCCTCCGAATACTTTCAGGCCTACCGATTTTGATATTTTTTTTTCTTTTTCTTCTTCTTTATCTGCATAATACTGATCACCAAAAACAGTGCTCCAAGATATTTAAACTCAACTCCATCCACTTTATGAAAAAAAAAAAATCCCTCTACTTTCTAAAATCATATTAGGTTATAAGTAATTTAGTGATTTTTATTAATATAGTTGTTTCCTGACTTGCTTTTTAAATTAAACTCCCTTTACTTTTTTATTGTGATCAAGTTCTTTTATATGTTTTCCTTATCAAAAAAAAATTTCTTTTATATGTTTTATTTGTACTAGGGTGAGCAATTTGGAGCGCCCAAATCGGAAACCACTTGGACTGGTCGGAAATCGGACTAGATCAGAAGTGTCAGTTCGATTCTCGGTTACTTACGGTTTCTAGGCTGTCCGATTCCTGGTTTCTAAGAAGGTCGGACCGAACCGATTAAATTTTTATATTTTATTAAAAATAAAGATGTAAAAAAGTAAAAAGAACTTAATTTAAATTTTTAAAGTTTTAATTTTTACCCAACTTTACCAAAATAATTTGTGTCTTCAAAATAAGTAAAGAAGTTCAATTTTTTTTAGAATTTTTCCTATTCCCAACCGGTCCATTATATTTTCTATAAACCGGACCAAATCGCAGGATTTAGGCAATCCAATCCACGATCTTGGAGACCGGGGATCAGTCCCATTGGTTCGGTTCCCATTTTTGAGAGGGAACCGAAACGATATGGACCATGCATACCCCTAATTTTTGCAATCAAATCTATGAATCACCAAAATCTGATTGACCTAAGGAAAAAATAAAATATTTCAATTTTCCATTTAGAGACTGATCTTCAAAATGGAAATAGTCTTTCATAATCTTCAATTGTCATTGTAACTCAAATTATCTTATGGCAACAATCTCCTCATCACTAAAGATGGAGGCCAACTGAAACAATGTAAGGCCTCGATTTCTCAGTGATGACAACCTTAGTGCAGCAGCCTCTCATTAATAATCATGAAGGCTAACCAAGGCTATGCACATTTTCAATTTTTCAGTAACGACAATCTTGGTTAACATACTTATGGGATTATCTGCACTAAGAATATTTTTCAATGATAATGTACTATCATCTATAAGTTGACAAATAAGTTGTTATTTCAACTCAATGTGTTTTGTCCTTGAGTGAAATATTAGGTTCTTTGCAAGACAAATAACACTTTGATTGTCAGTGAAAAGAACAATGCTATCTTGCTTTTCACCTATCTCCTTCAGAAAAATTTTCAACCAAATCATCTATTTGCTAGCCTTAAATATAGCACCACACTCTATTATAGTGGTTCAAAGGGACATATACTTCTAAAATCTAGATATTCAATTAATTGCAATACCACATAAGGTAAAAACGTAACCTGAGATGCTCTTTATATTGTTCAAGTCACCACCAAGATCTGCATCGACAAACCCTTATAAAGTAGCACTATTTTTCATAAAACCTAGTGACATACATGAAGTGTCTCTTAAGTATGTTTATAGCCAGCTTTACAACTTCATAATGCTTTATTCATAGATTAGACATGTACACCTATTGCATGAGTTATGTCTAGTCTTATACATATTATAACATATATTAAACTACCAACAACATATGCATAAGGCACCCTAGCCATATATTTTCCTTCCTCGTCTATCTTTGGTGACTATGTCTTCAAGAGTTAGCTCCCACACGCACATCTTATCTTGACTATGAAAAAGTTTTGAGGTCAAAGATAAGGAGCACATTATATGTCACTTAAAAAAAGCTTGTATGGCTTGAAGCAAGTTTTGTGGTGACGATACTTAAGGTTTGATGGTTTCATGCAAGAAAAAGGGATTTGCACAAAATGATGCTGATAATTGTGTTAAATTTTACAACAAGGTCATGATATTTGTTAAAGAAAGTTCTATTGATGATTTTGAAAATGACAAAACTCTATGATAAACTCTATGATAAAATGACAAAACTCCGTGATTTGACTTAAAGTCAAAAACAAAATTGTGGCCAGAATGTGTATCATCAAAGAAGATGACAGATCTTATATCATCTGGAGAGATGGTAGATCTTTAATATCTGGAAGATGTTAGACTTGTATAGTCTGGAAGTCAGATTTGATAAAATCTAGAAAGTTGAAATTACAATGACTGTTTGAGTAAAAAGATATTCTTATAACTCTTATACTCATGGATTTCTAATAGCATATATATGTGGATTAACAAGATTGATCATTCTCAAATTATGAAGTTTATTATTGGTATATTGGATTCTCTGAAGATCGGGTAAATGTGGCAAGTATTCACTTATGAAAACCAAATATCCTAATTGTAGTATTCACTTATGAAAACCAAGTGTCTAATTATATGAGTGATGTCACGCCTCAAACCTCGAGTGCGCGCACATCCCACCATGGTCAAATGAAATGCAACGTCCCAGATGGTGTCGCCGACCTAAACTTCTATGCATATGTGAAAGCGTAATAAACAATCCCCGGACAACAACAAACTTGGAATAAGAAAGTAAGACCATCAAAATACACAAGGCACATTTCATGAAATAATCCCGAGTTCATATATAAAAGACTAAACCAAAAAGAAAGGTTTATCTACTCCGGGATCTACAGCCACTAGCTCCATGTCCATAAAAAAGGTGTGCTCTAAAAACTATCGCCTACGGGACTCAACGACGTATGTGTCGTACCACCATCTAGGTACTTGAAAAACAGTTCACCGAGTCAACTTTCCAAGTCCTGGTTAGGAAGAAATCCACCCAATGATAGCCTATCCACACAAACAAAACAAGGTCTGGAAACTGCCAGACAGAACAACGTCGGGTATCGTTAGACCATACATCGTCTAGTATGGTCAGAACATACACCGTCTGGTGTGATCGGCCAGACAATACATCGTTTGGTAAAGTTCAGAACATACACCGTTTGGTAACGTTCAGAACATGCACCATCTGGTACGATTTGCCTTTACAGTTCATATACATAAATATGCAGCAAACATCTTTAATCACTGGTATACTTCACATCAGCCATCATCAACATATCAACAGTTCAATCCACACTTAATAAACATACTCATTGTCGTATCAAAGTTTCACACAGAATCATTCTATCGTGTAGCACTTAGTCCTTGACTGCATATAACAATGGTACAAGGTTCTAGAGGTGGCTCACATGGTCTTTGGCACAAGGTTCTAGACGTGGCCCCCACAAAGGTTTACGTTATTGCGTGGCACTTAGTCCTAGTCCAGAACATAACATATTGCATAGCACTTAGATCCTGCCCATACATGTCGGTGGTACAAGGTTTTAGAGGTGACTCATACAATCGTTGGCACAAAGTTCTAGAGGTGGCCCCCACGAAGGTTTACGTTATCGCGTGGCACTTAGTTCTGGTCTAGAACATAACATATTGCATAGCACTTAGTCCCTGCCCATACATGTCGGTGATACAAGATTCTAGAGGTGACTCATAAAATCTTAGGCACAAGGTTCTAGAGGTGACCCCCACGAAGTATACGTTATTATGTGGCACTTAGTCATGTACTTGTTCGTCATGCATTTGAATTTCTCAAATAACCCATAACCTTTCAACAACCATTACATCATCACATATCATCTTTCATTAGTCATCACATATTCACATACCATCCGGTCAATATTAAGGAGGTCACTCATCCGGCCTTGCTGCACACGTCTCATACCGTGCCAACTCGGCTAAATGTCAAACCACCCTACTTGTCAAAACCAAGTCATATGCGTGTCTACACATCTCAACCCAGAAACATAATAAAATCAGTTTGTAAAATCCTCAAATTTGAATATGTCATAAAGAACATATAAACCAACATTTTTCATGAAGACACCTTGGTCCAAATCCTTCTATATAAAGAGCAGTAAATCGCTCAATCTATTACAAAAACTAATGCAATTTTTAGAAATCACGTTCTTCAGAATCAGTTTGGTTCGAAATCCAGAACTCATCCGATTGATTTGAAATTTGACTATGTTACAGTAGAAGATGTAATAAACAACTTTTATGAAATAACTATTACGAAATTCGAACTCCATGAGCTGATAAAAATCCATAGATCATAAAAGGTCACAGGTTCCAGTAAAAACAGAGATTATGTTTTGTTCAAAACGAAATTCACATAATTCCCTTTTAAATCCATAAAATCTTGAGTAAAACATATGTCAAAGTTGAAGGTGTAAAAAGCATTTTTGAAGAAGGAACTCACTTCATATTCTCATCACATCTCGTTCCACAAAATCAGCAAACAGCAACAGTTCAGTAAATATACACCAGAGAAATCTTCTGTTCTGAACTAAACTACTGTCACTTGTGCTAATCCAGTCTAACACTCAACTTATCAAGCTAATCAGTACTCATCTAACCCTTAAGTGTAATCGCAAACTAAGAAGGGTTTGGATAGTTGACTCACCTGATTAGTAAACCAACAAGTCAATGATAACGACAACAACAAGGTGACCAAAACTCGAGTTTACTTCAACTTCGAAAGAGATTCGGATGCTGCTGGAAAAGCCTTGAAAATCACTTCTTGAGTTGCTGGTTTGAGAGCAACGTATCTGAGCTAGATGATAGAAGGTGATAAGAAGTGAAAGATATCTAGAATAGGCTGAAGTGAAACCAGCTGTATATGGGGGACAAATAACCTTGAAAAGTCAAACCAAAATATCTAAACACTTGAGTACTTGCCTCAAAATTCTTCAACCTTATCCAATAGCAATTTTCCCCTCTCAAACTTCTCCAACAAGCCAAGTATGAAGGCTAAAATGCAATAGTCCCTCATACTTACAAATTTGCACCCATTAACCTCAAGTCACAATCAACTCTTCATTTATTCAACTTATATTTATTGTACAAAATATTATCTTTGAGAGGTATTGAAATTCAGGATGTCACAAGCGACTGGGATTGACAAGCTCTTAACATGATCTACAGATTGCTTGAGATATTCCTTATTCTGTCTAACGGGATGATTGAAAGAATTCATTTGGAAAGTGCCAACGGTCGTATTGGCATGAAAGAGTATTTAAAGGAGATAGTTCAAGTTGTTCATAGATGTTAACGATAGTATAATTTCAAAGTTTAGAGCTGCTTATTTACTATGCATTTACAATGTAAACAAAAGAGTGTTACATATATTTACTGTGAGAAAGCAAAAGATTCTGTGAAGTCTTAGAACTGATTTGTAATTTTTTTGATTCATAGTGGAATCCGGCCAATAGGCTGTTAGCCTGAAATAATGGACATAGGCTTGAGCTAAGCCGAACCACTATAATTCTTGTGTCTTGATCTCTACTCTCTTAACTCTCTGTTTATGTTTATAGTACTTCATATATCACTCGTATTTCAAGCTTCACACGCTGTGTATTTCTTACTTCTGCAAAAGTTTTTTTTTAAAATCACCTATTCACCCGCAATAGATGATCGCACTAGATCCTTCAATATTATACTTCTCTCTTTATATGTGGATGACATACTAGTGGCTAGCTCCAATATGAAGAAAAATTGCACAAATGAAGAAGATGTTGGCATCATGATTTGCTATAAAAGACTTGGGAGAGGCCAATAAGAACTTAGGTATGAAATCATCATGGACATAATATGACTATTATAAGAAGATTATGTGAACACGATGTTAAATAAATTCAAGATGGATAAGGCAACACCAGTTGTGACATTTTAGCAAGTGATCCCAAACTTTTTAAAGATATGTGTCCAAGTACTCATGCTTTGAAAGATAAGATGATGGTAGTTTCATATGCACCACTCATGGGTAGTTTGATGTATGTCATAGTGAGCATTAGATTAGACATTGCACATGCAATATGACATGTGAGTAAATATTTGCAGAATTTAGGAAAGAGCATTGGGATGTACTAATATGGATATTAAGATATCTAGCATGTAGATTAAATTACTCTCCATATTGAGGTACATCTCTACAATTGCAAAGATATGTGGATGTAGATCACTCAGGTGATCAAGATAGTGGTTAGAATACCATTTGATATTATTACCTTTGTAGGTATAGAAGTAAGTTGAGTATCTCAACTATAGAAAAGTAGTGTCACGCCCCGATTTTTGAGCGCGCGACGCTTCTTGATTCTCCTCTTCTCTTCGGCCAAAGAATAGCGACGTCTCAGGCAGGTCATTGGCCTTCAAGTCTCCAACGGAAGCGCGAATCTTCGCCCTGTCAACTCCTACAAAACTAGCCTTCAAAATCCGATCTCCAATCATGTACCTGAAAAATGGTTACCACGACGGGTTGAGATATAAATATCTCAATGAGCCAACCCTCTAACCCAAAACTAGGTCTGTTAATTGCCCTAGGGTCCCTAATCGTACCTCACGTCTCCTCAGTCACCCTAGGTGTAATCCAACCTCACTCTTTATCCTGTCGTACTTACTCTCCTATAGTCTCTTTTCCGCGCTTAGTTTATCCACGAGTCTACCAAACCCTCGTCGCTACTTGGCACTAAGCCTAATCATCTCGCCAATCAATATCTATTGCAATGATTAAATAAATTACCAACAATTAAATAAATTACACAAATAAATCAATAATTAAATAAATTACGTAATCAATTAATAATTAAATAAATTGCACAATCAATAACTCAAGGCCGTCCGCGACCGGTCTAAAACCCTAACTAGCTTTCCTGTCTTATCTCTACACCATAGTGCAACTTCCACTAATGGTAAACCCACCAGTCTCCAATTGATCTTCCTTTGACGTCCAATTTATATTTGGGTCCAATGGCCTTACATCTCGGGCCTAATTGGCCTCGTACTCGCTCAATCGCATCATGCTTCCTCGGCTTCCAACACTCAGCCGTATCAAACCAATCTCATCTACTCAAATCATAATCCACATAATTTTTTCTAATAATTCTACTAAGGCAATAAACATCCCTAATTAAAGTTTAGAAGGTCTACTCACCTCTAATTGCGTCTTCAAGCGACTGGTGATAGTCCACGAATTTTCCTTATTTTCTTTCCTTCCCTTTTCTTTTGTTTTTATTTCTCCTTTTTCCTTTTTCTTTCCTTTCTCCTTTTTTTTTCCTTTTTCTTGCATTTTCTTCTTTTTCTTTTTCTTTTCTTCCATTTTCTTCTTGAGCTGAGTTGGGCTAACTAGGGCCCACTAATCCTGGCCCAACACTACTAGAGAGAGGCCCACACTCATGGGCCTCTGGCGTCGGCGAGGGTTTCGGCGAGACTCCGGCGACATCACGGTTCCAACGACAGAATCTTGGTGGTGATGCAGTGGTTGGATGGCGGTGAGGGGCCCAAAACAGGTGGTAGAAAGGCTAAAGGACGACCAAGCAGTGGCTGGTCGGCGGCTCCGGCAACTCCCGAGTGACTTACGTGGCCGGAGCAACGCACGCATGGCTGGATGAGGCGAGGCGTCGTGATGGTTGTGCTGGTTAGGCAACGGCGAGGCAAGACGACTACGGTCGGGATAGCATAGATAGAGGCGTGAGGCTCGAGCCGTGGCCGCGACTAGAACGATGGCCAGCCAACCCGAGGAACCGCAAAACAGCGAGCAAGAGCCGAGGTGCATGCAACGGCATTGACTAGCCACAACGGCCTGAGGCGAAGCTTGGATGCGGGACAAGGCAGCAGTGTTCACTCCCCACAGATGAAGAACCGCGAGGGATGAAGAACCCTCCAGCGAAAATGAAGAACAAAGAAGACGAAGAGAAGACCGAAAAGGGAAAGGGAAATGGAGAGAGAGAGAGATGGGATAGGGGGTGGCGTGCGGCAGAAGGTGGTGTGCAGCAGGAGGGAAAATAAATGAGGGAAAAAGAACGTTAAAGAGTCAAAGAAGGGAGGAATAAGCGGATAATTGGGAAAAAAAAAGAAATGAGAAGGAAGAGGGTGGAGAGAGAATAGAGGGGTTCGGTGGGTGGGGGAAAAAAAAATCATGGCTGTTACAAGTAGCATCTTTACTCACAACAAAATTGGAGTAAATGGCGATCATAAAAGCCTTCAAGAAAATCATTGGGTTACAAAATTACATAAAAAAAAGCTACATTGAAACTTGAAAGTAACTATTTAGCACACTGTGTAGTGATAGTCAAGGTGCAATGCCCTAAGCAAAAATGTAGCTTATCACTCAAGGACTAGACATATTAAGAAGTGTTATCATTTTATCATATCAACATTGAAAGATAATTAATTAAAGTTATAGAAGATTGTAGCAAACCAAAGCCCGATTTCTCGTAGGGACGGTGCTTGAATCTTGCAAGTTGTTGACACCCGCCCTCTCACAACTCAACTTGCCATTTCATTTCTCACAACTCACAAGTTGCATGAGGGAGGGTTCATTTGTAGGGAAATGGATCCCCTGCCCTTGTACGGACAGGGACAGGGAATGACGTTGCTTCCCTATAGCCGTCCGATCATCAATTTTTTTTGGAGAAATGAGGGCCATCTGATGTTAATCAGACATGGGAATCCCTAGCCCTCCGGATCCACATGCCGGTTGTAGCGGTTGGGTCTCAAGCTTTGACCATCTCTGCCATCGCCTCTATCCTCGTCTCTGCCGTTGCCTCCGTCCCCATCTCCGCCGTCACCTCCAGGAGCTTCTCTCTCTCTCTCTCTCTCTCTCTCTCTCTCTCTCTCTCTCTCTCTCTCTCGCCCCCCAAGAGCCCCGCCATTGGGTGCTAATCTCTGGCCGGCTCCTCGCCGGTCGAATTCGGACCATGAAGCTGTGAAAGCCTCCTTGATTTTTGTACATTTTTTCTTTGCTGTTTTTGTTGGAGTATGAGTTTTTTTTTTTTTTTCCAGTTGAAGAACTATTTTCACGTGAAGTTGGGGAAGTTGTGTTCTCGGATCTTTCGTCTCTTCTTTGTTTTCCTTTTTGTCAAGAAAGATTGGTTAAAATAAAAAGGGGTCGGAGCCAAGGGGGAGAGTGGGAGGGGATGGAGATATTACATGCGATGGTGGCCCGGGGACACGTCGTGTTGGCGGAGTTCAACGCCGCGGCAGCGGCGAACTCAAGCGTCGTCACAAGGCAGATCTGGAGAAGCTCGCCTACGGGAACGCAAACAGCAACTGGAAGTATGTATGGCCGACGATGCCTCTGAAAGTATGCTCCTTTTCTTTTTCTTATCCTTGGGAAAGCAGAGCTATTTTTGACCGCAATGTGCGTGTTGCCATGTGCGATCGTGGGTTTGGCGATTTTTAGTTTTTGGTCGAGGGTGATTGTAGATCGGGTAGCTAGAAAGACAACATTTTTAGCGTGCCTTGATGTTCTTGTTGATGATGAAGGCAAGATGGCAAACAAAATAGTCTACCGAGGTTTTTTTTATAAATTTTTATTAAGATTTATGTAGACCTTTTTTTATCATGTATCTTATCTTACTTTGTGAAAATCAAATTTGTGCTTGCTAGTTATGGCTAGTCTGTTTCATATGGATCTACAGACTCCATGAATTTGCTCTAATCAATCTTTTGTTTGGGGAAGTTGGTGTTTAAAATTTTGGCAATATGAATGCTTAACTTCTTTGTGGTTTGGTAATTTATTACATGGCCCTGAGCAGTTTGAGCTCTCTGTATCCTCAATTACATGTGCACTACGTGATGTTTAATAACTAATGTGCTGTGTAAAGTTTATTTTCTGAAATCATGTACAAATATAAGTTACCCCAATTGAACAGGCACTATTTGACTAAGAGCTCATTGGGTAGAAATCTACACGGCGAGATTCTCACGTGAGCAAACAAGTATAAGTTACACCATCTCCTCCCTCAATCAGTTTGTCCAAAACGAACGAGTCAGACCAACAAAGACTAAAGCTTCCAAATTGAAGCCGACGAAAAGCAATTCCTTGTCCTTCACACTATGTTACGTTGTACAAATTACACGAAGTAATACCCATCATATGATACATAAGACTCCCACGGTGACTGATTATATCTCATCAAGACAACCCAAGTCCTCTTGCACGTTTGTGAAAATAAAAATTATAAGAATAAATGATAGGCCTAAGCGAGGAAAACTTGAAAACAGAGAAAAAAATTATAAAACTGACTGGGAAGAATAACGCCCCCATTATAAACCCCATGAACAACAACAAAGACCTTAACCTCGACCCTGTGGCTCAATTTACAGTGTGGCTGGCAGATTCAAACTGCAGCTCCCGGCACATTGCCTGCGACTTGTCCGCAAGCTTGTATTCTCATCTCAGTTCACCACCCATCTCGGCAAAATTTCAACTCGGCCAAACCAAGACTTACCCCATCGACTGAGAATACTGTTGTCGTGTTTCCAAATATGGTCATCATGCTCCATACACCGTGGACCAAACCTGGGAGTGCAGACCAGGATTGAGTATACAGTGAAAACCTAGAGCATCTGCTGTTAAATCCAAGCAAGAGAACCCCGATCATTTGCTCCTTTAGGGCGTCCTCTGGTTGGTGTCGGAGGTCTATTTGCATTGAGCTCCTGTATCTCATAAGAAACCAACAAACTAGTTTAACATGAAACGCGCACGCGAGAGAGAGAGAGAGAGAGAGAGAGAGAGAGAGAGAGAGAGAGAGAGAGATTATGACTAGAACAAAAGCTATAGAGATGGCCGTACCTGCATCCAGGAGGCGTTGCTGTCTGCGTTCCCGTGGGGGAGCTTCTCCAGATCTGCCTTGCGACGACGCCCGAGTTCGCCGTCGCCGTGGCGTTGAACTCCGCCAACACGACGTGTCCCCGGGCCACCATCGCATGTAATATCCCCATCTCCTCCCACTCTCCCCCTCGGCTCCGACCCCTTTTTATTTTAACCAATCTTTCTTGACAAAAAGGAAAACAAAGAAGAGACGAAAGATCCGAGAACACAACTTCCCCAACCTCACGTGAAAATAGTTCTTCAACTGGAAAAAAAAAAAAAACTCATACTCCAACAAAAACAGCAAAGAAAAAAAGTACAAAAATCAGGGAGGCTTTCATAGCTTCATGGTCCGAATTCGACCGGCGAGGAGCCGGCCAGAGCTTGGCACCCAATGGCGGGGCTCTTGGGGAGAGAGAGAGAGAGAGAGAGAGAGAGAGAGAGAGAGAGAGAGAGAGAGAGAGAGAAGCTCCTGGATGTGACGGCGGAGATGGGGACGGAGGCAACGGCGGAGACGGGGATTGAGGCGACGGCAGAGATGGTCAAAGCTTGAGACCCAACCGCTGCGACCGGCGAGGCTCTTCGGAGAGAGAGAGGGAGTGGCTCGTGAAGGCACGGCGAGACAAAGCGAAAGCGATGAGCCCGGCGTGTTCTTGAACGGGAGTTTTTTGAGAGAGAGGGAGGATTTCGTGCAGCTTGATGAAAAGGTGAGGCAACGATTAATGAAGAGAGAGAGAGAGAGTGAATTTTGAAAAAGAGCGAGGGAGAGCTTGTTCGTTCGAAGAGGGGGCGGGAAGAAGGGAGGCAGAGAAGGACAGGGCAATTAATGAAGAGAGAGAGGTGGCAAAAGTTTGACTTGGCATAAAGTGGGACCCAGCTTCCACGTGGAGCCACTTGTCGATTTTTGATTGAGCCGGCACACGGTGACGCGGAGCGCCGGGACCACCTAATATTTTCTCGCTTCTGAGTTGATGATGCCCTTGGTGTAAAGCAGCGCGACATCCTACCCCTTGTCGATGATTTTTTCCATGAACAAGACCTAGGAGGTGACGTCGGTCCCGGCCCCAATGTGTGAGCGCTCGAATGCGATGAGGTTGACTTGGAATCAGTGTCTGTGTTCACCACGATCATGGGGAGCCTCAGGACCCCGCTGGCAAAGGAGATGTCGTTGAGGCTGTCGGTGTCGCTTTTTTTAAACCGGATCCTGTGCTGATGGAGCTTAGTGGTAGACCGGATTATCTCCTCGTTGCCCTCGCTCTTCACCTCGCCCTTCTTCCGGAAATCGTCCAGGACGTGTAGGCTTACATGATCGCTTTGGTCAGGCTGCCCTTACTCACCACTTTGTCTAGCGTGGGCTGGACCAGGTTCTTCCTAAAGACGTCTAGGACGTGCAGGCATTTTCCCTTACTTGAATTTTTCGGGCTGAGGTCGTAGAAACTGAGGATGAGCCTGTTGATGTATTCGTCCTCCTGCATTATTGGAGTAAAGCCTGTGCAATTTCCCTTCCTCATGCTGTCGTATGGATTGTCCTCGAGCAAAAAGTATAAGAAAGAAGTTTACGACAGTGGTCATAGATCTAATAAAGTATTGTTGGTTGATCTTAAACCGTGCATCCAACAGGCGTGGAGCGTTCAATTTGTTTCCTCTAAGATCACCGAGATGTTCTGTGAAACATAGTACGGCGGTTTACATGCATGCAAAAACCTCTTTTACGAGGGAGCATAATCTAAGGAGCTAACCTTCTGGCCATCACAGAGGGTGACCAGCCGATCCAGCACTAGCTTCGGCAGCTGGTTCTCTAGCAGCAGCATGTCCCGCCTGATGTTTGGTAGGATGTAGAGCTTCCCGTGGTTGCTGAAGATGGGGCCGTTGGGGCGCAATCTTTGACCTCCTGTGTTATGGCCCTAGGGATCTCGAGCATGAAGCAGCCATCAATGATCATCATCATGAGGAACCAGCTTGTCGTGCCCACGCCGCTGCCCTCCTTTCGCTCTGGACCCAATTCATCGTAGCTTTCCTTGATGTCCTCCGCCACCTCATTCAGGGACTCGAAGAAGTCCTCGAGTTGCTTCCCAGAACGGTTGATGAAGTGTCGGAGAGCGTGGCGCTTGTGTTCCTCCATGGGAAGGAGGTGGTCCTTGCCGTGGTGGTAAGGGCCAAAGGAGACAACCCGCGGCTGGTAGGCCTTGCCGAGGTCAGTGATGCCGGTGCGAACCCTGTAGATGGACCGCTTCTCCCAGCTCCGTTGCTCGTCGGAGGACTTGAGGCTCGAGGTTGAGGCTCTCCTTCAATTTAACGATCTCGTTCTGGTCCAGAGGAGGCATGTTTCCGCAAGTTTCACAGGCTCCCCTTCTTCTTCTTCATCTTTTTTTTTTTTTCCTTTTGGTTACTTAAGCTGAAAGGGGGGAGAGAGAGAGAGAGATACGAAGAGGATTGGGGGATAGAGTTTGGGGGTGTCCAAGCGCAAGGCTTCAAGCTGAAGGGATAAGGAGAGAACGTGTTTACTCACGTCCCATGAAAGCCGTACGAATCGATTTGCATGGCAAGCAATCCACGTGAATTGGATGTTTATCTCATAAGCGTCTGCTTAAAGGCTTAAAATAAAAGGACCGTATGAATTGATCATATGTCATGTTGATTTACGTATTGACTCCGCATATTTAACATAACGATCCTTACAGACTAATTTGAGTAAAAATGCATATTAGAACTCAAATCAAAGTCAAACTGTACTTCGGAAGTCAAGTTTCTACATTAAGCTAACTATTAGTGTAGATTTTATCTTCTTCTTTTTATTTTATTTTTTCAAATCACATAAGCCCAGGCCTGCCAGCATTTATGAGCTCCGAATCGAGAGGAATTTGGATCCATTATAACAGTTTATGTGCTCCGATTGAGAAGTTAATCCCATAAGCAAGTATGGCTTATATGGATATATGTGCGCGTATGTATTATACATTTATTCCTCATCACGTACGACACATTCAGTTTTAATCCCAAGTTAAACAACTGTAGGACATCCCTTTCTTGCTCCATTAGAAAGTGCCTCGGTCACTGCAATTAAAGGTTATCCACTAATTTTGCTCTTGGACCCGATTACGGACAAAAAACTCTCCTTGGAGCAAGGCATGTCCTAAAGCTTCTAAGGCCTATCGACACGCGAATGCATATGTGCGATCAAAAGTGTTTATACAGGGAAGCTCTCATGATTTTAGACGGAGCCAAAGAATTTCGAAATGCAAAGACATTTGATTAGTACAGTGTTTCTCTTGGCTTCTCGGCAAATCTCAACCACTGTTGGGGGCCTGATCTATATAGATCGACTATTAAGGTCCATTTATGCCATTGATTTGAGGGGAGCACTGTACAATAAAGAGGATCCATATCATTTACAAAGAACTGGAGAAACCTACCCAAACCCGTCTCTTGATTTACCTCCACAGCTCCAGCCAGCTTTACTAAATTAGACTGGGTTGGGCCACTCTATTAGAAGTATAACTCATGTCATCCCAAGACTTTGAGGCCCATTAAATGGTCCATTTGGATACCGATCCCTCTTTTTTTTCCCTAAATAATACCAAGACTTAAGGCTCTACGAGGCTATCAAGAATCGGATCGAACCGGCTTAAAACTAACGATTCCCATCCAAATTCCTAATATGGAACTGTGCACCACCTTAATTTGATTATTGGATTGCTCAGTTTGACTTAGCCAAGCTCATCACAGGAGTAAATTATTTAAGTTGGTGAATTTGAAAAGTTAGCAAGTAAAGTTGTAAGTCAATAGAGAATTTGTAAATGAAAAAGCAAATCAACATTTATAATAGATAATTCAAATGAGAATTGATAATCTAAAATTAGTTAATAACTGAGAGAAAATTGATAAGTTGCTCAAACAAAGCTTGGAAATTTCATATGAGCATAATTCTTGAATTTTGACCCAATATATAATCTGATTTCCAAACTTTGAATTTATTCAATATCTTTTATAAATTGTAGCTCAATGTATAATATAGTCTTTGAATTTTTTATTTTATTCAATGCCATGAATTTTTTGTACATGTTCAATTTTTTGTAAATCTACTCATTAGATCATTTAAAAGATCAATTCATTCTGCAAGACTAGATCAATTCAAACTAAATAATTTCCATAACAATTGATTTTCAATCGAAATTGACGGGATAACTAAATTGAAAAAATATGAAAATATTTAAAATTGAATTGATACAATTACAATATGTTTAGAAGTTTTTGAGTGCCTTTTCTCTAATTTTGCTGCAACTTCTTAACAAATTTTATCAAGAAGGAAATGTTTCCATGGGTGATAACGACAGATAGCAGCCAAATGTCCATCCCTCAAAACTTCTGAAGAGGGGAAATGAACACGACTGAGAACAGGAGGAAAATCATTCAGAGCCGTTAGTTTGGCGGAAAACGAAAAAGGGCGAGAAAATGTAAAGGTTAGTGACGGCTGATTTTGGAGCAAAGCGCAATGGATTGTGCATTTCGAATGCTTTAAGCACAAGGGATGCGTCTTCCTTAGTTTATTACTATGCTCTCCAATGAAGATGGCTATACTATGTATAGTCCTCCAATGATTGACATATTACAAGAAAGTCTTCTCCAAGATCTTCAACATGGACTCTTCTTTCATTACAAATATTAACTATTTCCCAAGCGTTTTTCTGCCACAAAATTCACCTACCCATCAGAGAGAGAGAGACGAAGCAATGCAAAAGGTTTTTAGGACTCATTTGGCATAAAAAAAAGGTTTAGGACTAAATAGGCAAAGTAGGTAAAGGTTTAGGACTTATTTGGCAATTGTCTCGAAGATCTGGCATTCTGGTAAATCACTGATCACACACTTGAAGTCGGATTGATCTATTCTATTAGGAGAAGCAATGGCTCAAACATGTATATATCTAATTCCGTTGTGTATGCAAAATTGGTGTTTTACATTCATCTACGTCGATCCAATTTGTTGTTGATTAACAAGATGTTTGTGATTTAACATCTACATCTTCTTCTTGCAGTACTCTCTGACCTTGTTGATCACGTCGTGGAGGCTGCCATCGGGGTCAAGCACCACGCCCGTGGCCAGCCAATTGAACAGCTTGGCTGCCCCCTCGTCGCTCTCCATCCCATTATTAATGATGCCCCTGGTGTGGAGCAGCGCGATGTCCTGCCCCTTGTCGATGATGTTGTCCATGAAGAAGATGTAGGACGTGACTTCGTTTCCAGCCCCCACGTGGGATCGCTCAGATGCGATCAGGTTGAGGAACGTGGACTCGGTGTCTTCATCCACCACAATCATGGGGAGCTTCAGGACCCCGCCATCAAAGGAGATGTCTTTTAGGCTGATGGTGTTGCTTTTTTGGAGCGAGATCCCATGCTCATTGAGCTCAGTGGCTGACCGGATTATCTCCTCACTGACCTTGCTCTCCCCCTTGTCCTTCTTCTGGTGCTCCATTAGCATGCTCTTCCTGAAGACGTCCAGGACAGGCAGGCATTTTTATTTGATCAAGTTGTCCCTGCTGCCGGTGTAGAATTGGAGGATGCGACGGTTGATGAATTCGTCCTCCTGCACCGTAGAAGCAAAATCAGTGCATTTTCCCTTGCTCATGCTGTCGTATGGATTGTCCTCGAGTAAAAAGAAGTTTCCGACAGTGGACATAGATCTAATAAAGTATTGTTGGTTGATTTCAAACTGCGCATCCAATAGGCTTGGAGCGTTCAATTTGATTCCTCTGAGATCGCCAAGATGTACTGTGAAACATAGTACGGCGGTTTACATGCGTGCAAAAATCTCTCTTGCAATGGAGCAAAATCTAAGGAGCTAACCTTCTGGCCATCACAGAGGGTGAGCAGCCGATCCAGCACTAGCAGCAGCAGCTGATTCTCCAGCAGCAGCATGTCCCGCCTGATGTTCGGTAGGAAATGGAGCTTCCCGTGGTCGCTGAAGATGGGGTCGTTGGGGGCGTAATCGCTCAACTCCTCTGTTGTGGTCCTAAGGATCTCGAGCATGAAGCAGCCATCAGTGATCATCATCATCATCAGGAACCGGTCTGCCACTCCCCCTCTGCTGCCCAACTTCCCCTCGGGATCCAGTGCATCGTAGCTTTCCTTGATGTCCAGCGCCACCTCACCCTGGGACTCAAAGAAGTCCTTGAGGTCCTTCCCGGAGCGTTTGATGAAGTGGCGAAGCGCACGGCGCTTGTGTTCCTCCATGGGGAGAAGGTGGTTCTTGCTGTGGTGGTAGGGGCCAAAGGAGACAACCTGCGGCTGGTAGGCCTTGCTGTTGAGGTCGGTGATGCCAGTGGGGACCCTGTAGATGGACCGCTTCTTCCAGCTTTGCTGCTCGTCGGCGGGCATGAGCTGGAGGTCGAGGCTCTCTTTGAATTGGACGATCCAGTTGGTCTCTTTCCGGTCCAAAGGAGCCATGGTTACGCAAGTTTTTGCTCCAGAGTGTTTTATGTTCTTGTTCTTTTCATTAATTAAGCTGAAAGGAGAGAGAGAAGAGGTGAATTTAGAGAGAGAGAGAGGATTGGGGAGTTTGGGCAAACGTTGCTTTCATTGAAACAATTTACAATATATATACATAGGGTTTAGGGCTAAAACAATATAATGACAATTATACCCTTTAGTATAAACCTAATCTACCAATACTCCCCCTTAAGTCGGTAAATGTAAACATGTCAACAACTTGTTCTTAAAAGTACAAAATAAATCACGTGTGACCAGTTTTGTGAATTAGTCCATGAGTTGGGAGAGACCGGGAATATGAAAAGTGTGCAAAGTGGCATCTTGAATTTTTTTACGAACCAAGTGACAATCAATCTTTATGTGTTTGGTGCGTTCATGAAAGACAGGATTAGTGGCAATGTGGATGGCCATTTTATTATCGCAAAAAAGGTCAGCAGTGGCAGCAATGATGTGGAGATCCGAGAGAAGCATGCAAAGCCATGCGATTTTGCAAGCTACAAATGTCATAGCACGATATTCAGCTTCCGTTGAGGAACGGGCAACGGTGGTTTGTTTCTTGGAACGCCATGAGATAGGACAAGAACCAAGAAACATGCAATAGCCAGAAACATATCGTCAGGATGTAGAATAAGATGCCCAATCAGAATCCGTATAACCATTAAGTTAGAGAGTAGAATCTGATAGGAAAAACAAACCAATGCTGGGATCATGCTTGAGATACCGCACAATGCGAAGTGCATCATTCCAATGGTCTTCATGAGGATAGTGCATAAATTGACTAAGATGTTGCATTGCAAAGAGTAAATCTAGATGAGTTACTATAAGATATATTAATTTACCAAGAAGTTGTTGACATGAACTTGGATCCATGAGAGTTGGGGAGGAGTCCGAAAAATGTATATTGGGTTCCATCAGAGTATCAATAGGATGTCCTCCAAGAAGACCAAAATCAGACAAAATATCAAGAGTGTATTTTTGTTGGAACAAGAAAATCCCAGACTTGGAATGAGAAACTTTAATGCCCAAGAAGTATTTGAGAGTACGCAAGTCCTTAATACGAAATTGTGTGTCAAGGAAACGCTTGATAAGTTGAATCATAACTTCATCACCACCCGTGATAACCAAATCATCAACATAAATAAGGACAATGGTCAAGAGAGAGCCACGGTCCAATGTAAAAAGTGAATAGTCTGCCTTGGACTGTTGAAAACCAACATCAAGTAGTGCAGAAGAGAATTTAGCAAACCATTGCCTTGATGTTGTTTAAGGCCATAGAGTGATTTCTTAAGTCGATAGATTAAATCATGTCCCTTAGTATGAAAACTATGTGGAAACCTCATGTAGACCTCTTCGTCAAGATCACCATGCAGAAAATCGTTATTCACATCTCACTAATAGAGGCCAATGACAAATCGAAGCAACAGTTAATAAAGTATGCATGGTCACCATTTTAGTAACAAGCGCAAATATATCATGGTAATCAATCCCCTATGTTTGATTGTAACCCTTTGCAACGAGACGAGCTTTGCAGTGCTCAATGGTGCCATCATAATTATATTTGATGTGGTAAACCCATTTACATCCAATAGGGTGTTTGTCAGGAGGAAGAAGAACAATTTCCCAAGTGCCATTATGTTTAGTGCTTGTATCTCAGAAGACATTGCCTCTTGTCACTCGGGAGATTGACACGCAGCATCATACATTTTAGGTTCTTGCTTTAAGGATAGAGACGCTAAAAAAATACAATGAGTTGGTGAAAAACGCAACAGTTAGATAAGAAGGAAAGAGTACCTAATTCAGATACCTTACAGTCAGAAGAGGATTGATCGGAGGCCACAATAGGGCAGTAGTAATCTTAAAGATATCCAGGTGGACATCGTGGGCAAGATGGCTGAGGAATGGCTTTAGGTTCAGTGGGTGATGGTGCAATTGTGGGTGCAAGAGGTTGAGGAGGTAAGGTCGGTGCAAGTACCGAGTTGAAGGAAGCAGGGGAGGTAGCACCAAGGTCAGGTATGGGTAATAGAATTACCAAGGTCTGTTCGGTTGTGGTTTGTTCAATTGCTTGATGGAAAGGAAAATCTTGTTGATAGAAAACGACCATGACCGGTCAAGGTTTTTTGGTTTTGGAGATCATAGAGACAATAACCTTTGTGATTTGTGGGATAACCAATTAGAACACATCGGCGAGACCGAGGGCCAAATTTATTGGAGTGAAGATAGCTGGTAGAAGCATAACATAATGAGCCAAAGACACAAAGATGAGAATAGGAAGGTGGTTTGCCAAAGAGAAGATCATAAGGGGTTTTATTGTGTAGGAGAGGACTAGCTAGTCTATTAATGAGATGAGTAGCAGTTAAGACACAATCACCCCAAAAATAAATAGCCATGCCAGAATGAAAATGCAACGCATGAACAACATTGAGCAAGTGACGATATTTGCGCTCAACAATTACATTCTATTGAGAAGAGTGAGGGTAACTACGCTAGTGGTGAACATCGTGGGTGTGAAAAAACTCTTGTAATCAAGAGGAAAGGAATTTAGTCCCGTTATCAGATTGGACATTTTGGATTTTGGTTTGAAATTGAGTCTTAACAAAAGCAAAGAAGCGAATTAGAGAATCAATTGCATATGACTTAAAAGTAAGCAAAAAAATCCAAGTATAGCGTGAATAGTCATGAACAATAAATAAAAAATAACAACATGTTCGATGTGTAAAATGAGAATAAGGTCCCCAAATGTCAATATGAATAAGCTCAAAGGGACGTAAAGTAGTAATAGTGCTAAATGCAAAAGACAGATGTGTTTGCTTGGATAAATGACAAGCATCGGATGGACTCAATTGTTTTGCTGGACTAAAACATAAAGTTTGTTGCAAAGTGATAAAACTGACTTAGAAGGATGTTCTAAGCAAGTACGCCAAAGATGAGGTAAAGAAGTTGCAATAGAGAGGATAGCATGTTTAGTAGGAATCTTCAGATAATATAGACCACCACGCTCATGGCCCTGACCAATGATCTTCTTTACCAAGAAGTTTTGAAAAAGACAGTGGTTAGGAAAAAAAGGTGACTAAGTAGTTTGAAGTATGAGTGAGCTTGGAGATTGATAATAATTTGTATTTGAAAGAGGGAACGCAAAGAACATTATCAAGGGAGACAGTTGGGGTAAGAGGAGTCGAACCGTATGATGTCACGGAGACACCAACACCATTCGGAATCCTAATGGTGGGATGTGGAAAGGGTAGTGAGTTGGGTTTGTAAGGTGACGGGCTTCAAAGGTGATGTGGTTTGTGGCGCTAGTGTCAATAACCCAAGTATCATGATTAAATGAATTTGAAGATTAACCAAGAACATTACCAGAGAGATCGGCTTTTGGGATTTTAACTCTTGCAGCAAGCGCATCAGTTGCTTATATTGATCGATTGTGAACGGAGGAGGTCTCACATTAGAAGTATAGCTAGACTTGTTGTCCGTGGGCTGGGAGGAGGTAGATGGTTGTCCATGGCACTGCTTGTGGTTGGGAGGGAAGCCATGAAGTCGAAAATACACATCTCGTGCATGTCCCCAGATACCATAGTGGGCGCATCTGTCCCAACCGCGAGACATGTTCATTTGTTTACCTAGATTGGCAGACGAAGTGGAAGTGCCAAGAGAGGCGGGCAAGCTGTCCATGGGATGAGTAATCCATATATGGCCGCAAAGTATGGTTGCCATGAGTGCTAAGCAAAGTGCTAGTTTGGTTGGGCAGTGGGCGATCCAATTGGATATGGCTATGTGACTCATCCTGAAGAACTAGTGCATATGCATGCGCAACACTAGGTAACGGATCCATTAGTAAAATACGACTTGTAATATTAGCATACCTCGATTGAGACCCATGAGAAATTGAAACAATCGTCGATTCTCTTATTGTTTGGTGATGATAGAATGAGCTGAACAAGAGCATTGCATGTAACAGCCGCGCGAGAGGGTCACGGCCCATCCAGCTCCAAGCCACGGCCAGCCCGCGTTAGGCCCAGCTCCCGGGCCCAATCGGGCCACAGCCAGCCCGTAGCCCCCTTCCCTTTCCTTCTTCTTCCTCTGTTTTTCCTTGCTCCGCACGCACAACTCGGGAACCTCGCCATGCGGGTCCCACATCGAAGGAACGCTGGCCATTCGCCCGGGACCTGCTATAGCAACCTGGGGGAGCGGTCGAATGTGACCCTGGCCAATGGGGAGCTCGTCTCGGGTCGCATCCGGTGGCCAATCTTCTCGGACACACCACACCCTCTGCTTTTTGCACCGCCCGACTAGCCTACTTTGAAGTCCCGTATCTCTCTCCTCGAGTCTCCGTTCGAGCTGTGGTTTATACCCTTAGAATCGTTGTGAAGTTCTCTTCAAGCAGCCGTCGACTGTCGTCGTCGACTCCAGCCACGCCATCGCCGGTGAGCTGCCGAAGTTGGCCACCCGCAACTCCCTCCCTTGTTTTGCCGGTAGGCTGTTCAAGCTTCAAACCCTGATTTGCTTAACTTCCTTTGCTCAAATGTTGAATTGGTTGATTCCATTGGGTTTGTAGATGAAGTTAAACCCTAAATTAGCTTTTAATTTCGTTCGATTTGGTTGGGTTTTCACTGATTTTGAGATTGAACTCGGTTTGCCCCAATTTTATCAAAACCGAACCCTAGCTCTTCAATCCGACGAACCACGGCTACCCAATCTCAATTGATGCTTCCAATAGATTCGTATGAGTGTTGTAAGTGTAGTTTAGGAAGAAATTTGGTTCGATTTGGTCTTGGAGGGACGAATTGAAGCCAAATCTCGGCTCCCTCCTTCCCCTTCAACGAACTGCCGCCCCTTACCTTTGAAATTCGATTTCTTCCTCCTCCGACCACCTCAACCTACGTTCTTGGTGTCCTTAGACTCGTAGAAGAGTCCTTTACAAAACCCCTAAGGTTTCGAGTCTTGATTTGTGTCGTGTAGGAAGAATCGAGGCAATAACTGAGAGGAGGTCGGCCGAACCATCCATGTGCAAGGCTGCTGTTCTTCCTCTCGTGTGTGGGCCTCGTGCGCGTAGGTTGTGGGCTGAGCTTCGTGGGCTTCGTTCAGCCCAGACCCGAGATAGTAGGCAATTCGGCCCACGAAGAAGAGAAAGAAGAAAAGAAAAGAAGAAAAGGAGAAAGAAAAAGAAGAAAGAAAGAAAGAAAGAAGAAAAGAAAAAGGAAAAAGGGAAAATTAGTTCGCGTGTCGCCGTGTGACTTTGGAAAATTCTAAGGTCAGGGAATTTCCTAAATCGCCCTTAGGCATGCCTTTGTGCTAGTTATTTATGTGCATTATATTATTATCTTTAATGCCTTTAATATTATTAATATCATTAATAAATTGTTATTAGTATCCATTGATATTATTATAATTATTGTGATTGTTAATTTAGTTAATTGTTAATTATTATTTTATTAGCTTAGTTTTATTATTATTATTGAGAGATGGTTAAATTAGTATTATTTAGCCAAGTGATTGGTTTATGAAACCAAGATTGAGAAATGGAGAAACGTGATGAACTACAAGCCAATTTGAACGGCTTTAGTTAGTTTCTTTGAGTACGCAATTTATTTATTTAATACTGTAATTATTTATTTAAAGTCCACTATTATTATCTTATTGCAATTGATTGTTTATTTAGACTAAGTGACTAGTCTAGATCGATGGGACTTGATTAGACTAGACTTGAGCGACGAACTAGTGATTCTTGGGATTGGTGTGAGTTTAGTAGGTAGTATAGTGACAAATTAGGGACCCTAGGGCTGGGGTAAACCTAATGGCAGGATAGAGAGTTAACTTGCTGAGATACCCAGTATCTCACCCCACCACCCCAATCTTTCTCAGGTAGCAAAAATGGACCCTAATAATAATAAGGAATGGGAAGAGGACACTAATGAGGACAACCTACCCTAGGAGGAGCTAGAAGAGGAGGACATAGAGGAAGCAGAACCTGAGGAGGAAGAGGAGTTGGAAGATGAGACTGATGAGGATAATCTACCATTGGAAGAGCTAGAGGAGGAGGATCTCAAGGAGATAGAGCCGGAAGAGGAGGAGTTGGAGGAAGAGGGAATCGAAGCGGAGGAAGTGCACGATGAGCCCATGCTAGACAAGCCCACAGATGGCGGTTGGGTAATTACCAATCGAGTGACTAAGGGCGGTTGGAGGTACGAGGAGCACGCGACCACTCTTTGGGAGTTCAATGGGTTCTTTTGGGTTTGGGTACCCCACCAGTACGAAATTGGATACATGGGGAAAGTGGGTGAACCTCTGGAAGTCTATCGGGAACGCCATCAAAACCCATGGGGAGGATACGTGGATTACGTCTCGGATCAGTGGAGGGATGATCCCCTAGATGGAAGTGTCATCGATCCTTAGGGTGAACCTGGATGTCTACTATTGTATAGCCTTAGGTTAGGTCTGCAGTACACTACCACGACGCTTGGAAGGTCGTTTTCCTCCCTTTTTGGTAGAGTCAGTAATCCTAGGATAAGTCTTTGATGATTGTATCAAGTATTTGAAAGGGTTACTGACTTGGTTTTGTTGATGTCCAATATCGATGTACGGGGACGTTAAGTACGGATTTGTATACGCCCGGTTGGACGTAAACTTTGGGGAATGTATATTTTATTCGCTTTCGTGTGCCTACTCTAAATTGCATCGAGGACCGTGATTGATTTGAATCAAGGATTTACGAAAACAACAGGGTTGTGCACATGCACCGATCTTGGGGCGTGACATTGTGGTAACTAATCCAAATTATTCAATTCATGCCAGCAACTTTGCAAGTTATTGTAGTACTTGGTCACAACATCATCATGTTGAGCAAGGGTGCATATCTTTTGCTCAAAATGAAAAACCCACCATTCAACGGCGAAAAACATTCGTGGAGATCTACCTATACATTAGCAACTAACTTTGTATAAAGAATTGTTGGTACCAAATCTAGATGGATGGAATTAAGAATCCAGAATAGAAACATATTGTTAACACGAATCCATGACACATAGATAGGATCATCTGCGGCTGGGTTTTTTATTTCTCTAGTAACAAACACCATCTTGTTCTTGGCGGAAAGGGTGATTTCCATGGCACGAGACCAATTGTTGTAATTATCACACGTAAGGGCCATGCCAACGAGATTAGATCCGGGGTTATTATAAGGATGCAAAAAATAAGGGCTGCTCAATTGCTCATGTGCGGGAACAATGGTTGAAGGTGTTGGAGAATTGTCTACCATGGGCGACTTGTGACATTCGATGAGAAGGAACGTTAGGACTAAGGCAACAATGATGGTGATTCAGTGAGGACACAACAATTCGCAAACAATGGAGGAGCCAATAGCGAATGCAATGACTATTGAAGGGTGATGGTAGCATGTAGAATTCAAACCACGCCAGCAAATCATTTTGATCGAATCAGAGGAGGACCGGATATTTGCTAAAGGAACATGAGAGACGAGCTTCAATGATCACCGCTTTGATACCAATACGTTAATTTCATTGATGAAATAATTTAAAATATATATACATAGGGTTTAGGGCTAAAACAATACAATGACAATTATGCCCTTTAGTATAAACCTAATATATCAATACATGTCCACGTCTTCTTCCAGGGCTGTGGTACTGGTGCTTACCTGTCACACCGCAGTCCTGAGCTTGCGACAGTCCTCGAAGATGGTCCTCACCGATCAATAAATCCGCGACATTCCCAGGAGTAATCGTCGACCAATTAAAATTCATTGAATCAATTATTAAATAATTAAATACGTTCTTACCAAAAAAAAAAAATTAAACACGCAGCGAAAACAAATATATAAACTTGAACAAATCCTGGGGTGTCTAAAAACTCCTTAAATTAAACAAACCGGTTGAGTAATTACAAATAAACTGCACAAAGATTAAACCCATTAATAATACAATCAAAAATCACGGGTAATGGGTTAATCAGGTGTCTCTTATAAAAATACTCCTAGCGGATTACAACAAAATAATCTAACTTCTCGGTATCCCTAGGCTCCTCCAGCCTCACCTGGCCCTCGAGGAGGGACTCCACGATCTGGACCTCCAATCCAAGCTTTAGGGTTTAATTGGCGATGGCGAGCCCAATCAGTCGTCTAATTTTTGCACTTTGAATATTGGATTGGATCCCAAACTCCACGGTACGGCTCGGTGCAATGCGACTTGGACGATGACAAAATTTCCCAGCGAGTTCTTGGCTAGTCGCTGGCGAGATTTCAGTGAGGTCTCCGGCGAGTTGAGTATAGCCTCTACAAGCTAAACATAGACGCCTGGCCTGCTGGTCAAGGTGGCTACGAGCTTGGGGATGGCTGGACAGCGCTGTGGTTGGCCAAGAACGGCGAGGGAGCTCCGGCGGTCCGAACTCCAAGCTGTTTTCTCGGTTTTTCAAGCTTTTATTGCGGTTTTACCCCTTTAGCTACTGTTTTCTGGTGAGCTTGTTTTTCTTGACACACCCGAGCTGCAAGAATGGAATTCGGTAGCGTTAGAGGCAATAGGGAGCTCCAGGGACAGAGATATGGGCTGGGGAGGCTCAACAGCGGCGGAATCTCGGATCGACGACCTCCAATTAGCCTCCAATGGTGGATTTTCAAGCAATGCAAAACAGGGATTTATGGGCGGTAAAGGGTTTGGCAGCATCAATGGCAGCGGCAGGGAGTTTCAGTCGTCTATGCGAAGCGTCACGATAAAGCTAGTGCCGTTTTCCCGATCAAGCAGCGTCCCTCCAGTTCATCCATGGCGGCTAGGGTTTTCGTGGGTGGGGGAGTCTTGCGTAGAAGGGAAGAGGAAAAAAATGGCTAACGAGGCAAAAGGGAGGCTAGCTGGTATGTCTGCGATTGCCGCGTGGCCAGGTCGTGCCTCGCTGGCAACCAACGCAGCTGGAGGCTGCTTCGCCCGCACAGAGGCGAACTATGGGCCTAAGGAAAGGGAGATGGAACTGGGCTGAGCCAAGAGGAAAAGAAAGAAAGAAGCTGGGCCCACAAAGGAGAAAGGAGAAAGGAAGGGAAGAAAAGAAGCCAAGCTGGGTTGAATCTGGTCGGCCCACGCGCAAGAAATAGGAGGAAAATAGAGAAAATAGGGAGAAAACAGGAAAATAGGGGAGAATTAAAGGAATGTTCGAAATTTGACTGCTTTTCCTTAAATCCAAATTTAAATTTTCTCAAGCTAAATCGACTACATTTTATTCCCAAAACTCCCCAAAAACAGGCCATCACAATTCTCCCTCCTTAAGACATTTCTTCCTCAAAATTCACGTTACCAGTCCCCTGAAACAGATAAGGATATTGGCGCTTCATGACTTCCTCACTTTCCCAAGTCGCTCCTTCAGTATCGTAGTACTGCCAAGCCACCTTGACTAGGAGAATTACCTTATTCCTCAAGTGTTGTTCCCTGCGATAATCAATCCTAATTGGTCTCTCCACGTATGATATCCTATCATTAACTTCAATTTCATCAAAACTTAGGACATGAGATGGATCAGGTTCATACTTCCTCAACATCGACACGTAGAAGACGTTGTGAATCTGAGCTAAATTCAGCGGTAGAGCTAGATGATAGGCTGCAGCTCCAATCTTCTCCAAGATCTCAAATGATCCCACATATCTTGGACTCAATTTTCCCTTCTTGCCAAAACGAGACATCCCTCTCTTAGGTGACACCTTCAAGAATACATGGTTACCTTCCTAGAATTCCAAAGGTCTACGTCTCTTGTCTGCATAGTTCTTCTGGCGGCTCTAAGCTGTCTTCATGCTAGCCCTGATGATCTTGATAGCCTATACTGACTGTTGTACCAACTCTGGATCCGTAATCTTCCGCTCTCTTACCTCATCCCAATAGACAGAAATTCTACAGGCACGAACATACAAGGCTTCATAGGGGGCCATTCCTATACTCTGCTGGAAGCTGATATTATAAGAAAACTCCACTAAGTGTACTGATCCTCCCAGTTATCCTTGAAATCCAAGACACATGCTCGCAGCATGTCTTCTAGGGTCTAAATGGTCCTCTTAGACTGTCCATCTGTCTGCGGATGGTAGGCGGTACTATACTGTAGTTTCATCCCCAAGGCGGTTTGCAAGCTCTTCTAGAAAATAGCTGTAAATCTTGGGTCATGGTTAGAAGTGACCGTCACTGGTACTCCGTGAAGTCTGACTATCTAACGAACATATAGCTCAGCCAATCTGTCCAAGGCAAAGTTCTTACGTACTGCAATGAAATGTGCAGACTTTATTAGTCTGTCTACTATAACCTAGATTGCATCATGACCTCTCAAACTTCTAGGTAGACCGGTTACGAAGTCCATCGTAATATGCTCTTACTTCCATTTTGGGATCTCTAATGGTCTCGACAGACCTCCTAGTTTACAATGATGTGCCTTCACCTGCTGACATGTCAGACACTTAGCCACATGTTTGGTTACATCAGCCTTCATACCAAACCACCAATAATATGGTCTTAGATTCTGATGCATCTTAGTATTCCCAGGGTGGATGCTATAGTTACTCCGGTGAGCCTCAACTAATAATTCCTCCTTAAGTGTAGTATCATTAGGCATACACAGCCTTCCTTTAAATTTCAGAATCCCATCCTTTGAGATTTGGAAGTTTGGTTTCCTTTAATCCTCATTCATTTGGATAATCTTCTAAAGAGCTGGGTCTGTAGGCTATAGGGAATTAATCCTCGACTGAATCTACGGTTCCACATGCAAGGTGGCCATTAAATAGGTTAGATGACCCACCTCAAACTTAAAGTAAAAATCCCTGTCTCCTTCAAGTAGAAGCCATTCCTTCACCATTAGGTATGCCATCGATGACTTGCGACTAAGGGCGTCAGCTACCCTATTAGCCTTCCCTAGATGATATAGAATGTCATAGTCGTAGTCCTTCAATAGTTCCATCCACCTATGCTGCCTCATATCCAATTCCTTATGAGAAAATAGGTATTTGAGGCTCTGATGATCTGTATAAATAGTGAACTTCTCTCCACACAAATAATGCCTCCAAATCTTGAGGGCAAAGATAATTGCAACTAATTCTAGATCATGTGTTGGGTAATTCTGCTCATGAGATCTCAACTGTCTTGATACATATGCTACAACCCGTCCATGCTGCATTAAAACACATCCTAACCCTTGGTATGATGCATCACTGTAAATCTCATACCCACCTGGACCTGATGGGATCGTCAGTTCTAGAGCGGTAGTCAACCTTCTCTTCAACTCTTGAAAACTCTCCTCACATTTGTCAATCCATTCAAATTTAGTATCTTTCTTCAGTAGATTGGTCAGTGACACCGTCATACTTGAGAACTTCTCCATAAAACGACGGTAGTAGCCAGCAGTCCCAAGAAACTCCTGATCTCAGTCACCGTTGTGGGTCTTAGCCACTCCATGACTACTTATATCTTCGTTGGATCCACAGATATCCCTTCACTCGAAATCACATGACCCAAGAAAGTGACACGACCTAACCAGAACTCACATTTACTGAACTTGGCGAACAATTTATGTTCTCAAAGGGTCGTTCGTACTATCCTCAAATGCTGTTCATGTTCCTCCGGACTCTTCGAGGACACCAGAATATCGTCAATGAATACTATGACAAACTAATCCAAATACTCCTTAAAAATGTGATTCATCATATCCATAAATGCAGCAAGGGCGTTAGTCAACCCAAAAGGCATCACTGTGAACTCATAATGACCATACCTCGTACGAAACGTGGTCTTCGGAACATCCTCCTTCCTGATCCTCAACTGATGATAATCGATCCTCAGGTCAATTTTAGAAAATACTGAGGCACCTTGCAGCTGATCAAATAGGTCTTCAATCCTCGGCAGAGGATACTTATTCTTAATCGTCACCTGATTTAGTTGCCTGTAGTCTATACACAACCACATTGATCCACCTTTTTCTTCACAAATAGTATTAGTTCACCCCAAGGTGATGCACTAGGACGGATGAATCCCTTATCCAGCAACTCCTGCATCTGTACCTTCAATTCCTTTAACTCCAACAACAACATCTGATAGGGAGGTTTGGAAATAGGTTCAGTACCAAGAGCTAGTTCAATAACAAATTCAATTTCTCTCTCAAGGGGTAATCCTAGTAATTCTTTTGGAAACACATTAGCAAATTCTTGCACCACGGCGATTTCTTCAATTGTCGGCCCTTCAATCGACAAGTCTATCATAGCTACCAAGAAACTCTGGCACCCATCCTCGAGCAACTTTACTGCCTCGAGGGATGAAATTAATGGTATAGAAAGACCTCCTCTACTTCCGACAAATTCATAACTAGGAAGATCCAACAGTTGTAACTGAATCACCTAATCATAACAGTCCACCGTGGCTCTTTGCTTCCTCAACCAGTCCATCCTAATAAAAACATCAAAATCAAACATAGTCAACACAACCAAATCAATCATTCCTTTCACCCCACTAATTATTATCTCACACCCCTTACACCCTTCAACTGATAATACCCTATCTTTCATAGGAGTAGTAACACTAAGGATTGTACTCAACAGTTCTAGATTCAACTCAACTAGTTTAGCAAATTGGGTAGCTATAAAGGAATGTGTGACTCTAGTATCAAATAATGCATACGCAGCATGCTGATGTAAGGAAATAGTACCTGCAATCACTCAGCCTGTGTTCTAAGCCTCTGCTCGAGTCACCGCATATTCTCTCCCCTGAGCTAGGGGTCTCTCCATCCTGGCTGGTTGTCCTATGCGTAATGGTGGTTGTGCCCTAGTTAGGCAGCGTGGACAGCTTCCCTGCATATGGCCCTACTGGCCACAACCATAGCTAGCTCTAGTAATGTGAGGGTAGGCTCCATGTCCATGATGTCTCCCACAGTGGCGACACTTATCTTCCACACGAGGTGCCGGTCTCCCAAAGTTTCCTCTCCGGATAGGCGGTGTCGGGTACCTACTCCTAGACATAGGTCTCTTCCCCAGTCTACAGCTGTCTCGACTAGGGGTGAACCGCGATCCAGATGCGACGGCTTTTTCCACCATGTCTCTCTCCACATAAAGTGCCTTACTCAGTACCTCGTCGTAACTGTTCAACTCCAGGGATGCTAGCTAACTCCTAATGTCTGGCCTCAGTCCACCTCTAAGTTTGATAGCTCTGTCCTTAGGATCCTCTACCATCCTCCTGCCATATCTGAACAGTTCAGCAAACTTAGCCTCATACTCCTCCACTGACATCTGATTCTGACGGAGCTTTAGGAACTTCGCCATCTTCTGGTCTCTTGCGGTGTTAGAAAAGTACTTGTGGTTAAAAGCTTCCATAAATGCATGCTAGGTAGGTACTATCCATGGAGGAAATACTTGATCTTGGTGGCGTCCCACCAGCGACTGGCGTTATCTTCCAGTTGGTACATAGCCAAGACCACCTTATTAGAGTTAGAACATCTCAGTACTGTGAATACCTTCTCAATATTCCAGAGCCAAGAAGTAGCGGCCTCCGAATCACCTCTTTCATGAAACTAGGGAGGCTGCAATCTTAGGAACTGCTCCACCTACTTCTGGATCCTCCTCTCCTCATTCCTACCTACAGTTGTAGGAATAGGACCATCCACCACATCATCAAATACCTCCTCCTCGGGTACATGAGCAGCGATACCCACTTCAAGCAGAAGGGCATTAGCATTCAAAAATGCAACAACAGCAGCATTTGCTGTAGCAGCAGCGATGGATGCGATAGCAGCTTCATGGTTCTATGCAGCGGTTGCAGCAGCAACTTCCTGATTCTGGGTTTGCTAATCCACCCTGTCCCTAAGAGCCTCTAGGGATTGCATAAGGGCCTCGATCCTCGGATTAGCTGGAGCCTCAACTCCTACACTAAAGTAACCCAAGGTCACTCTTCTCCTCGATGGTCTCTGGTTCCTACTCATTCTTACAACCTGATCAAAAGAGGGTTAGCAAAGCGATAACACAGCAGTGCTTCCCAAAGGCAAGAGATAACACAACAAGCCTCAATAGCAAAGCGATAACACAGCAATGCTTTCAAATGACAAACGATAACACAGCAAGCCAATGGCAAGTGATAACACAGCAAGCCTCAGGCGAGCGATAACACAGCAAGCCTTAAGTAGCAGAGCGACAACACAACAATGCTTTCATGGCAAGCGATAACACAGCAAGCCTCAAGCGAGCAATAACACAGCAAGCCTTAAGTAGCAGAGCGATAACACAACAAAACTTAAGTAGCACTGTGATAACACAGCAATGCTTTCATATGTCATTTGTCAATTATACATTCAATTCAATAATAATAAGGTCGAATATTCGGCCTTGTTGTACACGTCCCATACCATGCCAACGCGGCTAAATGTAAGACCATACAATCACAAATCAAGAACAATCACAAGTCATAAACAATCACAAATCAATTGTAATTCATAAGTAATCATTGAAAATCACATCAAACAACACAAGTCACCCTAGGAAAGCATACCCTAACCTTATTACTCCAATTCCTAACCCCATTCTGATACCAATTCAACAAGGGTTGTCACACCTCGAACCCAAGCTCGCGACATTCCCCGAAAATGGTCCTCACCGGTCAATAAATCCACGACGTTCCCAAGAGTAATCGTCGACCAATTAAAATTCATTGAATCAATTATTAAATAATTAAATACGCAGCGGAAACAAATAAATAAACCTGGACAAATCTTGGGGTGTCTGAAAACTCCTTAATAAAACAAATCAGTTGAGTAATTACAAATAAACCGCACAAAGGTTAAACCTATTAATAATACAATCAAAAATCATGGGTAAGGGGTTAATCAGGCGTCTCTAAAAAAAATACCCTTAGCTGATTACAACAAAATAAGCTAACTTCTCGGCATCCCTAGGCTTCTCCAGCGTTACTTGGCCCTTGAGGAGGGACTCCACGATTTGGACCTCCAATCATAGCTTTAAGATCTAATTGGCGACGGTGAGCCCACTTAGTCGTCTACTTTCACACTTTGAACACTAGATTGGATCTCAAACTCCACGGTACAACTCGGTGTGATTTGACGGCGACGACAACAGATTTCTCGACGAGGTCTCCAGCGAGATTCCAGTGAGATCTCCGGCAAGGACACCGGCGAGTTGAGTGTGGCCTCTACGAGTTGAACAGAGACACCTGGCTTGCTGGACAAGGTAGCTGCGAGCTCGAGGATGGCTGGACGGTGCTATGGTTGGCCAGGAATGACAAGGGAGCTCTAGCGGTCCGAACTCCAAGCTGTTGCTATGGTTTTTCAAGCTTTTACTGCAGTTTTACCCCTTTAGTTGCGGTTTTTCGGCGAGCTTGTTTTTCTTGACACACCCGAGCTGCAATAATGGAATTCAGCGGCATTGGAGGCAATAGGGAGCTTCGGGGATAGAGATAGGGGCTAGGGAGGCTCAACGGCAGTGAAGTCTGGGATTAACGACCTCCAATTAGCCTCCAATGGTGGATTTTCAGGCAGCGCAGAACGGGGATTTAGGGTTTCTGATTTAGGGGCGATAGAGGGTTTGGTGGCGTCAACGGTAGTGGCTGGGAGTTTCGGCGGTCTATGCGAAGCATTATGGTGAAGCTGGCGCCATTTTTCCAGTCGAGCAGCGTCCCTCCAGTTCATCCATGGCGACTAGGGTTTTCGTGGGTAGGGGAGTCTCGTGCATAAGGGAAGAGGAAGAAGACAGCTGACGAGGCAAGAGGGAGGCCAACTGGCACGTGCGCTGCTGCCACGTGGCCAGGCTGTGCCTTGCTGGCAGCCAACATAGCTGGTGGCCACCTTGCCCGTGCAAAGGTGAACCATGGGCCAAAGGAAAAGGAGATGGAACTGGGCCGAGCCAGGAGGAAAAGAAAGAAAGAAGCTGGGCCTGCGAAGGAGAAAGGAGAAAGGAAAGGAAGAAAAGAAGCCGGGCGGGGTTGAATATGGTCAGCCCACGCGCGAGAAATAGGAGGAAAATAGAGAAAATAGGGAGAAAACAGGAAAATAGGGGAAAATTAAAGGAATATTCGAAATTTCAGAGAAATTTCACTAATTTTCCTTAAATCCAAATTTAAATTTTCTCAAGCTAAATCGAGTACAATTTTCCTCGACATTTTATTCCTAAAACTCCCCAAAAACAGGCCGTCACATTACTACTGTATTTGTTTCATTATTATATGGTTGATACATCCCTGACAGGGAGCATTGGACTCCAACTGAATCCTTCTCCTTTTCACAAGGAAGAATTGTGGTGAACTTTTTTATTCATTGCTCAATCCTCTCCTGAATTGATCACATCGATATGCTTTGTGATTAACTAGGTGAAAGGTGGAGTGCGAGGAACTACTGGACCAGCTTGTAATGCTGTCGCAATGATTGACCGTCAATTGTTGGGAATCCAACAATTATACAGAAAGCCGTGCGGATGAAGGTCTCTTCATCATAAATGTCTTCTATGTCTATGGTCTTCCTTTGTCAAATTTGTGCACTTTGTTGTGGTAATTCACTCTCCTTCACGACAATGTAGTACTAATCCTCCAGATTCTGGCCCGTTGCCTGCCAATGCTCCATCGTGATGCCACAGCCCCTTTTATCCTGTAGGCCTTTTAGGGTGAATTCTTCATATTATGAGCTTACTTTCGACTGATTTGAAAAAATTGCTCGTCGGGGAAGAGGGGAGGGATTAGGATGGGGGACAGAAAGATGGAAAGTAAAAGAGGGTGGTGGCTGCCCATTTTGCTATGTTAGGTGTTAAAACAAAAGCAGTTCTAGTCGGTAGAAGGCCAAAGCTATGTAGTTTAGTCATTGTTTTTTTTTTTTCTTGTTTCTGCGATTATGTTAGTGATTTAGTTACGCAACTCGCTGCGGATAGAAAATATGGCGGTGGCCTTCTATGTGGCGAAGAAAAATTATTAATTTGTTACTGGTTTCTGTATTCCAACACAGTCTATGATTTATGTATGCAGTCCATTGGTTGCCGTGGGTACACGCTAGGCTGGCTTGCACAGTAGACATGTGATTGTGCATATTAAGGTGAGAGAATTGAGTATTGAGGAGATTTTATTTTACCCAACAGAGATTTACTTTCGATCTTGATTATTGGATAGACCTTTTCTCATTACATACTTTCAATCTTGACCATTCATTACAATCAGCAATCAATTCTGAGAACACTTTCCATAATTTATCTGTTGTCTGCTTCATTGTAACAGGCACGCATGTCACTGAGGTTCTCTAGACCTCATCTTTCAAATTGTCTTTCAAATTGTGGTTCGTTTACAATTCACACAGAAAATATGAGTTCTGTTCAGTAAGGTTAGAGAATGGCAGTTTTCACCAATTTGCAGGCTTCTTTCCGGTACACAATTTGCAGTTTCATGCCGGAGTTTTTTAATTTAAGATTTTACAACAGGGTCTACAAATCAGTGAATAGTTTCTATTTAAAGACAGAAGCTGAAAGTTTCAAAATATTTATTTCCCAGAAATGAAAGTATGTTTATTCTGTATTGTTAATATTGATTGCTTGGCAATTGGGAAATATACAGATGACTTTGGACTTTGAAGCCAATGAGGAGTAGATATGACTTCAAAGTCCTTTATTTTCCACTTAAATTCTCTTGGAAAAGTATCAAAAAAGTCTTGAACCTATTGTACTAGTATTAATTCAATTATAATATTTTTAATTGTATCAATTTTAACTAAACATTTGTACAGTTGTCAATTGACTACTTCCAATCAATTTTGGCCAAAAATCGCTATGCGAATACTGATGGTCATACATGATACAACCAGCATTGACATTGGCAATATTTTTATTTTTTATTATATTTTTGAATATCTTATTCTTGATTCTTGATTTGTTTTCATTTTGGTCAACGAGGCCATTAAGGCCTTGTGCAAGGCCTCGACAGGCCCAAGCGAGGGTTCGAAGGCCCTAGCTCGAGGCCTTCCTGTTAACTTTGGGTGAGACCTCACTCAAATTTAGCAAAAGCCGCAACCCTTGCACGGCCCAAAGAAAAGTATATAAAAATGATAAAATAATAAAATTAAAAGAAAATATAAAAAATATTTAAAATGTTCACTTCAGGACCAGTTATTTCATATAAAATGGTTGGCTTTCATAACAGCCGATTTTGAATCAAAATTGACAGGATAACTTAATTGGCAAACTATGAAAATACTTAAAATTGAATTGATACAATTACAATATGTTTAGAACTTTTTGGGTAATTTTTCTCAAACTTTGCTCAACTTCTTAACAAATTTTATCAAGAAGGAAATGTTGCAGTGGGTGATGATGACAAATAGCGGCCAAATGTCCATCACCCAAAACTTCTGAAGAGGGGAAATGAGCAGACTGAAAACAGGAGAAAAATCATTCGAAATCGTTTTTTTTTTTGGGTAAATTTATTATTATTATTATTATTATTATTATTATTATTATTATTATTATTTTGGGTAAAGGAGTCGTAAGTTTAGCATAGAACGAAAAAAAGCGAGAAAATTTAAAGGTTAGTGGAGGCTGATTTATTGGAGCAAAGCGCAATGGATTTATTTTTCATGTCGAAGGCTTTAAGCACAAGGGATGCTTCTTCCTTAGTTTTCTACTATGCTTTCCAATGAAGATGGCTATACTATGTATAGTCCTCCCACGATTGAAATAGTACAAGAAAGTCTTCTCCAAGATCATCAACATGGACTCTTCTTTTATTACAAATTTTAACTATTTCCCAAGCGTTTTTCTGCCACATAATATGCCAAACAGAGAGAGAGAGAGAGAGAGAGAGTATTCAACAATAACAACAACAAACAACTAATCTAGAGCCACTAGGAGGAAAAACAAAAAATTCATAGGCAAGGCAAGGGAGGGTTCATTTGTAGTAGCTGAGCGCAGTATACACTGCCTGAATTATGGTGAACCCAAAGACGAGGACGGCGGCGATGATAGATGCTACAACCCAAGGATTCCTGAAGTAGGTGTGGATGAAATCTGCCCTCCACTTATGCCTCCTCTTCATGCAGTACTCTCTGACCTTTTTGATCACGTCATGGAGGCTGCTCTCGGGGTCAAGCACCACGCCCGTGGCCAGCGAGTTGAACAGCTTGGCTGCCGCCTTGTCGCTCTCCATGGCATTGTTAATGATGCCACTGGTGTGGAGCAGCTTGACGTCCTGCCCCTTGTCGATGATGTTGTCCATGAAGAAGATGTAGGACGTGACTTCGTTCCCAGCTCCCACGTGGAATCGCTCAAATGCGATTAGGTTGAGGAACATGGACTCGGTGTCTTCATCCACCGCGATCTCGGGGAGCTTCAGGACCCCGCCAGCAAAGGAGATTTTTACTTGGCTGTTGGTGTCGCTTTTTTCGAAAGAGATCCCATGCTCATGGAGCTCAGTGGCTGGCCGGATTATCTCCTCACTTTCCTTGCTCTCCACTTCGGCCGTATTGGGCTCCATCAGCATGTTCTTCTTGAAGACGTCCAGGACGTGCAGGCATTTTCCCTTGCACACTTTGGCCCGTCTGCGGGAGCAGAAATTGAGGATGAGACGGTTGATGAATTCGTCCTCCTGCATAGTTGGAACAAAGTCAGTGCATTTTCTCTTCCTACTGCTGTCATATGGATTTTTTTTTTTTTTTGGGTAAAAGTCATATGGATTGTCCTCGCGTAAAAAAAAAAAAAAAGAAGAAGTTTCCGATAGTTGTCATAGATCTAATCATGAATTGTCGATTGGTCTCAAACCTCTCACCCAACATATTTGGAGCATTAGATCTGATCCATTTGAGATCGCCAAGATGTACTGTTAGATGAAGATAGTACGGCACCTTAGATGCGTGCAAGACCCCTCTTATGAAGGAGCGAAATCCTAAGGAACTATCCTCCTCGTCATTTTGAAAAGCAAACAGTCGATTCAAAACTAGCATCGGCAGCTGATTCTCCAGCAGCAGCATGTCCCGCCTAATGAGCGGATGGACGTAGAGCTCCCCGTGTTTGCTGAAAATGGGGTCGTTGTCTTCATAGTATCCTGACAACAGTTGGGCCGCATACATCAGGATCTCAAGCATGAAGCAGGCATCAGTGATCATCAGCTCCAGGAACCCGTCCGCCAAGCTGTCGCTGCCGTCCCCCCTCCACTTCGGGGGCAGCGCGTCATAGCTCGCCCTGAGGTCCCCTGCCACCTTCCTCAGAGACTCGAGGAAGGGATCGAAGGGCTTCCTAGACCGCCTGAGGAATTCAGCGCGCGCACGGCACTTGTGGTTCTCCATGGGACGGAGATGGCCTTTGCCATGGTGGTAGGGGCCAAAGGAGACAACCTGTGGCCAGTAGGCCTTGCGATTGAGGTCAGCGACGTAGGCAGGGACTTTCTAGATGGACCACCTCTTCCAGTCCTGCTTCTCGTCGGAGGTCATGTGCTGGGATCGGTCGTTGATTTGGAGGATGCAGTCAATCGCGTGCGCGTCAGAGGCTCCGGAAGTTCCACTCGAGGAGTGTCTTCCGATGCTTTCCTCTCCATTTTCCTTTACAGCGGAAGGACGGAGAGGAATACGCTTCTTCCTCATGGGGAGAGAGGGAGAGATGGGGAAAGTGTCGGGGGATAAAGATTGGAGTTGCGCAAGGCCTACGTGTCTTTAAGTCGAAGAGGCACCACGGAACCAGCCATGCACGTCTGAGTCGCTTTTTATGCACCAGGTAAAGGACACTGTGGAAACATGTCCCGTCAATAACGTGGGAGGGGAGAGGGAATTGATGCGCTCATGTAATTGTGGAGAACTAATGTTGGGGCACGGGGCCCAATACATAACTTCATGTCGAGTCACGGTTTTACCATAATTTTTTTTTCAGTTTATAAAATATCCCAACTTTTAATCGAATTCCAATATTATTATAAATTTTTTTGTCAAATTAAAAATTACTAACTTTATGTCCAGTCTTAATTTTACTATATACTTTTATTTGTCTTATAAAAAAATCACCAATTTTTACTTGGATATCATTTTTCTTTGTTAACACGTTGTCCAAAATTCCACGTCATTACTCTGATTTTTTCCTCAAATTTTCGATCGATATGTCTGTCTTTTTAAGATAAATTTCCATGTCGGCCCTAACAACGTCTTCTTATTTATGAAATTTAGATAATAACTAGAGTATTAGAATTGACCTTTCATTGCTCTTACTCTTCGAGAATCTTTGATTTTGTGTTTATTATTCAATGAAGAATATTTCATCTCAATAGGAGACCTCATGCTCAAAAAATATTTCTTCTCTCGATTTTTCAAAAGAAATTTTGGATAGAGAGTTAACAAGAGTAGATGTGAGACTCAAGTAAAAATCAATGATTTTTTTTTATAATATAAGGCCAATTTGGACTAGACCTAAAATTTGGGGTATATTTAAGGAAAAAAAGTTTAGGATATAATTAAGACATGATCTCAAGTTGGAGGTTTTTTATGGGACAAAAATAAGTTTTTGTAGGAATTGAGACTAGACCTAAAGTTTGTGGTTTTTAGGATATTTTGTGTTAGAGGCTAGCAATAGCACCTTGAAGGGGGATATGTGATTTTAATAACACTTGATAATTTAAAGTGGAAATGAAATAGTCAGGATGAATTTTATCAATCTTGAGTAAAATTTGAATCTAAACAGCATGAGTCTAAACAATAATAATGATATTCACCAATATGCAAATTTCATTCAACGATACTAAACAAGCATTGATGGGTAGAGAAAATTGTACCTAAAGTTTACAGTGATTTAGTTTATAACAAGCATACATCCACTCTTTCATGTAGATAATCTACTAAGTGGAGTCTATTGATGAGAGATTACAATCAAGTTGTGCCACTTATATCCAAGTCCTAGCTATGTTGATGTTTCTTATATCCAAACCACTGGATCTCAATATCTAAATCATAACACTACCAATACCTCTAAAATGATTACAATTATAAGCTCACAAAAGACAAATATGTTAGATCGAAGTTCTCTTGGACTTCTAAATATTTTATTCAGGACCTCTCTATACTATTCAACACTTTGGTATCCTTTTATACTTCTCCACTTCTAACCAAACTGTTGTTTTATGGTCTTCAAAGGATCATCTAGCATCAATCTATTATAGAATCTTCAAGAAGATTGAATAATCATGATAAGCTCTGAGTTCACGTTGATTTGATTGCTCATACAAGCAAATCTTCAACTTCCATAGGTAGAGTTCTTCAATTAGGAAAGTAGCTTGCCTTTGTGATGATTGTCAATTGGGATAAGGACACTAGGAGAGCCATAATTTGTGTATGGCGCTCACTTTAGTGCCAAAACTTTCCGCCGGATCACTTAAGTGCCAACTCGGAGAAAAATGATAACTTTTTTTATAAGAAAAACGACCATTTAAGGGCCAATTCAGGCCAAAAATTGACATGGCTTGCCAAAAGTGCCACGTCATCATTTTAAATAATAAAAAAATACACTTTGCATTTGTAAATAAAAATATATATTCCACAAGGCATTTTTTATTAAAAAATCTTCCACGTAGCTTTTTAATTAATTTTTATGTGATATAACTTTTTAATTTATCAAAAATTAGTTTTTTTTTTTAAAGTTAAAGAGCGAGAGTTTGGGGAGACCCTTGCCGGCTTGGGCCAAGGCCGACCATTGGCACAGGTCGCCGACCCATGGCCAGCATGGCTAGAGGCCAGCGACCCCTACCGATGGTAAGCGAGGGCCACAGCAAGCCATCACCCAAGCCATCTTCCTCTTCAAGTGAGCCGAGTCGCTGTTTTCGCATCGAGTGAACCCCTCCTTTTTCAATCGCCATATCTCCCTCCTCCGACCTTCGTTTGACTCGATGTTAGTGGTGTTGGCTTCCTTGAAACACCATCTACCAGTCCCTACTGATTTCCACCTCCATAGCCACTATTGTTGCCGCCGAGACCTCCCAAAAGAAGTCCCCACGAAACTATTCTTCCCCTATTTTTCATAAATTCCAGAATTCTTCCTCGCCGGAAATTGGCCATTTCGGCGATGCCCAGGCCGAACCGATGCTTTTATGACGTTCTTGGGTGTTCCCTAAACTCTATCATGTCCCTTGTTGCAGTTGATTTGGTGGAGAAATCACCAATTTCCTCCTCACGAGAGCCGAGTCTTTGTTTTCACACTAAGTAAACCCCTCCTCTTTTGACCACCATATCTCCCTCCTCCGACCTTCGTTTGACGCACCGTTGGTGGCATTGGACTCTTTGAAACACCTCCTACCAGTATCAACTAATCTCTACCTTTGTAGCTACCGTCGTTGCCACCAAGAGTCGCGAAATAAGCCCCCACAAAACTGTTCTTCCCCTATTTTCTAGAAATTCCAAAATTCTCCCTTGCCGAAAATTGGTCATTTCGGCGATGCCCAAGACAAGCCAATGCTTCTATGATATCCCCAGGTGTTCTCTAAGCTCTACCATGTCCCTTGTTGCGGTTGATTTGGTCAAGAAATCACTGATTTCACCCCAAACCATTGTTGGGCCCAATTTCGCCAGAGTTGTTGTTTGTGAACATCATGCCTTCTCCGATGAGACCCACTCACCGCCACCACCCCCAATTGATAGCTTGGAGCCCTACGATCACAACGACATTGGCCTTGGCCGTCGGTGTTGAGCCATTTGGGAGAAATCAACCTCGAAGCGCAACCCCCTTTCTCAAAAACCCTAATTCCGACTGCCACGTCGAAACCCTCATTCCAAGCCCTTCCCCCTTAAACCTTTTTTTTATTTTATTTTTTGGAATTTGACTATTTTATAATATTAAATACTTATTTGGCACTTCCGGCGAGCCACGTGTGCTACCACATCGAATTTCCAGCAAGTTACGATGGAGTTGGTATCGAAGTGATCTTTTTTTTTTTCAAGGCACTAAAGTGATCCGAATGAAAGTTTTGGTACTAAAGTGAGCATTGTACAGAAGTTATGGCAATCATGGTATCATTATCCCAATAATATGGACAATAATATGGATGTCTTGCATAAAAGATTTTGTTGCAAAAATATCCTTATTGTTGATTATTACTTTTTTAATAGGAAATCTAAACTTGTTCACTAACTGTGACGATATAAGTAATAGAATCTGTGTATGAACATATTCATCATTATTCTGTGTATGAAGTTATAGTCAAAAGAAGATATTGCAATTCAATAATATCCCTCTAATAATTTCCAACTTCAACATTGAGTTTGAAAGTATGAAATGCTTTGATGGCGTCCATGAAGTAGACAAATTGGCTTCCTGATTATATCTAAGCTTTTATCTTCTGGTCCTTATAAGTATATTAGCAATCATGGCCCTAGCTCATTGTTTACCTATTCATGTCTCCAAACCTACCAAACTCCCTATTTTAGACTTATTTACGTTTTACTCAGGTTCTTCTAGCTTATAGACACCTATAATCCAAATGTTTTGCTCACTATTAATGGACGATTCGTAATCTTTCAAACATCCTATTAACACATCATTAGTGACTTATGCATCTTTCACCTAAATCTAGTCAACCAATAAACATATTAGCAGCTACCCTTTGATTATTTTGTCATCATCAAACATCATAAAGGATTAAATATTACATATTTTTTGTAGACACCTTCACGCCTAATGTCATGTCCACTATTAAAGAAAAGAAAACTCATAACCTTTCAAATATCCTATTAAAACATCGTTAGCTTTACAACAAGTGCATTTTTCACCTGGTTCTACGTAACCAATAAGCATAATAGCTGCCTTATTTATTTTGTCATTGTTAAAACATCACAAAGGATTGGATATGACATATTTCTCACTTCACGTACTTCACATGTTGCAATGTTAAATTAATTTTTCACTAAGAGCAACGTTCCAATGATAGGTTTATGTGGTTATAAGGAAAAGTATTGGAAAAGTCTTAAATGTACTGCATTGGTACTTATTTGGTCCTAATGTTTCAATTGTGCTAATTTAGTCCTGAATATGTTTAATTTTATCAATTGACTTATTCAATTAATTTTGATCAAAAATTGCTGACGTGAACATCAGCCACCTTACATAGTGTAACAGCACTAACATGAACAAATTTTAGTAATATTTTAATAATTTTTATTTTATTGTTCTTTATTTAGTTGTTTCTTTCTTTTACTTTCATTTTGATTGGCAAGAGCCTGGGCCACCAAGCCCTTGCAAGCAGGAGAGCAGAGGCTCTAGGCCGTATCGCCCTCTCTTGCAGCCATACCTTCTGCGACATATTCCGCGAGGAAGGATTCAAAGGTCCTCACCCAAGGCCACCTTAGTCTTGCCAGTTGTGAACGAGGGCAATAAGACCCTTGCACAATGGTTGGTGAGGGTCATCGGAGGCTAAAATGAAAGGAAAGAATTAAAAATTAATTAAAATTTTAATTTTTATAAATATATATGGTCCATATTAGTACCGCTCATGTCATGTAGATTAGGAGATGTACACATTAGTGGTTTTGATTAAAATTGATTGGGTGGCTTCAATTGGCAACGGATGAAAGGTTTATTAAATTAGTCCAACTGAAAAATTTTGTTCGACAAGAAGAAGAAGAAGGTAAGACTATAGTGATACCAAAATAATATATTTATGTTTTATTGGTACTTTTCCCTACGTTTATCTCATGACAATCATATCTTCTAATAAAATAGCTTCAAATGGCACAAAAATCGAGTTATAATTAACTTGTGTGAAATTGAAAAACTTCCACTAGCTTCATTTGGGAAAAATTTTAACGAAAGCAAAAAAGATATATTAGGACTCCAAACAAAGTCAAACTATCATGGCAAAGTCACTTTTCTCAGTTAAACTAAAGATTAGTGTGAGTTCTTCCGTTTCATTTTTTTTTTCAGTTTCGAATCACCTAAAGTATAATCAACTGCGAGCATTTATGACCCTTAATCAACAAAAACTTGGATTCATTATAACTGCTTATGAGCACTAATCAACAAAAATGTTGATTTAATCTGGAAGTAACTAATTCCATAAACGAATCAAAAAAATAATACATCATCTTGTGGATCACTTTTCCATATCAGTTTGATTATCTTTAACTTGACTTATTATAGGTAGTTCACTACTTCTACTCTTGGACTTCTGAGCAAGGCATGCTCAGAAGCTCCTAGACCTATAGATACAAAATGCCCATATGTTGTCAACAGTATTTTAACGCAAGTGTTTCGCGATGTAAGACAAGGCCAAAGAATATCAAAAGAGGAAAAAATCTTTTATTCCAATAATTATTTTTTATCTCGATAAATTTCAACCGTTGATGTGCGTCTAATCTGTACGAATTTATCATTGAGACTTAGGAGACACTAAATGGAGCACTATTCGAGATAAAAGATTCGTGTCATTTTGAATAGACTGAAAATGCCTGACCAAACCTGCTTTTCATTTACCTTAACAACCCAAGCCAGCTTGTATTGAATCTTAAAAAGGGTAAGGCCACTTTCGCCCCATTCAAGATTTTACTCTTCGACCTAAAGTCCCCCTCCTGTCTATTTCCGAATGAGAGTGAAGAGGTTCTAGTCCAAATTCTAATAATAATAAGCCATTTTTGGAGATAACAAAGTTCAATAGTTTGTATAATTTTTTTAAAGCAACTTTTTCCTCCATTTTCTTTTTTTTATATAATTTTTCTTTCTCTTTGGCCAAAAAACCTCTCTTTCTTCCTATCTTCCTCTTCTCTACTTTACTTCTTTATGCTCTTTCCCCTAATTTTTTTTTTGTCTTTTTTGCACAACTGTATCAGAGCAAAGAAAGTGCAGAGTTGGAAGATCACATTGAAATCGTGCGCAATATGAATTTTAATACAATATATGCACTAAACTCGACTCAAAAGAGTATATCTCTCATCTATATCTTCTATTACAACGGCCTCTATTTTTTATACCGACGATAATTGGATTGGAAGAACGGAAACGTAGGAATCGCTCCTCTCGGATGGCATGTCTCGCCATATGACGGGCAATTCAGTCGCAATCATACGGGAGATGGGGAGCCTTTCGTTAGCTGGCAGCCGCAAGATAAAAAAGAAAAGTTGGGAACATATGACGTAAGTCCTTGGATTCCCCAACGTGCTTGCTCATCTTTCCAGCCATTGAAAGTCGACTTGTGGAGCATTTCAATAGCGAGAGCGAGATGAGCTTGTTGTTCCGTAATTGGTATCGCATTATTCTTTCATTTTTTGGGCTTTATGATGTTCCTGACAATAACATTTAAGGTCAGTTTTGCTTTGAACGAGATGATTATGCCGTAACTTTTAAAGGTAGGACATTAGTAATAGTATGATATTTGTTGTGAATGTCTTTAAGAGTTACCATATTTGAATAACAGATTGAAAATTTCAACGTTCTAATAAATGTTTTTTAAGTAATTATGATATTTAAATGATCAAAAAAATTAAAATATTTAAGCCAGTATCATATGAAGATTACGACACTTGTCGTTTCTTTATTCCATAAATGAAATATCAAATTGTTATTAAAGTTTGATATTTTAATAAATTTCGATCACCGATATACATCGACATAGAAAACTTTTAAGACATTGATGAGAACACCATGTATGGTAGAGCATTCATGTCATTTCAAAAGATTTGGACGAGCTTGTCAAACCCACCTCATGATTACCTCCACAACCTGAGCCACCTTTTATTGAGTCTTAAATTAGGGCGGAACATTTCACTAGAAGTACAAGTCAAGCCCTTTCAATACTTTCAGGCCCACCAATTTTGATATTTTCTCCCTTTTTTCTTCACTATCTGCATAATACCGATTACCAAAATGGTGCACAAAGATATTTAAACTCAACTCCATCTACTTTATTAGCAAAAAAAGAAGATTCCTAAAACCATATTAGGTTATAAGTCATTTAGTCAATTTTACTAATATAGTATTTTTGTATTTTTGTTACTTGCTTTCTAAACTCAACTTCCTTTACTTTTTATTGTGATCAAGTCCTTTTATATGCTTCATTTGTACAATCAAGTCTATGAATCACCAACATCTGATTGACCTCAGAAAAAAAAAAAAGAATCTTTCATTTGTAGTATACTTGTTCGTGCAGATTTAACTTCAAAATATCCACATGTCGTCATAAGAACGTTTAGGATCTGGGGAAATATAAAAAACTTTTCGCGTCTGTGAGAGAGAGAGAGAGAGAGAGAGAGGGGGCACCTATCGCCTCAAATAGTGGTGAACCCTCCTTTGTCATATGGCATGATCTACAAAAGATAAACGCACCATAGTCGATTCGAGGAAAAAGTTGGATTAAGATAGATTGAGGTCATGATGGTAGCAACAATATTGACGGCATAAAGGTCGATTCCCATGTGTATAGAAAAGCAATTATTAAAGAGAAAAAATAGAGAATAAGACACATAAATTTTTACGTGAAAACCCGTTTTAAAAGCATAAAGGGCAAAATCACAGTATCATACTAGGCATTTCTTCACTATTAGTTTTTAGAATTACAAGTCGCAAGGTTATAACTACAGAGATATTGCTCAATACAACAAGAGTTTAGTCATACATAATTGAGGTGGAAATTACAAATATGTTGTTAGTAGCAGTATTCTCCACTACTTTAACATGAAAATTATATGTATGATATTAACAATAAAAAGCTCTTTGCTTTAATATTAGATGACTTTGAAGTAATTTATTTTCCGCTTAAATTTGCTCAAGAAATCACACTTTTATCAATTTAGTTCCAAACCTTTTAATTGTGTCAATTTTGTCCAAATATTTTCACAATTTGCTAATAAAATTATTGCAATCAATTTTCACTAGAAATCAACTGACATGAATATTGATGGTCCTATGTTGCACGGTTGGTGTTGATGTGAAATTTTTTTTTTTACAATTTTTGTAAAACATTTTATAAATTTTACTCATGTATTCTCTTTGTCTCTTTTTTTTTTTTTTATTATGGCCCGTGGGGCCGAAAAGGCCTTGTGCTAGGCCTTGTTGACCCTAAGTAAGGGTTCGAAGGCCCTCGCTCAAGGCCTTCCTGTCAACTCTGCGTGAGACAATCCTCGCCTAAATCTAGGAAGGGGCTTGACCCTCACGCAACTCAAATGGATGGATAAAGAAAAAGAAAGAAAAAAAAGAATTATAAAAAGTGTCACAAAACTATAAAAAATATTATTGAAAATGTACACTTCAGTGTCGGTTGTGTCATGTAAGGTGACAGGCATCCACGCTAACCGATTTCAAATCAAAATATACTGGATAAATTTAATTGACAAGATATGAAAAGATTTATAATTGAATTGGCATAATTAAAAATTTAAAATTGAATTGGACAACTGCAATATGTTTAGAACTTTTTGGGTACTTTTCACTAATCTTGCTGCAACTTCTTAACAAATTTAATCAAGAAGAAAATGTTGCGATGGACAAACATGAAGAAGACTGGAACAAGAGAATCATCACATGATGATGATAAATAGCAGGCAAACGTCCATCATAGAAAACTTCTGAAGAGGGGAATGAACATGACTGAAAACAGGAGGAAAACCATTCGCAGCTGTTAGTTTGGCATATAAGGAAAAAGGAAGAGAAAATGTAAGGTTAGTGGGCGGTTGATTTTGGAGCAAAGCGCGATGGATTTTGCATTTCAAAGGCTTTATGCACAAGGAATGCTTCTTCGTGAGTTTCCTACTACGCTCTCCAATGAAGATTTACATCCTATGAATGACCGACATAGTAAGAGAAAGTCTTCTCCAAGATCTTCAACATGGCTCTTCTTTTATTACAAACATTAACTATTTCCCAAGCGTTTTTCTGCCACAAAAATTTGCCAAACACTTAGAGAGAGAGTACTAGACTTATTCAAGAGAGAGAATTCAACAATAACAGTAATCAACAACTAATCAAGAGAGTTATTAGGATAAAAACCAAAAAAAGTATAGACAAGGCAAGGGAGGGTTCATTTGTAGTAGCTGAGCGCAGTATACACGGCCTGAAATATAGTGAGCCCAAAGAGGAGGACGGCGGCGATGAGAGATGCTATAACCCAAGGATTCCTGAAGTGGGGGTGCATGAGATTGGCCCTACACTTGTGCCTCCTCTTTTCGCAGTACTCTCTGACCTTGTTGATCACTTTATGGAGGCTGCTGCCTGGGTTGAGCGTCACATCCTTGGCCAGCGAGTTGAACAGCTTGGCCGCTGCCTCGTCGCTTTCCATGGCATTCTTGATGATGCCCTTGGTGTGGAGCAGCGCGACATCCTGCCCCTTGTCGATGATTTTGTCCATGAAGAAGACATAGGAGGTGACATCGTTCCTGGCCCCAATGTGGGAGCGCTCGAATGCGATGAGGTTGAGGTACATGGAATCAGTGTCTGTGTTCACTACGATCATGGGGAGCTTCAGGACCCCTCTGGCAAGAAGATGTGGTTGAGGCTGTTGGTGTCGCTTTTTTTAAACCGGATCCCTACTCACGGGGCTCAGTGGCAGACCGGATTATCTCCTCGTTGCCCTTTCTCTTTCCCTCGTCCTCCTTCCAAAAAACGTCCAGGACGTGTAGGCATTTTCCCATTATCACTTTGTTCAGGCTGCCCTTACTCACCACTTTGTCCAGCGTGGGCTGGACCAGGTTCTTCCTAAAGACGTCTAGGACGTGCAGGCATTTTCCCATACTTGGATTGTTCGGGCTGGGGACGTAGAAACTGAGGATGAGCCCGTTGATGTATTCGTCCTCCTTCATTGTTGGAGGATGGTCAATGCAATTTCCCTTCCTCCTGCTGTCGTATGGATTGTCCTCGAGCAAAAAGTATAAGAAAGAAGTTTACGACAGTGGTCATAGATCTAATAAAGTATTGTTGGTTGATCTCAAACCGTGCATCCAACAGGCGTGGAGCGTTCAATTTGGTTCCTCTGAGATCACTAAGATGTTCCGTGAAACACAGTGCGGCGGTTTACATGCGTGCAGGAACCTCTTTTACGAGGGAGCAAAATCTAAGGAGCTAACCTTCTGGCCATCACGGAGGGTGACCAGCCGATCCAGCACTAGCATCGGCAGCTGGTTTTCCAGCAGCAGCATGTCCCGCCTAATGTTTGGTAGGACGTAGAGCTTCCCGTGGTCGCTGAAGATGGGGTCGTTGGGGGCATAATCGTTCACCTCCTATGTTGTGGTCCTAAGGATCTCGAGAATGAAGCAGCCATCAGTGATTATCATCACAAGGAATGCCGTGCCCACGCTGCTGCCCACCTTTCCCTCTGGATCCAGTTCATCGTAGCTTTCCTTGATGTCCTTGCCACCCCACTCAGGGACTCGAAGAAGTCCTCGAGATGCTTCCCAGAGCGGTTGACGAAGTGTCGGAGCACGCCGCGCTTGTGTTCCTCCATGGGAAGGAGGTGGTCCTTGCCGTGGTGGTAAGGGCCAAAGGAGACAACCTGCGGCTGGTAGGCCTTGCCGAGGTCAGTGATGCCGGTGCGAACCCTGTAGATGGACCGCTTCTCCCAGCTCCGTTGCTCGTCAGAGGACTTGAGCTCGAGGTTGAGGCTCTCCAATTTAACGATCTCGTTCTGGTCCAGAGGAGGCATGTTTCCGCAAGTTTCACAGGCTCCCCTTCTTCTTCTTCATCTTTTTTTTTTTTTCCTTTTGGTTACTTAAGCTGAAAGGAGAGAGAGAGAGAGAGAGATGCGAAGAGGATTGGGGGATAGGGTTTGGGGGTGTCCAAGCGCAAGGCTTCAAGCTGAAGGGATAACGAGAGAACGTGTTTACGCACGTCCCATGAAAGCCGTACGAATCGATTTGCATGGCAAGCAATCCACGTGAATTCGATGTTTATCTCATAAGCGTCTGCTTAAAGTAAAAGGACCGTATGAATTGATCATATGTCATGTTGATTTAGGTATTGACTCCGCATATTTAACATGACGATCCTTACAGACTAGTTTGAGTAAAAATGCATATTAGAACTCAAATCAAAGTTAAACTGTACTTCAGAAGTCAAGTTTCTACATTAAGCTAACTATTAGTGTAGATTTTATCTTCTTTTTTTCTTTTTCTTTTCAAATCACATAAGCCCAGGCCTGCCAGCATTTATGAGCTCCGAATCGAGTGGAATTTGGATCCATTATAACAGTTTATGTGCTCCGACTGAGAAGTTAATCCCATAAGCAAGTATGGCTTATATGGATATATGTGCGCCTATGTATTATACATTTATTCCTCATCACGTACGACACATTCAGTTTTAATCCCAAGTTAAACAACTGTAGGACATCCCTTTCTTGCTCAATTAGAAAGTGCCTCGGTCACTTCAATTAAAGGTTATCCACTACTTTTGCTCTTGGACCCGATTACGAACAAAAAAACTCTCCTTGGAGCAAGGCATGTCCGAAAGCTTCTAAGGCCTATCGACACGCGAATGCATATGTGCGATCAAAAGTGTTTATACAGGGAAGCTCTCATGATTTTAGACGGAGCCAAAGAATTTCGAAATGCAAAGACATTTGATTAGTACAGTGTTTCTCTTGTTTTTTCGGCGAATCTCAATCACTATTGGGGGCCTAATCTATATAGATCGACTGTTAAGGTCCATTTATGCCATTGATTTGAGCGGAGCACTGTACAATGAAGTGAATCCATATCATTTTGCGAAGAACTAGAGAAACCTACCCAAACCCGCCTCTTGAGCCCCAGCCAGCTTTATTGAATCTTAGATTGGGTTGGGCCACTCTATTAGAAGTATAACTCATGTCATCCCAAAACTTTGAGGCCCATTAGATTGTCCATTTGGATACCAATCCCTCTTTTTTTCCCCTAAATAATACCAAGACTTAGGGCTCTACGAGGCTATCAAGAATCGGATCGAACCGGCTTACAACCAACAGTTCCCATCCAAATTCCTGATATGGAACCGTGCACCGCCTTAATTTAATTATTGGATTGCTCAGTTTGACTTAGCCAAGCTCACCACATGAATAAAGTATTTAAGGTGGTGAGTTTGAAAAGTTAGCAAGTAAAGTTGTAAGTCAATAGAGAATTATGTAAATGAAAAAGAAAATCAACATTTATAATAAAGAATTCAAATGAGAGTTGATAATCTAAAATTAGTTAATAACTAAGAGAAAATTGATAAGATGCCCAAACAAAACTTGGAAATTTCATATGAGAAAAATGACACAAATAATTCTTGAACTTTGACCCAATATGTAATCTGATCTCCAAACTTTGAATTTATTCAATATATTTTATAAATTATAGCTCAATGTACGATATAGTCTCTTACTTTTTTATTTATTCAATGCCACAAATTTTTTGTACATGTTCAATTTTTTGTAAATCTACTCGTTAGATCATTTAAGAGATCAATTCGTTCCGTAAGACTAGATCAATTCAAACTATGTAATTTCCATGACAATTGATTTTCAATCAAAATTGATGGGATAACTAAATTAAAAAAATATGAAAATACTTAAAATTGAATTGATATAATTACAATATGTTTAGAAGTTTTTGAGTGCCTTTTCTCTAATTTTGCGGCAACTTCTTAACAAATTTTATCAAGATGGAAATGTTTCGATGGGTGATAATGACAGATTGCAGCCAAATGTCCATCCCTCAAAACTTCTGAAGAGGGGAAATGAACACGACTGAGAACAGGAGGAAAATCATTCAGAGCCGTTATTTTGGCGCAGAACGAAAAGGGGCGGGAAAATGTAAAGGTTAGTGACGGCTGATTTTGGAGCGAAGCGCAATGGATTGTGCATTTCGAATGCTTTAAGCACAAGGGATGCTTAGCTTCTTCCTTAGTTTATTACTATGCTCTCCAACGAAGATGGCTATACTATGTATAGTCCTCCAACGATCGACATGGTACAAGAAAGTCTTCTCCAAAATCTTCAACATGGACTCTTCTTTCATTACAAATATTAACTATTTCCCAAGCGTTTTTCTGCCACAAAATTCACCTACCCCTAAGAGAGAGAGAGAGAGAGAGAGAGAGAGAGAGAGAGTATTTTAGACTATTCTTGAGAGTTTTTAGCAATAACTACAATCAACAACTAACAAAGAGAGCTATTAGAAGATAAACCAAAAAATGGAGAAGAAAAAAATTATTGCACAGAGAAGCAAAGGGAAGGTTCATTTTTTGTAGCCGAGAACGGCATATACGGTCTGAATTATGGTGAGCACGAAGAGGAAGACGGCGGCGATGAGAGACAATGTAACCCAAGGATTCGTGAAGTAGGTGTGGATGAGATTTGCCCTCCACTTATGCCTCTTCTTCTTGCAGTACTCTCTGACCTTGTTGATCACGTCATGGAGGCAGCTGTAGGGGTCAAGCACCACGCCCGTGGCCAGCGAGTTGAACAGCTTGGCTGCCGCCTCGTCGCTCTCCATGGCATTATTAATGATGCCCCTGGTGTGGAGCAGCGCGACGTCCTGCCCCTTGTCGATGAGGTTGTCCATGAAGAAGATGTAGGACGTGACTTCGTTCCCAGCCCCCGCGTGGGATCGCTCAAATGCGATCAGGTTGAGGAACATGGACTCGGTGTCTTCATCCACCACGATCACAGGGAGCTTCAGGACCCCGCCAGCAAAGGAGATGTCTTTTAGGCTGACGGTGTTGCTTTTTTCGAACGAGATCCCATGCTCATTGAGCTCAGTGGCTGACCGGATTATCTCCTTACTGACCTTGCTCTCCCCCTTGTCCTTCTTCTGGTGCTCCATTATCATGCTCTTCCTGAAGACGTCCAGGACGTGCAGGCATTTTTCCTTGATCAAGTTGTCCCTGCTGCCGGTGTAGAATTGGAGGATGAGACGGTTGATGAATTCGTCCTCCTGCACCGTTGAAGCAAAATCAGTGCATTTTCCTTTGCTCCTGCTGTCGTATGGATTGTCCTCGAGTAAAAAGAAGTTTCCGACAGTGGACATAGATCTTATAAAGTATTGTTGGTTGATCTCAAACCGCGCATCCAACAGGCTTGGAGGGTTCAATTTGATTCCTCTGAGATCGCCAAGATGTACTGTGAAACATAGTACGGCGATTTACATGCGTGCAAGAGCCTCTTTTACAACGGAGCAAAATCTACGGAGCTAACCTTCTGGCCATCACAAAGGGTGACCAGCCGATGCAGCACTAGCAGCGGCAGCTGATTCTCCAGCAGCAGCATGTCCCGCCTGATGTTCGGTAGGAAATGGAGCTTCCCGTGGTCGCTGAAGATGGGATCGTTGGGGGCGTAATCGCTCAACTCCTCTGCCGTGGTCCTAAGGATCTCGAGCATGAAGCAGCCATCAGTGATCATCATCTTCAGGAACCGGTCTGCCACGCCCCCTCTGCTGCCCACCTTCCCCTCTGGATCCAGTGCATCGTAGCTTTCCTTGATGCCCAGCGCCACCTCACTCAGGAACTCAAAGATGTCCTTGAGGTCCTTCCCGGAGCGTTTGATGAAGTGGCGGAGCGCACGGCGCTTGTGTTCCTCCATGGGGAGAAGGTGGTTCTTGCCGTGGTGATAAGGGCCAAAGGAGACAACCTGCGGCTGGTAGGCCTTGCTGTTGAGGTCGGTGATGCCAGTGTGGACCCTGTAGATGGACCGCTTCTTCCAGCTCTCCTGCTCGTCGGAGGCCGTGAGCTGGAGGTCGAGGCTCTCTTTGAATTGGACGATCCAGTCGGTCTCGTTCCGGTCCAGAGGAGCCATGGTTACTCAAGTTTTTGCTCTGGAGTGTTTTATGTTCTTGTTCTTTTCATTAATTAAGCTGAAAGGAGAGAGAGAGAGAGAGAGAGAGAGAGAGAGAGAGAGAGAGTTGGGGGATAAAGCTTGGGAGTCTCCATGCCCAATGCTTCAAGTTGAAGGGGGTAAAGAGAGAACGTGTTCACGCATGTCTTGTGAAAACCGTACGAATCGATTTGCATGGCAAGCAATATGTGAAAGTACTTAAATATTAATTAATGCATTTACCTAACATCTTAAGCTTTAAAGACAGTTGATAGTTGTCTTACAAAACTTCACATGTGAAAGTACTTAAATATTAATCAGTGCATTCACATAACGGCTTAAACTTTTAGGACAGTTCGCACTAGTCCTATAAAAATTTCACGTGATATCAGAGCAGAAAGGTTCATATTTTGTCTTCCCAAAATATTTCCACGCTTAGTAGTAGGAAAAAAAAAAGACCAGACTAAACGTAAGAGGAAGTGTGAAAATACTTAAATATTAATCTATATCTTCACCTAATGGCTTAAGTTTTTAGAACAGTTGGCAATGGTCCTATAAAATTTCACACAATCCACGTGAATTTGATGTTATCTCAGGAGCGTCGACTTAAAATAAAAGGCTCGTATGAATTGATCATATGTCATGTTAATATTGGTATTGACTTCACATATTTAACATGACACTCCTCATAGATTAATTTGAGTAAAAATACATATTAGAACTCAAATCAAAGTCAAACTATACTTTGGAAGTCAAGTTTCTGCATTAAGCTAACTATTAGCGTGGATTTTATCTTCTTTGTCTTCAAATCACATAAGCACAATGGGCTGCCAGCATTTATGAGCTCCAAATTGAAAAAGAATTTGGATTCATTATAGTGGTTTATGTGCTCCAATTGAGAAGTTAATCCCATAAGCAAGTATGGCTTATATGGATACATGTGCGTGTATGTATTATACATGTATTCATCATCACGTACGACACGGTTTTAATCCCAAGTTAAACAACTGTAGGACATACTTTTCTTGCTCAATTAGAAAGTGCCTCGGTCACTTTAATTAAAGGTTATCCACTACTTTTGTTCTTGGACTCGAGTAGGGACAAAAAAACTCTCCTTGGAGCAAGGCATGTCCGAAAGCTTCCAAGGCCTATCGATACACGAATGTGTATGTGCGATCAAAAGTGTTTATACGGGGAAGCTTTCACGATTTTAGACGGTACCAAAGAATTTCGGAATGCAAAGATGTTTGATTAGTACAGTGTTCCTCTTGGCTTCTCGGCAAATCTCAACCACTGTTGGGGGCCTAATCTGTATAGATCAACTATTAAGGTTCATTTATGCCATTGATTTGAGGGAGAACTGTAATAAAGAGGATATCATTTGCGAAGAACTCGAAAAACCTAGCCAAACCCACCTTCACAATCCTAGCAAGCTTTATTGAATCTTAGACTAGGTTGGGCCACTCCATTAGAAGTATAACTCATGTCATCCCAAAACTTTCAAGCCCATCTGCTGGTCCATTTGGATATTGATCCCTTTTTTTCGCCCCTCAAATAATACAAAGATTTAGAGCTCTATCGAGCCAACAGAACCGGATTGAACCGGCTTGAACCAACGGTTTCCATGAGAACCAGTCTCGTTCCAAATTCCTAGTATGGAATCGTCCACCCAAACCAGACCGGTACATACATTCTTACATTATGTATAATGTGCTTGGATGGTTTCCTTGTGGGTCTACATCTCACTAGTTTTAGAAAAGTATTTCTTCTAAGAGGAGAACTTGACATGAAATCCTTCTTATGTATGCTGAAACTAAACTCGACTTCAACAATCAACCGGAAGCAAAAGAAGATGAAGACCACCGAACAAAGAACAATTTCCATTTTCCCTGAACTTTGCTCGCCTATTAATCTTCTTGTTGGATTCTTAAGAATCTTGTCGAGCCCCTGCTGCCTATTGGCTATACTAATTTCCATTCAGTAGAATAGTTGAGTTTTGGAGGCTCTCTACACCAGGTCAAGAAAATGAAGCTGCAACAACCGAGTCAAGGTTTCTGAACAAAAAGAAAACTGTAGTTTCATAGTTCCGTGCTATTAAAGTCGAGCATGTAAACGTAATCTCATTCTTCCAACTAATTTTTCGCACTGACCACAGAATCACTGCCAGATTCGTTTGACTGAATTTATGAGCAAAGACGCTTTCTTTCTTACTGTTCCCAATGAGAAATTCCATTTACAGCAGCCGCAGAATGAAAATCTGCTGGATAAAACTCAGAATTAAAAGAAAGGTGAACTGCATCAATTTTCTTTCTTACTGTTCATCCAGGAACGGAACTTAGTCTCAATTTATCGGAACCGGTCCTCGGTGGACAGTTCTTGATTTAAGAGTGGGAATTCCTCACCCTGGAACGCCTGCCAAGATCGGTCTAAAGTGTTTTGCCAAACTCAACTCCCACTATTTTCCATAATCATGTCCCGTTAATACCTAATATAATCCTTTCACTAACATTGATGTTCAATTCCACTTATCGAACTTTAGAATGCAATGAAGTCCTTTAATATGCTTGATTGGACACTCAAATCTTTCTATCAATCAGCATCTAACGTGCTTCAAAGAATAAAATAGAACCTATTCTATGAAGTATACTTATTCATGCTGATTTAATGTTGTAATTTCTATACATTACCATAGAAATGTCGAAGATTTGATAACATAAGACGTACTTTGTGTGTGTGTGTGTGTGTGTGTGTGTGAGAGAGAGAGAGAGAGAGAGAGAGAGAGAGAGAGAGAGAGACGGATTACCCCTTTGTCGAGTGGCACGACCTAGGAAAGAAAAACTCACCCAAGTCGATATGGCAAAAGTCAGATTATAAGATAGGTTGAGGTGATTCTGGCCGCAACAATTTGTTATGGGCATAGTTGCCTGCCATAGCTCTATCAACAAATTTCTAAAATTTGGGTGTGCTTTTTAAGATAAATGAAAATGTTTTTTGGATAACCATTTTACTTTTTCTGTATTTGGTGCTGTGTGATTGAAAAAAATTTATGATGTCTGTACTTGATTTGAAAAATGATTTCACTTTTTGATTTTATTTTACGGCCAAAAACACTTGAATTTATATTTTTTAAAGTTTTGTCTCCTTTTGACCTCCGATGACAAGCCACAAGCAAAGCTCGAGCTTCACCAACCTTGGGTGACCTCAAGCCTCACCAAAGATATGGGGAGGTGGTGGCAAGGTTGAGGGCCGGATCGCAACACGCGTGAGCTCAAGGAATATCGAGGCGCAATGTCGAAGCAAGGTAGAGTTGGGCATTGATCATGTAAGAACGAGGCATGAGCTCGAGCTTGCTAACGATCATCGAGGCCAGTGAGGTGGAGCCTCACCAACCCACATTGTGGCTGGTCACTACCGTAATGAAATATTAGAAAATTAGTGTTGAGCAATTATAAAAAGTTTTATCACCTCTTAAAATTTTAAGAATTCACTTTTTTAGTTTTATACTTGAATGTTAACATTAATTGGAAAAATATTTTCAATTGATCAGTCATTTTCAATTAACTAAATATGAGAAATTTCAAAAAATCAATTTTTAAAAGATATTTTCCTCCAAACAAACGCATCTTATGTTACTTGAAAATTACTTAGAAGGGTAACTATTCAAACTCTCGACTAGTACTTTAATATCATCGAGCTTCTCAAGCACTTTTCGGAAAGGGTCAAAGCTCGCAATATAATGCGCATTAACCGTGCCTCTTAATGATTATGAACGAGAAACACAAAGACGAAGAGAAGAAAAAAAGAACAGAGACATCACTCTCTCGAAGGTATTTGTACGAGGCCACGCTATGGAGGTGGCTGTGGATTTTGGCCCTTCGAGATCAGCTGCGGTCGCGAATATGTTAAGGCAACAGTTGGTGTACTGTTCACCCCCAAACGACAATCCACAGGCAGCCCAGACGAATGATGTGGAATCGCAGGAGGCCCTCCACTGGCAAACCCCACCACTATCTCTCTTTTGACCCCGTCCTCGCCCTCGCCCCAGTCTCTCGTTGTGTCACCATCCATCTGCTTTTTCTATGCATAAACAAACAGCGTGACGCAGCTAACAGACCATGCCACGAGTATTTCTACGTCAAGCGAGATCTACATCGCTTGTTTTTATCGTTTGATACACCAATTATTGCCCCTCTAAGCACCATTTTCTTATGCCAAAGCTCGCTGTCAAACTACTCAGTTTTTCGTCATCATCCACGAGAGAGAGAGAGAGAGAGAGAGAGAGAGAGGTTTACCTTGCATGGAGCTGTCCTCTTCTGAGAATTTGATTAAAATAGATGGAGGGGCTTTTAATTAAACTCAGCTTTTTTACTAGCTGGTTCTCTCTTGGACCGTCCGTCTCTACTCTGCAAATGCATTCTGTCCCGTCTGATGGTCCAATGGCAGACCGGCGATTAGCTCACTCCTTGCCAAACATCATCTTTTTTTCGCTTCTCTTTTAGAAGAAATTCTTTTGAATATTGGGATTAGGGTTCGTTCTTGTCCCTATTCAATGGCGATTTATGTGCTTTAAGAATTGATGATGTCTCACTTTGGACATTCTTACACGGCCTTTGTCACTCTTCAAAAGGCATCCCGGCTTTGTTTGAGAAGTGGTAAGTCAAAAGAAAGGAAAGAAAAGGATGAAGGGAAGATATAAAAAAATGAAAATACTTCATTTAGCATTGTTTGGTAGGGCAAAGAAAAATGAATAGAAAGTAGAGGATGAGGTGAAAATTGGCCCTATTCAAGTAATCCTTTTAAACTATATAGTCTTTAAGATATCGCTTTAATGTCTAGACGCTATTGTGAAGGTAAAATTTTGATGTTGTAAATACCATACTATGATCCCGAGTTTTCTCTCATTCAAATAGGATCGCATTTTTCGCAATTGAATTAATTCCAATTCCTTGGTCTGGTCATTATCTTTTTGGTGCGGCCAAAGTCAAGCCCTCAAAATTGATTTCATAAATTCTGCAAAGTATTGCTTTACAAGGTGATGAGATGCGAAAGTTGATTCAAGATCTTACCTCGGATAAGATGTTTGCCTCCGTTGTTGACTGGTTCATCCTCCTCATTCTTTAGGATTTTTGTTAGAAAATGATTTCAAATATCTTTGTAATGGGATTCTGTTGTATTTAGTGGGAATGATTCTGATTTTTTTTTTTGCTTGATTTAAAATCTGCAGCTTACGCACCTTGGTTTTGTTAAATCCAACACTGTTGAAAATTTTACCATACGGAAAGGCTGACATGTAGACTTATTACATTAATATCATTAATTTTTGTAATTGAGATAATATTTTAGATAGGTTTTTTTGTTTTTAATATTTCAAATAGTCAATTGATATTTTGTATTTTGTTTTCAGATATTTGCATGAGCGTAACAAATAGATATAAAAAAAAAAATAGTTAGAATCTTTTGGCAAAAAAAGAAAAACAGTCACAAGGTAAATCATAGAACTCATCACCATAATGCCCTTAAGGCCTCACCATTTCACTTCATGTGTTAGGCCTCAAAAACTTGCAAGTTGGGTCCACTTGAATCATTTCATCAACTTGGTTGGTTTTAAGCTAACGGAAAAGGTTACATTAACTTCTTAAAATCATATTTTGAATCTTACACAGCTTCATGCAAATTCTCCATCTACTAAACCTAACGGAGTCGACAGAGTGACTAAAGCATATAACCATGATAAGTTTTATGACAAAAATGAGAAAAACAAAGTTTTCACATCATAAGGTGATAAGTCTTAGGCTTCTTCACTGATCGTCCATAAATGAAATTAAAAAGTAAAAAAAAACCCATGTTTCAATACCAATGCGGATTTTATCATGAGATTATGCTCGAATTCAAGAGTCTATCGAGGAAATTTGTGTTCTCATGTCTAATGTGTTACGATCTTTAAGTCACCAAAAAAGCAAATTTCTAATCCATGAGTTTAATTCAAGGAAATCAAGAACTTGTCAGTTCTTTTCATTTCTTTCCTCTTCTTTTTAGTTTGCTTCATTATCTTATCAATGAACCAGAAGTCTTTTCGACTGACTCATGATCAAAGTACGACAAAGGCCAAGAGATTTTATGATACACGGGGGGAATCGCCGTCGCAATCGAAGCGTTCTTCCATGCCAAAGAAGGTTTCGGATGGGAAACGACACGACAGAGACAGGATCGACAGAACTCGGATGGGGGCCGGCAGGTTGGCCTATAGCGGGAGCGCCGAACTCCCCCACTTGGCTCTTCTCTCCTCTTCTTCTTCCGCTCGTGCTCTCTCTCTCTCTCTCTCTCTCTCTCTCTCTCTCGTGGGATCGATTCGCCTCGTAAATCTCTCCTCGCACTGTTCTTATTGGTCCCCTCCTCTCTCCGTCTCTCTCTGTCTCTCTGTTCACTTCCTGATCAATTCGATTTTAAAGGGTGGTTGTCGTTTTCCGAAGGGAGGTCAACTTTATATTCATCTTTCTCGTTAAAAGCATACCCATTTATTTTTGTTGAGTGTTTCTCGCTCTTTTCTCTGCCCATCTTTTATTTCCTCCCACCTTAGATTCTCCTTGTACTTCCTGCGTTGCATATTATTCTCTCTCTCTCTCTCTCTTCGTGTCCCTGGGTTTGAAGATTTTCTCGCCGATTCCAGAGGAAATATCATTCGTCTCTATCATGGGTCGGGCTTGTTTCTGCTTCTGACATCTGGAGTCCTAAAATTCAGGTTTGAATCTTCCTCCCTTGCTTAATTGTTTTGTTTTAGTCTTTTTATCTCAAACCCAAAATAAGAACGGGGGGAAGTGGACAGAAACTGCTTTGCATGGAACATTGCGCATTCGTTTAGCTCACAATCCAAGTCTACTTCGATGGAAATTCAGCCATCTATGAGTTAGATTCAGATTTTGTTATCTTATGTTCATGATTTTCATTTTCGACTTTTTTTTTTTTTTTTGGAGGATTGGAATCTCCCGGTCTCATGCTCTCTTTATGTTCATAATTTTCCCACCAATTCATTCATCAATCACTTTGTTTCATTAACAGTTTCGGTGTTGTTGGAAGCTCAGGTGAGAGTAGAGATTGGTATCAGATGGGGATATTAGGACTGCAAATCGCACTGACCCAGCTAGTCCTTTGAGAGAATGAAACTAGCGGTAATCTTTTCTTTTCCTTCCTCTGTGTGGTCAGTGATTGATTAGTGCAGTGGTGTGCGTCCAAATTCTCTCTGTTTTGTTCTTCTTCTTTGCCTTCTTCTAATCTCCTTTTTATTGCCGTGCCCAGGATCTTCGAGGCACTTTAATCAATTGGCAGTCCTGGGCTCATTTGCTGAGAGCAAAACCATTTTCCGAACAGGTATGTACTTGTGCTCGGCGTTCAAGTTGGACTTGGGTTTATGTGGACGTGAATTTTTAGTTACTCAACTGAAAATGTCAGGTTCATCTTCGTGGAGTCAGCTTTGATCAATTCCTTTGTTCTCCCGATAAAATTTGCTTGTGAGAACTGAAAGAATTTCAAGTTTCACCCCTTATTACCCCCTTTTCCTCCCCTTTTTGCTAGTAACTCATCAGTTTATACTGTACTGGTGTTTGGTGTAAGCTTACGTGAAGAGCTGTTGTGGTTAACTTTTGATTAATTCTCTGAATACCTTTATCTGGAGATACAACAGTGGTGGATTAATTCTTATTTCTTAAAATCAGATGGACTTTTCACCAGGGTGATTTCTGACCCAAGTAATTACGGTACTTGATTGTTTAAGTCGGAATCAACCCATGTCAAAGTACTAGTTTGGTCATATCTGAAGCTTCGAGGGAAAATCTAAAGATACTTAGTGTCGTTGCTGGTTTCCAAAAACATGATAATTAACTGACTCAATGGAAGAATTGGGTGACATCGCATATACATGCAGTAATCTTCTTAATTCAGATTTCATAGAACTATCTAATCTAGTAAATTTCAATGGTTAGCCTTCCCAATTGAGATTTCCCTAATTTACGTCTTTAAAGTATGTTTTCTTTATACCTTCAACGTAGACTGCTAAGTGCCAACAGTAGGTTTCTAATCTTCACTGACAATAAATGAGAAATTATATGATGAAAAGGACATGCATTGAAGATCTAAAAGAAAAACGCCTGTTTGCACAATGATGCCACTGAATTAATTGGAAGAGAAACATTGCCCTGCTGTTGCAAAGCATGCAAAACACATGGTTTGTTTGTTTAATTGATTTTCTTATTACCTATGCAAGAGCACCCAATCTTATGGGTGACTTTACATATGGTCATTTAATGGAACAGTTAATGAGCTAATTTCCCAAGAAATATTTACTGTTTGATCCATGTTGGCCGCTGGCATGTGAATTATGTAACTTATAGGCATTCAGGACAATTAATAAAAGACAGCTGCACTTGGTGGCATTTGCCCTTAATTATCAGAAAATGCCTTTGATGTTGATAATTACCTCTTTGTCTTGCTAAGATGCTCAATACTTTTCTGTTTCTCATACATCAAAAGCAACTATTGTCGAAAACTGTTTGTCCTTTATTCAACTGAATTGATGCCTTTAGCACACGGCACTCATATTAAGCCCTTGGATCTTTGTTGCTTCCTCTGCATTCTGCAGGCGCAACTTCTATCGATATCCAAATGTTTGAAACTTTGCCTTTAGTCAATTTTGATGGAAAGGAGCTACTGCTCTGAGATTGGACATGACCTGCTAGTGGAATTTGACTCGTCTGCAACATCTGTCTTCTATGAGAGATTTTGTGGATAAATTAAACATTGATGTCCCCATGCCTGCGAGGGAACTGAGTGTCAGTTTTGGCTATCAATGCAATACCACTAGCTACACTAGTTCGGTGAGCATTGAAGATGAATTTGATGCTTCGGGAAGTGTCATGACCTGGAGTTCTGCCATGAAGATGAGGAATGGCTCCTTTTCTTGTTTGTCTGGTGCTGCTCTGAGTGCCAATGCAACTTTAGCCAACACAAAAATCTGTAATGGCATCATAGGAGAGGAAATCTTGCCCAGCATCGACTCTCCAAAATCATTTAGAAGATTGGCATCTTCTCCTTCCCTATCTCGGTTGGACCTTGTATCGTCGTCCTTCACTAATAACACTTCTCCCTTGGTTGGGAGTGGATCACCAGACTCTGAGATTGTTGAGAATGAGAGAAACATTTGTCAGTCTAAGAGTGCTCCCACTAGAACAGAATCCTCGAGCTTTCTTAATGTGATGGATGTACAAACGGCAGGAGGGGCTGCAGGTGAGGATAGAGTCCAGGCTGTGTGCTCAGAAGAAAATGGGTGGCTGTTTTGTGGAATATATGATGGATTTAATGGGCGTGACGCCGCCGATTTCTTAGCAGGGACACTGTATGAAAGAATTGCTTCTTCTCTGCATAACCTGGAATGGCGGACAAGGAACATACATATGTCTTCTGAAAGTAATTTACTGCATCAACTTTCTGAAAGTCCTTCATTAGAGCATGGCAATGTCAATAATGACATTTCCTCAACCAATGATCCATACTGTTTAAGTGTGGGGGATAGAGAAACTGACCCTTTTCAGTCTTCTGATGATGCATCCACACATGAGACTTTTCACCATGGGGTGATAAATTGTCTCGATGATGCTGTTGCTCAAGCAGAAAGTGACTTCCTGTATATGGTCGAACGGGAAATGGAAGACCGGCCTGACCTGGTATCTGTCGGATCATGTGTGTTGGTGGCGCTTCTCCACATGAATGACATTTATCTTCTAAATTTAGGAGACAGTAGGGCTATATTGGCGACAAGTGATGGCACACAGAATGGTGCTTTGAAGACAATTCAGCTGACGGAAACTCATACTGTAGATAATGAGTCGGAGAAGAAGAAACTTTTGGAGGATCACCCTGACGATCCTCATCCTATCGTAAATGGAAGAGTGAAGGGGAAACTAAAGGTTACTCGAGCATTTGGAGTCGGTTACCTCAAAGAGGTAGCCACTTGTTTATGTGTGCTTTAATTGAAGCTGAAGATGTTGAATCCACTAATTTATTTATTAAATCCAAATTGATTTTGTTCCAAACTATTTTAATCCTCGCAGACCAGAATGAATGATATGTTGATGGGAATACTTCGTATTCAGAACTTACACAGCCCTCCTTATGTTTCTTCCCATCCCTTTACGATGAGCCATAGAGTGTCAGAAAATGATCACTTTGTTGTGCTGGGAAGTGATGGGCTATTTGACTTCTTCAGTAATGATGAGGTTGTGCATCTTGTTCATCTCTTCATTCAGCATAATCCTGTTGGTGATCCTGCAAAGCACCTCATTGAACAGCTTGTTCAAAGAGCAGCTGATGATGCAGGTAATTTTAATTGCTTCTCAGATAGTTTTTCTTTGTTTTTAGGTCCCCTTTTCTTTTTTTATGGTGCAACGGAAACAAGCTGTAGTATTGCCGATTGGATCAGTATCCTCTGGTTTCTGTTTTTCAAGCGTTGAAAAAAAGAAAACAGAACCTGCAAAAAGATTTATTGATTTGACCTGTCCATCTGATTTGGAATGGCAGCTTCTCTGAAAGTTAAAGGACCAGATTTTTACAGATAGCATTCATTTTTTCTAGTGATTATTTCTTGTTCATTGCAGGTTTTAGTGCTGATGAGCTCTTGAATATTCCTGTGGGCCGCAGAAGAAAATATCACGATGATGTGACAGTTATAGTAATTATCCTTGGCAATAAGCAGCGGACATCTACTGCATCAACATCCCTGTAGCAACCGCCGTACTCATTTCTCACATTATGCAAATAATGAATAAAGGATAAGCCAATGAGAGATTCGGCTTTAGACCATTAATATTTCTCAAGATACCATATGTAGTCTGTATATGTGGAGACGTTGAAAAGTATTTCATGAGTTGAGTGTCAACCTTTCGCCATTTTGATGCCACAAAATTGTGCTACAGTCGAGCTTTCTGATTTCTTGCATTTCTATGGTTATTTGATATTAGTAACCTTGCTTTTCGTCCTTGGTAAGTTTCCTTGCTTGTCTGCAGTATGCTCGAAGTTAATGTTTCAGAGTACTTTTGACACGAAACTCCTTGTCTCAAAAGATCTGTAGGTTTTCTGGCTCCTTCAGCTGGTTGATTATGCTGATTCTTCATGATGCGTGTCCATTTTTTTTTGTTTTGATATTCACCTTGTATTCAACTGTTCCAGCCCGGTGTGCTTTCACTTCAGCGTGCAAATTGTTTAAATTGGTGCTCATGATCATGATCATTTGTCTACTTTTTCAGTTGTTTAGAGATTTCGGTTAACTGGAACATTGAACATGCTATAGAGTCCGAACAATACGTGTTGCACAGGAGTATATCAATTCTTGAGGATCATGAAGGGTCTTCAGTCTCGAAACAACAAATTTTAGTTTGTTTTAATGAAAAGCACCTTTACGTTTCACCATCAAAACCAGGCCAAGAATTTCCGAAATATTCAAGATTGCTTGTAATAGTGTACTTCAATCCTGAACCTCTTCGGACGAGAGTAATAATAAGAAACGTGCTCCAGCTCTTTGGCAAAACAGAGTCAAGACCTTTACGAGACGGTTACTCTTCCAGTGTGGACTTGACAGAGTTCAGCAAGAACTTGATACAGAGCTCCCCCGAGGTGACACTGGCGGTGACAAAACTTTATTATCGATCAAATTGTTGTTTCTATTCATTCACCTTCAAGCAAACTTACAGACTGATATTTCTCTGACATTATGATGCCCTTAAAGATGTCCCTACATTTAAAGATCTTATGACAAGAGCACAGTGGATACGAGAAAACTGTGCATTCGATCATTATGGATGCGTTATATAGTTGCAAGTTCTTGAAGCTTGGACAGTTAAACCCATTAACTTGCGCTGATGGAACCTGAGGTATTGGTGGACTACCCATAAATTGATTTACCCTAGAAACAGACCTTTTGTCATCATCTTTGGCCTCTGAGTTGGAATGACATTTTACAGATGTAGGTTTATCATCGTTGCTAGCATCGGGATGAGGAGTTTCCTGAAGTTTCCTTGACTAACTGACAACTACTGTGCTATTTAGCAGGGTTTAAGAATCGTTTTCTCATGGGCAAAGCGGACAAACAAATCCCATCTGGGTAAAATGTTAGGGAAACCGAGATTGAGAATTAGTCTTGTGGTCTTCTCGTTTCAACACTTCAAGATGAAAGTGATTGATGCTAAAGATCTCTAGCTCTTTTGCTGCCTTGTCCAGCTGGATTGTTACGGTGTTCTTGAATATACATGTCCAGTTTTTTTTTTTTTTTTGGAATTTAGATCGCATTCAAATGTTCCAATACCGCGAGTTTTCACTTCAGCATGCCAATCCCTAGAATTGGTGCTCATGTTCCTTCGCCTAAATTTTCCAGCTAATCTGAGATCTTAATTAACTGCTACATCTCGTGCTGTGTGATTTCAGATGATTGGTTTACATTTTTAAGCCCTGAACTTTCTTGAAAATCTTTGAGGGTCTTCATTCAGACCAGGCCAAGAACCTCAGTGATATTCAAGATTAATCTTGGTTGGATACTTTAAATTCTGATCCTCCCCTAGAATGACAAAACTAAACGTACTTCAGTTCTATCCCGAAATAGATTTTGAGACATTTTGAGATTGGTCACACGCCACTGCTGGGGAGCTGACGTGCAAGATGTGCGAGAACTGATATCTACAGCAGCAGTACTGGCAGTGCTCAAACGTTATGACCAAGCTAGTTCTTGTTTCTATTCACTCACCTTTGAGATTAAGCACTTCTAGTGGTCCAATAAAATACTTCAATTGGCTGAAGCAGCCCTCCTTTGCTTGATCAAACTTAAAAGACCGACATTCCTTTGAAGTTCGCTTTTGCTGCCCTTCAAATTTCCTGTACACTTCCAATAGTTTTCTTATGAAAAGATAAAACTAAACAGCGCAAACAAGGAAACCGTTTGCATTCGATCATGATGAAGAAATACCGAACTCTTTTTTTATGCTTGTGTACAATACAAGTTCCTGAATCTTAGACGATCAACCTCGTTAACTTGCACTGATGTAACCCAATACCATAGATGAAGACATATTATACATCTTGTTGAGATTGATGTCTTATATTTAGTTATCCAAGAGATTATGGGACAGTTTCGAAAGGCCCCTTGACAATAGGATAGCACGGAAGTCCCACTCCCTGATGAGCAAGTGGGGTCTAGGGGGCCGCTCCGGTGAGGGTCACAAGCAACGACCCCCAAGCCGCCAGAGGCGTTTTATGTTCAGTCATGCAAAATTTATGTGAGGAAGTTTCTTATTTTAGGTTATGTGGCCAATTTTGTAGGATTTTGCTACATATATTTAGGGCAAAACACGTATAGGGTTAAAAAAAAAAAAATCAAAGAGGGCGAGGAGAATTATTGTACACTTTTGTTCATCATTAATAAAACAGATCTTATTTCCTGTCGATATACGTAGGGGAAAATATCTCCAGTTGAACCACGTAAATTCTATTGTTGTGTGATTTTTATTACTTTTTTGCATTGTTGATAGGATCGAATTCAGTTATTTGACACATCCTCCACTAAGCATACAAGGACTAACTTTTGTTTATCGATTGGCACCAAAAACCGACCTTAATTATCACGAGCCTCGGCTTCTCAGGGGAATGTGACATTCGACGCACTTAGGTTTACTACCCGTTGCAATCATCTGAATGAGGATTTTCCTGGCTTAATCTGAGAACCGACGAGCTATTCAGCAGAGCTTAGAAAAATCCTTTTTATTCCATCAAAGCATACCTCAAAATCCTCGTCTTCCAGGCATATCTAAATCCCAAAATCGACGCATGTGAGTCTCCTAGTTTAGAACAGGATTGGTCACTGTGATTGCAAATGATTACTTGGGGCATTAAATTCTCTCAAATCGACAATTTCATTTCTGAAACTTCCCCTTCAGACCATACTTCATGTAAGCTGAAAACACCAAAGCACAGGTCAGACACTGAGTTCGTGTCAATTTCAGCGTGTCCATCTGTGTCCCAGTTGCCATAAAGTGGTGTCCATCTATGACCGAGCCGGAAGCATCTGATTAGCTCATGAGCTGTTTACAGATAATCATGATTGAGAACATGCATTCTGGCTTTAAGCACCACTTTCTTTCATTTGAACGTGAAATATTCCCGTAGTTCGATCAAAGCTGTATCGCCCCTACCAGCAACCGCAAATTTTTCGTCAATGAACTGGAGCTAAGCAACTCTCAGCAACCATTCGGAAGCTCCTCAAGCTATCAGAGAGAAACCCGGAACACCCAACTTCCGTTACCATTGATCGCTTGAGGAGCTAAACAGAACAATAATAGCAATCAATCTTGTTATTTCCCAGCAGATGAATTAAGTACATCTAGGAGCTCACGAGGTATGAGTATGACATTTGCAATGGTGTACAATCTGCCTAATTGGAGTCCCCAGTCCCACACACATTTTTTATCAAAGAGACGGAAATAGATGGACGAATAGCGGTAAAACATAATTTAAGCAACAACAAATATAGCAACCGATATCTATCCTCTTTGGCTCATTTTTCATGCTCATTTTTCATGCTTAGCTTCTTAATCTCTTGTGATCAGCAAGGGCTTTGATCAGACATCCCTGTCCCTCCTGCACTCGGGGGACATGTTGGGGTACCTCTTCCGATCAGTGCAGTAGTTGTAGATGGTGTATTTCGAGCGGACCCACTGGAGCCTCCGGTACTGGAAGGCGTCGAGGTCCTGGAACTCCTTCTGGTCCCACCACCTCTTGCCCTGAGAAGCGCAGAACTTGGCCTCAACCGATGCTTCGCACCCGTCGATGTGGAAACCCCGGTAGGAGGCCACAAACGGCGCCTTGGACCAGTCAGTCTTCTCGAGCCCTCCACGCGTGGCCCAGTCATCTGCGTTCCACAGGCTCGAGTACAGCTTCATCGGCTGGTTAAAAGGGAATTTCACCCCGAGGTCCTTGCTGTTCTTGAACACCCGGATCGGCACATCATCCACGAAGAACCTGCACGAAAGCAGATTGAAATCAATACTGAATAAGCTCAATCAAACCATTGAATCATAGGTTCAGTCGTTCTCAAGAAACAATTCCAAATCTCTATTGAAGAAAACATAAATTCGTACTGTCAAATAGACTCGATCGATGAATAAGAAGTTCAACCATTCGTGATTTTCTCGTCGTGCGAAAATTTTGAATGTTTTTCATTGTTCAAAATGCTTAAAGAGTTGTCAATGAGCTTTTGAGCTGCCATTAGTAAGCAGCAATTACATCCTAAAAGACAAACATTGACATTACTGTTGATTCACTCCCTCTCCCCATCCCCCCCCCCCCCCCAAAAAAAAAAAAAAGTGAAAGAAACAAAGAAAGGTGATTGGTGGCGATCTTTTGGCCAAGTCTTGTCGGCATCAAAAATTTGAATAAAAGGGTGAACAAAAGTGAGTTCTAACAAACCCCAATGACCAAAGCAAAGCAAACAGTTGCATGACTCTCTCTTGATTCGTCTCCTTTGTTTGACATAAGTGACTCTGTTTTTTGTCGGGGAATAGTTTGCTGAGTGAGATGCGTGAGCTGGATCCAGGGGACTCCGTCTGTATTCGATGATCGTGACACTTGGACACAAGCAAATTACCAAAAAAAAAAAATCCCAAAGAAGATTGTGTTGAGAGAGAGAGATGTAACAAAAGGGAAGAGTCGTTCTTTCTTTTCTTTTTTCTTTTGTTTTCGAGATGAGAAGGCGGTGGGGTTAACTCATTTCTGGGAAAGTTCATACTGGGGAGGTGCTTTTAAGTTAAATAAATTCCCTTAATTGGGAAGAGACACTGCTGTTGCTGCTGTTGCTATTTCTTAAAGTTGGTACCACAGCTCAGGAAGATAACAGCACACAACAGAGTGAAAGATTTGATCCAAGATCTGTTTTATGGGAATCAGCCTGGCTGCCAGTAAAGGGGATCAGCTGCTCGCCATGATGCCTGCCTCGTTTGTTTTCTCTCTCTCTCCGGTGGATTCTTACGTAAAGTGAACATAATAATAATCCACACTTGTTATGTGTCAGAGAGAGAGAGAGCAAGAAACCATGTTGACTGGTTCTTGAAATCGAGACTATTGATTTGAAAGGTTCTTGTCCCGGTCTTACTATCGAGTCATACTGGTGTGAAATGCAGTGAAAAACAAAGAAATAAATGAACAGGGACACAAATTGACACTCAAGTATGGATTATTATTATTATAACCGTATGATTACCTGCAGATATATTTTCTCACTATGTAAATTTTGCATTCATACTATTCTAAAATTAATATTAAGTAGACAAAGAAATAAAAGAACAGAGTCATCGTGTGGTGTTGAAACCGCAAGTAGAAAAGGAAGAGAAAGGGAAAGGAACAGGGGACTCACACAATCTGATACATGTTCCAGAGGACAGAGTAGGAGTGGAAGGTGGTGGTGGGATCAAACCACAGATAAATCCTCTGTTCCCTGTCTCCTTTTCCTCCCGTGAACACATTGGTCTGCAATATGTATGGCTGCCCAGTCCTGTTCCCCAAGAACTCAAAGTCTATTTCATCATGCTCTGCATTTTGAGATGAGAGCTGCAACAAAGAATCAAGTGTCATATGATGCAATGATCCCATGATCAAAAGAAAGGGAGGAAAAACAGAGCAACAAGACAAGCCCAAAAGGAAGCGACTTCAAGTAGAAACCAAGATGATTACTTTAGAAAACAAAAACCCAACATTGTAAATTCTATTTCTAAAACAAGACGATTCATTGATGGCAGAATCTGCTTTTCAACACCACGTAATGGAAAGTGGCAAGAAGTACTCACATAGAAAGCAGTGACTGTCCCCGCAGAATCTCCAGCAACCAACTTAATGTCCATGCTAAAATGCCCGAACAGGTAAGACCCCTTGGATTGAAAGCCAGTACCTTTATTTACCCAAGAATCAAACAAAAGCATTATAAACAGCGAAGAATTTAGAAGGAATGAAAGCCAAATATGGGGTCATTCTCTTGAGATGTTCAAGGTGGATTTTTTGTCAACTTCTGAACCTCACTCTCTGCCCCCACAAAATTTCACCTGTGTATTTGTCCAAAGAGAGCTGTATCTGAGAGCCCCCGTTGTAGTACTTGATGTGATCAAAAGCCCATGTGGGCATATAGTTTCTACCGAATGGCACTGCCACAGGCCTTCTTGGAGCAGCCCCCATTGCCCCAGAAGCCATTAGAACAACACCCAGAAGCAGAGGCCACGCGTGTGAAGCCATCTCTGCAAAAGAACAGCAACAAGCAAACAACTTCATCTACGGAAATCAAAATGAGATGTTCTCCCACAGGCTTCTAGCAAGAGAAACAACATAACGGAGACAACGGAGCCTGAGAGCAATACCCTTTGACACCCCCAGAGGTAGAGAGAGAGAGAGAGAGAGAGAGAGAGGTAAGGAAAAAGTGCAGGGTGGGGAGCTGTATATGTAGGGGTCAGAAACGCGGTCCAGAGGGGGAGGAGAGAATGAGTATTATTGAAGGGCGTGCGAGGAAATTTAGTTTTTTCCATAATCAATTTCAATTTTCGTGGCCCAATTGGAGTCTCGGGAAAAAATGGCTTCAAACCCAATCATTTATGGCCAATAATGATGTAGTGGCAATACAGCTAAATTGTGCAGCCTGCATGGCAGAACGTACAACAATTTTTCTTCATTTTTTCTCTTTCTCCCTTTGTCTCCCTCGAGAAACTGCTTGGACTTTGGGGAGTGATTCGAGGAAAGGCGTAAGCGGCTACCTCTCTCTCTCTCTCTCCCCATCTCATTTTCTGTGTTCTTTCTTCTTCTATATTCTTTTTTTCATTTTCAGACTTTGGTGCTCGTGGGGCCATGGTTAAATTAGAGCGTCGGCCATGGACAGAGGCTCTGTGAGAAAGAAGAGAGGGAAGGACAAAATTAAAAAGCATCAGAAAAATTCCAAATGAGTACAACTTTTTTTCAAAAGATGATAAAGAATTAGTCTTGTTTCAACTAAAGCCGAAAAATAATCTTACTTAGCTTCAAATAAGATCGAGCTGGGTGACTGCATAAATATTCTCCAACCTGAGGAGAAATTATGAGCTTTCCACGGCAATGGCCGGGGCATTATAATCTAAGGGCCTCTTTTAGTGTCCTTTTCTTACTTCTTTTTCTCTTAACAAGTGCATCGTGTACATTTGTCAATCAATCACAGAAGAAGCCTGTGGTTCTCAATTTATACTTTTTTTTTTAAATCTATGATGGCATGTTAGATTCTTTCTTGCCAAATAGGTTTTGCAGATAAGAACGCTTGACGATGAATTATTAAGAAATGTCGTTAATGACTTGTCTATGTTTAAAGCCCATCGTCTGTCATGTCCTTTGGGACATAGCAATTGCATACATTAATGTCCACGGACCTAATGTGACTCGTTTTTCCGGACTCTTGCCTATCTAACATCATAATGCAATTGCAGTGCACCTACTGCCTCGATTCATTTCATCTCGACCTGCTCAAGAGCGACCACGCAGCATGGGCCACGACCTGCCAATGTTGAAATGTGCCGTCGTGTCTTTTTATTCTTTTTTTGGCGTCATTCTCGGGGTGAAAAAAAGGACAGAAGAGAAAATTTTATATTTGTGTGTATATAATCTCGACGGATCTTTGTTCTGTCAATCTGCAGAGTGATTGGCATGTGTTTTGTTTTGTCCTCTTCACGGTATAGAGGGGACAAGTTCTTCGCAATCTCCCATGCCTAGGTTTTCGGAACGGGCTTCCGGTTTTCTTAGGATAACTTTTCCATGTTGGCATTGTCTTTTCTCTCATTCAAACTGGATGATTTTGCGTCCGTCATTACTTATGTTAAGAAAAGAAAAGGATGACAAAATCGTGGGCGTATTGTTTTGTAAGATGAAATTCTTAAGTTTTGTTATTCATCAAGCCAAAACCAACCTAATCTAGAATTAAAAAGAAGAATCGGATTGTGTGTTTTTCATGAATCTTCTTATGTTTGTCGTGGGCGCTTTTTATCGGGTTCTGAAAAATTCGTGGATCCTTTTAAGATCGGCATAGGGTAAGCGTAGAAATAACCTTTGAGTAATCCGATCATGCTGATGACACAAATGGAAGAAATATAAAAGTGCCCACAACCCTAATCATTATTGGATAGATCCACATTATCAGACTCATTTGATTTGAAAGTACCATAATCAGTTTGTACGCCTTTAGGGTTTTGGTGATTATTGTTAGATAGCCTTACATGAATTCTATACCTTCACATGACGCTCCATTTCCTGAGCTACACCTCGGCGGTCGGTCTATATCTCAAAGTTTTCGTCTAAGTCCTTCCTTCTAGCGCAAGTGACGCGTCGACCACGTCGGAACTTCCCATTCGAATGCACGATGAAATCAAACGAGTGACGATGTGCAATCCTCGGAGCCGTTACACGAACGAGGAAAAGAGGGTAGAACTTAGGGTTCATGCATGGGGAGGAAGAAAACAAAAGAGAGATTTAATGGTGACATATGATATCCCACCCACCATGTAGGATAGGCAGAAGGGGCAGCTCAGTGCGTAGCTGGAACAAGCCTGGGAACTTGAGATCCTTATCTCATATGATGTTACCAATCCGTCAAGACGTATTATTTAAAATCGCATGTATCTTTTTAATGATTAATTGACAAAAAATTATTTTCATTGTCGATAATAATTTATAATTAAATAACATCATGGACGGTAAAAATATATATGTAAATGATGCAAAAAATCATTTTCATAAAAATACTTTTAAAATTATTTATTTTCTCGAAACAAATTAGGATAAATAAAATCCAATTCCTTTGAGTTTTGATTATATGAACCATCCACATGCGTATGTGTCGTGTGAGCCCCCACTAGCACACAACTCACTAATTTCTGTCTATCGATAGATGGACACGCCTATTCATCAATATAGCGTCTTTCATGTACAGGATCAAAGTGTGATGTAATAATTATTTCGTTGATCTCATAAATTGACTAAGAGACTATTTGAACTAAAATGAGTATTGGATACGAAATTGTTATTGCATGCTGTAAGCCTAATTGAAGCACGAGTCGTCCCTTAATCACTTGGTCAATCTCATGCTCTAAGACTTGCTTGTTTTAGATCAAGTAGGAGCAAATTTTTTTCCCTCAAAAATTTAAGTATTAGTAAAAAAATTGAAATACATATTGATATGATTTGAAAATTTCAGATATCATGATTAATGAAATAAATAAGAAAATGCATGAGTTGCCATATTTCTCGCTTCCAATCAATTAAATCATGGTTTGTATTGGTCTTTGGAGTTTTTTTTTTTAAATCGACGCATGGTGTTTTACATTGGTTCAAAGAGCTGCTCAAGTACAATAAGCATGCCCATCTTCCTTATTCAAGGTCCAACTTCTAAATATCGCACTTGCACATCCTCTTGAAATCACCCATAGGACCGCAGACGTTCATATACCTTAGCAATTGCCTTATGTGTATAGGACGAGAGGCCGTCATGGCCCCTATGTACTAATCAAGTGCAAAAATAGATTCACATGAGAATAAAATTGACGACGTTTCATTTCATGGCAACTTCAGGATTTTAATGCCTAGAAAGAAGGTGATTCATTACTTTAATGGATGAAATCATTATAATTATATTATCTTTTGCTAATATAATGGAGGATGATCTTCATGGCCTTTGATTGAACCTTTTTGCCACGTGCATCCGTGTAAAAGGAGATTGATCCACAATCTTAATTAATCTAAATATCTTAACATACCTAAAGTGCCCAAGCCATGTGGCTGGCTTTGACAAACAAGATAAGGAAAGATCTCATTGCTCGCTTTGACCCTTCATACTTTCTAATCAGTCTATGACTTTTACCAATTATGCCAAACAATTTCCATTTGAACACTTCACATTTTTGGCAGGGAAAGAGGGTATCAGATCTAATTCCGGTGGAAAATGGTGGAATGGAGTTTCGTGGTTGAACCAAATCATCACAAAATTCCTCATACACTCCTCCATCTTGTATCGATTTTTTTTTTCAAAAAAAAGAATTCTTAATCGTTGCATCAACATAGTGATATAAGAAGGATTTCTATCGTTATACTAATTCTGGTGTCACTTGCTTTAATTTTCAATGGAACTATAAATTGACCCTGGAGATATTATATTTGACCCTTCATTTAGAAGTCATCCACGATGAAAATTCAATGTCAACATAAATTAATATTCTGAGTAGTCTTTCAAGCTTTTGTCCCGAGTGGACGAGAGAGATGGCTTGACTATCCGAGCTTGCAAATCTAGGGTTCGAGCTCCAATTGGAAAGCAGAGTCTGGGTTGGGAACACTAACGGCGACCGGTAGCTGCATTCATTGATTAAGCACAGCTAATCTCCAATATCCGCATTTACTCTCTTTATTGAATTAATGATTACTACCGATCAAAAACGAACGATCGGCATTCATCCCGAGAAGACGAGTGAAAAGGAGCGCAAGACTTTTGCTCTCCCTTTCGCAAATCACCAAAGGTCAAGCAGCGATGGAAGCCCGTAATCAAGGGCTGACATAATCATTACAAAACGATGACAAAGTCTTTTGAAACTGTTCCTACGCTCCTTAAGAAATGCGTGGCAGGTAGACGATGAACATGGAGATTGTGTCAAAGGGGTGATCAAAGGTTGTTCTTAGATAACGACAGGAGGAAAACTTACGAGTTGTGGTGGACTTGTTTCCCCAGTTTATTATGTGTGATCAGTGTTGTGGAGATCAGAACATGTCTAACACAAAATAGCTGCCAAAGTGGGTCGATTTCACTTCTTGGGCTTCGGCAAAAGGCAGATCTGCTCGTCCTTACACGATCTACAAATTTTCTTTCTTTCTTTCTTTTTTTATCATAAATTTTCAATTAGTTTTGTAAACATTATTTTGGGTGGTTCTCGGTCTCTCTCTCTCTCTCTCTCTCTCTCTCTCTCTGTTTGAGCATGCCAGCACCAAAAGGGAACCGTACCCACTTGATTTTGTCACGAACTTGTCCTAAGAAGCTCGTCTACCGACCGAGGTCTCTGATTGCCCCCCACAAACCAAATAAGAACAAAGACATCCTTGTACCCTCTGTTTGGCCAGTTGAAATGGACATGCGAAGCTAATTTTTTCACTCTATTTCTATAACCCTTTTCCCAACTATAAATCGCGGTTTTGTTATATAGTCTCGGTGTACACTAAACTTGACTTATAGGTTAGAGAAATTGTGATGAGGAAAGTGGTGCCGTGAGAAGAATACGCTTTCAGGATCATCAAAGGCCGCGAGGAATTTAACGCAGCGAATTCCAAAAATTTCTAACAATGGCTTCTCTTAGAAAGTTGCACGAGATGAGAGCCGATGATTAAGAGCATAAAGAAAAGTGTATTTAAACAACCGCTCAACAAACTCTACGATAACTCTGAAAGGGAGAACCTAAAATAGATATATCCATTAGTTTTCAAATCACTAGGCGTTAACTAAGAAACACAGTAAGCAAGGTTCGAAACCCATAATTATTAGCATTTTAAGTGAGTGGCCGTACTGTTGGGATCCTGTTTCAGTCTTCCCCGAGATCTAGGAGCCCGGCTCTTTGGTGCCATCCGAGCACGGGGACCGATGATGAAGTTCTCGGTTTAAAAAAAAAAAAACTAAGAAACATGGCCGTTGAGCTCTTGCATAACTCTGATAAGAAGTACTCGAGCTATTTATTAGAGATAATTGAGAAATTCTCCACATCTCTTTTGATTGTACATATCCTAAATGAACCTCCTAATTACTTCTAACTACGTAACTCGCGAAAGAGAACAAACGCACAACTTGTCCAACCCATCATGCGCTCTCCGTCCTTGGGCATGGACACGCGTGACCCAGCAAAACCATGCACGTTCCCCGGTTTGCTTCCTCTGGCTGTCATCCCAGTTCGATTTCCGCAGGCAAAGTTACCACATTTGTCTCATCGTACGATGACCTTTATATAATAAAAGGCTCATACTTTTATATAACGTACAAACATAAATTCGAATGAAACTTTCGTTTCTCGCTTGCCTTGTAAGCTGACAACAAAAATCTAGCTCTCTCCCTCCCGTTGTTTTATATTGGCTTGGACGAAAATACTCTTAATGTTTAGCTCATTTTACATTTACCCTTAAACGACTCATCAATGATTACTCAAAATCACTGAATTTGATCACATTGCGTCACATCCCCTGTCTAGTTCAAACGGGCCACGCCTCAAGTTCGAAAAGACTCGAAATGCTTTATGGACATCACGCAACTCTCTGCATGACCGATCACGGAGTCATGGACACTATCTTGAACTTCCCTATTCTCCTGCAATGCTTTCAACATCCCCGCCGCGCCACGGGCCTCCATCTTCTGTTTTTCTCTCCCCTTTTCTTTTCTCGGATGATCTCGATCTCGATGCTTTGTTTCTAGTTTCTTTTTGTGGGGTTTGAGTTCATGACACAACGTGAATTGGGTTTTCTTTATTCAGGCGATGCTGACGCGCCTTGGGAACTCAGTAAGCCAGGCCTCGTGCGTGGGAAGGCGACTCCCCCTCAAAGTAGCAGCATCAGGTATCACCTGAACCAGATGATCCCCTCCTTTCCTTAAACTCAAGTTGAAGAATCACTCCACTCAATCCCCAATCTCAATCCACTTTATTTTATCCCATTATGGCTTTCATGTGAAACCCCGCCCAATTGCCTATTTTAAAATTTCTTCTAATCCACGTAATCTCATCTTTCGCATTAACTTTTGCCCAACTTTGTTAGAATACTCGACCAATCCCATTGCATCGCTATACTTTTTTTAGTGAAGTATGCAAACGGTCGTGTTAATGATTGCCCCAAGAACAGTGTCTAAGCTTTATCAATTCAAACAAGTCTAAAAGTGAACATTTTCAATAGGCAAAAACAAAAATAAGAGAAAATTCATTGTTGTCGGCACTCTAATTTGGCTCTGTAATGGTGTACGCATTTCCAAAAAACATGACAGGGTAAGGGTTGGACTAGCAAGACCTAAATTGTGCTAGTTCCAAAGATGATTTTCCCTTGCCTCGCATCGATGTACTAATGGACAATGTTGCAAACCATGATTGAACTTCCCATGCGTCCGTTGTACATGCACCAAAACCAGCCATTGCACTAGAAAACTACACAGTTTCCTTAGTTGGCTCCTTAACAAATGTCCGCGAGCAACCCCCGGACGATGCTAATTCGATTCCATTAACGTAAACAAAACCCCCCCAAAGGAAATGGTTAACATGAGAAGATATAGTTTGATATTTGATCTTTACCTAACTTGCCTAATCAGTTCAATGAATCACTTCAACAAACGCTGATTTCGAAAATCCCAATGCTTGATTGGATCCACGTCACGAATTTGGCAGCTCAGGCCTGACCAAATCCTCGGGAAACAGTGGAGCGGGGTCCGATGATTGGACCGAAACACGTGGGCATTAATGTTCCTCGACAGGTTCGTGACGTGAGTTCTGGATCCAGATTGGGGTGGGATTACTCGTCTTCGAATCGCAAAAGCTTCACATCTCGTCCTCATCCATGGCTTTTCTTTATTGTGCCCTCTCGTCGGGCTTAGCTGTCCAGCCCGGGGGGGCGCATTGCTGGTTGTTGATGCGGCAAACTCCGGGAACTGTAAATGAAACTTGCATGCACATTAGGTGTTTGATGTATTGTCCATGGGGTTAGCAATGCGCCCGACTCCCGTTAGTTTGGGGTTCACATCATCCTCGAGCTGTATCTTAGCAAGAACACCTGTGCCGCTCGTGCGATTGCCTGCGGTGTTCCGAACATATCCAATCAGTGCGTATGTTGCCATTCATGTGGATAAAATTTATTAGTGTATATTTTATTCTCAACACCATCTTGCATTTTGATCGCTCGACTTTATTTCCCATGAACCTAGTGTTTCGGTCCTTTGCAACACGGGCACTTTAATTAGGACGTCACCAAATTTCCCGCTATAGGTGGCCGTTGAGTAAGGAGTTTGGTTGAAAATCAATCGAGTTCCAACTAAAGTGCATTCTTTGGAAAAGGAATAGAAAAAACTAGTACTTTTAGCGATTGCAATCAAAGTTCAATTACTCAATTTTGAAATTGAAATTCACTTGTATCTAATTTTTCCCAGATGAATAGCATTTTGTCAATTCGAGTGTTAGATTTTCACCAGACGGTAATTCTGGGCGATGTATTATTCCATCCTTTGTGGTCATTTTCACGGTGAAGAACATCTCTTTCGGAGACATGTGACCGTGAAAAAATTATCTCTTCCAAAGACATATCACATTGACGGGGCAACAAGTGGACATGGATCATACAAAGACAAAAAAAAGAAAAAGGTTAAAAGAGAGAGAGAGAGATGGGGTGAGAGAGGGGGCAGGGAGGGCCATGGCCTCCCGGCGGTGGCCAACTTGCAAATTGGGTGCGAACGATAACGTAACATTTATTATCTATTTCTACTTTCCAAAATAATTTCTAAGTAATATATAATTACATAAAATTTATATTCTTAGAATAGAAAAAGAATAAGAATGCATTTGATATGTAGAATAATTCTTTTGTTCTTTTTACTTTTTCTTCTCGCACACGGACGATCAAATGTTGCTAGTCGTTGCTTGACGTTGCCACCCGGCCATTGCCCACTGCCCATTGACCGCCATCGCCAACCGTCGGGCTGGCCGGCGGCGACATGCGGTAGGCAAGTGGCGGGTGGCGATGGCCAACGACAGTGGAGCGGCGGACAGCGGTGGCCGGCCTCGACAGTTGGTGGCGGAGGCAGTCAGGCGGCGGCAAGAGAGAAGAACAAAAGAAAAATTAAAAAGAAAATTAGCTTATTTCTAGAAATTATTCCTAGTAACAAGAAGCTACTTTTTTTTTTATTTCTTATTTCTGTTCCAAAACTATTCGTGGGTTAATTTTTTGTTTCAAAGAAAAGAAAAATAAGTTGGCGTTACCAAATGGATTTATGTTAATTTTTTTGTTTCGGGAAGAAACAAAGAAACAGGAATGCTGACATGCGCGCCCTTATAGACTATCTCTAATTATGGTATTAAATAAAATGGAAAACTCGATAAATAAATAAAAAAGAAAGGATCGGCTTGAATGTTCAAGGTTATCTCTCCACTACATTTACCATGCGAAGTCTCTCTTTTGGTAAAGAATTTTCCACGTAAGTTACGGAGTCCCACGTCGACTCAACAAGACTTGTAAAATTCGAACGTAATTGGAACGACCCCACAAGTTCTAAGGCTTTCAATGGAGTTAGCTCTCATCTCATGCTATACAGCTTCGTTGAGGACTGCTTCACGAGGCCATGCTACGTAGCTCTCGCCGGCGAGCAACGACAGCTTCGCAAGAGCAAAAGAACCACCTGCCGGTGAAAGCTGTCGGAAACTTCTTTCCGTCGTGGAATCGGCGCGTCTTTAGGAGAGATCCGGGGGGGGTCTTGCCAGACGAAACGGTGGCCACTCGAATTGGCTCGGACGAATGTGGTGGTTGGTGTCTCGACTCGCGACGGCAGAGAGAGTTAAAGAAAGAGGCACAGCCCCCACCACCTGCGACGAGTCGATTGAGTAGATGGTTTGACAACCCCATCGCAAAAGCATATGACCTCTCGTTCGAGGGGTGACGATGCTACTGGAAAAGTGGAAAGTGACCCCCCTTCTTTGTCATCTTCTTGCTTTTGAATGGCAACAATCCTGCCGACTAAATTGCATTTTATGAAGGACAATGTATATCATGATTCCTCAAAAGTTCTTCGTTTTTTTTTATATATATAGAGTATGTACCAAATGTTTCATTTCTGTGTCGCATAGTGAATTGAATTAGCTTTCACGTACAAGACTAATAAAATTGAACGGCATGTATTGAAAATTTAAACAATCGAGTGCCGACGTTTGAATGTTGAAAGGGGGGAAGGGATTTCGATGATTGCTACATATCTAATATGGGATGTTGTTGGTTCTTGAAAAACATGTGTAACGGGTTTTTATAACATATTCCAATTTTCTTTATGTACTTTTCGGTTGAATTGATAAACCGACTCATTATTTACCTAATTTAACTAAATCCGTTTCATTGACCCAATCAAAGCAGATGATTCGAAAGCAAGTGTTTGGAAGCAATTAGTCTCGTGACTTTGTGCAATTGAGAGTCGAGGCTAGAGTTTACACCCCTTCGAAAATGTCCTAAATATAGATAATAATGCGGATTATGCCTTTCGGTCGATATTAGAACGACAAAAAGGTTAAATGTGGATTCTCTATTGCGGCGGAATTTAACGTGGCAAATAGGACTTATAGAACTTGCGATAATTTGAAACATTATAATACATCAACCTGGTCCTATAAGCTCGGTTTCCTCTTGTTTCTTTTGCCGTGAAGAAGTACTCACTATCACCTGCTCTCTCACTACCTTATTCTATAATCTTCATTCGTGTCGAGCATCTTATCTTATGCTAATTTATATATTTTTATAGCACAGATTGCTAAGAGAGCTGCAGAGAATGTGTCATCCTCCCAAGAATAGACCGCTCTTTGTTTTTGTCTTTCTCAATTATCCTTCCATTTGTTTTTTTTACTCTACTTCCTTTGTTTTTTCTCTCTCTCTTTTTTATTTTATTGTCTTTTAATAATATTTGATACGTAATCTTACATCTTGTACCCAATTTCCGCATGATCTTCGATCGCATAACTCAAATTATTATTAAAATTTTGGCATGCATGATATATAGACATTTCAAAGAATAGTCCATGTATTTATTGCGCCAAAAAGAGCCAAATTAATAATGTAAAATTTTTATTGAAAAACATTAGTACCAGTTTCGTGCCAAAAAAAAAAACCAAAAATTCTTTTACATGGCCATAGAACTCATGATGTTTCAATGGCCTCGAAGACAGAAATCTTAACAAGAGAGTCATTTTTCTTGGACAAGAAAAAGGGTTTTGAGCATCATTTTCTATAACTCGAGATGGGACTCATGAGGTTCAATTTCAAGGCGCACCAACACCATACGCTTCAAAGAAGTCAACTCCTTCGCTATCGAGTAACAATTCCTCGGTCCTGCGCAAGTCAACTCCTACAATTTTGCATAGTGATGATGTCTATAACTCATCGTCCACCAATCATAGACTTTGGCCAAATGTAAACCTATCTAAATATGTGCATACACGAGATGTGCGTGACGATTGCCCGCTGATCGGAAAACTAGTTAGAGCCTTGGGGGAGCATCACCCTCTTGGAAGAACTCGTCAAAGTAGATGAAGTGGGCCGTTTTCTCTTTTGTCAGACAAATTGTTCGGACTGATCGGCCCATCAGAGGGGCCCGACCCGGTCCACAATCCAACTAATGGAAACTCCAAAATCACAAAGAGCTGAGCTTGCTCTGTGGGACTCGCCAATGCTACTTCTTATGGTTCTCCCCAACATCATAAGTGAGAATGAAGAACACCAAGAAAAAGGGTAGGGTAATCAATTACCTAAACTTCTCATAATCCTCTCTATCTCAAGTTGATCCTTCATGACCCGAATTTCTCGAACGAGATGGAGTCCCAAATCACAATGTCCTTAGACTCATATCGCATTCATTGTCGGAATTCGATCCCCAAATCAGATCGTGCTTTCATTTCTTCAACTGGACAGTTTGTGGGTTCCGAAGAAAATGTGTAGAGTTTTCTTCAACTGATCTTCTAAATGGTGTATTGCAAGTTATAGACATTAGCCCCAGTAAACTTGACAAAATATACATCCGAGACGTACGTGTCAGTTACCCACCAATCAGAAGACAAGTCAGAGCCTTAGAGGAATGTCGTCCTTTTGGATAAACCACTTGCACCAGAGTAGATGAAGTGGGTCGTTTTCCTTTCTCATCCAATCGTTCGGGCCGGCCGGCCCATCATGGCAGTCCAACCCGGTCTACACACCGACAAAAGATATAGACTCGAATTACAAAGACCAAGCTTGTTCTGTGGACTCAGCAATCCTAGTTGAATTGTTCTCCCCCAATATTTTCCGTGGCCCTAAACGGCAAGAGTATGACCCGAATACAAAGTACAACCACGATTTGGACCCGACATTGGCGATTGAGATTGGCGAGCGCCGTGAAAATGGGAAGGCTGATCCACTACTAAACTTCTCCTGACATTCTCGATCTCGAATGGGTTCTCCATGGCATGAATGCTCGAACAAGATGGAGCCGCAAACCACGACGTCTATTGACTCGTGTCGTGTTCGCCGTTGAGATTTCGATCGCCAAAATGTGAACATACTTAAAGTTGGCGGGCCTTGAGGAGAATGCGTGGAGTTACACTGCGGAGAGAACATGAGAAAACGACCATGGAAGCTTCTGAATTCTAGAGCTTCCGCGACGACATCTGAGGAGGGAACATGCGCAGTTACAATGTCTTTTCTTTGAATCTTCTCATGAAGAAAATTTATAGTCAATCTCGACGTCTTTGGTGCATTCATGGACGACACGGTTCGAACTTAATATGCGTGTCGCCTAGTGCCCTCATGATCGCAAAACAGTTGTAATCACGGAAAATAGCTTGAGGCCATGGCAAGTTTGCAAGTTGCGCCAAACATGGCACGATCAGGGGTGTCAAAAACCGAATCTAAGTTCCGGACCCAGCCGAAATCTCGTGTATTTGTGGTTCTATCCGGTTAGGATAATGCAAAAAGTAACGGTATTTTTTTTTCTTCGGATAATTTCGATTTCGTTAAGTCAACCGAATCAAATTGAGAATCACTCATCTTCTTAGTATTACAATTTACATAACCTCTCTTCTTTTTTCACTAGGCCTCTTCTTGATATTTCTGAAAACCGAACATAGTCAAGCTGAATCAGCTTTTCGATTTGCTTCGCACTTGATGTGATTCACAATGAAGAAGATCACAACCTCAATCTAGTCTCTTAATCTCAAGTCCTGATCAAATCTCTCACAGAGTTTTTCTCCTTAAAAAAAAGTCACAATTAGAAACATGAAAATTCAAAAGGTTACAGAGTTTTCAAAGAACAGTCCAAAAGAACAGGCCAATGAGACTATTTGCATTAAAGTCCTGAAAGTAAAAGAATATTCTTTCAAGTTGGTGGGGGACTTGCAAATAACCCTCTTTGTTATTTTCCTTAGCGAGATGAATAAGCGAATTTCAATAAAGTTTCGATCGGGATCCAGTCTCATTCTACAAGTTGAAACTCGAGATTATTTTAGCAAACTTTCGAGATGCCTGCTTTCTTTTTTTATTGCAAAACACCGATATATTGTGGAATTGTCAGGATTTAAAACGGAAGTATAAGTCTACATAATTAAATAGAAAGATGTGCAAATACACAATTCCCTTTCTATATTCTATGTCTATAGACGGTAAACATGTAGAATAGGAATTACATATTTATTCTAATATGCTGTTACTCAAGTCATAAGTTTCACAACTACCTTTTGTCTGCATGCATTAATGGTTTGATTAGGACAACAAATTAAGGAAGAGCGTGTTAATTCTTCTTCTTCTTTCTATTTAATTTAAACAGACAGATCCCAATAGAGTTTTCGAAAAGCCTTTTTTCCCCTCCTCGTTCCTCTAGCTCAGAGAGAGAAAAAATTCTCCAAAAACGACTATGTGCTATCAACATTCAATTCGGTCCTTCAACTTTGATTTCATTCAATTTAATCCTTATACTAGCATTTCATTTTTTTTATTTTTGCACATTTAGATATCAAGATAGCTTTTTCCTCCTTTAAAATACTCTCCATGGGCATATTATACGGGAAAAAGTTCACATTCGATCTATCATATAACCCAAAAATTTCCAATAAAAATCGGAAATTGTGTCTCTGGACATCCTTTTATTTCCTTATTCTTTGGAGAGAAAAAAGCAGAGAATTTTATTGTTTTTCCGGTTGGCGCAAGTATGAGCGCCGTGATTGCTTTAGAAATTCTCATGTTCGCAAAACATATATTACAATTTGTTGATTTTACAGATGTCTACGATCCAAAATGTTGACTTTCCACGGTTGACTTTTTTACATAGGGTACGCGTCACTGCTCATGTCACTTTCCCCGTGACTTGTGGAATTATTTACTTGGCCAACCCCCCCCCCCCCACCCCCCCAAAAAAAAAGAAAAAAAATCTACTTTCTAAAGTCAAAATCAACCTCAATAACAAAATTGAGTCTCTAGCTAGGTGCAATGTCATGAGGGCTTTTTTTTTATAGCTTTATTAGTGCAAGAAATACATTATTTACTTCAAGAGGAATTTTTTTAAAGTAAAGAGAAGTAAGAAAATCAATTCATTGATCATATTGCCTATAGAATTGTGCTATTACATATTGATACATGCTAAAACGAAGCGAAATGATAATTTTGATCAATCTCCTTAAAATAGATGTGTTCTAAACAGAAAAGCGTGGAAATGGCCCTACCCGATTTTTTAATTCCTCACTATATAGTCTACCTACCCAAGTTGTTAGAGAGGAGAGAAAAATAGATAAGATACTCATCCTACAATTAAGGTTATTTTAAGATTGAACTAAACATGCTTTGGACTCAACTGATTATATCAGACAAGTGGATTATCTAGGTGTCTGAAGAGTAATTGAGGGTTTGCTTCGTATAAAATCTATAGTTCCTGGAATATAAAAACCAAAAGGTTCCATATCTCTAGCCTTCCATCCTCAGAAGTAGCGCTTTGCCCGTAATTTAGTGATGCTTGAGAATTCGGCGTAATATTTACTTTATATTTGTGTCGTCAACTTAGGTAAATCGCACTGTAGATAAAACTAGATTTATGATTTGAAAAAACTATAGATAAAACTATCGAACTATAGATTTCTGTACATATGGGAAACATTCAAAGTGCTTGCTAAGTTGTATATTTAGATGGCATGAGAATGCATATGGTGTAAGTACATTAAAATTAAAAAATTATAGTTCGTAGGATCCCAAAATAATCAGATGCTTCACGGACTGCACAATACAAAAAATTTCAAGAAACTTTATCATTTGTCGCTATACACACCTTGCAACAATGACGCCAAGCTTAAATTTGAGAGGGCAGTGTACATAATTTATCAAAATCTAAGTCCGAAAAGGTCAGGCATACCAATGTTGCATGAAAAGTTTGAAAAGTACGACCAATATCAAGAACAACATCGTACAATTGGCTGCTTGTGCCTAATAAGGAAAAATACAATAAAAAATTATAAACTATACCCTATGTGACACATTTATCCTAAACTTTTTTTGCGACATTAAAAACCTCTGAACTTATATTTTTTGTTGAAATAAAAAATCATGAACTTGTATCATTGTGACACATTTATCCTCAACTTTTTTTTTTGTAACATTGAAAGTTCTAAACTTATATTCTTATGACACATTTATCCATGATTTTTTTTTTGCATCTAATTTTGCTGATGAGCTAAGACCTATTTTGGCTTGGCTTCGAGCAAGGTTCTTCACAACTATGGACAAGGGGGAGAGCGAGGCAACCTTGCCTAAATCCAGGAGAAGCCAGCCTCGCCCGGGCCTCGCCAATCAAGGGTGAAGGTGGCCATGGCCTCATTAGCTACCAGTGAGGCTCAAGCGAGGCCACCTCATCCATATCTAGGTGAGGTTGAGCAAGGGCCACTTGCCCTGGCTAGTCCCTAGTGAGGCCTTGACTCAGTGGTTGACGAGCTATGGCGATCCTCGTCGGTCTCAACTAGCTAGTCAAAGTGGATTCTCAACAACAGAAAATTTGAGTAAATGTGTCACAAAAATACAAGTTTAACGTTCTTAATGTTACAATTTTTTGGAATAAATATATAATAAAGAGATAAGTTCCGAGCTTTTGTTGTTATATAAAAATATTTAAGATAAGTTTATCTTAAAAATATAGTTTAGGATTTTCAATGGTATTTTTTTAAAGATAAATAGGAAAAAAGAATACCTAAATCATTACTAAATTCCAACACCAACAACCACAAAAATTTTTGGGGGGGGGGGGGGGGAAAGAAGAGAGAAGAAGAAGAAGAGAAAAAAAAAACAAGTGAAATTAAGTTGACCAATCCAAGCCAGCTGAGGGAGGAGGCAGCGCGGTCAAAGGTCAAAGAAAAAAGAGGTAGCTGGACAGATCTGTCGTTAGCAACACGTTTTGCCCTTCCTTACTTTATTAGTTTTGACCACTTGTCCGTTCGCTCGAGAATCCGCGTTCGCCAAGTGGGGAAAAAAGAGACAAACGAAGGGGAAAATGACCAAAAAGCCCCTCCTTTGACTTTTTCCGTCCTTCCACCTAGGGCGAGCCGACCCGTCCAGAGCCTGAACGTGAATCTCTCTGTCCCGGTCGGTGATGGGATAAATGCGATGCGACAGGTACTCAAATTGATTTCCAATCTAAATCGATTTTACATAGCTACTACAATTACAATTCTCGATGAGATAAGGTACTGAAATACTTTGGCTCCATTCATTTTTTAAAAAATATTATATTCTTAAAAAATATTATCTAAAAAATCATTAAAAAAAGACAATATTTTATTGAAATATGAAAAAAAACAGAAATTATTTTCTGTCGTTTAAAAAAATCCGATTGAATTTGTTTGGAATACACACATTATTCTGATACTAGTGACTTGTGCATAGACAGTCAAAGAACCAAGCATGGGCACCATGATACCGGGTCTAGCCTAAACGGATGCTAACCTAGGCAAAGCCATTTGGGTCTCGGGTAAGAGCACATGTGCTAATCCTGCCACCACAAAAGCTAAAATTGAGAACCCGGTGCTCATGCACGACTTTACCATAGCCCATGTCGATAGTGGTCGGGCCCTAGGCCTTGATGCCCATGCTCAAATTCCCTACATTTGAGATCACGTCCACAAAAGCCAAGCATAGGACCCTGGTGATTCAAGTCCTCAATGCTTGGGCTTAGGTCCTTGGCACTCGAGCCCTAGTCCATCGAGGCCGGCATGAGGCCACCAGTGCCCATGCTCGAGTCCTCGACAACCAGACCAAGATCCTAGTCAATCGGTTTGGATTCCATCCAACCTAGGCCTTAGTCCCTGATGCCCATCCCTAGATCTGTCAAGGCAAGATCGGGATCCCGAATCCCTTTGATAGAATCCATTGAGACTAGGCCCCAATGCTTGTGCTTGGTTCCATCAAAGTTGAGATCGGAATCCCAATGCCGGGGACTAGTTCCATGGCACCAAGCATGGGTCCATTGAGACGGAATCACAAACCCCAATGCTAATGCTTGTGCTCAAGTCCATTTAGCTCGAGCACGAGCCCAAATCCGTCGAGGCCAGGCCCATGCGTCAGGCCCTAATGCCTGGTCCTAGGTCCATTGAGATCAAATGTGGGACCCTAGTGCTCAGGATAAGTTCTTCAATGCCCAAGACCTTGGTGCCAATGCCCCGAATTGCCAGCACCCGTATTCGAGTTTGTTGGGTCTAGACTAGGGTCCATCAAGGCCAAGCTTGGGTTCTTGGCACCTAAGACCAGGCCTAGCCTTAATGGACATGGCTTGATATATGAAGCATATGCACGTGCACAGGCACATGCATGGGCACTATGGTCTAAGGTTCGACCTTAATGGACTAGAGAGAAGGTGTTGGAGGCCAAGGCTTAACCTCAATAGACATGGGTATGACCTTAATAGACCCTAGGGTCGGATACTAAGGACTTCGACGCGAACGTCGAGATCTAGGGTCATGCCTCATTGGATCCAAGTGTTGGTGTAGAGGTTTATGGCCCAGCCTTGATGGACTTGGGTTCGAGCACTAGGGACCTGGTCTAGGCGCCCAAGGTAAAGGGCTCGGCCTCAATGGACCTAGGGGTGGACGGTCAAGGTCCCTAATATGATAAGTGTTGAAGTCTCGAGCATGACCTATGACCTTGATGAACTTGGGCTCAAGCCTTAGGGTCATTGGGTACGACCTCGATGGACCTAGACCTGGGCACAGATCTTGTGCCTTGCATGGATGGATTAGCATGTGAGCATAGGGGGACCTAATTACAGGCACAAGACTCTAGGACCTAGCCTCCATTGGACGCATGCTCGGGTGTTTGGGACTCGGGCGTAGGCGCCGGGATCCAGCCTTGATGGATTCAAGCAATAACACTAGGTGCCCAAGCTCGACGTTGATGTTATTAGACCTAGCTTCTTGGGCACCAACATCGGCATTGGTGCCTAGGGCTTGACCTCGATGTATTTGAACATGGTTGGTATCGCGGGCATGGCCTTGATGGACATAGTTCCGGTGCTATTGCTAAGATTTTGAGAATAAGCTCAGTGGTTCTCTTGCCGAAGGACAAAAATTCTAGTTAAAGCAGCGATATTTAAAAGAAAATCATTCATTTTGAATTTAAGTTTTGTTAGGAAAATTTTTCTATCAACTAGGAAAACCTTTTTTTGTTGACTCTTTTTCCTAACCTAAGCCTTTGGCACGTTTGAAAACAAGGAACATGCTTTTCGGGAAAATGTTTTTTGTGAAACAAGCTGGCCTTTATGAGAATTTCTGTTTCTTGGTTCTAAAAGTTCAACTGTCTTTTCATTTTAAAGAAAATAAGCGAATTCTTTTTTTTATTACCAAAAGTGTTAAAACAAAAAGGTATTTAGATCCAGAGACCTTTATATGTAGTAACTTCAGAAGTATTAAGATTAGTTCAAATTCAGATAACACGATTGATAATGAGATACCTAAAACTTGCCAAATAGGTGATTGTTCTCGTCTTTTAAACATGATTGTCCAACGACTTTAAAACATGATTTTCACATACTCAAATTAAATTTCGACACATTGCTTAATATTATCATTGTATACACATTATTATATCCATATCGTTATGGAGAATATCCGATGGTCAAGTTGGTATATTCTATTACTACGTATTTCCAAGAAAAGGGTTGGACGAAGTAAATGCTCCATGCCAAGAAAGAAAGAACGAAAGAAAGAAGACAAAGTACAAATTATTGCTCTCCACGAAGAGGATATTCTCTCCCCTTTCCTAGCTTTCGGACCTTCAATGCGCTGATGTACATTTCTCGTGAAAACTACCCCAAACAAAATAAAAAATGAAACGGGAAAAAGGAAAATCGTATCTTGCTTTTGCCTTTGGAGACGCACGAGAAGATTTCTGCTGACAGTCAGAATATTTATGGGTGAGATGCGGTTCGGAGGTTTTCCATGCTCAAAAGCCCATGAATGATTTAAAGAAGACCGTGCGGACATCTGTTAGAGTTTTCTAAAACATTATAAGGGGCGGGTAAGACTGTAAATGCTATCTTATTCGAAAGTATTCATATACAATGGATTGGTTGATTGGGAGGTAACGTGTCCATTTTTCAATAGAGGAGAGATCTATGGTTATGGTTAGCTTTGTATTTGTACCGTGATATTTTGTGAGATCACTATCAACTGTTCTAAAAACTTAAACTGTTAGATGAATGTATGGATTAATATATTTTACTTTAATACTCATTCTCACGTTTAGTCTGATTTTTTTGTCTAGTACTAAGCGTGGAAATATATAATAGGGGAGGCAAATAGCGATCCGGAAAGATTTGAACTCAAAACCTCATGCTCTGATACCATGTGATATTTTGTGAAATTACTGCTAATTGTTTTAAGAGCTTAAACTGTTATATGGAGGCGTTGACTAATATATTTTGACTTTAACATGTACATAAATGGGTTTCTTCCATCTTATTTGTATCATCTTACAAGTTAATAGAATTGGAAGCTTCTCTCTCTAAAGTTTTTCTTTCTATGTTCCTTGTGAGTGTAAATAAGGCTGACTTGGGAAGAAATTCCTAAAGCTATAGGGTAAATAAACACTATATTGATCAGCCCTGACAATAGGGAAGAAGTACTTTTAGATGCCCATAGACATGCAAACTGGAGATCATGCAAATTGGAGATAACTTTTGAGTAAATTCAAATTCAAACTTAAATCAGAGAAAACGGCGATGTTGAATTGTGTAACAAGTTTGCGATTGTACATCGATATCTAACTCAATAGGGCAATCGGGGGTTTGAAAATAATTAGACTCGAGATTTCCTACTCCAACATCATATAAAATTTTGTAAGATCACTATGAACTATTCTAGAAATTATTTAAACTGAAAAATGAATGTGTGATCTAATATCTAAATGATTTGACATTATCTAGACTATATTATAAGTCGAACCGCTTGCCTTTGAACTACGTGGATTTTTCGTTTAGAGGGTAGGGACTCTGAATTTAATTGAAAAGTGGTTTACTTTTCATTTGTACCAGATCTATTTCCTTGTGTGTTTCTTTTCAGAATTGCTTGCTACTTCCAGAACTTATTATCATGCTTTTTTATAATTCATTTAATGCGTGAATGTTTTCGAAAAAAAATCATAATAAAAGAATGCACTCCGGAAATTTTCTTATCCCCCTTTTAGGTTAATGAATTCATTTTCAAGTAAATCCACTCAAAGAATGTTTAGGTCAAGAAACTATTTCGTAAATATTTTTCACCCAAACAAAACACACCCTAGTTTCAATATTTACAATGACATGACACGTCTTCAGCTCTTTTTACGCAGCCTGCATAATCCAAAGTCGAAGGGCGCGTTATTTTTTTGTGGGGCCACCTTGTTTTGAGCATTATCATATTTACGAAAAAATTATCCAAAAAATCATAAACCTATTATATTTTTATCAATTTAATCCTAAATTTTTAAATTTTATCAATTTAATCCTAAATATTTTAAAAGTTTACCAATTTAGTCCTTCCGGCAAATTTATTTCGGACACGTAAGCATTTCTCAAACATCCATATAAGCATTTTGCGAGACAAATTTGTCGGAATGACTGAATTGACAAGATTTTAAAATGCTTGTGGCTTGATTTGCGAATATACATTATATTTAGGACTATTTGTACCATTATCTCCCATATTTACGGAGTTAGTTGAATATTTCATATATCCAAGACTCAATATCTAGAGCGAACTTTCTCGTCAGCGACGAACAACATTAGAAGCCACGAGAGCAATGATCTGCGAACCTACTAAGCATACAAAAACGGCCGTGCGAGCAGACGTGGTCCGTCCCGGAAATGATCCAATGGATTATCACCTTTTGTTTGTTTATCTTCTCCCGTCACAGTGAATGTGACGGCGCGGGATTTGGTGCCTAATTTGAGGAAGCAGTCTCAGTCCACGCGATTACGTGCCGATATCTTGGACTCGACCGGGACGTAATTTCCTTCGACTTTCTTACTCTTTTTCTAATTTGCATGAGCCATGCTTTGCGTGGTCAAACGGTCAACTTGTCAACTTCTTAATCTGCCACCTTAGAGACAAAATAAGCAAGTGAATCCCCAAATAGACACGTTAGTTTATTTAAGAAAAAAATGATGTGCACGGTCTTTGAAGTTTAACCTCACGTGCAATGCGGTCCTTATTTAATCTATGTAGTCCTCGAATTTCAATCTAATGCATAATGTAATCCTTAAACTTTTCATTAGTTCAATGTAATCTTTAAGATTTTGGTGTATATTCAAATTAATCACTAAACGATATGAAAAGATTCATTGTTATCCCTAAACTTTTGGATTATATCAACAATGAACGTTTTCATATGGTCTAGAGACCAATTTGAAAATGTACTGAAATTTTAGAAATTATATTGAATAAATTAAAAGTTCATGGACTACATTGAACATTGCATAGAAGTTCAAAAAACACATTGCATAAATTAAAAGCTTGAAATTATAATCAACATCGAAACAAAAATCATGGACCATTTATGTGATTATCTCTTTATGCAGTTTGCTAATCCAATGCCTATGAGAAAGTATCACGAAAACTCAAAGTCATTGGGGCTGGGGCTTTGTAAAATGCAAATCATGTGGATTAAATTGAAGTCAACCCACATAGACATAAAATGGTTTCTTACCGGTAGAACGTGAAATGAATGGGGTCTAAGTTCTTAATCCAAAGCATATAATATTGTCTTTGACAAGTGTGTTCTAATTGCTAGGTAGTCATTGTCAAGAGACCCTTAAGAAAATTATTGAACATTGATGATCTATAACTGTAACCATGTGCTTTGAAAACCTATTTGATTAAATTGAGTCATCGATGTTCTACATGTAATCTTATATGGGAACATTATTAGAATAATTTACTATAACATATAGTCCTTAACAAGGATATGCCAGCTGCTAGATGGTCATTATTAACAGTTCTTTAAAAAATTATGCAACATAAAGATCTATAACTGTATTTCGCCGAAATTTCTCCCTCGACGATATATTTTTTCCTAAAAGACATTCTTTAGCTTTTAATTGAGGGAGAAAGGCCCTGAGCTGATTCTATATAGGAAAAATCATAGGCAAATGGGGGAATTAGCAACTTCAATATAGATAGCACTATATAAGTGCAAACCTTGTCCGAATCTTATCAATGACATGGTTCAAAAAGTACATTTATTACAAACGAACTACACCAAGATAAACTATGCCTCAATTTAATTAACGAAAAACTTTGAGAACATAAATATGTTACGCCAAAATTTAATTAAAGATGCAACACCCATAATAGAGATCTATGTTGGAATTTAATCGTATATATAGATCTAGAAACTATAGGTAAGACATAGGTTTGAATTTAATCAACAACATAAGTCTAGAAGCAAATATAGCGAAAAGATAATAAATTTTTTGCTTTGTGCACCAATGAAGGGGGTGAGGAGGAGGGTTTTAGTAGATGAGTGATGGTATTTATAGTGGAAGTACCATAAACGCTTCTAAGCAGCTTCCGGCAGTTGTATTCATGTTCTTCCATCTCTAGGAATTTTTGGCCTATATTCTCCCAACACTATGCTCTTAATCTCGAACAATTACTCCTTAAAAAAATGCATGCCAGTTGTTACATGATCTCAATTGCTTCATTCTCTATTGACTTCGAACTAGTCACCATATCTTGATGCTTCTTGTGTAATTAGCTTTCTTCGTACACCTTGACAGCTTACCGGTGATCAATGATTAATGACGAGCATTATTATAAATATCGATAATCGTGGTCATCAACAGAGTGTTGTGTGCATGATAATAGCCAAGCATTGGCCATGTGCTCATTCTTGTCGATAACTTGGTCATTTTATAGTTTAAACAAGTTGTAACCATGTGCCGTCTTAACTTATTTAGTGAAGTTGATTTATGGATGTAGCCATGTGCTCATTCATGTCGATAACTGGGTCATTTTATAGTGTAAACAACTTGTAACCATGTGCCGTCTAAACTTACTTAATGAAATTGATTTATGGATGTTTATCACGTGATTTTGTGCAAGATCATTACTAAAACTTATTCGGTGCGGGTGACATTATGCCGTGTCCTCACCTCATCAAACACAGACAAATTTCTTTATTCCGTAATAGAGGGTTACTGCAAATTGGTTTTATAATGCTCGATCAACTCCCTACTGGCCATTACAACCAACCACACCTTCACGTCTCAATTAGCGTCTTCAATTTATTTCGGAGGGCAACGAGGTTAGGGTCTATCTTTTTTCTCAATATCGTATATACAATATTATCATAAAATAGATGAGGGGTAACAAGGGTTATTATTAAGGAAACTCAAATTTCCGTATCAAGGTTTTCATCTATTATAATTTGTCTACTACATACAAAAAAAAAGGATAAGTGCGGTGGAAGTTCTAGAACTTGTTAAGAAAGTGCGGTTTTTTTTTTTATAACCAAGGTGTCCGGGCCAGCTTGCACGCACCTCGACTATTCCTCGAGAGAGACTAGCACAGCAACCCACCACCATGGCTCCTCACTTAAATCACAGGTGTTTTCCTGGGAAATCGAACCCAAGACCTCAACGAAGTCCAAGTTTGCCCTAACCAGCTAGGCTATCCATGAATGGGTAAGAATTTCAAAAAAAAAAAATGTAATAAAACATAAACTCATCGCGAAAATACAATCAAGTCTTAACATTTGTCACAATAGTACAATCATATCCTAAATTTTTTTAAAAGTGCAATAAAAAAAGGATTTGTATGGACCAATTTGACAAGTGTTAGGATTAAATTACCCTTTTTTGAAAGGTTTTTTACTCAATTGCATTTGGTGATAAGTTTTTGGACTTTATTGTGCTTTTTGAAAGTTCTAAAATTCAATTGTACTTTCATGACAAGTTTAATGACTTTCAATGCCTTTATTTCCATAAAGATTTACCACTTTTCATGATAAGGAAACGGATTTTGTAATTCACTTTTATGACAAATTCTGAGACTTTCAATACACTTATTCCTAGAAAGAGTTACCACTTTTCATAATAAGGCAACATAAAAATTATGAATAAGTGCCTAAAAATGAAACCATTTTATTATTCAAAAGATAATATAGAGTGAACATTATCTTCAATAAGGACTTTAAGTAAGGTTGTTTTTTTTTTTTTTCTAAAGGGTGCCCGAAGTTTATCTTGTCTTAGATAAGGACCTAAAGAGGCCAACTTAGTCTCAAGTAAGAGCCTAAAGTACTTCATCCAATGTTAGTCTGTTCCTTCTTTTCTTTCTTTTCCTTTACAAATAATTAGTTGAACATGAAAATACCGGTAAAATGGATAGAACTAGAGGGGAAAAGTTTGTAGAAAATCATAGCTAAATAGTTCCAAGAATTGTTCATTCCATCTATACTTCAAATTAGATGTAGTCCTTTCAAGACCTGAATGTCGATTGATGATATTTATACTATGACTTTCCCTAATAGTTGGTCATATATCTAAGCCCATTCGATATTATGAGATAGATGCACGAACTCATCGAGTTTGAAACACTTGAACTCGTCTTTCATATATTTAAGATACAATCGACTACTTGGGACCTTCATTTGAGACAAGGCTCCCTCGTCATGCCGTTTAATTGAAATAGGGGAATATTGCCCAATTGGTTCTAAACTTGTTATGTAGATACCGATTCAATTTTAAAATTTTTACTTTTATTGCTAGTCCTAAACTACCGCACAAATTTCTAATAGTCTTTTCGATCGGTTTTTGCCGAAAAATGCTAACGTGGCGGTCCAATCATCATTGGTCATCTTAGGTGACACACTACCACAACCACATTAACGATTATTGGCAAAAATTGGTGAATATACTACATTGAAATTTCGTTCAAAAGTTTAGGATTCAATTAGCCGATTGAAAAGTTTAGGATGAAATTATCATCTAGACATCGGTTTAGGATTTACTGTACAATTTTCCTTTTGCAACAAAATCCAATTGGGGTGAACTTCGTTTCTTAAATGCCGATGACTTTAGGCTCGGTCATGGTCATCTGAGTCAGAGGTGACGGTGATAAGGAGAGAGGGTGGGGGCTACTACTACTCGTGGGGTTGGATAGTGGGTGAGGCAACTTTCTTTGAAAGGAAAAATGACATTAAATCCATTTATTTCATCGAAAATTTCTTATTGCTGGAAAATATTTTCGAGAAATTCAATTTTAAAGAAAATTTAACCATGTTTAAATGTTTGTTTGTGCTGAAAACTTGGTTTTATGGTGTTTGATAATAAATGAATCCTCTAAAGGCAACTTGTACTTTTTTTATTAAATGGCAAGTATTGACGGACAAGTTGGAATTAACATCTTTTTTCATTCTGTAACTTATCAAAGTAACAAGAATTACAAAGAAGTACGAAGGACTTAAGATAACATTTTTGGCAATAATTATATATGATGTTGTCTTTAGGGAACGGAGAAACTCGTGAGAACTAATGAAGTATATCCAGGAGATGGTTGACAAGATAATGAAGAAAACGTATGAGACTTACTGAAAAAAAAAAATCCAATAAGATAGGACATAGACATAAAGAAACCTATCACTCTCGCTTAAAATTGTAACAAGAAATCAGGGAAAATGATCAAATAGTTGATGGGAAGAAAAGTCACTTTTCGTAATCTCATATTGTTGGGAAAAAATGTGAAAAAACTCTTAAATCTATTATACAAATTAAGTCATAAATCTTTTTTTACCTTCCAACTCATCATTTTTACTAATTTTGATCAGATATTGCCGATGTGGATGTTAGCTAACCTACGTGGCATTGACGGCCTGACATAACCAATTCTTAATAATATCTTTTCTTGTTGAATTTTTATTTTTATTTTTATTTATCTTTTTCTCTATTTTCTTATTCCTTTTGCCGATGGCCAGCCATCGATCACAAACAATGGCCAGGGCGAGGCCAACCCTCTCCCAAAAGGGGCTGGCTCGCCTAGACATGGCCAATGGCCGACTATTGCTTGTGGGAAATGGTCAAGCTCTAGCAAAAGAAAAAAGAAAGGAAAAAAAAAGAAAAAAAATTATAATTCTTTTTACCACGTTAGTGCCCAACAATGTTATGTAGATCGACTGGCGTCCAAGTCTATAATATTTAGCCAAAATTGATCGAAAAGATTGAATTGACAATGGAATAAAAAGTTTAAGACTTAATTAATAACATCAATTCGGTAGGTTATGATTCTGATACTTTTCCGAAAACGTTTGTCTAGGCGATGAAAAATATGTTCTATCGATTGACAAGTTTCGTTATCCAAACGCTGGGTAGTCCCAAAATGACTTCCCCTAAATGATTTTTCATTGAACAAACTTACCCTGTAAGTTACTGTGACATGAAAACTCAACATAAGTCGATGGCTCTAGAAAGACAAGATGCAAAGGAGAATTGAAATGAATGCCACGGAACCTGAATTCGACTTTTCAAGGGGCTAAAATTAAGCACAAACGACAAAAAAAAAACAAGTTTTACTTTCAACCTAGACTTTTCAAGTAAATTAACTATCATTTAATGGATGAAAATGAGAGAATTTTTAATCCCAATTCATGCAGTGACATTGTTTTGAATTCAATAATTTGAATAGGTGCTGTCTCCATCACAATTATTTTGAAGAAAGATCCAAATTAACTAAGTCTTGGACAGTTCGATTGTAAATATGTACGTATGGCCAAGGGGGGAAAAGGAAATAAAAGAAAGGGGGGGCCCAGAGGAGGCTTGATCCATTCTTGATATTATATGGTGTTTTTTGTCTGACTTTCATCACCAAACCTCTCTGAATCGAGACGATCCATCCACATGAGACGATGAGAAAAGTCTATCTCGGTCCTTACAATGAAATATTCTAAAGTAAGGAAATCTACATCCTAATTATCCATAAACTTATATTATTACCTGCCATCCCACGGCCATGGCACAGAAACTTCCCCTCTCCCTCGTTTTCCTTAGTTTTATAGCTGCGTAAATTGAATACGACTCATTTAATATCCCAATCATAATGTGTGACCCTTGACCACCATCACTTTCGTTTCATACGTGACCAATGACGACCCGCTTCCAAAATCCTTATGCATGGATATATATATATATATATATATATATATATATATATATATATGTATGTATGTATGGACCCTTTCCCTGCACTTTGCACAACCACGGGATCTCTTTCGCTTCTCCAAACAAAAGAAAAGACGAAACATACTCCTAATTTCTGAAATCTCTCTCCACTGCTTTCTTCGTTGTCAGCTCAACCCCCACTAACCCTGAAAGGGAGGGGAGATCCTTGATCTCATCGATTCCTTTTCCGAGAATACTCCCGTCATTTTCCCGGATTCCTACCGATACGGAACCGGGTCAAATAGTCCTTACTTTCCTTTTCTTTGGCTCGGTAGATTAGTTCAAACTCTCTTTTCCTGGGTTTGTTTGTGTTCTGCAGTTCGACCCATTCATCATTCTTTCTGCTCCAGAGAAGTTGTCTCTTTCAATTTTAGAGATGAGAGGTGAAGAGTCTGGCAAGGGAGCTTCGTACTATTCATCAGATAACAACAATAGTTCGGACACGGAGAGCGTCGGCAGCGACGGCCGTGCAGCCTTCAGTGGGCCGCTCGGATCAGCACTTCACAGCTCCAAGCGAAACTCAAAAAAGAGCGCGAGGTTCAACATCCCTCTGGAGACGGCGGGGCTCCGAAGCGAGAGCAACGCCTCGAAAGCCGAGGACGATGACGGCGAGCCGTATGTCGAGATCACTCTGGACATACGGGACGATGGCGTTGCCGTCCATAGCGTGCAGGCCGCTGGCGGGGCAATGGAACTCGAGGACCCCCAGCTGGCGCTGCTCAAGGGGAGGACGTTCGAGAACCCGAGGTCATCTTCATTCGGATCGTCAGTCCTCCGGAGCACCTCCTCCCGTTTTCGACAGGTCTCACAGGAGCTGAGGCGCATCGCCTCGCTCTCACGGCGGCCAACAACGCCAAGGCGCTTCGACCGGACGAGGTCGGCGGCAGCATCCGCGCTCAAGGGCCTCAAGTTCATCGCAGCCAAGACGGGCGCCGCCGGGAGCGGGGCCTCCGGGTGGCCATCAGTCGAGAAGCGATTCGACCAGTTGACGGCTTCGTCTGGTGGCCTCCTGCATTTTTCCCAGTTCTGTGAATGCATAGGTAAATTAGAAACCCCGAAAAGTACTCCCTTTTTTTTATTGCACTTATAATTCAGTAGCTTTTTCACAACTCAATAATGTCTATTTTGTGCGTTAACAATTGCGACTAGGAATGAACAAGGAGTCTAAGGAATTTGCGAACGAGCTGTTTCGTGCACTCGCGCAGAGGCGCAACATATTTGGCGACTCCATCAACAAGGATCAGCTCAAGGAATTTTGGGAACAAATCAGCGACGAGAGCTTCGACTCGAGGCTACAAACTTTCTTCGACATGTAAGCAAGCGAAGCACTCTCATACGAGGGTTAATACTATTTTTTTTGTGGGTTTTTCGTACAGGTATTGAACAAGTAAACATTTTTATGAAGTTATCTTCTTGATTATTGAAGCGAAATGATTGGTCGTGTGATGAAATGTTAGGGTGGACAAAGATGCCGATGGGAGAATCACGGAGAAAGAAGTCAGAGAGGTATGTATGCAATCCCACCTAAAATCTAAGATCTGGGTCAGAGGGGCCGGATTGAAATTTTTCTTCCTGTTCCCTTAAAAGTGTTGATGGATTATACTTATCATTACTTCTCTAATTCTTTGCCTGAGAGTCAACGGATAAGTAGAAAGTTGTTCGGACGTGGAATTTTTCAACTATGTTGAAAGATAATTAATCCTTTGTCTGTAGATCATCAGCCTGAGCGCATCAGCGAATAAGCTGTCAAATATCCAGAAGCAAGCCGAGGAATATGCAGCTCTCATCATGGAGGAATTGGACCCTGATCGTAAGGGATACATCATGGTATACATAACTAGACACCATTGTTTATTCAAGACAGCGTCGATCAGTGAAGCATTTATTTTCATCACTTGTAATTTGGAAAAGTGCCAACACTTAATGAAATTTAATGCGGTCGTTATTGGCACTAAATTAGAATTCCTGACGGTAATGAACTTTTCCACTAGCCACGTATGGAATGGCCAGCCATAGGTGACACCTTCTTGATTTGCCCTACACAGGTTCAGAACCTGGAAACACTGCTCTTGCAAGCTCCGAACCAGTCCGTGAGAGTCGGAGACAGCAAAGTCCTGAGCCAGCTGTTGAGCCAGAAGCTCAAACCGACCATCGACCACAACCCGCTCCACCGATGGGGCGAGAGCGCCAAGTACTTCCTGATGGACAACTGGAAGAGGCTGTGGGTAATGATGCTGTGGATTGCTATCATGTCGGGCCTCTTCACCTACAAGTTCATCCAGTACCGGAACAGGGCGGTCTTCGACATAATGGGCTACTGCGTCTGCGTTGCGAAGGGCGGCGCCGAGATTGCCAAGTTCAACATGGCCCTCATCCTGTTGCCCGTCTGTCGAAACACCATCACGTGGCTCAGGAACAAGACCCGGTTGGGTGTTGCGGTCCCCTTCGATGACAACCTTAACTTTCACAAGGTAATACGGAAATTGCTGTCGAGCCGGTGGAGATGCTTTATTTTCATTGTTTTTATTACAGAGATTATCACTAATGTAATGATGAAGTATTGCGGGAATTATCTACTATTGTATATAGTGAAGTATGCAATGACAAAAGTACATGTCAAGATGATATACACGATCATTTTCCTTCCAATTCATACTCACATTTTGCTAATTGTGAGTAATTATATCTTGCTAACTTCATCGACTTTTGTTGCTCGAAATAAACTTGATTCAAAGATCCCGATAAACACCTTGATCTTATAATATATTCCTAATGTATGTACAATCGCAGGTGGTCGCGGCGGGGGTAGCTGTCGGGGTCGGCTTTCATGTAATCTGTCACTTGACGTGCGACTTCCCAAGGCTCCTGCATGCGAGCCCTGAGGCGTACGAGCCCATGAAGCCCTACTTCGGCGAGGAGCAGCCACCGAACTACTGGTGGTTTGTGAAGGGAGTAGAGGGCGTGACGGGAATAGTGATGTTGGTTCTGATGGCGATCGCCTTCACGTTGGCCTTGCCGTGGTTCCGGCGGAGCAAGATCAACATGCCCGGGCCCTTGAAGAAGCTCACAGGCTTCAACGCCTTCTGGTACTCGCACCACCTCTTCGTCGTGGTCTACGCGCTGCTCGTCGTCCACGGGGTCAAGCTCTACCTCATCCACAAATGGTACAAGAAAACGGTTAGCTTCCTTTCCCTTCTTCCAATTGCTACAATTATAGTCAAGAATTGTCATAATCTGCACGCTTCCAATAATTTTCTTGTCTCTTTACTTACTATTTCATTGATTATTATCGCAGATATGGATGTACTTGGCAGTGCCGGTGACCCTCTATGCATGTGAAAGGTTGATCCGGGCTTTCAGGTCCAGCATCGAGCCAGTCAGGATTCTCAAGGTATTCTAATATAAACCCTAAACCTGAACGGCCATAATTAACCTACATTATTCCTAATCGTCATCAAATATCTTAATCTTAATTTGATGGGCATGCAGGTGGCAGTTTACCCAGGGAATGTACTGGCGCTGCACATGTCGAAGCCCCATGGCTTCAAGTACAGAAGTGGACAGTACATGTTCGTGAACTGCTCCGCTGTTTCTCCCTTTGAATGGTAGCTCTCTCTCTCTCTCTCTCTCTCTCTCTCTCTCTCTCTCTCTCTCTGACGACATTTGTCATCATTACATGACGTTTAACAACCATTGCTAGAGAAGAATCGAGTTTGAGCGTGCTGGTGTTTAATCGTGAGCAGGCACCCGTTCTCGATCACTTCGTCGCCGGGGGATGACTACCTCAGCGTTCACATTCGGACGATGGGAGATTGGACAAGGCAACTGAAAAACGTCTTCGCAGAGGTTGGTTTGATTGATGGATTAATAATGACTAGTGGGGTTATGGCCTCCGGGGTTTCTGCGAGCTATTTGTTTATCCATTTGTTCTACATTTGTGGGAATGGTAGGTCTGCCAACCTCCACCTGTTGGGAAGAGCGGATTGCTGAGAGCTGATTGCGCTCCGGGAGAAAGTATCCCCTGGTAAGATTTTTTTCCCAAGTTGCACCGACAATAAAGAAAAGAAGAAGATTTTGATCTTGATACAATCAATGTTTTCGGCAATCATCGATGATGAACATTATCTCAATCCTTTGATTCATCATGTGAATTTAGAGTGGATCTCCCTAGCTTATATGCACACGCACTTGATTTGATGGCTCTCATAAATTAAGCGTAGATACAGTTAAAACAATGTTTATTAGTTAATTGACGGGAATTTCGTGGATAGATGGTAGTTAAGGCTTACAAAAGTTAAGCCTCAAAATAATAAGAGAAACGATGCATGATAAGACAAATCCCCCATAAAGGAAAAATGTATCAAATCTACAATAGATCCAAAATACATAGAATAAGACGGGAGGAACAAGACCCTAAAGCCTGTTTGGTATCATCTGATTTCTTTAAGGTTTCATCCATCAGTGTTGGCGAAGAGAGTGTATTCAATTTCAAACAGGCAGTATTGAATATACCCTAGTTGATCCATGATTGATTTTTCCAATTTGTTCAGCTTCCCAAAGATATTGATAGACGGTCCATATGGAGCCCCAGCGCAAGACTACCAAAAGTATGAGGTCGTGCTCCTCGTGGGGCTAGGGATTGGGGCCACACCCATGGTGAGCATCGTGAAGGACATCATCAACAACATCAAAGTCAAAGAAAATGAGCAGGACATCAATTCGTTGGAGAGTGGAAGACCCATCTCGCCACTAACGCCGGATGACAGCAACGGCAACCACACGAATCACCATCCCAAGGTGGGTCACAAGAGCGGCCACGGCAGAGGGTTCAAGACCAGGAAGGCCTACTTCTATTGGGTGACTCGAGAACAAGGGTCGTTCGACTGGTTCAAGGGGATCATGGACGAGGTGGCCGGGATGGACCAGAGGCATGTGATCGAGCTACACAACTACTGCACGAGCGTGTACGAGGAAGGCGACGCCCGGTCGGCCCTCATCGCGATGCTCCAGTCCCTCAACCACGCGAAGAACGGCGTCGACGTAGTGTCCGGGACGCGGGTCAAGTCCCACTTCGCCAAGCCCAACTGGCGCCAGGTCTACAAGACGGTCGCATTGCACCACCAGGAGACGAGAGTCGGTGGGTCCCTGCTTAACCTAACCCGTGCCCACCTTTATCTTTTGGTGATGTTGTTTGATTCGCACAATTTGTAACACTATTTGCACGCATGCGTTGTTGATTTGGACACGATGAACCATTTGCAGGAGTCTTCTATTGCGGGCCACCCGCGTTGACAAAGGAGTTGCGGCACCTGTCATTGGATTTCTCTCGCAAGACGTCCACCAAGTTCGACTTTCACAAGGAGAACTTTTGAAGAAGGTCGAAGAGAGCAGCAAAGATGGCGGCAGGGGGGAAGAATTGTATAAATAAAAGCCAAAAAAGGTTAATAGTCTGTCTGCTAACTACAATTGATTTGTGTGTGACGATGTCGTTTATATAGAGAATCGGTAGTGTAATTTTTGCGTAAGCTTGTACTAATTCGGGGATTAATTTGTCCCTGCTTGGGATTCGAACGATGCAGCCTGTCATTAGATTTAAGCTGACCAAGAACCCAAATTACAAAGGTAGAGTTAGGGTGTAGGGAGTTATTTCCACATGTAACACTAATCAAATATGTATACTCAAAAGTTTATAATATCATTTTTTAATTCATTTTCCTTTTCGACTTTCGATTCATCCGTCAATCAGGCGCCTCGAAAACACCATCGATCATCATTTGGTCGATGAAGAATTTGAATTGTCATAATTTCTCGCATGGAAATGTAGGGTTGAAGTTGGTTCTTTGTCCTAGTTCCTGTCAGACGAGAGTGACATACAGCAGGACGATTCATATGCAATTCATCGTTCAGAGCCATAGGGGTATTCTCCTCTAATGCTTCTCAAATCACTGAAGAGTCACTTTGTTGTTGGATTTTCGTTTTCGCCATTTTAGTCTTCGTTCGATTAATTTGATGACACGAGGAAGCAGTAAGCGTCGTACAGGAAAGACCAAATCTAATCGACTTTTAGACTCGTGAAACCCTGGATCTTGTTTTGAAAGCACCAAATCTGAACATAGGAAAGTCGATGCATACAATCATTTTTTTATTGGTAAGAGGGAAATTTTTCTCTTGTAGTGGGAACTCCACTAGACTTCGCCACTAAGAAAGGATGATAATTGCTGTTACAGCTTTCATCTCTCTCTCTCTCTCTCTCTCTCTCTCTCTCTCTCTCTCTCTCTCTCTCTTTCTCTATTTTTTATTTTATTTTCCTTCTTTTATTTTGGTCTTATATGATTAGTTTTTTGTTTTAAATTTCCATCAACTATGTTTTCCACGTGCACGTTGTTATTAGGGGAAACGAATGCTAATTGATGAGACAATCATCACAATCACAATCACAATCACATGCCAATGCCACCAGTTGTTCACTGTTGGTAGTGTGGTGGTGAGCGGACCCCTCCTTGTTGCTATTCAACAAATCAGGAAAACGATTGATGTCATCATGAGTCTCACACGCATGAAAACGAAGGCCCCTTCTTAATATTACATGTTTTTTTTTCCTAAAAAAAAGAAAATTACCCGATTAATCATAAATATGTTGTATAGATATCAATTCAATTCTACACTTTTTAGTTTTTAACCTTTGTGTGAAATTCCAATACTATTATTCCAATTAATTTTCACCATCCATTGTTGAGATAGTGGTCCAGTCATCATCGAGCATCTTATATGGCGCACTATCACATTAGCAACTTTCATTAAAAATTGATTGAAATAACTATGTTATCATTTTGTGCAAAGATTTAAATTAAATTGGTAAACTTTAATAGGTTATAATCGAATTCGCATTCACACAATATGCTTACGACTAATTGAACAATTTTCCCCTTGAAAAATAATAATCGATTTTCCTCGAGCCAATTCCCCAACCCTCATCTAATCCAACCGTACGTGAGAGATATCAGGAAATGGACAGATAACCCATTACAATCAATAATATGATTAGTACCTATGTGGTCGATATTGACGAGCTTTTAGATCTTTTCAGTGCATCACACGAAGATAATTTTGGGTATGGAGAAGATAAGATTGGTCTTAATTTCTATCGGAGCACCATCGAGAACGCTCATCTCTCCTACGCATTAATGATGAGGCAGCATTGGGAGTCAAACAAGAGTTTCTAAGTCTTTGTTTTTTGGGGAGGTCAAAGTCCAAATTCTAAAGTAACACTCAATCCTTCCTACTCCATTGAGGGGACCATTAGAGTTTAGCATCACACCCTTAAAAAAGACACTAAAGACTCTGGAAAAGTCATCTACGCGCACGCCGCGTGCTTCTCCAAATCGAAGTGAAACACATTCTCAGAGCATGAGAAATACCAAACAAGATAGAAAGAAAAGTTAGGAACTGACACGAGTCGGTGAACAGATCCAGGACTTGTTCGAAAGTTGAGGCGTAGGCGACATCGATCTCCTGGTGGCGGAGCGACATCTCGCCAGCGACCTTCGAATCTTCCGATGCCTACGCCCGCTCACCTAACGAATTGACCCCCGCGACATGTAGGAAAGAACGCTTCAACGTCGACAATTCAAACGATTGTGAATGAGGGGGGAAAAAAACATGGACCGCGTGGCTCCTTTTGCCCACGGTATCCGCTGCCTGTTTTGGAAAGTAGCTGGTTGTCTCGAGCAATCGGTACTCTTTCGCCTCTTTCGTCTCGCGAGACCAAGTCGCTCACGCTGAAATTTATAGGCAGGGTATGGAGGGAAGGTGGCTCTTTGGCCGCTAGGACAAGCTTTTCGTACACTAAGTCTTGCCCGTTTTCAAGGATAAAATTTGGAGTGATCGGGAGTCTGAACTTTGGAGAAGGGCGAGCATCGCGTCGATCCGAGGGCGGGGCTGCCCTTTGGAATGGCCGGCGAGCTCCGTCGGCCGCCGGAGCTCGCCGGCCAAGTAAGTCTTTTTTTAGAAAAAGAAGAGAAAAAAAAGCAGAAATTTTTTTTATCCAATCATCGCCACGTCATCGCCGGCGAGCTTCGTCTCGCCACGTTGTCGTCACGTAAGCATTTTCCGTCCAAAATCCGCCGGAATGATTTAATCGGCAAAGTTGCAAAAGGTTTAGAACTCATTTGGCATAAAAAAAAGGTTTAGGACTAAATCGACAAAGTAGCAAAAGGTTTATGACTCAATCGGCAATTGTCCCACTTGAAACCAATGGCGAACCTTACGAGTTGGCCGACGTTCCGAACGCAATCGGACAAGAAGCTACCTTGTGCTGGACTTGTAATCAATATCCATGCGTATGTTTGACAAATGGAAATGACCAGTTCATCGTTGAATTTGCCCACTTTGAGTGGTTGATAACTACTCCTTGTCGTTGAACTTTAAGATCGCGCAGGATAGAAGTGGTAAGAAGGAACTTCTGATCAAAGGTTCAAAAAGATGCTCGACAATCGGAGTCGGACTAGGCATAGAGTCAAAGTACACGACAGTTCAGAGACGGCGATGAAGAGGAACATGCGAAACTTGCATCGCTCGGACGGGGAGCATATCCTATTCTCCATCTTGCATTCCGAAAAATGGCTTTCTCGCAAGCCGAGTGATTTTGAAGGAGGCGTTTATGAAGTCCGGATCAAAGAATCCCAAGAAAGTTTACAAGATTGAGAATACTGTAGGACTAAGAGAGGACCGGAATAAGAGCTCCATGTACCACTCTCGTCGAGTTTCCGATTCGAAGTTCGATCACTCTAAAAATTCATCGGAACACATGAGTACCCCATATGGCAACAAAAATCTCGTCACCAACCTTGGCCAAGCTATGCTGAATTGATCTTGTTGCATCCGCAGCTGAAATTATATGCTGCTGTTGCTGTTTCAGAGAAACCTAAAATGAAGGCAGGAAAACGACACATGCACTCCTTGAACTTTGGCCCAATATACAATGAAATTCTTGAATTTTCAATTTGTTCAATGTGGCTCATGAACTTTAACTTAACGTTAATATGATCTATGAACTTCAATTAATTAAGGCTCCGTTTGTTTCACGGGAAATATTCTTCCTGAAAATATTTTCTGGAAATTGTGGTGTTCGGGGAGCGAAAAACAAGATAGTCAAGGAAAATATTTTCCACTAATGAAAAAAAACACCTTCAAAAGTGAGGAAAATGTTTTCCTTTTTTTTGAAAGTGAAAAACATTTTTTCTCTTTTGTGCTTACCTTTAAATATCGTAACCTCTAACAGTGTCCCTCGACTTTGCTCAAGACCGATAAGTCGGCAACCTTTAACAAACAAACACCGGAAAATATTACCATTTTCCATGAAAATGATTTCCTGAAAAATATTTTCCAAATTGCTATATTTTCCGTGAAACGAACGGAGCCTAAATGTGATTCCCCAAACTTTTGAAACACGTTCAAACTAGTTCCTCAACTATTATGAAATAGTTAATATTGTCATTCCATTAATTTAAGTTCAAAGACTACATTAAACATTTTCATATAGTTTATAGACTAATTTAAACATGTACAAAGAATTATATTGAATAAATTAAAATATCATTGACCATATTATATATTTGGTCAAAATTTAAGGATCATTTATGTCATATTTTCAACAAAGGCCTATTTGGTTAGGTGGATATGGCTCAGCTCATCAAGTGAATATCTCAACACGTGAAAGGCCTCATGCTCGCTTCTTACGAAAACACAATGCGCCAAACCAATTTGGACCTCGCAAACTGCCACAAACTGGAACTACTAATGAGCTGCAGAAAGCAGGGACTCGGAATCAACACTAATAGAAGGCAAGTACAAATTGTGAATTAATGCTGTCCTGATCACCGCTAAAGTGATGGTTTTGATGCTTTGTACCATTGGACGAGCCACCATGTTGTTAGGCAGACAGACACACTCCCTCCCTCTGACAAGTAATATGAGCTTCAAACCAAGTGATATCATAGTTATGTAAAAGGTGTGTATAGTCATATTGGGGCGCAAGAGAAATGGCCTTCTGAGTATCTGACTCTTCATTCTACTGGCTAGGATTTAAACAGATGTAGGTCGAAACATCCCTTGCAAACAAGTGACCGCTGACACGAAATGTCAGGGATGGGAAACAACCAAGAGGTAATGCAGAAAGCATGACGAGAGTAGCTCATCCACCTGTGTGCCGATGCTGGAGTTATTATGAACATGCAAGTAATTTTCATGAGATAGTCCGTTTTCTGAGATCTCTTCCTCCTTAATATGTTGGACACTGGATACATGCTAGCTGTCAATGGGAACTACTCAGTAAATGATATGACCGGTCCTCTTTCTTTTAGCCAAATACTATGGATGATCATCATAACGGAAAGGCCCAGCTTATTGAGGAAATTAAGAGGGAAAAAAATGAGAGAGAGAGAGAGAGAGAGAAGCACAAGAAAGAATTATAGTCTATAGAAGCCAAAGGCTCTGCAGGCTTCAAATTCAGCATCCGTCACTGTAACGGTATGTTCCTGAACTCAAGTCCAAAAGGAAGGAACCAGTAAAAGAGGTTACCAATAAATTCTCAGGCTCTAGAGAACCAAAGTTACAGTCTACCTTATAAGTAAGAGCAGAGGCCTAAAGCTTTCCCTGCATAGTTTTTCAATCCTATTGCTTATCCTTGCAACAAAATTCCAAAGCTTTAACATGTCAGTCAACAATGAATGAAAGAGCCCCCACTGGATGATAAGAACACATCTCCAGAGTAGCAAACATCTAGACCTAGAGAATTGTTAGAAATGTAATCTGAAGAGGCTTTCTAGATTTATCACCATCATCTCTTGATGTCCTCATTCTCTTTTCTGCTGGATGAATTATGGGCTGAATTGGTGGTACTGCCATGATTATCACTACCCTTATTAGCAGAAGATTTGTCCACCATCATAGCAGCGGAATAACTTTTGATCCTAAAGGATATAAGAATGCTAGATAAAATCCCAAGTATGGGAAACAAGAACGACCAGACCCTAGATTTGTCAGCTCCAGAAGCTGTGGCCACGGCAGCACCAGCAAGGCTGCCAATGGATGTATTCTGTAGGATCATTGGCACACAACCGACGACCGTGGGAAGGAGGAAATCCAATACAAACCCAACATTGGTAGCCGCCAGGCCATAGTTTATTATGTATGAAGGTATGGGTGAGAACCGAGCAAGAAGAACAAACTTCCAACCATCTTGTTCAACTCCCCTAGAAAGCACATGAAAGTATCTGTTGTTTTGCGCCCATTCCATTGCCGAATTTGAACTCCTGAAAACTAGCCTGAGGACACCCAAGTATTATAATGACTCTCGTAAGTGAAGGAAACCTGAATCATATTGGAGAAATGTAGCATAGCACAAAGAAAATTAAAAGGGCACCTATGATAGGTCAGCTTAGATAGATTCTAAATGCAGTAATGGAGACAATCAAAATCAGTACAAAGAAAAAGATAGTTGAACTAAAGCATGAATGGTAGTTACTTTAGTGAGTAGTTGAAAATTAGAACAAAAAAGGTGTTGGTTGTTGAAGTGCCACCAGGGATGTATAGAAGTTACCTTCATAAGTTGTTCAATGACAATTATTGCAACCTTGGGAGAGTTAAGTATTTCAAAAAAGTATGTTCAAGCAAAGGTTATCTTGAAAAGAATAAAAAAGATAAAATGTTTGGACTGAATGTAGCACCTTAGAAGCAACGTAACCAAGCTTTCAATAAATTCTCAAGGATTCAAAAGATACCAAAAAAATTACTTCTGGCTCTATCTAGAGCTTGCTTCTATAGAAGTAGAGTAGGGCCACAAAAACCCCTAGAAAAGTCATTAGAGTACTTTGCATATGTCCAGGCTATAAAAAGCAAATACATGTATAGTGAAGTGTCACTTTTCTTTTCTTAGCTTTGCTTTTCTGTTTTGGCTGATGAAATTACAAATCTAATGAGGACATTGATGATATAGAAGTTTCTTATAGTACTACACCTGCATCATCATCTCCAGGTAAGCTTTCTTCTGATGAGATCATTTCGCATAATAAAAACAAAGCAAGAATACATTAATCGATATAGAGAAACTTAGAAGTTGAAGTCTTCCGGTGAGTACATAAAAGTGGAGGGAGAAGAATAAACTATTATAAGCAGAAGCATAATGACAAGTCTGTAGATCCAGAGACACTAAAGCAAAAAATCAAAGTCTAATAAAAGAGAAGATAAGCATGACACTAAGAACTGCATCAGATTTCTTGTTTGATTAGATTATGTAAGTAAAGCTAAACGAAATTGTTCTGCAGGACTTCAACAAAACTAGCTACGGTAATAGGGAAGGTATAGAAATACTCTGAATTACCCTGTATCAAATAATCGTAATAATATCAGCAAAAGTACGTTTTTTCGTGCTTAGCATACTACAAGATCGATGCCTATTTAGTCATTATATCAATGGAAGAAGGCCAACTATTGGACACTCTTTGGCGAGATCTGTATCTGATGTAATATACCCTATACCCATGTCTAAGCCCAGGAACCCTGTATATGATGCATTGGATCTGCTTGCATAGATCAGAATTCTTCCCCTGTTTATATTTAGCAATTGAAATCTTCATCGGGTGCTGATACTAATATAAGAATCAAACTAATTTGATCCTCACATAACCTCTCACATATTGGCACCTTGGGTGCTCAACCAGTCAGGCCAGAATTAGGAGTAGGCAAGAGTAATCTGATATTGACAAACAACAGATAAGGCATTCAGCGTCCATATATAAACATATGGGAATACCAATAAAAACAAACGAAAAATATTTGGAACATTTCTGACATCATTAGGCACAACACAACTATCATCACCTTTGTGAATTAACTCGGGCTTCTTAGAAAAGAAAAGAGGTTTCTCTTTTTAAGTTTAGATATCATATCTCTCACATTTTCACTCGGCTGGATTAGAAAGATTAAATTATTTATCGTACATACAATTAAAATTGATTGCTAATAGATTTACCATTATCCCCGTGAAAAGAAGAACGGATCTACCATTTTACCTATCAGAACTATGGTCATGACAAGACTGAATTATCATATTAACATTGAAATTCTACGGACTTATGAATTGGGAGAAGACTAAATAACACATGGGAACCTAAAAAACACAGAAGAGAGTACAATAACAGGAAATGTGATGCGAATTAGATAGCTTGGAACTCCCCGTTGCACTAAGATCCCCCAAAAAAGGTTGATTTACGCAAGAAAATCATCTCATCTCTGAAAACACAATCACGATCACAAAGTTACCTTCTTCAGATTATGTCTTATCAAAGAGAAAACCTTTCATTACATTAACCACCCAAAGAGAAAGCACCAGCCAATGGAGCTTCGGGACTAGCAAGATGCAAAGTCATACAAAACCCAAGCACCAAATGTTAACCATTTACAGAATACCCAGTAAGAACTTCATTATAAGTAGATGGCAATTGACTATGAGAACTGTACCTGCCGATCCAAAATGAGAGCGAAGCCCCAAGCAACTTGGCGGCGAAAACACAGAGGACGGCAGTGGAGAAGCCAAAGAGGAGAGAAGCTCCGGCCTCCAAGAAGACGGCGTAAGGGAGGCAGAGGGCGAGAGAGAGCGTGTGAACCCCAACGTACGCGGGGATCGCCCATATGCCCAGCCGGTCGGACCATTCTTCAAGCGCCCTCAGCGCACTCTCCTTGTCCCACCCGTATCGCTTGTTCGCTTCCCTCATGACGCCCAACACCCCGACGAACACGGCGATCTTCCACCATTTGCCTCCCATGGTCCCTCCGGCGCCTCCTCTCCCCAGTCACCAGGAGTCCACAACCCGAGGACGGCGGACTTCCGAAAGCGGAAGGGGAAAAGATAGGGGAATTGACGAGGAATTCGTGGGTCGCACGCAAAGGGGTCCGGCCTCGGCCCTCAAGGCAACGAGGTTTATGTCGTGAATCACGGAGGAGGAGGAGGCCGATGCTCACCGATCGGAAGGCAAAGGTCCAATTGGCTTGGCAAGATCCTCTGAATGTTCTACATGTTTTTCAATCTAAGCTCTCTCACCACTCTCTACGGGACCCGTTAATAGGGTATTGCTAGGCCCGTCAAACATGTGGATGGAATTCGATTTGATTCGATTTAATTCGATTTGGTTTGATCCGAATTGACCCGTTTGATCTGTATTGATAAAAGTTTTTGTGACCCAATTTCGAATCGATCCAAATCCAACCAAAACCATACCCAATCCATATTACTAGAATCTATCTATATGCATACCAAAATATTTAACCCACTTTAATTTCTTCATAAGAATTTAACTAAATCAAATTTGTAAGTAAATAATAGAAAAAAAACTTTTAAAAAAGAACTTAAAGATTAAAATGCACATAAAGAACTGGAGAAGTATGCATATGCTATGACAAAAAAATACAAGGATATTATCAAAAAAAATTCATAAATTTATTACACTTGTATCGATTCAATCATAATTGGAAATCGTTGCTATAAAGACCAACATATTTCACGTGGCATGGCCTACGTGGGATGACAGGCATTGATGTCAATATTTTTTGTTATTTTTATCTATTTTTATTTTATCTTTTTATTTCTTCCTTTTACTTACTTTTTTTTTTTTGGCAAGGATAACTAATCAACCTTTTCCGACCATTGAGCAAGTGCTACAAGCAAGGGTCATACCCTCACCATTTGCCGGCAAGGGTTGCCACCTTCACCTAGCAGTCGTCTAGGCAAGGGTTGTGGCCATCGCCCACTGTTGGTGAGAGCTTCCCAACCCTCGCCTATAATCGTAATGGCTTTGCAACCCTCATTCAGTAGTCAAGCCCTCAAATGGTGTCAACAACGGTCAGTAGACCTTTGCCTATGACCAACGATGGTTAGTTAGGGACCCTTGTCGGATTTGCATAAAAAAAAAAAGAAAATGAATGAAGAAAATATATATATACATATATATACATATATATATATGTATATATATACATATATATATATGTATATATATGTATATATATATATTGTCCTGGCATCTCTTAACTCCATTTGATGCATTGGGCCGTTTTAGCCTCTAGGGTAGTAGCAGCCCTCTCTAGCTGCTGTACCCCGATTTGCTACTAAAAGAACGATGAAAAAGTTCTACATTTCTCATATGATTTAATTCTCAACCCATCTAAGACTTATTAAATTGTTAGGTATTCATTTATTGGACTCACTTAGCTTGTTTTTAAAACTTAAAAGCAACCTATCAACGACCTCGATTGTTAGATATGAGTTTCAAACCCATTTTGTCACTTTTTACATACCGACATGGAAGGAAATTCTAACCACAAAATTGTGGACTTCACAATTGATTAAAGGCAAAGCACGACCTACGAGAACAATTATTTACTTTAATATATATTTTGTGATTATCGAGATTATATATTTTAAATAGGATAGAAGAAGCCGACCATAATTTTGTGTTGTTCACCATTATTCGTGATAATTAAAGAGGCAATTCAGTTTACAGGGATTGAGGGAAATTACATCGTTATTAGATGATAATTGGGTGATAAGCAAGAGACGGGTATAGCTAAGAGAATGATTGCAGCTGTGTGTAGCTATGCTGTGAAGGTTGTAAATTGCATTTACTAAATACCCTTGACAACCATCATTAAAAAGGCGATATGTCTCAACTGCAAAGATAAGCGGTAGAAAAGAGTACTTGCAGAAAATTCCAACATTGAATGAATTAGCTTGGTAAGCAACACACCAATTTGGATTGCTATCAGAAAATAGTTCAATTCAGTCCATCCGACCACCCTAACTATGAATTCCTAGGAATTGGAGGAGACCCTTCTACACCGCTTATCTATGCACTTGAGACCTGTCATCTTCTTAATGATGGTTCTTAAAGATATTTAGTGACCACAAATTACAACCTTCACAACATTGCTACAATGCAATACACAGCTGCATTGTGGTCTTAGCTATATCAAACACATCCTAGATTCAGCCCTTAATTAGATGCTCAGGATTCTTCGAACGCCTTGTTGGTCCTCTTTGAATTGTAGCAAGTTCCCAATCCATGCATATCCAGTGATTACCGAAGTATTTTGACGGGTTTGATGGACAGAAGAGTTCGAGTTTCTCTCTGCTAATTTAGACTCTCTGGTCAATGGAGTTTGATGGGCTCTGGACACACTTGAATAAAAACAATTGAAGTCGACCGTTTGGGCCATCTCCCGAATTGGCAAGGCCTATTTCACCCGCCGCATTTCTCGAGGCCTCCGCGCGACGGCCGGGCGGTCTCGGAGGAGGCTCGAGATCGAATCATGGGTCTAAAAAGCCGGGTCCCCTAATTCGAAGCCGGTCTAGCTGGAGGATTCACTCCGTTGCGAACCTAGCACGCATGACCGCCTCGGGACGATATTCGGTACCATGTAGTCATAGTGTATTAGAACAAGACGTCTTCGCCCTTAGCTAGCAAACAGTAGCTCGGAGTTCATAGGTTGAGTACCCAGTTGGTTGAAAGTAGCGACCATATTTTCCTCTGCTCATATGCGATCATCTGATTAGTCGAGTCACAAAATCCCAGAGAGAACAGCACGGGAACTTCTGTCATGATCAGAATTAACTGTTCCAAGTTGGAAACTCATGAGCCCAAGGATGATCAGGAAGTGGACAAATTCGCAACGGATGGCTCAGGATCCGGGGGCAACAACCACGTACCATCGAGATCAAGTTGTCTTGCCCGTTCGACCGGTAAACACGTTCAAAAGACGAACAGGATTCAATCCTAACAAAAATCAACACTCGTGCATTGGTCAAGACCAGAATTTGTCCTTCCTGTCGTCCCATTTTCTTCCCCCCTTGCTTCCATTCCTTCCTAAGATCCGCGCACGTGCGTCCCGGAGTCAAAAGGTTAGGCCATCGGCTCAGCAAATATTCCCACATGGGTCCGTAGTGACAGCGAGTCGTTGGGCAGTCCCAGGAAAATGCAGACGCAAAGGGACAAAAGCAAAAGCTGTCGACTTCGGTGGTGTCGCCATCATCATCGTCGTCGTCTTCGTCGCTTGGATGGATCAATTTGGCCACATGAAAGTTAAGTCTCTCCTCGTCATCAGACGCCTATTTTGACATGGTTTTCATGCAGTTCCATCCAGCTCCTAGACCACCGGCCACCGCGACGACTGCTTAATCAGTTCTCTCACCAAGAATCTCTAGAAGGGCAAAACCCTATCCTTCGATGTTAACGTCCATCCCAAAAGCTTAGCTCGTTATTGAGGGGATTCGACAGGCATCCTCGTTGCACCCTTTTTTCTTTATTTGGTGTGGCGATCGAAGTTTGCGTTGGGAGCACGAAACTGCGCGTTTGATCACATTTGAGAGTGCCGAGGAGCGAGGACGTGGGGGGGTACACGCCCGATAAGCGGAACGGGAGACATAATGAACAGAAGAAAGGCGGTCAAGATTCGAACTTTGCTTATGGAGACGTCTTTCCTTGGAGTAAATTGCTTCGCCCACCCTCCGCGGCTTGTTCGGACACTGATGCTCCTGAAGCTAGGTTTTATTGAGGTGTTCACACATCACATCGGTTGGAGAAAATATTGATGGACAATTTATAAGTGTGAGAAAAATTAAATTTTTGAGATGAGAGAGGCTCTTATAAGTCTAGACCCAACAGTTTCACTGAAGCATCAATTGGAGAAGGCGTTGATGGGCGAAGTCTTATCTTTTGAGCTAATTTTTAAGGTGAGAGATATACGATGGAATCTATATCAACTCTAGAATCACAATCACCACGCAAATTCCTCAAATCATTCACTAGTCCTTCAGCATCACCCCCTCATGGTCCCCCAATTTCCATCATTGACACACTAGGTCACGAAGTTGCACCACACTTACCATTTTGCTTCATAAAAGAACTAATGTGCCCTAATTTTTGCCCAAGAAACCTTATTATAAATCGGGTCAAACACGCAAGCGCCGGTGCTTTTCTCGGAACTGTCAGCGACTCTACAAAGTATAACCTACATAGACTTCGTCACGAATCTACTTCAATCAATACCCAAGAGATAAAAAATGAAAAGCAACATCCCTCGAAATTGTAACAAATAGTAATACTTCTTTTTTGGCTACTCGACGGGTCTTTCGTTGGGTCAACCGGTCGCAGACACAAACCCCAGTCGCACGCTATCTGAATTCTTGGAGGAGTAGCTTATAAGGAAGGAAGGCATCGTTTTCTGCAGTCTCGATGCGAGTGGGCAGTTGGAAAGGGGCGCCCCAAAAGATAATTGGGAGTTGTCTAAATCCAATTTATTTAATCCACCACATCTAATTTCAACTTAAAAATAAAAATAATTGTGTCACATATTTATGACGGAATTAATTCGACCCGGTATCCATCGCATTACACATCTAACGCGCATAAACTATAATCTATCTTCAAAACAAGCTCATTCTCAACTTACTCGGACCAATCGATATGTACTTCTCGCTTAATTTAAATCTTAAAAGCATGTATTATCATTTGTTCATCCCTTTTTTAAAAAAATCTGAATAATATTAAACTCTGGTAGGAAAAGCGAGAAGGAGAAAAAACAACTTTTTTCCATTTTTTAGTACACATAAACGGTCTCTAAATGTGCTTTTTCAAATTTTAAATCCAAAGATTTCGCAATTCAATTATAAACCCCAAACTCTTTAGCTAAACCGGATTAACTTATTCAAATTAGGAAGCATTTACAACTTGAATTGAAATTCATCTTTCGTGAGCGATCTCAAGTGTTGGTAGAATCGACTGCACGGTTCCGTGCTGCATCCAACGAAATGCATTAGTTTAATAAAATCCTTCTTGTTCGGCCAGCTTAAGCAAGGGGACCAGAATTGATCGAAGAGAATGGGGAATCTTCCTGCTTATATCCATGTAAAAATAGAATTGATAAGTGGTTAAAGTTTTCGAAGCAAGAGAAGCCTGGGAACCTGTGGAGAAAGAATTCAGTTTATTTTATATATGCATGGTTCTGACATCGAGCTCGACCTTATTAAGAATCGTCTAGTATATTCAATCTTTGGGAAATTGTAGGCAGTTGTTACCCATTTCATAGACCAAAGAAAGATAAATATTCCCTTGTCTTGATGCCATTTTCGTGTGAATTTGCCAATCCCCCCTACAAACGCACTTCCATTGATTATTTCTGGTAAAGGGTACTCATTGAGCACATCTTTAGAAAGAAATGCTAGGGTGTCCAAAATAATAAGTGAACATCAAATAAGAAAAATAATAGACATCGATAATTGCATTAATTGCATTCGACTACTTGACAATCATCTCGAGAGGACTGTTAAGAAATCTGCATTGTAATGATCTTCGTAGGAAAGGGTGAGCAGCCAATTCTTGAACTTGCATTGTTCTCCGATGTGGTTCTTGAATATCAATATTGCAATAAATTTCTTCAACTTGTAGAATCCTTTCGATTGATTGAAGTCTCCCTACGGTCGATTCCAAACAAGCTAAAGATTAAAGATTAATATGCTGGTCAATGCTAAGGAGGAGTTCGAGATAATCATTATTGTTATGGAATGGAAAGCTAATAAAATTTGTTCCCAAAAATCGTGAAGAGTTGTATTAGTTTGGTTAGCACAAATTGTCTATGGTGGCATTAATTTGTTAACATTCTATAAGTTCAAGGACTTATTACATAATTCATAGGTTGAGGACAAATTTGTGCGGGTATGCTAAACGTACAATTTTTCTATTTACAAAAGATACAAGCTAAATATGTTATATGTATTTTTTTAGCTGGCGATTCATAATGCTCTTTAATTGTTTAATGTCGAGATCAAATGATTTTTCATTTGGGTAGCGCCATTAAGCTTTGAGTTGTAAACCCTTATACCTTCAATTTAGTTACACTTAAATGTGTTTTGCAGTGTATTTGAAAAATAACAAAACTTGTTTTTTTTCCACATAAAAATACCCTTTAGATAGCTAAGGGAAAAAAATTATTATTACGCAGAGAGTGAGAGATTATGATTATCTATAGTTGTTAATCTAATGGAGGGAAATGGTTACATATCTATTGTAATATTGTACTTCTTGTTCGTCTACTACAACATGGGGGGTGAGATTTTAATGCCTTTGAGGATTATGTGAGCGATGAAGTTTGCAAATTCAATAACAGCCGCATATCATTCCTGTCAATGGAGAGCACCCCTCGTATCATGTCATAAGAACTAGTACAAGATGTATCAACAATCTGAATTCCTCAAATTACGCGGCCGAACAGTCATCAAGGAAATCATCTTCCATCTTGTTATGAATCCCCAGTCTCCATATTTATGCACGGACGACAGCGGACGCCGAGTCGAATCAATCTATCGGCCAGATGACAACGGGGACTTCGCCCTAGTGGATTTCACCGGATTCACAAGACGAATCCGAAATGCTCGAAAGCTACCATAACTCAACGTTATGGCAAATGATAAGCTTTCGAAGTTGCCTCACGATGCACGCATCGAGATACACTCTTTTCTTCCTCAGCAAAAAGAAAACAACCTGAATTGAAAACTCGTCGACAAGGTGATAAATGGGGTCTGCACGGAAAGGAAAGAGAGCGTTTCCCCCACCCGAGAGCTTTATGTTTTTGTTTCACCCGTCACTCACGGCCAGTACGTACGATTTACGAGCGGCGAGCCTAAAGCCTCACACGCCTCGTCCCGTCTCGATCCAACCCGACGTACAGGCCGTCAAACTGACCACACGAACACGTGCGCCGCGAGCGCTTCCCGAGTCCGACACCGGTGCACGAACGAGCGTGTTGGGTGGTTTGCCCCACCCACGCCATCTGCAGACGCTGCAGACGACCAGCTTCAAGAATCTCTCGCAGTACAGAAGAGAGAGAGGGAGGGAGGGAGGGAGAATCTCCGGACTAGTATGGATCACATGACGGAATTCGCAATACGCACACATGGACTGCCAGATGCGAGTCGCAAAGGCGGGATCAGATTCAAAGTTAGGGGGGGGGGGGGGGGGTTGGCCTTCATTGGCGTCCCGTGGGGTGGGGGGGGAGGGGCAAGGTGAAAGAGGACAAAAGGGCGACCGAAAAAATGAATCCCAGTCAAACCGAGTTGTCAGACTTTCAAAACCCGAGCCAAAAATCAATCCAATAATAATAATAACAACAACAACAATGATAATGCAAAAGTCGGATGCGCCAGGAAGAGCTTTGCCCGTCTCTCACGCCTCTCTCTCTCTCCCTCTTCCTTCTCAATGGAGTCACCATCTTCGCGCTACAGTCACACACTCACTCGTGTCCCTCAAATTCAGCCTTTGTTCATATAAAGTCATCCCCATCTCCAGCACATTTTAAACCCCTACCCAACACCTCTCTCTCTCTCTCTCTCTGTGCGGAGTGAAACCCAGAAAAGAAACCTTTTATACCATTCTTTAGTTGCAGTCAAAGATCAACGCCGCACACCACCATCTCCCCATATAGCTGCATGTTTTGGACCCATTTTCTTTTGTTTCTCCGCTTATGAACTGAGAGCATCAGAAGAAAAATGGGCATCTATAAGTTCTTGAACCTACAGATGATCCACTGGTGCTTCCAACTGATGGGCAACCACATCTCCTGCGTCCAGCTCCAGCCCGAGCCCTCTCCGCCGCCCTCCTCCGACGCCGCCGCCGCCGCCGCAGACTCCGGCACCGTTAAGCTCATCCTCTCCGATGGCCTCGTCAAGACCTACCATCGGCCGATCCGGGCCTCCGAGCTCATGGCACAGTTCCCCAAGCACCTCGTCTGCCGCTCCGACTCGTTCTACATCGGCCAGAAGATCCCGGCCCTGTCCGAGCACGACCTCCTCCAGCTCGGCCACAAGTACTTCCTCTTGCCACAACAGTTCTTTCAGTCCGTCCTCACCTTCGTCACCATCGCGTCCTTCGTCGCGTCGCAAAAGCCGCAGGACTCGAGTCCACTTCCGCAGGGCGTCAATAGCTGTCGGAACGCGTTCGTGAGGAAGGCCGCCGGCTGTCAGCCCTTCGACATCCAGAGGACGCCCTCCGGGTGCCTCCAGATACGCGTGTCCGACGAGTTCATATCGCAGCTGATGGAGGAAGGAGGGCGAGTCGATAAGGAAGCAAGTAGCGAGAGCGGCGGCGATCGCGAGCAGAAACCCGTCAGTAGAGTGTGCACGACGCCCCAGCTGGAACGGGATTACTCGCAGCTGGTGGGATCGTCGAGGCGGTGGGAGCCGAAGCTCGAGACGATAAGGGAGAGCGACAAGAAGAGCAGGTCTTCCTCTTCCTTCGGGATGAAGAGGAGGAAGAACACGCCATCGACTCCATCCAAAGTTTCCGCACAGAATCATAAGATCCAGAAATCGTCGGAGAGTCATGTCCATTCGGCGGTGGTGACGGCCAAGACGGCAGCCTCAAAGAAACCTTTTTACCGGGCTAAAATCAAAATCAGATCAAGAAAATGATGATAGCTAGGATTAATCATCTGTTTTCCTTTTGCCCCCCTTTATTTTTTGGCCATCTAGATTTGGGGTTCTGATTAGAGACTAGAAGAGAAAAAACAGACGCACTTTGTAGAGCCTTGTTCATAGACATTTACATGAATACAAATAAGAAACATGCAATCCATACGCGTTGGATCGGATCTCTCATAGCTTAAACCCAGTTGCAATTCAGTTTTCAAATGATGATAATGATTCATCTTCGTGGGTTTTTCGTCCAGCTGAACCCGATAGAAGGTCAAAGGCTTAGCTAGATCTGGTCTTGAGTTCAACGTCATCTCGTAGAATAATGATTGTGCGAACATTGTACTATCACATGGATTACTAGATATATCTACGAGCGAGATTCAGGACTAGGGACCATTGTTATGATCAAGAAAGCTGGGTTTTAGTGTAGATTACGTCAATTTAATATAAACAATCGACTGATGCTTCCCATCTTAAATTGTTTAGATCTGGTTAAAACGCATCAACACAACATATCCGATCCTGATTGCAGGTTTAATCTTTGAACTCAGTCGAATCATCTCATAAGCACACGATGCGTTCGGAAGTGCGAGATGTACAAAACAAACATAAATTCTTCTCGCCAGGTCCCGGTAGTTCCCAATCTGCCAATTATGGTATTACAGAAAGACAAGCTGATCTCTCCGGTCAAGACCCCATCGGTGGTCAACACGAATCCACACCAGATCCAATATGGCGAAGATCGGAATATAATACGCTTCTCCGTATCTGCAGATCTGTAATGGATATCAACATTATTCAAAACCACATGCCCTAACTGGAAGGGAGACAAAAGGAGCTGAGAAGAAGGAGACGTGTGCAGCGTGCGTGCATGACCAGCTTCGCAATGACGCGACGTGGATCACCTAATCACCATGCACCAATCGCCACGCGAATTTGGGGTTGGCGTTGATCCAGTGGTGGTGACGAATTTGGATCGGTTGGTGGAGTCCAAGGAGGAGCTGCGCGAGGCACTCTCCTGGCGGAATCTGGGCTCGCTGTTTCTTCAATCGAGTGTTCAGAGACGACTGGCTGTTTTTCTTCCTTCCCAGCTGGGTCGCAAAGGGACAAAGCAATGGTCAAAGATAGCGTCGGCCCTTCACAGACAGCTAAGGAAAGGAGCGTGTAAGACCGGACGCGAAGTTACGGACGAGCTTTGGGGACCCACGAACAAAAAGCGCACGTGGGCGTGAGTCGCGTGCGTGCAGGAATGGCACGTGATGTCCAGAACATCAAATCGAGAATGCACAGTGGCGGTCAAAGCTAAGTCTCCTGTCGTAGTGGGGGCCTTTCTTTTTTTGGCTCTTTGTTCTCTTGCCTTTGTTAGCAGTAAAGGCGAGCATCATATGCTTTTCTTTGGCGAGTGACAGAACAGAACTCCACCACACGGCACCGATCTGACTCTACCTAATGGATTGTCGTCGCACGAATTGAATGAGAACGCTTCTTGAGTGCCGGGGCTGTCCCGGAGCCGGACGGACCGGGCCGCCTCCTCATGCCGTACCCGTGGTGGTGTGTGGTCGACGTATGGCGTAACTTTGGTGACTTAAGATCGTCTTCAATTCATTTCCATTGGTCATGGTTAGACGGTAAGATATATATTGTAAATTTCATATACATTTGATCAGGAGGACGGAAAATTAGGGGTGTAAAAATTGGACTGACCAAATAGGGAACTACCTTGACCAGCCCAGACCAGCGGGTTTGGTCTGGTTCCTAGAGATGCCGATTAGGTTTTCGATTCCTAAAAGTGGAACCTGTTTTCGGGTAGTCCGGTTCCTATTCTTAGGAGGGTCGGATCAGGGAGCTGGCCCGGACCGATGGATCCGGTCCGATCCCTGGACTAATCGGTCGGATCACTTGGAGAACCGATCACCCTTATGAAAATTGCGATAGGCAAGCCAAGGCTTGAAGATAACTTTGTGGGCTTTGTTTGAATCAACTGGACCTGACTTTTTCTAGTTTAGCTCGTGGTTCCGATCTTAATTAAAGAAGTTCTTGATTTGATCTTGGTCCTGGCCTATCTGGCCGAATCTCTGCTTTTTCCTGAAAAATCTTTTATTAACACAACATCCGTTGACCATTACGTGTTACGACTCAAACCCACGGTCGAACTATGTTTAGTGTAAGTTATTTAAGGGCCAAAGAACGTGCGGATTGACGGGCCTGAACTCTTGATCTTGGATAAAGTTCCGAGCCCGTGTGTTGCACCCAAATGGGAAAATCAATTCAAGGTTGTTTTCAACCTAGAAAGTCCTCATGTTTACGAGTGATGACAAGAAATTACTAATTGGATCGAAACCTCTTCTGCAACCCTGTTGGGTTCCGAAAGCCAAGCGATTCAACATCAAAATAGATAGAACAAGAGAATAAAATCAGACACCACATTTACATGGTCGGTCATAGTGACCTATATCCACAAGGAGAGCAGTAAAAAGTTTCATTATAGATCAAGCGATACAAAGAAAATCGCAACCACACTCGAGTCACTCAAATATTTTCAGTATTTTTCAAGCTCTAAATAAATCAAATAACCCACAAGTGTTTAGCCCCATAAATCCTCATGAAATAATTTACCAATCGCACGAAAGAATTAAATGAAATCTTGTACAAGATTTAATCGGCTATAGACACTTGAACTATTACATGTAATTTTTCCAAGAAAGTCATCGCCAAGCACTTACATCATAAACGGCTATTCAAAACCAAGCCGTGGCCAACAACGTTTCGAGACCTATCGCTTCAATGGTGGCACTTGCTTTATATATGGAAGCAAGACCCACATAGAACAAACCCCTTGATTTATCACCCACACTTCGATCAATATTGGTCAGCAAAACACAAGTTGACCGAATAAATATCCAATTCAACTCCACGTTGGGATTTCCAATATTAGTCCAAAGATGCAACAATCCGATCATAAGTTTGTCAATATATTTCCTTCTCTAATTGCGTGGCTGATTCTATGTAGATATCAGGACAAAATGGGAAATACCTCTCAAAAAAATTTGCAGATGTCGATAATTAACAAATATTTGCAGATCAGATTTCATTCGTGGGCTTAAACTCAAGATATATTCTAACACTTTGGATGAAAGAGCTGACCATGTGACTGCACTCTGCCATTTAAAAGTTATCCTAAACGGAATGGCAAGCATGTTTTGCCTGTACTCTTACCTTAATTAAGTTGACCAAATCACAGTTCAGCTGGACCTTTTCCTTTTATTCATGACATGAATAGGTTCTTTTTTTTTTTTTCATTTTTAGCATCCAATGCCCTCTATTCATGATGTTATTAACACATCAATAACGCGAACACGTAAACGAAGCAATTAACCTTCCATAGCTCCCAGTGATCCAAGTGCGCTTTTGAGTCATTTAATATCAAATTTCATGTCACATGCCAAGCTAACCCTATCCTGCCTTTCCTAGCCATTCATTTTCGAGTCTTCTTGTTCAATAAGTCTCGAGTTATAGGAAAATTTCCATTTTGGGAAACAGGCAAATCCTTGGTTACCCCGGAAATTCGAGTTCTATAGACGGTCCGCATGCAAGATGAGATAGAATTTAGAACTCCATCGGTGCAGGAACTCAACATAGAGTTAGTGGACACGACTCCTAGATGGTGAGGGTTTGACTTAATTCAAAGGATGTTCAAGTTGGATATGATTTCGACAAAGTGGCTCATATTTCCAAGGATTGTGGAAGTTCTAACCAAAATTTAAATATGCCCTGCCTGTTTTTGGTGAGACTTTGTCTTAATTCCAAGGATTTTCAAGTTGGATACGATTTTGACCAAGTGGCTCATGTTTCCAAGGATTGTGGAAGTTCTAACCTAAATTTCAATGTGCCGTGCCAGTTTCGTGCATGTCTCGTGCATACAATTTGGACAATGTGAATAACTTAAATGAAATTGAGTTGATCTTGATCTTAATATACTATTTGTTGCTCATTACGTATCACGACTCAAGGATGCACTTACAATATGTTGTCTAATTAGTACTTCGAGCATACAACAGGTCAATAGTACCCAAATGTTAAAACTTCCATGCAAATAATGGCCAAACTATCATTAGGCCAATTCTATTACCTTGTAGATCCTAGCCACAAAACTAAATTTGAATATAGGCCAACATGTGTCGTCTAGCCACGATTTTCCCGATATATTTATAAAAGTTACTTCCCTTCGACAAAGTTATCAATCTGCATAGCGAAGAAACATTATGAAGCCATAGATTTCGGGTAAAGAGCTGGAGGTATCGGCTAACAGCATAGCACAAATGGCTGATGGTCAAGAAAGAAGGTCAAGAAAGAATGGATCTTTAAGGTGCTAAGGGGAAAGCTAGGAGAGTGGCATCAACTCTCAGATATTATGTATATGGGAAACCAAGGAAAAAAGAATAATTGATTTTTTTTTGAAAAAATATTAAGATATTATTAAAATTATTTACATTAGCACTGATAATGTTACATAAACCGGCCAGTAGTGTCCTTTTTTTTTTTCTCAAGTTAACCAAAAGCAAAAGAGATTGATTTCTTGAGTTTCAAACTTGAATTTTGATTAATCTATTTTTTTAGTTTTGTCTTTTCTCTCACCTTCATCTTTACGATATCTTCCCTATGATAACTGGGTTCATGTATTACGATCAACAAACAATACAAGCTACAAGGTACATTGGTCAAGGGTTCATGATTACCTTATCCCACACAAATCATTTGCATGTAACTATTCAATATTCTTATGAAAAATTAATTACGTCCGAGCGTTTCCACGGCACAATCCATTTTGAATTTGATAAATGCATTGCTTGTGAAGTATGTGTTCGTGTATGTCCTATAGATATCCATTTTGAATTTGATAAACATTTGATAAATGCATTGCTTGTTGTTGATTGCAAATTGGAAGCTGGTATATGAGAGAAATACTTGCTTAATTACAGTATTGATTTCGGAATTTGTATTTTTTGTGGTAACTGTATTGAGTATTGTCCAACAAATTGTTTATCAATGACTGAAGAATATGAACTTTCTACTTATGATCGTCGCGAATTGAAGTATAATCAAATCGAAATGGGTCGTTTACCAATGTCAGTATTAACGATTATACAATTTGAACAGTTTTGAACTCGTCTCAAATAATAATAAATTAAAAAAAATGTTAAAAACCTTTGATTAAATAGGAATCTACACCAATTAGTATGGTTCAATTTTATCTAATCTAAAGCAATGATTTCTTTATTTCTTTTTGTTGGTCAATAACTATAAATTCCAATTCATTGTTGATTAGTTGGTAAAAAGTGCGATTAACATTGGATTAAATATTGAATCTAATTACCCTTTTCATTGGTGTAAATCTTTTGGGAAAAGAGAAAACCGTATTATATGGTCCACTAATTGGACCTAGACCCATTTGAAATCCATTAGATTAGAACCGTACTTGAGAGTTTCCCATCTTATACAACTCATCATTCAATTCTTGATATCGGGCTAAAATTAGTTGAAAGGACTGAATTTGCCCCAAGCCAAAATGTTTGTGGTTAAATTGATACATTTAAAATGTTAAGATCAAATTGGCATCAATGTAATAGGATTACAACATTTTTGACAATTCTTCTGAAATATTGTTGTGGTGGGTGTTAAAATGTATATTTAAAGCACAAGAAAGCTAGATTGATACACATTGAGATCTTCCTTTTCGTGTCCCAAAGAATGTAGAGCGCATTTTATAGATCACCAAGTGTTAACACCATGTGAGATATAGAGCAAAGCCACCAGTCTGCCTTCTGCCATCCCAAGCATACTATGTGAGCACTTAGCCCATCATCACTGATGGGTGGTGTGGTTACATTTCCCTTAGCTGAGTTGTTAAAGATCCTTGCATCGATCGATTTGTAATTACGTTGGAAACGCTTGAAATTGCACCTCCCCTTCCACTTGGCCGACGGAGGTGACATACTAGCGCCCCTAAATGAAGGGTGGTTGAGCATTAAACCCGAATCCGTCATACCTGTGACAACTTCCTTTACAATGGTCGAACCAATGAAAGACCTTGGCTCAAAGGTAAGCCCAGGAATTAAGGACAACAACTAGTTTGGTAAGAGGCTGATGGCCAACAAGGCTGCTATTGCTTGGGCGAGGGCCTGGCATGCCAAATTTGGCGAGAGTAGCCCTTGCTGAGGCTTGCCTCCACAAGTGAGTGTTGGCTTCGCCCAGGCTATACTGGCAAGGCTGGCCTTGCCTAGGCCATGGCAGGCTCATCAGGTTTTGCTCTTACCTAAGTGACAATTGGCAAGGCTGCCATGACCTGGACAAGGGTCGGCCTCACCAAATCTAGCGAAGGGAGCCTTTACCGAGGCTTGCACTAGCCTGTAGAGCACCAAGGCATGGCTGCTAGTCGATCACCGGCACAAGGGAGAAGAAATATAATAAAAAAAAGAGAGAAGAAAGAAAAAGTATATAAACAAATCAAAAAAATAACATAAAATTATTATTAAATATTATCAATGTTAGCACCAACAGTGTCATGTAAGCCAACTAGCAACCACACAAGTAATATCTAGCCAATATTAGACAGAAGGATTGAATTGACACCAAATCAAAGTGTTTACAACTAAATTGACCACAATGCAAGGTTTAGAACTTTTCGAATGCTGTACTAAAAAAAATCTACTCCTACGGTCATGGTAAATACAACCGAAAGATTGAATAAACAACTAAGGGCATGTTTGGTAAAAGTTGTTTCTGTTCCCTGGAACAAAAATTTCTATTTTTTTGTTTTAGAGAAAAAAAAAGAACAGAAATGCGTTTGGTTACATTTTTGTCCCAAATCTGTTTTTTGTTCCTGGGAACAGAAACAAGAAGTAAAAAAAACTTACTTTTCTGTTTTTGGAACACTTTTGAGAAATAAAAAAAACAAAAACTCTAAAAAAAAATTTTTGCCGCAGCCACCTCCTGTGAATACTCTTAAATTAAAAATATTGTTTTAAATTAAACTTTTTTACAAAAACTAAATTTAAAATTTTTAAAATACTTTAATAAGAAATTCCTTAAAATTTTAATTTAATTGAATTTTTTAAAAATAATTTAAATAAATTTAATTTTGAAATTTTTTGAAATTTATTTTTTTTAAAAAAATTTAAATTAATTTTTTAAATTAAAATTTAAACAATAAATTAAATTACATTTTAATTTTAAACTTACATTTTAAAATTTTACCTAATCCATTTTTTATGATATCCTTTAAGATGTATTTTTAAATTTTAAATGTTAAAAAATTAAATTTTTAGTTTTTTTTTTAAATTTTTTATAGAAAATTAAATTCTAAATTAATTAAATTATATTTAATTTTCAAAAAAAAAATTAAAATTAAAATTTAAAATTTAAAATTTAAACATTATCTCCTTTTTAAAAAAAATTTAAACTTTTTTTTATTAAAATGTAATTTAGTTTATATTTTCATTTTTTCTATTGACGATGGCGCCTCCGTTTCTTAAAAAATATATTTAAATTTAGTTTCTCAATAAAAAATTTAGAAATCATACCAAACGCATTTCTATTCTTTTTCTATTCCAAAAACAGAAATTTTGTATAGTTATCAAACAGTTTATTTACTCAAAAATTGTTTCGGGAAGTGTTTCTCAAAAGAAGTATTTCTATAAAAAAAATTGTTCCTTAGAACAGAAACGTTACCAAACGCACCCTAATAGAATAAGGATGCCATGGTGGCGGATGATCAACTATCGCGACTTACCCGAACCTCCCCCAGGGTGCGAGGGGGAAAGTTCTAATGTAAGTTTAGAGATATTACTCGTAAAGAGATCTAAATCGACATCCCTAAAAAACGGCTTAAAAGCAACGTCTAATCGTAATCCAATTCAATTCAATCTTCACGATCACGGACTCTCCTAAGTCCATACCTCGCGTGACATCCAAGCATTTCAATTTTTAAAGGTTATTTAACAACCTAAAATATTTCTAGGCGTCGCCACTAGCCTATTGGGATCGGCTAGAAACTGATCAAGACGCGGGAGTGTTGTCTTGATCCCTATGTAACCAGAGATTTTAAGTTCGGGAACTTGTTTACGTTAACATTTCTATTAACGCCCTTTTGGTACCTAACTAATTGATTTGTTTAATCTAAGCGGTCATGCGCTCTTACTTTACTTTATAAACGCTAAAATGTCTTCCACAATCTCTAAGTGTCCATGCAATTATTTTTGTAGGATCATTTTCATGCGAATCTAAGCCAACATGAAACTAACCTAGGAGAGGAATTAACATGCATTGTACTAAGAAACAATACAAAAAATAAATGTTCAAAATACGTTGCAGTAAATAAACACTCAAATAACTTAAGGCGATTAATTAATTACGAAAATATAAGACCCGCAACTCGTCGGGTATTTAATAATACATGGCATAATCTTAATTGATTTAAGCTAAACCTTTACATACACGGGACAGGAAAGGACATCGGTTCATCATTGCCGACCCACATAAGTGCCATCCCGTCGATCACCGTTACGTGACATAATCCAGGAGGTGTCGAATAACCACTCAATGCATTTAATCAAACAGATCATCAACAATATTCATATCAAGTTTAAATGGATGGTTTCATAGTTGATATGTAATTTAAGCATACAATTCAACTAACTCAAGTCATTCCAATAAGTTATCCATCAAAACATGCATCACGTGCATCCAACTATCCACAAGCAAAACTCAATATGACATGCTATTGAGCAAATAAACATCAAGAAACAAAAGAAACACTTAGTTGTCTATCGTTTCGATTATTTTGAAGAGTGATTCTCATTAATTAAACTAGACACACTCTAATAAAAGATGTTGATTAATTAAACCAAACAAATTCTAATGTTAGAAATTGATTTTTCAAGCAAAACTGGCATTTTTACACCAAACTTCAATTTTCCTTTATAAAATATTTTTTTCAAAATTTTTAACAATAATAAAATTAGATTTTTATTATTTTATTTTTTTAATATGATAGTATAATAATATAAAACTGGATCCGGGCCGGGTTTTCTTTAAAATAAAAATCATTTTTAAATTTCGGAATTTTAATTAATTAATTAAAAAACTATTTAATTATTATTTTTATTAATAAAATATTTCATATTTATATAACATTGAAAACCTGGGCTGGGCTCCGAAAGCCAAACCGTGGACTGGGCCTTCCTAGCCCTCACACAAATTGGACCTCAGTCAAAAGGGCCCAATTCGAATTCTAATTATTAAAATAAAGGCCCAACCCCTCCAAACTAAAAGCCTACTTGACTCAAGCCACTACGCTAGCCAAAACAAAAACCCGAACCACCCTCCATGGCCGAGCCCAACATCTCCAGGAGGCCTGCTCCATGCCGTGCTCCCTGCTCGCCGGAAAATTGGCGACCGAAGCTCGGATGGGCGGCGACGCGCGTCTCTCGCGGACCCAAACTTCTTTGTGACTTCAACGCGACTCTCCAACTCGAATCCTCGAATCGAAGGCGTTCGCAGCGGTTGAAAGCAAGAGAAAATGACGTGCCACCTCAAAACACACACGGCTTCATTCGGGCATCTCAACAAACACCCGGCGTGCAAAAGAAAACGGTAGATCTATAATGTAAAAACAAGACTAATAAGCCATCCATGAAAAGCAACAAGCAAGCAGGGACTGGGGATGACACGTTATAGACCATAGATTGGGACAAAACTCATACAAAATGACGGTAAACACCCAACCCATGGAATGGAAGCAAGCAAAGGAACAGGCTTCGCTCATAGAGGGAAAAATCCGACTTCGCTCATGGAAAACCAAACGAAAACACGCTACTATGATAAACGTGATGGCGAAAGACACTCCTACGCGGTTTTAGTGCAATGGTTACCGGACGTGCTCGAAGGAATTCGAGCCAAGTCGTCGTCGGCCCACGGAATACTTTAGCCGCGATCATCAAGGTGAAGGGTTTGGCTAGAGGGCTTACCGGTTGAACCGTGACGGAGGTGGACAGGGAAGGTCGCGGATGAGGCGCCGGAGCCAGAGGTCTCGAACGAGCGATCCTCTCGGGTTGCCGCCCTCTCTCTCTCCCTCTGCACGTTTCTTTTCTTTGTCTCTGTTTTTGGTCCACGAAGACTTCTCTCCTTCTGCTCCTTCCCCCTGAACCACGAAGACCTCTCTCTCCTTTTTTCTTTTTGCTCTTTTATTATTATTTTTCTTCAAGATCCTGTCTTTTCTTCCCTTTTTGCGCCGAACTCCTTCTTCCACTTTTTATCTTTTCTCGCCTAATCCCATCACTCCCATTAATGCAGACTAGACCATCTTTCTTTTTTATTTTATTCATTATTATTATTTTTTAAAATTTTTCTAAGCCCCTTTTTTTAATTATTATTACTATTTTGGTATTCTCCCCCGCCAAATCCAATGACCAACTCTTTCGATCAACCTTTTTTTTCTTTTTTTGGAATCAATTCATTTAATATATTTTTATTTTGATTTTTCAAAACAAAAAGTAAAATAAATTCTAAATTTTATTTTACGACAATCTTATCAAAATTAAGCCAAAAATGAATTAATTGATCGACAAAAATTAAGTGTCAACAATTACGCTAAGGTTTTTTGGCCAACATTCCAACATATTCACTAGATTTGACGCTTCCCTCACAGATGGTTGGCAGTTCCTCCCTTCCATTCTATATGGATGGCATTGCGGAAGTAACTTTTACAGCCACCCAAAGAGGGATCTTCACCAACTGTATTGCTGGAAACTTTAGCCCTAACTCAGGCTCTTTATTCAATATGGCTCAATGGATGCTCACCATTAGGGCAAGCAACTTTAAAGTGTTATGATATAACACAGAAGCACTAACAAATCTTGTAATTAAATCAACGCAAAGTTAGTAAAGAAATAAACAATACAGGATAGTGGGAGATGATCTTGATGCCAAGATTATCAGAGTTTGACTTAATTCAAAGGATGTTCAAGTTGATGATAAAATGGATCATGTTTTCATGGATTGTAGAAGGTCTAATCGAAATTTTTATATGACGTGCATATAAAGTGCATCTATCTTGCATATAATTTAAACATTGTGGATGAGGTTTTTAATGATTGTGGAATAACCTAGGTGGCAATTAGAGATGAATGGCGGAGATTATAGGGATTAGAATTGAATAGTGGGGATTAGAGTGGAAGACAAAGGGGGTAATGTGGAAGCAAGACCCCCATAGAACAAACCTCTTGAATTACTTTTATCACAGCCACTTCCGATCAACGCGTATTGGTCAGCAAAACACAAGTTGACCGAATAAATATCCAATTCAAGTCCACGTTGGAATTTCCAATATTAGTCCAAATACTTGATTTCAATATACATATGAATCCTATCTAGGGTTTCATTTTATAATATTTTTCCACTGCGTTTAAGAAATCATGAATTCCAAGGCCACAACACAAGCACGGTATTGAATTAATTTTGGACCAAAAACAGATGCCTGCTTAGCTCATATGGACGCTCAGCTCACACGTAAGCGGAGAATAGTTAGTGTGGCACATTCGCAAAGGGAGCTCAAAGAAAGAAATCCTCATGGGGGAACCCATCTCCAGAATCCAGTTGTCCCTCCATTGCAATTCCTTCTCAATCACGCTATCTCCGATCACTAACAGCCACCATCCAATCTCCATGGCCGGCCACCACAAGCTCGGTCATAACTGAACAAGATAGGGCTCGAAGGACCTCTCTTGGTTTATGGGAACGGATGATGCTCGAAGTTTGTCGGTTCCTCCTTCGCCGGCTCTGACAATTGATATCTCCGTCTCTAAAACCTTGATCATCAACCGTGGCCAGAATTTGATTCATACTCTTTTCTTATATGGAAGAGGTCGAGATAGTCCAGGATCAGTAGTGATTCAAAGTGTAACCCGCGAAAATGACACCCCAAGATCTCTATAGCCAAAATTTAAAACAAAGTAACTAAAGGTAGCAATTTGAGTTTTGAACCCGTATTTTAACCCTAATTCACTGGTATGGGTCATGTATGGCTGCATCAACTTTTAAAATAAGTTCAAGAGCGTTACAAATGCGTTTCTTAATAACTTAATGGACCTTAAATTTAAAAATGGGTACCTAACTATCTTAAGTGAGTTATAATAAACAGGTTGTTTTTTTTTAATATATTTTTTTAACTTTTTCCTTCTTTTCACAATAATGATCAGTGATCGGTCACAGGCGACAAACAAGCCTCGCCCAAGGCTGGCAAAGCTTGAGCTTGCCGATGGGCCACTTCATGGAGATGTTATACGACCCTCTTCAACAACGTGCAGATGGGCCACTTCATTGTGATGTTCCATACCTAGGCTATTTACTTTGTATCATGCAGAATTTTTTAATAGTCTCTTCAAAGAAAGAAATAACGATGCTCTTGGGCAACTTTGAAATGATCACATCTGCTTTTGTGGTTCAATCTTTGTGGAGAAGGATATCAGGAGAATCAAAAGTGGCGTGCGGTGTTCACTTTAATGCCAAAAGTTTCTTTTGGATCACTTAGATACCAAAGTTTTGTAAAAAGATCACTTAAGTGTTGATTTTGATTTATTTCACAGACAATTTGACATGGCATTTTTTATTAACATTGTGAGCTGATGTGGCTTGCCGAAAAATCTAGTCAACATTTAAAATATTTAAAAATTAAAATTAAAAAATTAAGAAAAACACAAACTTAATTAGATTTAAATAATAAGCTAAAAATTTAAAAAAAAATGGAGATAAGAGAGAGCCAAGTGAGGGCTTGCAACCCTCACCGTCACCATCATCGATGAGAAGGACCGACGGGGGTAATTGATGGCCAGTGACCTATAGGCCTCACCATCTAAACTCTTTTTTTTTAATTTATCTCATTCTAAATTTAATTCAAATAACTTAAAAGCCATATAGGATAAAAAGATATATTAAAAAGCCAGTTGACCGAATTTTTGAAACATATATACTATATTATAATAAAATTTTAATTATAAATATCAAGTAAGTAAAGTGACCAGAGTTTTGATCATTTTTTCTTCAATTTATCATTTAAGTAAGTCGACAAGAACTTTTGGTACTTAAGTGTTATACACAACTTTTGACATCACTCATATCCTTCTCCCAATCTTTGTGGGACTAATATATGCATTTTTCCTGATAAGAAGTATTGGACAAATCTTTTATTTCATCTTGTCTACGAAAAGATGTGTTCTACACAATCTGTTATGTTGAATTCTTATTGGCAATTTTAAAATAGTTTCTCTGGAGGAAATTTTTGCTTTTTCGCAACTTTTCCTACTAGAATTTTCCTATCTTCTATTTTCCATCCCAAGGCATGAGATGAAGGATAAATGTGATGACAATTTAGCATTAGCGACCTGGAACGCAACATGTCTATGTTGGCTATCCTCGCCTCTCCCCAGTATTCATTTGCAGCATAGCCGGAGGAGGATAATGACCATACGAACAGTACTTAGCCAAAGTATTCTCACTAGCCCAATTTGGTGGGAGAGGTTGATGCTTGCGCTAAATTTTATATGCTTGGAAGTTGGATCAAATAGGATGAATGCTATTTGACTCTCCTCGATTTCGCCACATAGGAATTTTTGGGACTAATGGACGGGCTGGTCAAATAATCCTTTTCTTTCCTTTTCAAGTTTCTTTAAGTGGACTGGTAAGATTAGATCTTGATAGCCATAGAATAGAATCAACGATCCATCATTTGAAAATATTCAATGTTTCGGACAAAGCTTCAACATAGGGATTCTGACTTTCTGTTAGATCTTGCCTTAGTAATGTTCATCAAATCCTCCGCATGTGATGTGCTTGTGCACAGATTGTATCAGAGTAGCACATTACCCGCCGAAGTTCCTGTTCTCCTCAGCCATCGCATTTTCCATCCATATCGTAGTCTCTTGCTCAACCTGGTCGACCACTAACGTCATCGATGTCTTAAGGGTGCGCATGACGGGCACCTATTTTTCATCCAGAATGAGTTTTGGAGCAAAAAAACTCATTCTGGATGAGAAATCTATTTGGTAGGAAATTGTCGAAAAACTAATTCCCAGAATTGATTTTTGGCCAAGAATGAGAATTGAAATTTTTTCCATTTCTTACTCTTAGACACTATTTGAGAATCCATTCTCTTTTAACCATCTTTCTTCATTTTTTGCCCTAATCAGATTGCTCTCTCCCTCCTCTCATTCGAACGTGCCTTGACCCGGTTCGAAGTCCTTTTTAAAATAAAAAATAAAAAATTAGTAAACTAATAAAAAAGCCTAAAAATTCTAAAGAAATCCAGATAATTCAGAAATTATTAAAAAAATTCAAAATTATTAAAAATTAAAAAAAATAAAAAAAATAAAAAAAATCAAAGTATTATTTGGAAATCCCAAATTTTCTTGGAAAAATAAATTTCTAACATTAAAAAAATACGGGTAAATATCATCAGGTTCCCAATTAACTACGGCCAATATGGTTATGGATTGACCAGGCAAAAGCCACAGGAAAAATGTCTTATCTTAATATTGGATATCCTCCTTTCCCCTAGTTCTTTGGGATTTATTATATATTATGATTTATGCAACTAAAGTGAATTCAAAGTTCGATTACAATAGAAATTGTAATCAAATTTGTCAATTTTTTAGGCTAAATAATGAGTATTTGATTTGTAATAGAATGAACATCTTGCAATCTAAAAAACAAAAAAAAGTAAAATGAAAAAAAATAGAATCAGAAACAGAAACAAAATTTTTTTACCATATCAAACAGATTTCTAGTTCTAGAATAGAAATTATTTGTCCGTATCAAACGCGTTTCTTTTTTCAGAAACTCATTCTAGAACAGAATTAGAAAAATCTAATTCCATCTAGGATTAGATTTCTGGATAGAATTTCAATCACACGCACCCTAAGAATCCTATTCTACACGATTCAATTCTACCCCAATGAAAAGATGAGTGCCAGCCTGCTAAGCGCAGTCCTGAAAGATTGGTTCTTGAGCCACCAAAACTTAGCATTCTGCTGAGCAATCAGGGCAAGCAGTGCAGGGTTCGTCGAAGAAACATCATGAATGGTGGAGTGCTGGAGGCAAACAGCATAACACGAACGGTCAAATGGTCAAGAAAGAATTGATTTTCGGGGTGCCAAGGGGCAAGGAGGAAGCTATTTTGAGGACTATCATGATGGTCTTTTACAAGTAAGCCCACAAAAGAGACCTTTGACCCCGACCACCATATAAGGAGTGAGATCACTTAGATGCAGCCATTCTATCATATACGATAGCACTTTGCCATGGATGAGATGATAACATTTCTTACTCGTTTCTTGACAAATGGGTTGCCGCTTCAGTTGGAAGAATGCAAAATAGCAAGGGAACTTAAGCAGGCACACCATCGGCCAGGTACAAGCATTAAGCCGCAAATCAACCGATCGTCAGAATAAGGTTTTGCTGGGGGACAATGGTCAGATTTGGAGTTGGAACTGGATTACAAAAATTCGTAACAACTTATTGGGTCGAGCAAGCTTGCACAGTGAATTCCATGGGATAAAAACAAGGAAGTATGACAATCTAAAACAGAAAAAGAATCTGGTTTCGACACAAAATGTGAAAGCTATGGTGGAGAATCTTGGACTGTATGAGCCACTCAGTTAATCATAGCAGTCACGATAAATATGAAGAATAAAATATATGACTCACAGTTTAATGGTTCCGCCACGTCTTGCTAATGCACCAGAGGGGCCTCCATGCCTGTTAGTCAAAAAACTAATGGCTAGAGAAAACTGAACGTGAAGTTGGTGAAATCAAGACTGCTGGTCACTCGTAAGTCATCTGGCTTCGTTTTTGTCCCTCAGCTCTGGCAACAATATCAGAAGTAAAAGTGTTGGAAGATATGCATGTCGTTGATGATCCGTTTGTCTATTTGTTTCCTATTGGGATTTATACACCTTCCATATACATGTATAGAGATCATTAGAAAATTAGGAATGTTTATATTTGATTCCTTTGATACACATTTGGATTGTAATATAAATACATGTACCAACAGAAAGACATATATACAATTCTCAAAAAGCCACCCTCAAACCAACACTTAGAGACCAGCTCTCCAGTAAAAAGGAGGCCCCTAAACATAGACAAGCGCATGTTGAAGCAAAAGAAGCCTGGGGACCTGTGAAGAAAGAAATCAATTTATTTTATGTACGCATGATCCTGACCTTGACCTTATTAAGAATCTTCTAGTATATTCAATCTTTGGGAATTGGAGGCAGTTGTTACCTATTTCATAGACCAAAGAAAGATATATATTCCTTTGTCTCGATGCCATTTTTTGAATTGACCAATCACCCTACAAACACACTTCCATTGAACATTTCTGTTAAAGGAACTCGTTTAGCACATCTTTAGAAAGAAATGCTAGGATGTCCAAAATAATAAGTGAACATCAAACGAGAAAAGTAATATACATCGATAATTGCATTAAAAATTGCATTCGGTTAATCAACAATCGTCTCGAGAGGACTCACTGAGAAATCCCCATTATAATGATCTTCGTAAGAAAAGGCTGAGCAGCCGATCGTTGAATTGGCATTGTTCTCTGATGTGGTTCTTGAATTTGTAGTTTGCAATAAATTTCTTGAACTTGTAGAATCATTTCAATCGATTGTAATTTGTTGAAATTCTAAAGTTCAAGGACTTAAATACATAATTCATAGGTTGAGGAGCATGTCAACAAATTTGTGCGAGTATGCTAAACGTACAATTTTTTCTATCTCCAAAGATAGAAGCTAAATATGTTCTATGTAATTTTTTAGCTGTTTTTGATTTGTTTAATATCGAGAGCAAATGATTTTTCATTTGAGTAGCGCCATTAAGCTCGAGGTGTTAACCATTATGCCCTCAATATACGTAGTTATACTCAAATAATTTTGCACTGTTTTTGAAAGTAACAAAGTTGTTTTTTCACATTGTAAGGGGGCATCTCCCCCCAACAGCCCAAATTGCCTAATCGGCTTAATGCGGGATCAGGCAATCCGGGTCCTCAAATTACAGCCACACATTTACTCGTGTCCCTCAAATTCCACCTCTGTTCATATAAAGTCACCCCCATCCCCAGCACATCTTAATCTCCAACCCAGCACATCCCTCAAATTGGACCCATCTTCTTTCGTTTTCTCCGCTTATGAACTGAGAGCATCACAAGTGAAAAATGGGCATCTATGAGTTCTTGAACTTCCCGATGATCCACTGGTGCTTCCAACTGGTGGGCAACCACATCTCCGGCGTCCAGCTCCAGCCCGAGCCCTCCTCCGCCGCCGCCGCCGCCGCCGCCGCAGACTCCGGCACCATCAAGCTCATCCTCTCCGATGGCCGCGTCAAGACCTACCACCGGCCGATCCAGGCCTCCGAGCTCATGGCACAGTTCCCCAAGCGAATCGTCTGCCGCTCCGGCGCGTTCTACATCGGCCAGAAGATCCCGGCCCTGTCCGAGGACGACCTCCTCCAACTCGGCCACGTGTACTACCTCTTTCCCCAAGAGTTCTTTCAGTCCGTCCTCACCTTCGACACCAACGCGTCGCAAAAGCCGCAGGACTCGAGCCCGCTTCTGCAGGGCGTCAATAGCTGTCGGAACGCGTTAGTGAGGCCCTTCGACATCCAGATCACGCCCTCCGGGTGCCTCGAGGTACGCGTGTTCGACGAGTGCATATCGCAGCAGATGGAGGAAGGAGGGCGAGTCGAAAAGGAAGCAAGTAGCGAGAGCGGCGGCGACCGCGAGCAGAAACCCGTCAGTAGAGTGTGCACGACGCCCGAGCTGGAACGGGATTACTCGCAGCTGGTGCTATCATCGAGGCGGTGGGAGCCGAAGCTCGAGACGATAAGGGAGAGCGACGAAGAGCAGCTCTTCCTCTTCCTTCTGGATGAAGAGGAGGAAGAACACGCTATGGACTCCATCTAAAGTTCCCGCGCAGAATCATAAGATCCAGAAATCGTCGGAGAGTCATGTCCATTCGGCGGCGGTGGCGGCCAAGACGGCAGCCTCAACGAAACCTTTTTACCGGGCTAAAATCATAATTAGATCGAGAAAACGATGATAGCTACGATTAATTATCTGTTTTCCTTTTCCCCGCCTTTATTGCTCGGCCATTTTCTTCTTAGATTGTGGGTTCTGATTAGAGACTAGAAGGAAAAAAAAAACAGACGCACTTTCTAGAGCTTTGTTCATATACATTTACATGAATACAAATAAGAAACATGCAATCCGTACGCGTTGGATCGGATCTCTCTAGCTTAAACCCAGTTGCGATTCGGTTTTCAAATGATGATAATGATTCAATTTCGTGGGTTTTCGTCCAGCTGAACCTAAAGAAGGTAAAGGCTTAGCTAGATCTGGGCTTGAGTTCAACGTCATTTCGTAGAATAATGACTGGGCGAACATTGTACTATCACATGGATTACTAGATATATCTACGAGCGGTATTCAGGACTGGGGACCATTGTTACGATCAAGAAACCTGGGTTTTACTGTGGATTAAGTCAATTTAATATAGCCTAAGTATAATGACCATACGAACAATACTTGGCCAAAGTATTGAATCACTATTAGTGGGGAGGGCTTGATGCTTGCGCTAAATTTTATATGCTTGGAAGTTGGATCAAAGAGCATGAATGCTATTTAACTATCTCCCCGATTTCACCCCATCAGGAATTTTTGGGACTTACAGACGGGTTGGTCAAATAATCCTTTTCTAAATACTTTTCTTTCTATTGTAAACTAATGCGGAAATTAACCATAATCTTGTCAATACGTCAATGCGAAATCGCCAGAGAAGTAAACGAGAAATAATAAGAATACCAGAAATTTACGAGGTTCGATCCGAATATCAATACGTACATCCACGAGTAGAGCCAGCAAGAACAATCCATTATAATCGAAGAATCAAATTATAATTATTCAATATGCTCGTGTTTCCCACATCTAAATTATACTCAAACCCAAATATTTATAATAAACAACTCAATCAGATAAAATAAATAAACTCACGAAACACAAATCTGCTTAAAGCTTCACGTGCGAACATGAGAACGTCACTGCACGTTCACCGTTCATTTGTCTTCGCGGAGATCTTCCTGCGGCTACGGACAAAGAGGCTGCGCACACGTTTTTCCACAAGAGAATCAGCCATGGGCCTCACATTCATAGAAGGATCCCGAAGGATATCAGAGGAAAGCATCTCTCTGTACTCTGTCCCAACCCGCAAGGCCAGGTGGATCCCTCAGGTCGATAACTTGTCTATTCAATTAAATAAGCTCTCTCTCTCTTTCTTTCTTTCTTTCTTTCTTTCTTGTGCTCACTTCTTCCAAATTGCTTAATTTTATTAGATGCATAATGTTTGTTGTAAATCTAGGTCTAATGCAAAGAATTATCCTCAAGTGTCTTAGAGATTAGTCGTCTTATCGAGATGTAGGTTCTTTAGAAACTAAATACAAGGTCTTTGATAGCAAATAGTTCTTACAAAACAGAATTTTACAAGAGAGAATCACACGTATCAATTAAGCTTATAAAGTAAAATCATCCTCTCTCAAATCCAGACCCAACACGAAGAACGGATTGCATTAAATGATTATATATTTCATTTATTATATCATATAGTTTCATGAGTTATTTTATTCAGCATCACATGTTTCCTTGCTTATCCAACCATAGGTGTTTAGAAGATATGACCTTGTTCATCGATCCAAACATATACTCAATTACAGTGAAAATCAGTAAATTCAATTGCTCTCCCTACTATTACCAATATGACTGTCAAGTATGCATTATCCTTCTCTATCACCGCCTTTGCTTTCCCTCCATTGTGTCCTACCAACTCAGGCCACTCGACGTGGACTCGATCCTCTACATCTGCTATCAATCATTCGTTAAAATCGATCTCCGATTATGTTGTCATACTCAACTAATATTCCAAACCTTAGTAAATATGCATACTTCTAAATTTCCTTTGCTCAAAAGCCCAAATGATTATCGGTTCATATTATGAACAGGGTAGACATAAATTAACAATATCGTAACCTAGAAATGCAAAAATAGAAGGAACATAAGCCTTTTTGGGGGCGTACTAAAACAGCATCTGCGAACATCGAAATGTTTGTAGAACAATGCGGATGAGAGAGTGTGGTTGAATCCCCCATGCTTCTGATTTCCTTGTGATAAAGTAAGATGTAAATTATATGAAATGTTTGGTCGCAGGCCAACCCATTTATACCCTTTCTCGCATATTGTAGGCAATTAATGTTTTGACTCCCATTACGAGCTCCGAGAGAAAATCCCTCTTGATCATCTAAGTTAGGCAAGTAAATACCGTATTATCTAAGTGCAGCGAGTAATCCAGCTCTAATGACTCTTTTTGAGACGGAAGGATTGGTATGGTTCTATCCTTGAAAAAAGCAAAATAACGTTAAATAGTGAATGATGAGACATTAATTAAAATTGTACCACTACAAAAAAAAAAAACAAGGATTTAACCACAAATTATGCAACAGAAAATTTAATTTTTTGTCGATAATTCGCGACGGATATATTTCGTTGCAAAATTCGTCGCTAATTAGTTATGGACCGTCGCAAAATTTTTGTCGCAAAATTCGTCACTAATTAACGATTGATTTTTTCCGTCTAAATTTGAACACTTTCTAAATTTGATTCGCAACTTTCAGTTGGATCCGCAACTATCATTGCTCCATATGGATCTCATGAAGTTAATATATTACATTCATCGGTGTCAACCGTGTTACAAACTTTCTCTTGTTGAAATGTTATATCCTTCCAATGTTCCTCGATTTTTCTTTGTGCTTTAATTTTACATATAACCCATCAATCAGTTTTGTGACGTTTCAAACTAAGATATGATGCATAATATATTATTCGTCGCAAAATCCGTCGCTATTATTTTTTGCGTCGCTAATTAACAACGGATTTTGCGACAAATTATTTTCCGTCGCAAATTAGCGACGGAATTTTTTTTGTGTTGCTAATTAGCAACGAATTTTGTGACGAATAAATTTCCGATCACAAATTAGCTACAGATAAATTTTGCAATGAATTTTTTTCCGTCGCAAATTAGCGACGGATTTTTTTCCGTAGCTAATTAATGAAGAATTTACTTCCGTCGCTAATTAGTGACGAAAAAAATGATCCATCGCTAATTTGCGACGGAAAAAGAATTCGTCGCAAAATCCATCGCTAATTAGCAACAAATAGTTTTCCATCACAAATTAGTGATGGATTTTTTTTCTTCGTCACAAATTCCATTGGAAGTAGTGATAGATAGTGTTTCATCACTAATTTTCCATGGCTAAATCCTTGTTTTTTTTGTAGTGTAAAAAAACTCGATCGATCTTTATATATGATAGTAGAGGTGTAGTCGATGTCCTTAGATTCGACGACGTTGTCCCATTTTATTATGAGCGTGCGGCTCAGCGGTGTATGCACCCAACTTTCAACCCCCACAAAAGGCTCCACTCCTAGATAACTCGATGCACGGAATTACCCAAATCATGGATCCCACTCCCCCAACCTCCTCTATCTCTCGCCAGCTCTTTGCAACTCTCTCCTTCTCGGAACCAGATTCAGTGACCTGGTATGAATCAGGTCACTGTGATCGGGTTTTGCCCTCGGGCTAAGGGAAAAAAACACTTTTTCGAGAAAAAAAAAAGAAAAACAAACCCCTCTCTGCCTATTTAATTGGGCCGTCCGATCTCAAATCGGACGGCTCCCACATGCAGGTCAAGTGATCCGGGTCTCTCCTTCTCACCCTCTTTCTCCTTGTGGCTCGTGTGCGCCTCTCCCCTCACCCACCAAACCCTCGTTGCTTTGTGCTCGAAGCTTGCGCAGCTCGGGACGAGGCCGTCTAAGCAGAATCTTCTAGCCATTTGCTCGGCATGGCAAGATCCAGGGGGACGTAATTTCAGTGATGGGGCTCGACTTTGTCTCGCAGGCACGGTTTTGTTAATCAATCACTTTGCTTCGGTGTAGCCAGAACAACTTCAAAACATGAAGAAAAGGATGGGCCCTCTGCCTAACTATTATTAGGAAAACGAAATTAACAACAAAGAAAACAAAGTAGAGATGAGCAGGCAATGCACGAAGACTTTCGACCAAGAACAAAAGCAGGAAGACGTGGTGGAGATAGAGGAGGGGAGAATGCGGCCTTCAGTTTGGATAATTCATCCTTCTTCTTTTTTCATTTTCTAAAGGGGGTTGATGAAGCCATTTCGAGGGACATTCAAATTTTTGATAACTCTGTAATCTTGGACACCGCTGCCAGCTAACATAGAATCTGGATAGAAATGCATATAATAATGTCCTGACCCTCCCGGGCCTAAACTTTTTAATTTGATCATTTTAATCGCAAATCAGTTCATGTTTGTCAATTGAATCTATCCAGCTAATTTTAATCGGATACCACTAATGTCGACACTTGTAATGCCATGTAAGACGGTTGGCACTAACGTGAATATATTTTTTAAACGAAATATATAATTTCTTTTTTTTTCCTTTCTTCTTTTTCCTACTAAGTCCTGCAAGGGTCACTCTTTCTCGCTTCCCCACCTCGGCATGAAAATGAATGGGAAAGAGAAGGTCGCGCCGAGAAACAAAAAAGGCCTGATGGCTTTTTGGTTGGAAAAAAGGGAGCCAATGGATAGTCTAATTGATAATAAAGGTTAAAAAAACACAAATGATCTCCGAATTTTAATTATATGTACAATATAACCCTTGAAATTTATATAAATTCAATATGATTCCCAAGTAATCCTTGAAAATCAAATTTATAAATGCGGTTCCTAAGTAGTAGCACAATGTGTAATATGATTCAATGAACTTTTACATTATTTGAATGTTCAATTAAGTTCTTGAATTATATGAAAATATTCGATATTATTATTGAAATTAATTAATGGAGGAATAACGTTGTCATATTACTTATCAGATCAAAGTTCAGATATCACTTATATTATTGTCTCGATGATAAATGAAGGAAGAATAAATAAGGGTGAGGAAATACAAATCTGGAATTTTTCAAAATCTGAAAATCTGAAATATTAAAAAGGAACATAAAGTAAGAAAGGATGACAGGGTGGTGATGGGCATTGGTGAGAGGAAAAAATTTTGTACATAGTCACCGGCCACGATGACCTCGCTAGCATTCCAACGAGGAAACAAAACAAAGGTTCTTCATTTTAGGAGAGCTTTCTTTCCTTTGAAGGTCCTTCAAAGAAGGCTTGTTTTCTCTCGATGCCCTTCCTCTCATCTTGGAAATTCCAGTTGTCTGTGGTGTGACCTTATCTCATCTTAGGAGAATCTTTTCTTCGAGTTGAATATGATTACGTTCTCTCAATGGAAGCCAGACGCGAGCACGAGACCTTCATCAGAGCAAGTTCAGAAGCTATATGCTTCCATCACTGCAGGACCTCCCCCACATGCTACTTCCATGATGTTTGCCCAAGCTATGGCCATGTTCCCACAGACTTCAGCCGTAGCTCTGTCCAGCTTATATGCAAATGGACGCTCCCGTAGCTCTGTCCACGGACTTCATCAGAGTAAGTTCAGAAGCTATGCTTCCATCAATGCAGGACCTCCCCCACATGCTACTTCCACGATGTTTGCCCGAGCTATGGCCACGTTTCCCACAGACTTCAGCCGTAGCTCTGTCCAGCTTATATGCAAATGGACGCTCCCGTAGCTCTGTCCACGGACTTCATCAGAGTAAGTTCAGAAGCTATGCTTCATCAATGCGGGACCTTCCCCACATGCAACTTCCACGATGTTTGCCCAAGCTATGGCCATGTTTCCCACGGACTTCAGCCGTAGCTCTGTCCAGCTTATATACAAATGGACGCTCCCGTTGGTCGCTCAACACAAACCACCCCCATTTCCAAATGCTCGAGACACCTGTGGCTTTCATTCATCTCCTCTGTCTGCTTGCTTTTCTCATGAGGATCATAGTTGCGCCGGCCGGATCCATTCTTTGGCTTTTTTCAAAGGGCCTGACCAAACCCTTGTTCGCACGACACTAGCTTACCTTTCGCTTGACTGATCTTCAGATGTCTCGGGACATGGTATATGGAGTCTGGATACGGCCGGTAAAGTCGTAGAGAACGAAGGTTGGTATACCCTCTCACCTTCATATTCTGCTCCATTTCCGAGTTTTACTTTGGCGACGAAGCTCCTATCAATGTTGCTCACCCCGGTGGCGAGAATCCATGGAGCCACGTTCACTAGCAAGCCTGAGAAAAGTGACATACACGCCCTGTGGGGAACAACCGTGACAACATAAGGCGAACAGTCTCTGCCAACATGGTCGCGGAGGTATGAGGATGACCGAAAATGAGGGATGGTTCGGCTCTCCCTCAGGAATGCTAAATACTCCCGAGCATTCATTTGGCTGGTTTTTGAGCAATTCTAGAAACCTGCTTGTCGGTGTATCCTAGACCATAGAGACGAGGAATGCAATCATCAGGCTGAACGAATTCGGGGTCAATGGCCTTCACTGGATCAACATGGCTTGCTCCTATGGCAAAGACATCCACAGGTTGAAGCCTCTCTTCGAGGATCGGTTTTCGGTTGATCTTCAGCCGCTTAGCCGAAGTCATGATAGCGGATTTGATCCCTGCTGGAGGCCAGTCTGGATGAACGCCCTTTATTAAAGCCGCGATGCCGCTGAGGTGAGGGCAAGACATGGAAATTCCAGAAGGGATGTTGAAATAATTCTTCACTTTCGTATCATTTCTGATGGGAAATGGCAATGCTGCCTACGTGTTCATACCTGGACCGACGATGAAGAAGAAAATAGTAAGAGGGAAAGGTGGCCGAAGGCACAGCACATGGCACCTGGCTCCGTATGCTCACCTGGTCATCTGTAAAGTGTGTTCTGCAGAACTTTCTTTTATGTCCGACATTTTCCCTGAGGTTGATGCTGCCCTCACGGACGGCGTCGACATAATCTCAATCTCACTCGGCGGTTTTTGCTCCCCTCCATTTTACATAGACGCTGTTGCAGTAGCCACTTTGGCAACCATTCAGAGAGGAATCTTCGTGAACTCCTCTGCTGGGAATTCCAAGCCTTTCTCAGGTTTGCTGTCGAACGTGGCTCCAAGGATTTTTATCATCAGGGCGAGCACCGCTGATAGGAACTTCTGGCCAAGGTAAAACTCGGGAATGGAGCCGAATACGAAGGTGAGACATAATACCAACCTTCGTTCTCTTTAGCCCCTTGTGTATCCAGAGTCCATATACCCGCGCCCGGGACATTAAAAATCAGTCAAAGTGAAAGGTAAGATCTTGTTGTGTGAACAAGGGTTAGTCAGCCCCTTTGAAAAAGCGAAAGAGGTGAAAAAAGCCAGTGGGGCTGCTGTTTTCCCGATGGACAAACAAATTGATATATTCAGTAACTTGGCGGAGGTTTATGGCCTCTCTGCATCTCATTGTCAGTTACTTCGCTGGTGAGAAGATCAAAGTGCATATCAATGCCACCAGAAGTTCTACTGCTGCCGTCATCTTCAAAGGAGCCGTGTTTGGAAAACCAACCGCTCCGGCAGTTGCTTCTTTCTCTTCGAGAGGGCTGAGCTTGTTTAGCCCAGAAATTCTGAGGCCGGACATTATTGGTCCAGGTATGAACATATTGGCAGCATGGCCATTTCCCATCATAAATGATACGAAAGCGAAGAATTACTTCAACATCCTTTCTGGAATTTCCATGTCTTGACCTCAACCCAGCAGTATCGCTGCTTTAATAAAGGGTGTTCATCTGGACTGGTCTCCGGAAGGGATCAAATCCGCTATCATGACTTTGGCTAAGCAGCTGAACATCAACTGAAAACCGATCCCAGACAAGAGGCTTCAACTCATGGATGTCTTTGCCATCAGGCAGGCCATGTTGATCATGTGAAGGCCACCCTGGATCAGTTTACTACATTCGGCCTGACAATGACATTCCCTATCTCTGTGGTCTTGAATACACTAATGAGCAGGCGTCTAGAATTGCTCACAAACCAGTCAAATGCTTAAGAGTCTCTAGCATTCCTAAGGGAAAGCCGAGCTACCACTCATTTTCAGTCATCCTCAGACTTCCACAGACATTTACCAGGATTGTGACTAATTTTGGCACAGATTGTTCACCTTAGGCAGCGGGTTGTTCCCCAAAGGGCGTGCGGGTCAGTGTGAAGCTGGCCAAACTCAACTTCTCAAAATCGAACTATAAAGCAAGATATTCAATTGCACTCAGCCTTGTCAATTCCACTCACAGGGTTGCCAATTTCATTCAAGGATATTTGAGGTGGGATTTCAAGAATTCTCTGTTAGGAGTCCAATTTCGGCTAAGTTCAACTAAGAAGCAGGACTGAGAAGCAACTGAGAGCAGAAATGATGTGACAGTTAGATTGTTGGCTTGATGTACTTACTTCTTACCACGATTTAATGATGTAAAAAGACCTAGATATTGTTATCTAATTTTCCTTTGTCTGTGTGAAAATTCATGGAAATGGTTTTCTTACTTTACTACTGCTTGTCAGTATACTATAAGACAAGCATTATTCTGGACATAAATCAGATGTCTACTCATCTAGTTTGGAGTTAATGATCGACGTTATCTGTCTCTTACGTCTTTTGGAGTCTCAGAGCCCAGTGAGGCAATGAAGAAGATTAAGGACTCTATTGCTTCAGATTGGAATGCCATTCACAATAAACAAGACTATCCTTTCAGTGGAAGTAGGGTATTATTTGAGTCTTCAACTGTAATGAAAAGGTGATGCCTTCTACTCGGCAGTTCATTTATTGTCCAATCTCTACATATCGTAGCTCATTCTTTCTCACCATAATATACCCTTCAAATTTGGTAAGTGTGGGAATGCAGTGATTACTACAGCTGAATCAATCATTTATTGGTAATGATATGGACTATCTAGCTGACGTCTGCAATTCAAATTGGCAATATTTATCATTATTTATCTCTTCTCGCTAGCAACTTTTCATGATAAAGAAAAGAGGACAGAACGTATTCTAACTAAAGAACTCGATAGAGCCACAATAAAAGACTGTTGGATTCATTTATTTCTGAACTCGACTGTGGATTGTGGAAGTGTTGCCTCCTCGAAACGTCAGATCATTGCCCTTGGTCATTTAAGATGGGTGTTTAGATAGATCATATAAGGCATCATTGTAAGTACTATAGCCTTTGGTGGCTAATGGATGGAGGGCAAAAGTGAAAGGAGTCTCCATGCATCAGCTAATTTGCATATTAAAGAGGCAAGAGCAAGTTCTTGGAGGAGTTTGACCATTCATATTTTGGTGAAGAAGAGTTTTACAAACAAAATCAAGAGTTAAATCGCTTTACCTTGTAAGACTTTCCCTGGTAAATATCTTCACGAAGTTGTTAAAGCCAGAAGATTTCAAAGTATAATGAAAATGTAGATCGACGATGATCATGGTTTGAGCTTGACATGCACTCTGATTATTCTAATGCTGGTTTAACTATTGCTAAGCACGGTGTCGTTATGTTGTTTGCTTTCTTGAATAAGCTAGCTACGATGCCTCGCCTGAGCAGACGGAGTTCTTCTAATGATAGATATTTGTGTCTTTTGTTGAAGGTTATAAGGAGCCAAGATGTTACTTGTTTGTTGAATGTGTATTTTCAATTGGGATATAGAGTAACTTGCTAGAGAAGTGCAACGTCTGCGAGCAAGTTGATTACAGGAATGACGACCTTAGATGGTGCAACATGCCTAAGGGCAGAGATCTCACAAGGAACGGTTTGGACTCTTTCTTCTATTTTGTCCAGAAGCATGGAATGAAGTCCTCATTTGTCAAATCTCCTAATGCTGATGCTTTTCTACGTAATATTACCATTGTGGGCAACCTTCGTATTGCAGGGATTGGTTTATCGCAGTCTTAGACTCTTATGGCTTTATGTTGTCTTATTGGTAATTAGAGCACGTAGCAGGTAAGTTACATCCAAAGTCAAAATTTCCGCTCAAATAAAGGCTAAATTACATATAGATAAAAATAATAATAATAATAACAAAAGAGCATCATGGACAACGAGAGCTTCATACAATTTGATCAACTAGGGCTTGCATAAGATAAATAGCGAGAGAAGCGGTAAACTCTAAGTAACATTACAAGCAGACTAGCTATTGTTATTTTTACACACCGTTATTCCCATCCCAGAACTTGCTTTGGCCATGCATAACAATCATTCTTGCTCACTCCACGATCTAAGCTATGTGCAAGGAGAGAAACCATACACTCTTTATTGCTGTCGTCCTGATTGATGCCATTCATGCGACCAAATCCATGAGACAGGAGAAAACTGTTGACCAGGCAGTAAACAGAGCAGTATGTAAATTCCCGATCCCCTTGTGATAGCTGAATTCAACCAGAGCCGCAAGTGGTTCAAATAAAGGTTCCAAAGCAACCGAAAGCCAACATCACTAAAAGATTTCTGCCTGGTCACATGGCAATGACCATATAAACTTCTTGGAACATTTAATCAACCAAAACCAGGAGGCAGGTCAGGATCATCCTCAGTATCATTAGAGAGCTTCCGTTTTTCGACATTGGCAGAAAAGCCTGGTGGGATTCCCACATCAACATCGTCTGGAATCAAAACTTCGCATGAAGAGTTCCGCTCATTCCTAAAAGCTTCAGAAAACCCTTTTTCATGAGAAACTGGTATCTCCAATCTCTCAGTGTGCTGTTCTCCATCTTTCTGATTATTACTAGGTGGACAGAAACCCAGTGGTTTCTTCCGTTCATTATTGGATACCTCATTGGTCTCACTGGATGATACTGCATAGGATCTGCTGTAGTCTATTCTCTGCATCGTTGTCTGCATGTCTTTACCAGGAGGGTTCAATAACTTACTGCACATAGATTGCACTGTATCTTCAATTTCACTTTTCATGCCATCAGCCGATCTGATTATTTCCCATAGGCTTTCAGAAATCTGGCCCATAACTTCGCTTCTACAAGGGGTAAAAAAAACTGCATAATCAAGCTCAGAATAGTTTCAACGATTTTACATATATAAGAAAAATATTTGCCCAGTAATTGGGAGGAAATTCCCTAACCAAGGTTCATGCAGTTTTTCAGAACCTGCAAAAACATTGCCCTTCTGGAAGCAAGCATGTAACAAGTACACTCCTTAATAATTGAACAGAGATACAAATGTACAACAATGCATGTTACTTCCAAATGTCTCGGTAATAGCGAATTTATGTCTATAAAAACATTGGATATAAAAAAAATTGTGCCCCACACATCAGGTAGCCATCCACCTACCAAATACAAGTTACTATAGATGCACCGTCGTGTTTAATTATAGGCACGTCACCGTAAGGAAATTTACGAAACACAATAAGCATTTCCAAACAATTGGCAGGATTTCACAAGATATGAGCATCAGATGGAAATCTAAGAGATTAATTACTTACCCCACCTCTTCATATATAGCATCAGAAAGCTGCCTGGGCTTCAAACTATCTGCACCTGGACGATTGAGTGCAGCTGACTGCTTCACCATTGCGATGATCTTGTGACGCAGTTCCTCCTGCAGTATATTACAACATTATAACAATAGTATGTGATTAGAGAATATCTATCTGAAAATGGTAACAAATCCACAAAAGGGTTAATAGCTCAGTTCTTTGGTAAATATTAGAGCAAATGTTGCTTGCATAGATTCCCATCTGAACAAAGAAGATATTTGAGGAACGTAATGAAGCATTTTTTAGTACGATAGAATGAGAAAAAGACCTTATTTGAAGGATAGGTACATCGAATGAGGTTAGGCATGAAAACAGCTTACTGAAACATGAGCAGGGTACCAGTACACACATTCTACATAAGTGCGCACTACATACAGGGTGATAAGCTTAGTTGGCAAGAATTACGAAATCAAATGTCTATTCTGCATCATCTATAAATGGTAAGATCATAAAGTAATATCTGTAGTAGTGCTGATGTCACATGTAGTGGATAATATGCACATTGTGGTATGGACTAACCAGCAAACTAACTCTAATTATAACTCATCAGTTTTAATCTTCTTCCACTTCTTTCTATTGCATGCATATGGGTGGGGTGATTTAGTCTTCAAGCGGGGCACCTCCAAGACAGAATGCTACCAAATATAGCTTAGAAGTTACCCAATCACAAATAAAAGGATACTGATTCTACCTTACTATTATTCTAAGGGTTATAGTTCCCATTCACGCATTTCTGGTCCCCATTGACCCTCATCCTAAGAACCTATTTAATTTACAGCCATCACCTTGTGCTTCATGTATAAAACAGTTTCCAAAACTTGTGCAAATAGAGAAACCACTCGTCTGAATTGATACCCCCTCATCAAAGTGCTTTCATCTCAGGAAGGCTAGTCCAAGAAAACATTATCATAGTGCATGACGATTTCCATCAGTTGAGGCTTAGGAAGAGAGGTAAAAAGTCTACAATTAGACCTCAACAAAGTTTATGATAGGCTATGCTATCACACATTTCATTTGCAGATGATTCACTCTTTTTCTTCGCAGCAACCAAGGGAAATACCCAAAAATAAAAGTAGAATTTGAAAAGCACTGCATGGTCTCTATACAAACAGTTAATTTCCACAAATAGGTATGTATGTTTGACTTTAGCCCTTCATTGAAAATGAAAATGCACCTGCAAAGTCGGCTATCGTTGTGTCGAGGAGAAAGCGCAAATAAAACAGATTGAGGGACCTTGTTCTACTCAACAGAATGATAAGAAGACCAGGAAAAAAGTTTTCGCATATGCATAACCACAACCCCCACCCCAAATCAGTAGCCAGAAAAGCAAAACAGAGATACTTCCTATGGAGAGTCTTCATGAATGCCAGAGAAACCAATGGTGGAAAAATATACCTGACAGTTGGCAATGCCCTTTTCGAGAACAACAAGACTACTGAGCACGTGTTTTGGTCACGTATTTGCATTTCATGATTACAATTCACAATAATGGTGTTGAAAGTATATGTAGCTAGAGTGTCTTCAAGTGATAGATGAGTGACCCAACCTTTATAAAGGAACCAATTTACAAGGAAAAGCAAGAAAGGAGCTCGAAAGCTGGTTATACGATGTAATTCTTATGGAAAGGAAGAAGTGGAGCTACTTTAGACAGCAACCTCCTGTACCTAAAGGAATGATAAGGAGAACTTAGCAAGCACCAGAGAAGTTGTGAGACTTAAGAAGCAGTCTGTGAGAATAAACACGGATACTCAGTCGGAGGAACAAGAATCGCTTCCAACTGAATAAGTCAAAGTTAGATTTTGATGGGGCAGTGGAAGTCAAATTAAGTTGAGATGGAATATGGTGATGGATAGTAGTGGACCATGGGCTATAGATAGGAAGAAGGAATAAGGTTGGCAAAACGATTTGCCTTGAGGAGGCAAAGGCAATGGCCACCTTAGAAGCTCTAGAGTTAGCTATTAATGTGGTTAGGATGGATTGCTCACTCTTCTTTAAGGGCTTGTAGCATAATGAGAACCAGCATTGCAGAAGATTCAGCATCTAAACACATAATTTTGAAGACCGGCCTGCGGCAAATTCTGAGAAGATCCGCAGATGAAGCGGTGAATTGCGTTGCAACCAGAACAAAAGGGGAATGTGTCCATTGGATTGGGATGCAAACCCCCAAGCCGAACCCGTTATTTCCTATTCTTTGTGCCAAGCAGTATGCAAAATCTCCGTAAAAATCTACTCTCTCTTTGTGCTATCGAGCTGTTTTACTACCCCAAAAGAGAACGTTGCAAGTAACATCACGTGCTTTTAACCAACATTCAATGGACTAGAACAATCAAAGCTTAGAGCACAACCAGGAAAATCCCAGATAGAACAATTCCCGATTTCCCATTCCTTTTAGTCGATGAAATCAAAACTAAAACATACACCCGTAATTCCAGCCCCCTCCATTAAATTTACCTTTTTTAGCTAATTACATCCTCGAATTAACAGAACAGACACAGCGCAAGACTCGCCATGGTACGGATCACAAACAATAGCTAAGAATAGTCCCTCGTCCCCGAAATAGCTTCCTTCCCAATCACAACGAAGCTCCCGAACCTCGACATTCGGCAACGGCGAGGGCCCGTTTCTTTCCTCCGCAATGTCAGTCAAACTCCGATTATAGACACAATCGCTTGAAGCGAACGCTTGACTAGATTCAAAACAAACATGCGCACGCGAGAGAGAGAGAGAGAGAGAGAGAGAGAGAGAGAGAGAGAGAGATACATTGTCCTTGAGCTTGCGGATGAGCTTGAGACGGAGGCGATCGAAATCACCGTCGTCCTTGAGCCTGGCGATCACTTCGTCTTTGTCGAGCTTCGCGGCGTCGTCCATGGATGAGTCCTCGGCTTCACCCGTCGAGCGGAGTTCCTTTCAGTTCAGGAGTTCTGCACGTCGAATTTCCGACTTATTTTATTCCTTTTTCGGCCAAATTTTGAATAAAAGATTAAATATTTACATTTTTCCGAAATAGAAAAAAAATGTTATTGTTAAGTTCTAAAAATTGCTAAAGATAAAATCACACTAGCCTTTGTAATTTTATTATTGCATCAGGATTCTAAATTATTTTTTAATGAATTGAGTTCCTTAAATTATGGATTTTCTTCATCCATGTTGATCCTCGAGATTAAAATAAGTATTAAAGTGACAATGCGAACTATAATCGAACAAACCCGGAAAAAAAAATACGTGGAATAGAAAATTTAGACAACAAACACTAGTCACATGTCAATTGCGTCCTTTTTGTTTTGCCATGATACTGTAATTGCATTATAAAGATAATGAAGAGTCACCGATCTATCATATATACCGATCTGTCAATTCATTCACAAGATCTCGTCATATATTGGTTAATTTAATTCAAGAACCGTATTAAATGATTTTTATATAATTCAGAGACTAATTTGAATATATATACCAAAAGTTTGGCGACCATATTAAACAAATTTAAAATTCATAAATCATGTTGTACGTTGAGTTCAAGTTCAGAGATCACATTAAGGCTTCGTATATAGCATTTTCGGAAAATATTTTTCAGGAAGTCATTTTTCAGGAAAATAACAATATTTTCTGGTGTTCGCTTGAAACTTAAAAATGGACCGGAAAATATTCAGTGGAGAAATGTCAGAGAGAAGAGTAAGAGAGAGAGAGAGAGAGAGAGAGAGAGAGAGAGAGAGAGGAGTTCGGCTGGGGAGGGGAAAGAGAGGAGAGAGATGTCGAGAGAAGAGGGAGAGGGAGGGAGAGAGAGAGGAATGAGGCTGTTAGAGATCTTGGAAAATGTTTTCCTTTCTTTTTTGAAAGAAAACATTTTCTTCATTTTAAGAAGGATATTTTCCATTGATTGGAAAACATTTTCCTTAGCAAATTATTTTCCGCCCCCCGAACACCACAATTTTCGGAAAATATTTTTCGAAAGAATATTTTCCGTGAAACAAACGGAGCCTAAATAAATGAAAATTTAGATATCACGTTACACATTTAGTTAAAATTTATGAATTATTTATGTCATTTCTTAAAAAAAATAGGTTGGATATATGGCAAAGCCCCAGTGAAAGGGACAAAATAAGGACACTCCAATGAGTGCGGTTTTCATTCTTGCTCTTAGATGAAGAAAGCAAAGAACAATTCAGTTCTATTTTTCAATGGAAAAAAATATTATTCAATAAAAGTTATAGCTACTAAACTATTGAAAATAAGGCTAGTTCTTGCTTGACTATAATTAAGATATTGTCAAATTATTTTTCTATTAGTAAGATGATGAACTAAAATAAGGAAAATAGATCAAGTCGATAATCAATCGAACCATATTATGTTGTCCCCTTCCGACCCCTAAATAAAAAAGATGTAATGGACTTTCCACCAAATTTTTCCTAACCAAAACAAGGTTGGATGGAGTAATCATCTGACCAAGTAAAAAAAAACGCACATAATTTAAGGACTAAATTGAAATCTTCATCAGAATCTTTCGGAGTCGTTGAGAAAAATCTAATCGGGAGAGCTGAACGCCTCATCAAGGGTTGGACTATGAGGTGTGAGGCATGCTTGTGATCTCGTTGACTCTTGGTGGTGGATATCGTTGACCATGAGCATCAAGTTCTGTCATGTTCGTCGCCCCCATCTCATGAGCATCTTGAGCTTTTGACCATTTTGTACGATTAAGAGACAACGAGCATGGAGGGATAATGCTTATGAGAGTATATTCTGATTTAAAGTGAGCAATCTCAATGATGAAAACGCGCTGGGATGTCGAAGAACACGACCCTTCTCTTTTAAGTGGGATAATTTTATTTTCGGGTCCTAAAAACTCATACAAGTTATGCAATTAAGCACCCTAAATTTTTTAATTTATGCGATCAAACTCTTTAAGCCACATGAACCGTGCGATTGAATCCTTCCGTCATTAATTAAATTGATCACCCATTGTGATATGTTGACACGGATATTTCGAACGTCGAACCATTCGACATTTGAAAGAAACATACAAACACCGGAGCCGTGGCCAAAAACAACTTTTGAATTTTCAGAAATTAGTGAAAAGCGTCAAAGAAGAAAAGGAGGTTTTACCAAAAATGCCCTCTCATTTTGCGAACAATAACAACCGACACCGACCATTTTCTTCCCCCCTTCCCACTCCCACACCTTTTCCGCTCCCGCTGCCAGCTGCGCCGCCGCCACCGTTGGTCGTCGGTACAACGCTCGTCAAAGCCACCACTGCCCCCGCCCTCGCGACGACGCATCCCCGCGGCGACTCGGCATCCCATGGCCCATTCTCACTGCAGCTCTCTCCCTCTCACTCTCTCTCTCTCTTTCTCTCTGAAGTTCTCCCCGGCTAGGCCTCGCCATTGCGACGAAGGAGGTCGTCCGCCACGTGCGACCCCAGGTCAACGGTCGGTCGTGCGAAATTTTCCTTTCGATTCTCAATTGTCAATGTTAAACTTTCCATCTTCACGCGCCAACATCAGCACGATCGACTTGACCAATGAGGGAAGGAGTTACCGAAGGCGTGCGTATATTCAAAAGGAAGTTACCCGGAAACCTCTTCCATGCCAGGCGTCAAGAAGATTGACTGCGCTTCAATCATGATGACTGCACAGCGCCGACTGAGGAGATAAGCTGATGCCACTCCCACTCCCACCCCCACCCAAACCCACCGCGGTTTCGACTCTTTTGAGAGGAAGGTTCCATCTTTGACCAGTTGATTGAGGTTGGACTAGTCAGAGAAAGGTCGAATGCTTGCTTTGGTGATTGAGCTGTGGCGTTGGTGCTTGCACAAGCACCGGTGCTCGTTAGGACAAAGGGGCCCGGCGGGATTTACCCGAATGCTCGAAAAGTTCATGACAAAGATTGAATCTTGAACAATATCTTCTGTATTATAATATAACCCGTATGTACAGGAAGGCGGAACACAGACTGGGACGATGTTGGTAGCGAAGACGGTCACATTGGGAACAGACGAAAGTACCTAGACACATTAATTTACCAATCAAACTGCTCTTAAAGAGTCTAGACCGACGAAATATCACATAACAACGCCACCGCTTACCAGTCCATGCTCTAAGCCGAGCCTGAACTGTAATTTGCAGATGCAGATATTGTTGTTGTTGGGGGGGCGGCGATCAGTAGCGACGAGATCCAATCAGCATGACCTCACCGGCGGTCCGGCCATGGAGTACCACGATTGCTGATAGCCGTAGCCCGTCGAAGCTTTGTTCACGTCCTTCTTGTTGGTTGTTTGTAGCAACAACGACGAAGGATACGTTTGATAGTCCAATATTTCCGGGATTAGCGGCGGGGCCGGCAAGTACCGCCACTCCAAATAACCGAAGTTTGTAGCATTATGACCCGGGACCGGAGCTTCGGAGGAAGGCTCCGTCCGAGCCAATTCGTTGCCGGGCTCTTCGCTCTTCTCACACAACTTGTACTTGAAATTCAAGCGCCCGATGCCCTTTCCGTCGTCGTTCTTCACCTGGTAGCGTCGGAACTGGACAGCCCCGTTGAAATCGTCGATCAAATCCTGCAGCGAGGTGTGAACTTTCCCGATCGAGCGGCTGCCAACGACGATGGGGAGCCTCACATCGAACTGGAGAGAAAGGTCCGAGTAGTCCCTAGGGGAGACGGCCGAGAGGTCGAACCCCAGAACGTGGTTCCACTCCGGGTTGCGGTGGCGGCCCTTGCTGATCGGCGTCCTGTAGCGGTGCTGGAGGGACGGGTGAAGCTGCTTCACCGGGCTGCCACTCCCGCCGGAGACGATGGACACCATAACGAAGGCCGACAGCTTCTGGAAGAAATTGAAGGCCCTGAGTTCCTCACACGAGATCACCTGCAGCTCGAGGCTTGCATACTCCTTCTTCATCTCGCCGTGGTTTCGGCTCGGCTTCGCAGAGGGCCGAAGGAAGTTTCAAGGGTGGGAGCTGCGAAGCTTCTCTTGTTGTGCCGGTCTCTATAGCGGAGGGAGAAGAAAATGCAGAGAGATATAGGCGAAGGCGAGACGCGGTTGGGCGGATAAAAGCAAGTTTGATCAAGAAATGGCCCCCAGCAGCGTAAGCGCGTGCGTCCGCGTAGGCGTGAACGTGCAGAATACTAAGCTTTCGCAAAGACTAGAAGAGTCCCCAATATTTATGACGTAATAAACATTCGCCAAACCTTAAGACATAAGGGGAAGGATATTGTTCCTTAAAAACATCTAATTAATATTATAATATAAGCTCCTTGAATTGAATATTCGAATGTGGTTGTGTTACCACTCCTTCTCATTTCGATCAAATTATACGCGCCATTTTCAATACGGCTCGCACTCGATAGGGGTGTTAAATTATATGTCTATCATACAAGGGCGATCTCCTCTCCTCTTGACCTTAAACTTTAAACGTTTGAGTTTAATATACTGACGTCTAAATTATCTTGTACATCATTGGTACGAACAACTCAATTTATTCACACACCGTCCTTATACGAAAAAATTCAGATGCAAGAACGAATCTAAATACTCATACGGCTCGTCCAACCGTAATGATGTTAGTACGTACGATTTATGGAAAAACAGTGTGAAGAGGGGAAAACAGGTCAAAGGGGTTAGGTCTCCCAAACCTTGGTCTTTCGACTCTCTAGGGGGCAAGCGAGGACGAGGACGAGGACGAGTAGAAGGACAACCTACGGGCTGCTAAAGAAAGAACAACAACTAGTTATCCGAAATGTAATCAAAAGTGCTATTTGTTTCGCGGAATATATTTTCTAAAAATGTTAAGCTCGAAACAATCGGTCGATGAAGAATTATTTTCATATCTAGACATTGAGTGTACTCCCCACGCACTCACGAAGCCATGCCCGCACGCGCTCGAGCGGAGGTGTGAACAAGCATAGCCCGTTCAGATTACCCAATTGTTATCCGGGACGTCATTGTCTGCCATATGTTCGACGAATCGACCGGCCGGACAAAAGCAAGTGGAGGCAACCATCAATGGCCTCATTTCCAGGAAGGTGACGGGAGAGCTCCTTCGTGCATGGAATGCCCCCACTTCCTCCTCTGGATGGACTTGTCGACCAAGCTTCGGCAAATCAATCTTTTTTTATCGGAGCAGGTGCGCGATTCCTCTCCAACTGCTAACGCTTTTCTAAAGTGAATAAAATAACTGCTACGGTTGGCCTTTGAACGCATGAATGGAAAGGGCGGCAGAGACCGATGGAGCCTGGAGTGTTGAAGGAATGCACAGTTTTCCACTGCTGACTAGTCAATCCTAAAGATACTAAAAAGCGTCATGGTCTCTCAGGTTTGGTCAAGGCCGCAACGAACGGCGTGGTATATTCTAAAGGACTTGATTAATCAATCGGCAACCTCATGACGATTCGCCATTAACCGCGGTAGATGCCGAGAGCTCTTCCCGGCGCTTGCGACGGATCCGATATCCGTGTACATGCATGATTTAAACACGTTGTGGGGTTGCTACGGTGCTCTGGTGTCCGCTCTAGGATGCAATTCGTATCGAGCCATCTTTGGGAGACCTGAAATCACCCATCTAAGAGGGGGCTGAGTGTCAGCTGCTCTTTCAAGAAGGATCACATTATCATTGGCAAAACGCCAGTGCGAAAATGAGAATTTTCATTCTCTCTCTTTTTCGCTTCCAGGATATAGGGGTCAGGACCGGTTTTTGCCCACCGGACTGAATCCTTCTATCTGATCCAACCAAAGCGAGGCAAGAAAGGTAGTCGCCAAAATAAGAGCCATCCAAGAATAACACTTCCCAGATCGCTGATGTAGCTAGGCATAGCTAGATCTGGCTATTAGCCTCTTACTTCTCAAGTTTGATCCAGAGGGAAATGGCCTCTCTCGACTAGGATAACACCGTGAGTGGCGGTCGGAAAATTTGAAGCACGCAGAACGGTCCGCCCAGAACAGCTTAAAATCACAGACAACCCAAATGTTCCTCGTTTGGGAAGGTAAGAGGCAATTCTCATTGTAGTACTATATATAGAATGACTCCATCATCCTTTTGCCATCCATGAGTTCCATCATCTCAGTAAAGGAAATGACAGGGCATAAAAGCTTAAACAAATCGAAAGATTCCACATCAATATGCATATTCCAAGTCATCAATCAAAAATAACCCAATGGTCACTTGGAAATGCTTTATCTCAATGACTCGGCTATCACAGACTTCCAAAAGTAGAGAAACACATGCTTGCCATTGCTAATGATCAGTCAATGGAAAAGTTTAAACAAGCAATCAGGCAGGACAAAATCACAGATAAACATTACATTAATCTCGTAATGAGCAGTAAGATCTGCCTCAGCGGCTTTTCACTTTTTTCTGGCCCTGGTTATTAAATGCCGTGCATGTTTTCCTCCAGCATCTAATGGATATGGCTGTGGGTATCACGATCCAGAAGGAATTCATGACAACATAGTAGGCGTAGTAATATAACGGGCTAACGGCAAAGTTATCACCTTCCAGCAAAGCCGTTACGAAATACACAGCAGTTCCATAAAGCTGGCCCAAGGATATCGCGAACTGGAGAATGTAGCTATATGACTTTCCTTTTGCAATGGCATAACTGCGAGGCATCAGAATGCAGAGATATTAGGGAACCAATGGGAACTATCACTACTCTAACGTGGTCAAATATCATGGAATTGATTTTCAATCAAGTGAAAAATTCTCACACTGCAAGGAGGCACGCTGGACCCTCTAAAACAGCAGTTAGTCCTTCAACGGCCACAATGGCTGAATCCCTTCCAGCGTATCTTGAGTCACCTTTGCTATATTCTTTCCCTGTCAATATTATCTTTTCAGCTGCTGTCCACCAGAAGCTGGACAAGGCAAACAAGGAAGGAAATAAAAATGCTTAAATAAATAGAAAAGAAGAGTGGCAGAAAATCACTTACAAACTTCAGACAGGTAAAAGGCAGATTTATCCTTGTAAAATTCTGGTGAGAAAACAAAATAACCCTCAAGGATCATGTGAGTAAGGCCACTGAATGCCCACCAGCACATGAGCACTCTATCGACAGTCGACCTTTTGGGTGATCGCCCTGCAACAAATGGAAATATCAAAATGATGAAATGTTTTCAGGTTTTCCCAAACAAATGAGAAAGAGTGGGGGCAAATTAGAAGAGACATTGTGCACCTATGCAATAGTAAATCGAGATGCCAGTAATGCCAATGCAAAACTCTATCTCTAGCACAGACACAAATTAACAACAGGATTCACTCAAGCCAGAGACTATGTTGCTTCCCAAACCTTAAAACAAAGAACAAGAAGGGCCTTGAGACCAGCTAATTTAGTTTATCTGCAGGGGGGCACAGTTTCTGATGAAGAGGTCAGTTTTCAATCGTCATAAGAAGAAATAAACAGAATGGGAGGGGAATAAGGACATAGATCAGGGTGCTTCAGTGACCAAGTTTCTTCAAGAGTGTAAAGAATGAACCATTAACCAAAAAGTTTAATTAATGAGGAACGAGGGTTTCAGACAACTACATGGAGTAGGCACTGCGGCTTCTCATGTAGCACAGAAGAAGGAGGATCTTAGTGAAGCAAAGCCTAGTAACTTTCTCTTCTTCCTAATTCTTAACTTGACCATATTTTAGGTGCATCAATAATTGTGAGTGCAAGCAACAATTAAATTGAATATTTATCTAGAAGAGGAATAAGCATACCAGATATAAACCAAATGAAGGCGACAACAAGCACCGAAGCACTGCCAAAGACACCAAGGATAGTTAATTCTGAAAGTAAAACTGGCACATAACCAGGGAGTTTTAGATCTCTGGGGACATAAGGGTGAGGACTCTGAGTGGCTTCCATTTTCTTCAGCTCTCTCAGGCTTTTGCCTTAAGAAGATGAGACTTAAACCCTGCAAGACTTTTTAAGTTAGAGTGCAGTTGCCTGATAGAAATGACGAGAATCATTAAGTCCAATCTTCCCTAACTTTTTGAAAACATTAACAAGTTTGAAAGAACTGCTGTATGATTCCACAGAACCAACAGTCAAGTTGTGCTTGAACTGTGACATAACTACAGTGACAATGTCAGCCCTAAAATGCAAGTTCTACACTGCCAAAATTCGTTGCTGGTAAGAAAAAACCGAGGGATACCATTTCCACACCTTGCATAAGGATAGGAAATACCCGTTTTGTTGCACTTCAACATAAAAAACAAGGCACAACAAAAACAAAACAAATCAATAGTTGACAGTGGAAAATGAAGTGCCATATCACAAAGATACAAAGGATCTCAATTGCTTGGATCTTGAAGAACGTGCATTTTAAGGGCATGCTAGAATCATTGGAATGAGAAGGAATGGGTAATAAAATCCTGCGATAAATTCATTTTCTTGGTCCTTCAAAGAAATCGAACCCTGGAGTGAAGGTTGAATTCTCTTTGCTGCCTGATTATAACAATCAGCGCAAGCTTGCACTAACTTTTGGATAAATGTTCATTCTTAATCCGACTACATTGCAATAAAGCAACACTTCAATTACACAGCTATTGAAACAGAGAAGAGAGTGGACAAACTGATGGTGACAAGTAAGAGAGAGGCCATCTCGGACTTCAAACCGAGAAAAGTCAAAGGTGGAGTCTCAAAGGGTGTGTTCAGAAAATGACCCGAGTCCAGAACACTTGACCTCTCTCCAGTTTTGAAGTTTCATTGTTTGTTCAGAAAGAGAGAGACAGTCGGAAATTATCAGAAACTTGAAGTAAGATTCAACCGTTGACCGAGATCCGAAGAGACGGAAGGTTCAATTACCGGCACTAATTGACCAGTCCTCTATGTGTTTGGGGCAGAACCCACTTTCACCGACGCAAAGTTCAGATTGACTTCCTCCGTCAAAAGACGAACACCCAACGAAAATTCCGTCCCCATTGCCGCCGTCTCTCTCGAAGGCGGACTACCCTTCACCAAACACTAAGCGCTCGACAAATCTGCTCAAGAACTCAAGTCCTTCGGAAAGTAGCCCCAAGACAATCAAATTGGAGAGCGAGAACGATTGCAAGACTGGAGAGAAAGAGAGAGATAGACTTACAGGGTGGTGAGACTGTGGACAAACCGAGTCCGAAGAGAGAGAGAGAGAGAAAGAGAGAGAGAGAGGGAGATGTGTAGTTAAAAAGGAAGAGATGACAGACAAGAAAAAAATTATTTGGCATTTATTACCTCGTATGAAGGTTAAATTACATTATGAGTAAGATTTTTAACTTTTATGGCGCGAGTATATCTCCTGTCCTATTCCAAGAAAGAAAAATATACATATACTTATGCGAAAATAAGCTAAATATTACCCGCAATTCCCATATATGATAGCTTCGAATACTCCTTTTGAGAATTTGATCCATGTGAATGAAGTCGGATCATTACAAATGACATTAGAGCACAACTAGCTCTTAATAGATTTGTGGTATGTGGACGACTTGAGTCCATATCCAATTTGACAAGGACATGGACTAATGATCGAGGTAAATGGCTCAAATAAAATGATTGGCCTCTAAAATGACGAAGACGGAGGAGGGTAGAAATAGCGGGAGCCACCCATCGAATAAGTAGAGTATTCCACCTTAGCAAATTAAGCAAATTATGAAAATCTAGTTGAGTCTAAATGTCATATCACTGTGATCTGCTAGAAACCTGATCTTTGAACAAAATACAACAGATTTGGATATTTTTTAGATCGATATTCGATTTGAAATATATTGTATCAAAGGAGTTCATATTCATCACTCATCACATGTTTCAACAATCTTACAAGTGCTGTAGATCTTGGAACAAAATACAAGTAGTCTAGACGCTTTCTACATCGGTACTCGATCTGAAACTCTATGTTGAATCAGAGAAGCTCACATTCATCATTCATAAGATGTTTCAACAATCTGACCAGTGCCGTAGAAGGA